>CM051237.1:25765439-26365439 GCA_027917425.1 Gastrophryne carolinensis
TATTCCATTTACAGGCACTATGCGTGGCATTCCATTTACAGGCACTATGCGTGGCATTCCATTTACAGGCACTATGCGTGGCATTCCACTTACAGGCACTATGCGTGGCATTCCACTTACAGGCACTATGCGTGGCATTCCACTTACAGGCACTATGCGTGGCATTCCACTTACAGGCACTATGCGTGGCATTCCACTTACAGGCACTATGCGTGGCATTCCACTTACAGGGCACTATGCGTGGCATTCCATTTACAGGCACTATGCGTGGCATTCCACTTTACAGGCACTATGCGTGGCATTCCACTTACAGGCACTATGCGTGGCATTCCATTTACAGGCACTATGCGTGGCATTCCACTTACAGGCACTATGCGTGGCATTCCAGTTACAGGCACTATGCGTGGCATTCCATTTACAGGCACTATGCGTGGCATTCCACTTACAGGCACTATGCGTGGCATTCCAGTTACAGGCACTATGCGTGGCATTCCACTTACAGGCACTATGCGTGGCATTCCAGTTACAGGCACTATGCGTGGCATTCCACTTACAGGCACTATGCGTGGCATTCCATTTACAGGCACTATGCGTGGCATTCCACTTTACAGGCACTATGCGTGGCATTCCATTTACAGGCACTATGCGTGGCATTCCATTTACAGGCACTATGCGTGGCATTCCACTTACAGGCACTATGCGTGGCATTCCATTTACAGGCACTATGCGTGGCATTCCATTTACAGGCACTATGCGTGGCATTCCATTTACAGGCACTATGCGTGGCATTCCATTTACAGGCACTATGCGTGGCATTCCATTTACAGGCACTATGCGTGGCATTCCACTTACAGGCACTATGCGTGGCATTCCACTTACAGGCACTATGCGTGGCATTCCACTTACAGGCACTATGCGTGGCATTCCACTTACAGGCACTATGCGTGGCATTCCATTTACAGGCACTATGCGTGGCATTCCATTTACAGGCACTATGCGTGGCATTCCACTTACAGGCACTATGCGTGGCATTCCACTTACAGGCACTATGCGTGGCATTCCACTTACAGGCACTATGCGTGGCATTCCACTTACAGGCACTATGCGTGGCATTCCACTTACAGGCACTATGCGTGGCATTCCACTTACAGGCACTATGCGTGGCATTCCACTTACAGGCACTATGCGTGGCATTCCATTTACAGGCACTATGCGTGGCATTCCACTTACAGGCACTATGCGTGGCATTCCATTTACAGGCACTATGCGTGGCATTCCACTTACAGGCACTATGCGTGGCATTCCACTTACAGGCACTATGCGTGGCATTCCACTTACAGGCACTATGCGTGGCATTCCACTTACAGGCACTATGCGTGGCATTCCACTTACAGGCACTATGCGTGGCATTCCACTTACAGGCACTATGCGTGGCATTCCACTTACAGGCACTATGCGTGGCATTCCACTTACAGGCACTATGCGTGGCATTCCACTTACAGGCACTATGCGTGGCATTCCATTTACAGGCACTATGCGTGGCATTCCAGTTACAGGCACTATGCGTGGCATTCCAGTTACAGGCACTATGCGTGGCATTCCACTTACAGGCACTATGCGTGGCATTCCAGTTACAGGCACTATGCGTGGCATTCCACTTACAGGCACTATGCGTGGCATTCCACTTACAGGCACTATGCGTGGCATTCCACTTACAGGCACTATGCGTGGCATTCCACTTACAGGCACTATGCGTGGCATTCCATTTACAGGCACTATGCGTGGCATTCCATTTACAGGCACTATGCGTGGCATTCCATTTACAGGCACTATGCGTGGCATTCCACTTACAGGCACTATGCGTGGCATTCCACTTACAGGCACTATGCGTGGCATTCCATTTACAGGCACTATGCGTGGCATTCCATTTACAGGCACTATGCGTGGCATTCCACTTACAGGCACTATGCGTGGCATTCCACTTTACAGGCACTATGCGTGGCATTCCACTTACAGGCACTATGCGTGGCATTCCACTTACAGGCACTATGCGTGCATTCCATTTACAGGCACTATGCGTGGCATTCCATTTACAGGCACTATGCGTGGCATTCCATTTACAGGCACTATGCGTGGCATTCCATTTACAGGCACTATGCGTGGCATTCCATTTACAGGCACTATGCGTGGCATTCCACTTACAGGCACTATGCGTGGCATTCCATTTACAGGCACTATGCGTGGCATTCCATTTACAGGCACTATGCGTGGCATTCCATTTACAGGCACTATGCGTGGCATTCCATTTACAGGCACTATGCGTGGCATTCCATTTACAGGCACTATGCGTGGCATTCCACTTACAGGCACTATGCGTGGCATTCCATTTACAGGCACTATGCGTGGCATTCCATTTACAGGCACTATGCGTGGCATTCCATTTACAGGCACTATGCGTGGCATTCCATTTACAGGCACTATGCGTGGCATTCCACTTACAGGCACTATGCGTGGCATTCCACTTACAGGCACTATGCGTGGCATTCCACTTACAGGCACTATGCGTGGCATTCCACTTACAGGCACTATGCGTGGCATTCCACTTACAGGCACTATGCGTGGCATTCCATTTACAGGCACTATGCGTGGCATTCCACTTACAGGCACTATGCGTGGCATTCCACTTACAGGCACTATGCGTGGCATTCCACTTACAGGCACTATGCGTGGCATTCCACTTACAGGCACTATGCGTGGCATTCCACTTACAGGCACTATGCGTGGCATTCCATTTACAGGCACTATGCGTGGCATTCCATTTACAGGCACTATGCGTGGCATTCCATTTACAGGCACTATGCGTGGCATTCCACTTACAGGCACTATGCGTGGCATTCCATTTACAGGCACTATGCGTGGCATTCCACTTACAGGCACTATGCGTGGCATTCCACTTACAGGCACTATGCGTGGCATTCCATTTACAGGCACTATGCGTGGCATTCCATTTACAGGCACTATGCGTGGCATTCCATTTACAGGCACTATGCGTGGCATTCCATTACAGGCACTATGCGTGGCATTCCATTTACAGGCACTATGCGTGGCATTCCACTTACAGGCACTATGCGTGGCATTCCACTTACAGGCACTATGCGTGGCATTCCACTTACAGGCACTATGCGTGGCATTCCATTTACAGGCACTATGCGTGGCATTCCATTTACAGGCACTATGCGTGGCATTCCACTTACAGGCACTATGCGTGGCATTCCACTTACAGGCACTATGCGTGGCATTCCATTTACAGGCACTATGCGTGGCATTCCATTTACAGGCACTATGCGTGGCATTCCATTTACAGGCACTATGCGTGGCATTCCACTTACAGGCACTATGCGTGGCATTCCACTTACAGGCACTATGCGTGGCATTCCACTTACAGGCACTATGCGTGGCATTCCACTTACAGGCACTATGCGTGGCATTCCACTTACAGGCACTATGCGTGGCATTCCACTTACAGGCACTATGCGTGGCATTCCACTTACAGGCACAATGCGTGGCATTCCACTTACAGGCACTATGCGTGGCATTCCACTTACAGGCACTATGCGTGGCATTCCATTTACAGGCACTATGCGTGGCATTCCATTTACAGGCACTATGCGTGGCATTCCATTTACAGGCACTATGCGTGGCATTCCACTTACAGGCACTATGCGTGGCATTCCACTTACAGGCACTATGCGTGGCATTCCATTTACAGGCACTATGCGTGGCATTCCACTTACAGGCACTATGCGTGGCATTCCACTTACAGGCACTATGCGTGGCATTCCACTTACAGGCACTATGCGTGGCATTCCACTTACAGGCACTATGCGTGGCATTCCACTTACAGGCACTATGCGTGGCATTCCACTTACAGGCACTATGCGTGGCATTCCATTTACAGGCACTATGCGTGGCATTCCAGTTACAGGCACTATGCGTGGCATTCCAGTTACAGGCACTATGCGTGGCATTCCACTTACAGGCACTATGCGTGGCATTCCAGTTACAGGCACTATGCGTGGCATTCCACTTACAGGCACTATGCGTGGCATTCCACTTACAGGCACTATGCGTGGCATTCCACTTACAGGCACTATGCGTGGCATTCCACTTACAGGCACTATGCGTGGCATTCCATTTACAGGCACTATGCGTGGCATTCCATTTACAGGCACTATGCGTGGCATTCCATTTACAGGCACTATGCGTGGCATTCCATTTACAGGCACTATGCGTGGCATTCCATTTACAGGCACTATGCGTGGCATTCCACTTACAGGCACTATGCGTGGCATTCCACTTACAGGCACTATGCGTGGCATTCCACTTACAGGCACTATGCGTGGCATTCCATTTACAGGCACTATGCGTGGCATTCCATTTACAGGCACTATGCGTGGCATTCCACTTACAGGCACTATGCGTGGCATTCCACTTACAGGCACTATGCGTGGCATTCCATTTACAGGCACTATGCGTGGCATTCCATTTACAGGCACTATGCGTGGCATTCCATTTACAGGCACTATGCGTGGCATTCCACTTACAGGCACTATGCGTGGCATTCCACTTACAGGCACTATGCGTGGCATTCCACTTACAGGCACTATGCGTGGCATTCCACTTACAGGCACTATGCGTGGCATTCCACTTACAGGCACTATGCGTGGCATTCCACTTACAGGCACTATGCGTGGCATTCCACTTACAGGCACAATGCGTGGCATTCCACTTACAGGCACTATGCGTGGCATTCCACTTACAGGCACTATGCGTGGCATTCCATTTACAGGCACTATGCGTGGCATTCCATTTACAGGCACTATGCGTGGCATTCCATTTACAGGCACTATGCGTGGCATTCCATTTACAGGCACTATGCGTGGCATTCCATTTACAGGCACTATGCGTGGCATTCCATTTACAGGCACTATGCGTGGCATTCCATTTACAGGCACTATGCGTGGCATTCCATTTACAGGCACTATGCGTGGCATTCCACTTACAGGCACTATGCGTGGCATTCCACTTACAGGCACTATGCGTGGCATTCCATTTACAGGCACTATGCGTGGGCATTCCACTTACAGGCACTATGCGTGGCATTCCACTTACAGGCACTATGCGTGGCATTCCATTTACAGGCACTATGCGTGGCATTCCATTTACAGGCACTATGCGTGGCATTCCATTTACAGGCACTATGCGTGGCATTCCACTTACAGGCACTATGCGTGGCATTCCATTTACAGGCACTATGCGTGGCATTCCATTTACAGGCACTATGCGTGGCATTCCACTTACAGGCACTATGCGTGGCATTCCATTTACAGGCACTATGCGTGGCATTCCACTTACAGGCACTATGCGTGGCATTCCATTTACAGGCACTATGCGTGGCATTCCACTTACAGGCACTATGCGTGGCATTCCACTTACAGGCACTATGCGTGGCATTCCACTTACAGGCACTATGCGTGGCATTCCACTTACAGGCACTATGCGTGGCATTCCACTTACAGGCACTATGCGTGGCATTCCATTTACAGGCACTATGCGTGGCATTCCATTTACAGGCACTATGCGTGGCATTCCATTTACAGGCACTATGCGTGGCATTCCACTTACAGGCACTATGCGTGGCATTCCACTTACAGGCACTATGCGTGGCATTCCACTTACAGGCACTATGCGTGGCATTCCACTTACAGGCACTATGCGTGGCATTCCATTTACAGGCACTATGCGTGGCATTCCACTTACAGGCACTATGCGTGGCATTCCACTTACAGGCACTATGCGTGGCATTCCATTTACAGGCACTATGCGTGGCATTCCATTTACAGGCACTATGCGTGGCATTCCATTTACAGGCACTATGCGTGGCATTCCATTTACAGGCACTATGCGTGGCATTCCATTTACAGGCACTATGCGTGGCATTCCATTTACAGGCACTATGCGTGGCATTCCATTTACAGGCACTATGCGTGGCATTCCATTTACAGGCACTATGCGTGGCATTCCATTTACAGGCACTATGCGTGGCATTCCACTTACAGGCACTATGCGTGGCATTCCATTTACAGGCACTATGCGTGGCATTCCACTTACAGGCACTATGCGTGGCATTCCATTTACAGGCACTATGCGTGGCATTCCACTTACAGGCACTATGCGTGGCATTCCATTTACAGGCACTATGCGTGGCATTCCATTTACAGGCACTATGCGTGGCATTCCACTTACAGGCACTATGCGTGGCATTCCATTTACAGGCACTATGCGTGGCATTCCATTTACAGGCACTATGCGTGGCATTCCATTTACAGGCACTATGCGTGGCATTCCACTTACAGGCACTATGCGTGGCATTCCACTTACAGGCACTATGCGTGGCATTCCACTTACAGGCACTATGCGTGGCATTCCATTTACAGGCACTATGCGTGGCATTCCATTTACAGGCACTATGCGTGGCATTCCATTTACAGGCACTATGCGTGGCATTCCATTTACAGGCACTATGCGTGGCATTCCACTTACAGGCACTATGCGTGGCATTCCATTTACAGGCACTATGCGTGGCATTCCATTTACAGGCACTATGCGTGGCATTCCATTTACAGGCACTATGCGTGGCATTCCACTTACAGGCACTATGCGTGGCATTCCACTTACAGGCACTATGCGTGGCATTCCACTTACAGGCACTATGCGTGGCATTCCACTTACAGGCACTATGCGTGGCATTCCACTTACAGGCACTATGCGTGGCATTCCATTTACAGGCACTATGCGTGGCATTCCATTTACAGGCACTATGCGTGGCATTCCATTTACAGGCACTATGCGTGGCATTCCATTTACAGGCACTATGCGTGGCATTCCATTTACAGGCACTATGCGTGGCATTCCATTTACAGTCAGTGTGTGAGCATCCTAAATATAGTCTGTGTGCATGGCATTCCATTTAAAGGCAATGTAAGGCATCCCAAATACAGGCATTGTGCAGCATGCCCCAAAAACAAACCAAAAAAAGTACATTTCCCGGCTCCCTTGCAGCATCTCCCACCAATTTCAACAGAGAGACACACACATACACTCACATTACCAGTGTCTTCTATTTTAGTGCTGGGGTTCAGACTTCCCCAGTCGGTATATTAAACAGGGCATTTCTCTTCGGGGTGCCCCCCTCGCATAGTTTGGGGACCCCTCCAATCTTAACTGTATACGCACTCTTAGTAACAGCACACATCCAGCCATTGGTGCTAATTTGTAATGCGTTTATTTCCGACACATCCATTATACAGCACTGGAGCTGACAGCAGAAGAATGACATAGATGCTGAAACGCATCCCGAGGTCAAGTAAGTATACTTTCATGTGCCTAGGCAAACCCTTTAATTTAAAAAGGGTGTCAAAATAGGGCTAACCCAAAAGGACAGGGGGATGATAATTATTTCAGCAGGCAATGTTTTGTGTCCAGATTGTGTAATAGAAGTTTCTCTTTACCCTGATTTATTGGTTCCTCCAGATAGGTGATCCAGTTCTAATAATGTGGAACAAAATTCTGCTATTTTTTCAGATGCTGAAAGAAAAAATAATGACCATAGAGAATCTGAAAAATATTCCACTACCCCAAACCCCGTTCAAGCATCGTCTGCTGCTCACCCATCATGTGACCCCGCTACACATTCAGGGAGTCGTACTGTTTTCGTTATCAATCACAAAGCTTTACGATCTAGGAAGCCATACTCATGTTCTTACTGTGGGAAATGTTTTTCACGTAAATCGCTTGTTGTTCAACATGAACGAGTTCACACGGGGGAGAAGTCCTATTCTTGTTCTGAATGTGGGAAATGCTTTTCACAGCAATCAAACCTTATGACTCACGAGAAATTACACACAGGGGAGAAGCCCTTTTCCTGCTCTGATTGTGGGAAATCTTTTTCTCATAAATCATACCTTGTCAGCCATGAAAGAATTCATACAGGAGAGAAGCCGTATTCATGTTCTGAATGCGGGAAGTGTTTTTCACATAAACCAGGGCTCATCATTCATGAAAGAATTCATACGGGGGTGAAGCCACATTCTTGTTCTGAATGCGGGAAATGTTTTTCTCAAAAGTCAGAACTTATCAGACATGAAAGGGTTCATACGGGGGAGAGGCCATATTCTTGTTCTCGGTGTGGAAAGTGTTTCTCTCATAAACCCCACCTTAGCAGACATGAAAGAGTTCATACTGGAGAGAGACCTTATTCCTGTTCCGAATGTGGGAAATTGTTTTCGAATAAATCTGACCTGAAGAATCATGAAAGAATTCATATCGGAGAGAAGCCATATTCTTGTTCCGAATGTGGAAAATGTTTTTCTCTGAAATCGCACCTGATGAGACACGAGAGATGTCACAAAGGGGAGAAGCCATATTCCTGTTCTGTATGTGGGAAATGCTTTTCTCGGAAATCGCACGTTCTCGGTCATGAAAAAATACACACAGAGTAGTAAGGAGTTGTATCGATGTTGGTTTAAGGAAATGTTATGATGTGGGGAAAAATAAAATCTTCATCAGGAGTAATATTTAATGATAATTCTGAATGTGTTTTTTTAAGATAGTAAACATTATGGGCCTGATTTACTATTTATTTTACATGGCTCCTTTTTCAACAGCACATGGCTCGCCTTGGTAAGCTACATCATGTTGGTTTCTGTAAGAGGGAAATATGATTTAAATTAATATTTGCTGCACAATAATTTCCAATATTTCTACTAGAGATTAATATTATAAATATCGCAAATACTAATAATCGTATCAGCTCAGCGGCCACTAAACTGATACAAACCAATGGTTGCTGAGGCTGTCCTCATACATCCAGTGAAATGTCCCAAAGAAGAAATATCTTCCCTCAAATACTTTGCACATACAATTTATTGTGTGAGAAATTATCCACTACACACACAGTAAGCTGTATAAATGAAAACAGGTTCAATTACCAGCACAGTAAATCACTAACTCAATATGTTCATAAAGTTTCCCCAGATAACCTTAGATATTATAGGCAGTTGTTACATGTTAAGATAAAGTAAGTTCACAGTACAATAAATGTTATAATGGTGAGAGAGATAATGGAAAGATACTTAGCCATTATGGTTGCATCCATGTCGTGGGTCTATCCATCGACTGCCTGCAACCAGCTTCTTAATCTATTGACCGCTAGGGGGAGTGGCCAGCATTCCCAGCCTCCTGGGTGTGTCTGCAATGATCTGCCCACAACCGGCCTCTATGAGATTAGATAAATATTCTATAAAGGGTATAACTCCCACAATATGCATGTTGTCATATTGTAACCATGAAATTCATGATCCCCATTGATTTCTTAGTTAAATGAACCTAAACATCAAATACATATCATACAGAGTATACTATGTGGATTATCAGTATTTGGCCAATATATGTAGACCATGTTTGATATCAAATGAAAAGTCTTATAGTCCTGAATAAGACTCTCTCAATAATATAGTCATAACATATTTTACATATTTCAGGAGTTACCACTCTTCCACAAATATCCGTGTCTAATGTGTATTTGAGTCGGAGGCCAACCTAAGTAGGAATTCAATGATTCCTTTTCAAGGTGAAATGAGCTGTAGCTCAGAAAACACCCCAGCTATTGAGGTAGTTGGCAGCTAGGTTTGAATTTAGGTGTGCTAGGGGTCAATATAGTCTATTGTATTCATGGGACATAGCCAATGGCAGAAACTCCGAGCCACATACTATTTGAGTGTTAATCTGGGGGACATCTGTAATCATTTAACAGTTTCATGAGTAGAAATCTGACTTTTAAACATGTTATTACAAAGGCTATGTCAGGTCAGAGAGTTCTGCTAATGGAACTCTCCACCAGGGTAGAAGATTATTTGGCCAGAGCAATGACCCAGCACAGAGGTAATGCACTAAAGAAGGTTTAATAAATAAAGGCAAACAATAAACCATGAAAATGATGACCTATGATACAGGCAAAAAGGAAACTGAAAGAACTTGGATTCAGATAACCAACTACAGTGCAAAAGAAACAAAGCTAACATCAGCACAAAATATGGGGAAACAATGAGGAAACCCTAAGGTGTTGGTGCACTCACCAAAGGACCCAGGCCAGGGGCCAGCAGACTCCAGGAGCTGATAGGAGGCCTGCTGCATGGAAGGCCAGGATCACAAAGTGGCCAAGCAGCCTCAGGGAAGCCAGGGAGAGGTCTGCTTGCCACTAGATTCTGATGGAGACTATGATTCAGAGCATCAAAGGCACAGACAAACAAAATGCTGCTGCCAGGGGCTCTACTGACACCCACTGGCAGCTGTCCAAACTACCGGCCAGGTAATAAATGGCACCAGCCGAACGAACCCTGGGGTCTCAGACTATGCCAGAGTGATCCTATATTTGTTTGTATTGAAAAGAATACAAAATAAATGTTTTCTACAATGACTTGACATCCATCCATATGCATATGCCACCCTAATGTACAGATAAGATCAAAGTGTATCTTCATGGACAATTCAGTTCCTACTATTCCCAGAATGAAGGAAGTCCAGAGTATTGCAACAACCGTATGAGCTAAGCTACAATCACTAATTACATATGCTAGATGGACCTCGTAGTAACACCGCTCTACTGCTTTCTAATTGGATGGCCATGCTATGGAAGCCATGTTCTGGCATGCCTGCCATTGGTCAGTATTGTGCTGATGTGGATTCGGGTCCAACAGCTTCCATAGTGTGTTGAGTTAGTAAGGATGCAAAAAAACTTGAATCCATCCAATTTTGACTATTTCCCTCAGATATTGCTCCAGGGTTTCCCGGGTTTTGGTCCGGGATGCTCTGCTGTGTGAAACCCCCCAAGGTCCCCCACCCCAACTCACCTTTCCCCGGTCCTGTGGTGCATGCTAATCAGTGCACTCGATGCCGGCTCATCTAAGGAGCCGAGCACGCCGGCAGATGCATACCCGCTACCGTCTAGCAGGGAGTGTTTCCACGCCAGGCACTTGTGAATGACCGGCACGGGCACACTCCCTGCTAGGAGGTACCTAACACCTCGGTGTGAGCCGTATCATCGCTGTGCGTGGGATGCCAGAACCTGCCAATGACGGGCACACCTAAGGAAGTGCCACTTTGGTCACGAAACGTGATGGACCAGTACATTCTAGAAGATGTGACCATAAAAGGCTTCTAAAAGCAATGCAAGGTCCCCATTATTGTCCAAACTAGAGCCTGCTTGCTTTTAGTAATGCCTCCATGCTGTGGAGCTTGATTGCATGTGTGTGTTTGTGGGGGGGGGCTTGCATGCGTGCATTGTGTGTGTGTGTTTGACTTTGTGTGGGGGCTTGCATGCATGCATGCATGGTGTGTGTGTTTGCCTGCATGTGTGTGTGTGTCTGCATGTATGTGTGTGTGAAGGGGGCTTGCATGCATGAATGGTGTGTGTGTCTGCATGTATGTGTGTGTGGAGGGGGCTTGCATGCATGAATGGTGTGTGTGTGTGTGTGCCTGCGTGCGTGTGTGCCTGCGTGTGTGTGTGTCTGCGTGTGTGTGTGTGGAGGGGGCTTGCATGCATGAATGGTGTGTGTGTGTGTGTCTGCATGTATGTGTGTGTGGAGGGGGCTTGCATGCATGACTGGTGTGTGTGTGTGTGTCTGCATGTATGTGTGTGTGTGGAGGGGGCTTGTATGCATGAATGGTGTGTGTGTGTGTGTGTGTGTCTGCATGTATGTGTGTGTGGAGGGGGCTTGCATGCATGACTGGTGTGTGTGTGTGTGTGTCTGCATGTATGTGTGTGTGTGGAGGGGGCTTGTATGCATGCATGGTGTGTGTGTTTGCCTGCATGTGTGTGTGTGTGGAGGGGGCTTGCATGCATGACTGGTGTCTGTGTCTGCATGTATGTGTGTGTGGAGGGGGCTTGTATGCATGCATGGTGTGTGTGTTTGCCTGCATGTGTGTGTGTGTCTGCATGTATGTGTGTGTGTGGAGGGGGCTTGCATGCATGAATGGTGTGTGTGTTTGCCTGCATGTGTGTGTGTGTCTGCATGTATGTGTGTGTGGAGGGGGCTTGCATGCATGACTGGTGTGTGTGTGTGTGTGTGTGTCTGCATGTATGTGTGTGTGTGGAGGGGGCTTGTATGCATGAATGGTGTGTGTGTGTGTGTCTGCATGTATGTGTGTGTGGAGGGGTCTTGCATGCATGACTGGTGTGTGTGTGTGTCTGCATGTGTGTCTGCATGTATGTGTGTGTGGAAGGGGCTTGCATGCATGAATGGTGTGTGTGTTTGCCTGCATGTGTGTGTGTGTCTGCATGTATGTGTGTGTGGAGGGGGCTTGCATGCATGACTGGTGTGTGTGTGTGTGTGTGTGTGTGTCTGCATGTATGTGTGTGTGTGGAGGGGGCTTGTATGCATGAATGGTGTGTGTGTGTGTGTGTCTGCATGTATGTGTGTGTGGAGGGGTCTTGCATGCATGACTGGTGTGTGTGTGTGTCTGCATGTATGTGTGTGTGTGGAGGGGGCTTGTATGCATGAATGGTGTGTGTGTGTGTGTGTCTGCATGTATGTGTGTGTGGAGGGGTCTTGCATGCATGACTGGTGTGTGTGTGTGTGTGTGTCTGCATGTGTGTCTGCATGTATGTGTGTGTGGAAGGGGCTTGCATGCATGAATGGTGTGTGTGTTTGCCTGCATGTGTGTGTGTGTGTCTGCATGTATGTGTGTGTGGAGGGGGCTTGCATGCATGACTGGTGTGTGTGTTTGCCTGCATGTGTGTGTGTGTCTGCATGTATGTGTGTGTGTGTGGAGGGGGCTTGTATGTATGTGTGTGTGTGGAGGGGGGCTTCCATGCATGCAGGGTGTATGTTTGCCTGCATGTTTGCCTGGGTGTGTAGGGGGGCTTGCCTGCATTCATGTGTGTGGGGGTTGCCTGTCTATGTGTGGGGGTGGGGTTTTATCATGTAATTTATTTGTTATTATGTATTTATTAGGTGGCATTTCCCTTTAAGGGTGTGGCTGGGGTTGTGACTGGGGGGTGTGGTTTAAGGACCAAAAATGTCCCTCTTTACTTTTTTCAAATTTGGGAGCTATGCCCTACTACCATTACACAGGCTACACGTAATGTTGCCCCCAGGGACGGGCTTATCATTTCTGGGGCTACATGCAAAGTTGTGTCTGGGGGCCCTAAAGCTTAGCACACGCACTCTGCTAATCTTGTTCCAATGACGCATGCGCAGGTCCCGGCCTTGCTATACCTTTAGCTAGACCCATACCCAGGGCAGCCATTTCTGATTGGCTGGCCTGGGCATCAGGGGATGCAACCAATGGCCCGCTCTGCTACATTCATCTCGCTAGCTGCTGTGATGTCACAGTACTTTGCACAGCTGAATGGAGCTGAGCGCACTGCTGGCTCACATACAGCGGCTTCCTATCTGCTGCACACTCTACATTGTGTTAAACAGCCCCTCACTCGACACAGGCCGGACACTTTGTTAATCCACAAAATCCACAGTGGTCGGCCCCGGAATCTATAAGACTCCCAGGCCAATCGATTCCCATTCCCCGGGGCATACAAAATTGTGATGTGCCGCTGTGTGATACCCCCCAGGTCAGCCATACACTTACCGTCTTTTCTGGTCCAATGGCGCATGCAGGAGCCGCGGCCGCATCCCCGCTATCCCTCTAGCAGGCAGGCATTTGTGAATGGCCGGTGTGGGCACGCTCCATGTTAGAGGGTATCAGGGGATGCAGCTGCCAGTGTGCTCGCCAACTCGCCTTAGACGTGTTGACGTGAGTGGATCTGAGCGTGTTGATTGGACGAGCAGCCGCGCAGGACAGGGAAGAGGTGAGTTTGTTTCGGCGACCTGGGGGGGTTTCACACAGCTGGGCAAGGACTCAAAATCCTGGGTTTTGGTCCACGTTAAAGGGCCACTCCAGAACCTTCCTGCAAAATAAACATAACCCGGGCCCCGCCCCCTTCAAATAGCGATTATCCTCATGTCATAAAAAAAAAAAAAGAGACTCCTTCATCCCAAAATCCGCTGGGAGCAGACGTTCTCTGCATCGGGCAGGAGCTCGTGAGATGTGGAGAGCGCCGCACAAAGCGTTAATGCCCCCAATCCCAGCATGCCTCGCTCATACAGAGAGCTCAGTCACATGAGGGGTTAATGTCCCCAATCCCAGCATGCCTCACTCATACAGAGAGAGAGCGCAGTCACATGAAGGGTTAATGCCTCCAATCCCAGCATGCCTCACTCATACAGAGAGAGAGCTCAGTCACATGAAGGGTTATTGCCTCCAATCCCAGCATGCCTCACTCATACAGAGAGAGAGAGCTCAGTCACATGAAGGGTTAATGCCTCCAATCCCAGCATGCCTCACTCATACAGAGAGCTCAGTCACATGAAGGGTTATTGCCTCCAATCCCAGCATGCCTCACTCATACAGAGAGAGCTCAGTCACATGAAGGGTTACTGCCTCCAATCCCAGCATGCATCACTCATACAGAGAGAGATCAGTCACATGAAGGGTTAATGCCTCCAATCCCAGCATGCATCACTCATACAGAGAGAGAGCTCAGTCACATGACGGGTTAATGCCTCCAATCCCAGCATGCATCACTCATACAGAGAGAGCTCAGTCACATGAAGGGTTAATGCCTCCAATCCCAGCATGCCTCACTCATACAGAGAGAGAGCTCAGTCACATGACGGGTTAATGCCTCCAATCCCAGCATGCCTAACTCATTAAGAACGAGAGAGCTCAGTCACATGAAGGGTTAATGCCTCCAATCCCAGCATGCCTCACTCATACAGAACGAGAGAGCTCAGTCACATGAAGGGTTAATGCCTCCAATCCCAGCATGCCTCACTCATACAGAGACAGAGAGCTCAGTCACATGAAGGGTTAATGCCTCCAATCCCAGCATGCCTCACTCATACAGAACGAGAGAGCTCAGTCACATGAAGGGTTAATGCCTCCAATCCCAGCATGCCTCACTCATACAGAGAGAGAGAGCTCAGTCACATGAAGGGTTAATGCTTCCAATCCCAGCATGCTTCACTCATACAGAGAGAGAGCTCAGTCACATGAAGGGTTAATGCCTCCAATCCCAGCATGCCTCACTCATACAGAGAGAGAAAGCTCAGTCACATGAAGGGTTAATGCCTCCAATCCCAGCATGCCTCACTCATACAGAGAGAGAGCTCAGTCACATGAAGGGTTAATGCCTGCAATCCCAGCATGCCTCACTCATACAGAGAGAGCTCAGTCACATGAAGGGTTATTGCCTCCAATCCCAGCATGCCTCACTCATACAGAGAGAGCTCAGTCACATGAAGGGTTAATGCCTCCAATCCCAGCATGCCTCACTCATACAGAGAGAGCTCAGTCACATGAAGGGTTAATGTCTCCAATCCCAGCATGCCTCACTGATACAGAGAGAGAGCTCAGTCACATGAAGGGTTAATGCCTCCAATCCCAGCATGCCTCACTCATACAGAGAGAGAAAGCTCAGTCACATGAAGGGTTAATGCCTCCAATCCCAGCATGCCTCACTCATACAGAGAGAGAGCTCAGTCACATGAAGGGTTAATGCCTCCAATCCCAGCATGCCTCACTCATACAGAGAGAGCTCAGTCACATGAAGGGTTAATGCCTCCAATCCCAGCATGCCTCACTCATACAGAGAGAGAGCTCAGTCACATGAAGGGTTAATGCCTCCAATCCCAGCATGCCTCACTCATACAGAGAGAGAGAGCTCAGTCACATGAAGGGTTAATGCCCCCAATCCCAGCATGCCTCACTCATACAGAGAGCTCAGTCACATGAAGGGTTATTGCCTCCAATCCCAGCATGCCTCACTCATACAGAGAGAGCTCAGTCACATGAAGGGTTACTGCCTCCAATCCCAGCATGCATCACTCATACAGAGAGAGATCAGTCACATGAAGGGTTAATGCCTCCAATCCCAGCATGCATCACTCATACAGAGAGAGAGCTCAGTCACATGACGGGTTAATGCCTCCAATCCCAGCATGCATCACTCATACAGAGAGAGCTCAGTCACATGAAGGGTTAATGCCTCCAATCCCAGCATGCCTCACTCATACAGAGAGAGAGCTCAGTCACATGACGGGTTAATGCCTCCAATCCCAGCATGCCTAACTCATTAAGAACGAGAGAGCTCAGTCACATGAAGGGTTAATGCCTCCAATCCCAGCATGCCTCACTCATACAGAACGAGAGAGCTCAGTCACATGAAGGGTTAATGCCTCCAATCCCAGCATGCCTCACTCATACAGAGACAGAGAGCTCAGTCACATGAAGGGTTAATGCCTCCAATCCCAGCATGCCTCACTCATACAGAACGAGAGAGCTCAGTCACATGAAGGGTTAATGCCTCCAATCCCAGCATGCCTCACTCATACAGAGACAGAGAGCTCAGTCACATGAAGGGTTAATGCCTCCAATCCCAGCATGCCTCACTCATACAGAGAGAGAGAGCTCAGTCACATGAAGGGTTAATGCTTCCAATCCCAGCATGCTTCACTCATACAGAGAGAGAGCTCAGTCACATGAAGGGTTAATGCCTCCAATCCCAGCATGCCTCACTCATACAGAGAGAGAAAGCTCAGTCACATGAAGGGTTAATGCCTCCAATCCCAGCATGCCTCACTCATACAGAGAGAGAGCTCAGTCACATGAAGGGTTAATGCCTGCAATCCCAGCATGCCTCACTCATACAGAGAGAGCTCAGTCACATGAAGGGTTATTGCCTCCAATCCCAGCATGCCTCACTCATACAGAGAGAGCTCAGTCACATGAAGGGTTAATGCCTCCAATCCCAGCATGCCTCACTCATACAGAGAGAGCTCAGTCACATGAAGGGTTAATGTCTCCAATCCCAGCATGCCTCACTGATACAGAGAGAGAGCTCAGTCACATGAAGGGTTAATGCCTCCAATCCCAGCATGCCTCACTCATACAGAGAGAGAAAGCTCAGTCACATGAAGGGTTAATGCCTCCAATCCCAGCATGCCTCACTCATACAGAGAGAGAGCTCAGTCACATGAAGGGTTAATGCCTCCAATCCCAGCATGCCTCACTCATACAGAGAGAGCTCAGTCACATGAAGGGTTAATGCCTCCAATCCCAGCATGCCTCACTCATACAGAGAGAGAGCTCAGTCACATGAAGGGTTAATGCCTCCAATCCCAGCATGCCTCACTCATACAGAGAGAGCTCAGTCACATGAAGGGTTAATGCCTCCAATCCCAGCATGCCTCACTCATACAGAGAGAGCTCAGTCACATGAAGGGTTAATGTCTCCAATCCCAGCATGCCTCACTGATACAGAGAGAGAGCTCAGTCACATGAAGGGTTAATGCCTCCAATCCCAGCATGCCTCACTCATACAGAGAGAGAGCTCAGTCACATGAAGGGTTAATGTCTCAAATCCCAGCATGCCTCACTCATACAGAGAGAGAGCTCAGTCACATGAAGGGTTAATGCCTCCAATCCCAGCATGCCTCACTCATACAGAGAGAGAGCTCAGTCACATGAAGGGTTAATGCCTCCAATCCCAGCATGCCTCACTCATACAGAGAGAGAGCTCAGTCACATGAAGGGATAATGCCTCCAATCCCAGCATGCCTCACTCATACAGAGAGAGAGCTCAGTCACATGAAGGGTTAATGCCTCCAATCCCAGCATGCCTCACTCATACAGAGAGAGAGCTCAGTCACATGAAGGGATAATGCCTCCAATCCCAGCATGCCTCACTCATACAGAGAGAGAGAGCTCAGTCACATGAAGGGTTAAAGTGGACCAACACCCACGGGTGATCGGCCCGGGAATCTAAAAGATTACCGGACCGATCACCTCCCTCCCCGCGGGACATCCGAGATCGGGATGTCCCGCGGGGTGAAACCCCCCCAAACTCCTTACCTTATCCAGCCGCCGCCTCCCTCGCGCCCCTCTAGACGGGCGTGCGCCCGCGCCGGCCGTCTGTGAATGGCCGGCGCGCGTCAAGAGTGACGCGCGGGAGGCGGCGGCGGAGGAGCCGCTTGTCCGTCGGCGCTGGGAGCAGGGAGAGGTGAGTTTTTCGGGGGGGTTTCACACAGCGGGGCACCCCGATCGGGGGTGCCCCACCAAAGTGGACCAAGACCCAGGACAGTCAAAATCCTGGGTGTTGGTCCACTTTAATGCCTCCAATCCCAGCATGCATCACTCATACAGAGAGAGAGCTCAGTCACATGAAGGGTTAATGCCTCCAATCCCAGCATGCCTCACTCATACAGAGAGAGCTCAGTCACATGAAGGGTTAATGCCTCCAATCCCAGCATGCCTCACTCATACAGAGAGAGAGCTCAGTCACATGAAGGGTTAATGCCTCCAATCCCAGCATGCCTCACTCATACAGAGAGAGCTCAGTCACATGAAGGGTTAATGCCTCCAATCCCAGCATGCCTCACTCATACAGAGAGAGAGAGCTCAGTCACATGAAGGGTTAATGCCTCCAATCCCAGCAGACCTCTGGTCCCTCAGCGTGGAAACACTTATACTGTTCCCGCCCTTCCTGTAGCCCCGCCTCCTCCTACCTGGTCCAGTGAGGGCTGTGAGGAGACGATGAGCATTAAAAGGGGCGGGGCTTAGATGTCTTCTCAAGCAGCAGATGCTCTACAGATAGCGACTACATGACGGAGAAGCAGCGGAGTACTGAGGGCGCTGAGGCAACCGGCTCTATGCGTGAGGCATTAACCCTTCATGTGACTGAGCTCTCTCTCTCTGTATGAGTGAGGCATGCTGGGATTGCAGGCATTAACCCTTCATGTGACTGAGCTCTCTCTCTCTCTGTACGAGTGAGGCATGCTGGGATTGAAGGCATTAACCCTTCATGTGACTGAGCTCTCTCTCTCTCTGTATGAGTGAGGCATGCTGGGATTGAAGGCATTAACCCTTCATGTGACTGAGCTCTCTCTCTCTCTCTGTACGAGTGAGGCATGCTGGGATTGAAGGCATTAACCCTTCATGTGACTGAGCTCTCTCTCTCTCTGTATGAGTGAGGCATGCTGGGATTGGAGGCATTAACCCTTCATGTGACTGAGCTCTCTCTCTCTGTATGAGTGAGGCATGCTGGGATTGGAAGCATTAACCCTTCATGTGACTGAGCTCTCTCTCTCTCTGTATGAGTGAGGCATGCTGGGATTGGAGGAATAAACCCTTCATGTGACTGAGCTCTCTCTCTGTATCAGTGAGGCATGCTGGGATTGGAAGCATTAACCCTTCATGTGACTGAGCTCTCTCTCTCTCTGTATGAGTGAGGCATGCTAGGATTGGAAGCATTAACCCTTCATGTGACTGAGCTCTCTCTCTCTCTGTATGAGTGAGGCATGCTGGGATTGGAGGCATTAACCCTTCATGTGACTGAGCTCTCTCTCTCTGTATGAGTGAGGCATGCTGGGATTGCAGGCATTAACCCTTCATGTGACTGAGCTCTCTCTCTCTCTGTACGAGTGATGCATGCTGGGATTGGAGGCATTAACCCTTCATGTGACTGAGCTCTATCTCTCTCTCTCTGTATTAGTGAGGCATGCTGGGATTGGAGGCAGTAACCCTTCATGTGACTGAGCTCTCTCTGTATGAGTGAGGCATGCTGGGATTGGAGGCATTAACCCTTCATGTGACTGAGCTCTCTCTCTGTATGAGTGAGGCATGCTGGGATTGGAGGCATTAACCCTTCATGTGACTGAGCTCTCTCTCTCTGTATGAGTGAGGCATGCTGGGATTGGAGGCATTAACCCTTCATGTGACTGAGCTCTCTCTCTCTGTATGAGTGAGGCATGCTGGGATTGGAGGCATTAACCCTTCATGTGACTGAGCTCTCTCTCTCTGTATGAGTGAGGCATGCTGGGATTGCAGGCATTAACCCTTCATGTGACTGAGCTCTCTCTCTCTCTGTACGAGTGATTCATGCTGGGATTGGAGGCATTAACCCTTCATGTGACTGAGCTCTATCTCTCTCTCTCTGTATGAGTGAGGCATGCTGGGATTGGAGGCAGTAACCCTTCATGTGACTGAGCTCTCTCTGTATGAGTGAGGCATGCTGGGATTGGAGGCATTAACCCTTCATGTGACTGAGCTCTCTCTCTGTATGAGTGAGGCATGCTGGGATTGGAGGCATTAACCCTTCATGTGACTGAGCTCTCTCTCTCTGTATGAGTGAGGCATGCTGGGATTGGAGGCATTAACCCTTCATGTGACTGAGCTCTCTCTCTCTGTATGAGTGAGGCATGCTGGGATTGGAGGCATTAACCCTTCATGTGACTGAGCTCTATCTCTCTGTATGAGTGAGGCATGCTGGGATTGGAGGCATTAACCCTTCATGTGACTGAGCCCCCTCTGTATGAGTGAGGCATGCTGGGATTGGAGACATTAACCCTTCATGTGACTGACCTCTCTCTCTGTATGAGTGAGACATGCTGGGATTGGGGGCATTAACCCTTCATGTGACTGAGCTCCCTCTGTATGAGTGAGGCATGCTGGGATTGGAGGCATTAACCCTTCATGTGACTGAGCTCTCTCTCTCTGTATGAGTGAGGCATGCTGGGATTAAAGGCGTTAACCCTTCATGTGACTGAGCTCCCTCTGTATGAGTGAGGCATGCTGGGATTGGAGGCATTAACCCTTCATGTGACTGAGCTCTCTCTCTGTATGAGTGAGGCATGCTGGGATTGGAGGCATTAACCCTTCATGTGACTGAGCTCTCTCTCTGTATGAGTGAGGCATGCTGGGATTGGGGGCATTAACCCTTCATGTGACTGAGCTCTCTCTCTCTGTATGAGTGAGGCATGCTGGGATTGTAGGCATTAACCCTTCATGTGACTGAGCTCTCTCTGTATGAGTGAGGCATGCTGGGATTGGAGGCAGTAACCCTTCATGTGACTGAGCTCTCTTTCTCTATGAGTGAGGCATGCTGGGATTGGAGGCATTAACCCTTCATGTGACTGAGCTCTCTTTCTCTATGAGTGAGGCATGCTGGGATTGGAGGCATTAACCCTTCATGTGACTGCACTCTCTCTCTCTGTATGAGTGAGGCATGCTGGGATTGGAGGCATTAACCCTTCATGTGACTGAGCTCTCTCTCTCTGTATGAGTGAGGCATGCTGGGATTGGTGGCATTAACCCTTCATGTGACTGACCTCTCTTTCTGTATGAGTGAGACATGCTGGGATTGGAGGCATTAACCCTTCATGTGACTGAGCTCTCTCTGTATGAGTGAGGCATGCTGGGATTGGAGGCATTAACCCTTCATGTGACTGAGCTCTCTCTCTCTCTGTATGAGTGAGGCATGCTGGGATTGGAGGCATTAACCCTTCATGTGACTGCACTCTCTTTGTATGAGTGAGGCATGCTGGGAGTCATTAACAGAGCTATGCATATGCATACAGTAAAAGATTTGTTTTACTGTGTTGGTCATTTTTACCCTTTACATCCCTGTGGATGATTATAGGCATCATAATAATAATACTAGTAATACATGTGTTGTGTTGTGGGGCTGGGGTTATGTATTTCCTGACCCCCAGTGGATCAGCATCATGTATGTTGGGTGATTAATAATAAACAATGACAACAGCTGTATCCATATTTGCTCCATTATCCTTCTACAGATCACACTGCCGGCCAACCAATATGGAGGAGGAGAGTCATGTGACTGAGAGTATATTACAGCTCACCCTAAACATCATCTGCCTGTTGACTGGAGAGGTGAGTGGGGGGGGGGTTCTGGGAGGTTGCATGATCTGAAAAAGCAGATCCAGAATTTATGGTGATAGGTCCTGACTTCCTGTAGGCAAGCAAGGTCTATAGCCCCGCCCCTTAGAGACATCAGATATAGAACCCCCTCTTTATTTATACAAGGTTTAGAGCCCCACCCATTTATGCATATTCCCATTCTATATAGGCTTTGAGCCCCAGCACCGCGTGGATAATGATTAGAGACTGACGTCAGAGCGGCTTAGTAGGGGTGAATAGAGGGCAAGCTGCTGATTGGCTGGCGTCCCATGCATGCGCTGTGTGCGCTGGAGAGGTCGGCTGTCAAAGTGGGATGCCCCGCTGGAGAGGAACAATACAATTCTCCTCCAGCGCTGTGCCTGAATGAGGCAGCACCCTGCCGATGTGGGCCACCAATACTAGCTCATGGAGCTATTCCAGACCACGCCCCCTACTGTATTGATGGTTTGAATGGCACTCTCAGAGCTGCCATTCAAGCCCAGCTAACCCCTCTCTCTCTCTCCTCTACAACCAGCCTCCTCCTAGCATGCGCCCTCGCTTCTAGCGTCGCCCCACCAATTATGCTGATTATTATGCAGCATCACACCACGCCCATATGCTTCAGAAGATAAATCATGGGGTAAAACTGTAAATCTCAAAAGGGAAAAGGGATAGTGCCAAACGTCATCCGACGCAATGGTGTAACTATTACCTTTGCCTGAAATATCACTTTAACACATTTTATACATTTCTAGCTAACTCCATCAACTGGTAAATGGTGTTTGTGATCCCCCCCCCCCCCCCGTATTAGGATGCCCCAATGTGTGAATGCTACTATTAACTCACCTTTTCCTCGTTCCTACTGTGCATGTGCGGGCTCTCGTCCAATGAGAGCCATCTGCCGTGACTATGTTATTCGGAAAACAGCTCTCATTGTTTTCAATGGGGCGCATCTATCGCAGCCTATCTGAATACAATGAGAGCTGTTTGCTGAGTAACATAGTCACGGCAGGCGGCTCTCATTGGACGATAGCCCGTTGGACCAGGGAGAGGTGAGAGAATATTGGCTGTCTTATAGGTTTCACACAGCGGGGCAACACAGTTTAGGATGCCCCGGGGCATGGAACAAAACCCAGGAAAGTCAAATTGACAAGTTTTGTTCCACTTTGAACTGGTTCCAGCCATAGAATCTAAAAGATTCCAGGGCCAGCCGCTGGCCTTCCCAGGTTGGGATGCTCCGTTGTGTGAATGAGGAGAGAGTGTCCGCATCCCCTGCTGCCCGGTGCTCACTCCCCAGTCTATCTGAATGGCTGTAGCTTGACGCAGCTTGTGTCTGATGTATTCGGATTCACAAAGAATTAACACGATCGCTAGATACTTCCGTGCCAGTCATTGTCAACTGTGAACATACACTTTAAGTTTCTATCTAGTTTGACACATTGAGCTTTAGTATTAGCTTCAGCAGTAATGCATCCATTTGACACATTGAGCTTTAGTATTAGCTTCAGCAGTAATGCATCTGTTGGACACATTAGCTTCTGCAGTAATGCATCCATTTGACACATTGAGCTTTAGTATTAGCTTCAGCAGTAATGCATCTATTGGACACATTGAACTTTAGTATTAACTTCTGCAGTAATGCATCCATTTGACACATTGAGCTTTAGTATTAGCTTCTGCAGTAATGCATCGGTTGAACACATTGAGCTTTAGTATTAGCTTCTGCAGTAATGCATCCATTGGATACATTGAACTTTAGTATTAGCTTCAGCAGTAATGCATCCATTTGACACATTGAGCTTTAGTATTAGCTTCAGCAGTAATGCATCTGTTGGACACATTAGCTTCTGCAGTAATGCATCCATTTGACACATTGAGCTTTAGTATTAGCTTCAGCAGTAATGCATCTATTGGACACATTGAACTTTAGTATTAACTTCTGCAGTAATGCATCCATTTGACACATTGAGCTTTAGTATTAGCTTCTGCAGTAATGCATCGGTTGAACACATTGAGTTTTATTATTAGCTTCTGCAGTAATGCATCCATTGGATACATTGAACTTTAGTATTAGCTTCTGCAGTAATGCATCTGCCTAATTTTTTACTGCTGGTTTGCGACACATGGATCTCCTTACTCACCATAGCAGTCCTACCCCTTCTAATTCTCCACCCATCATCATATGCTGCCACTAAGTAACCGGTCTTCCTTTACAGCCATGATGTGTCCTCACCCTCCTTTATAGCCTCTCCTGTCCCTCTGCTGAAGCATGGCAGCTGGATTAGGAAATGTAACTTGACTTATTTTTGGGGTAGAGCTGATATTTTATGCATTAGCAAAAAATGCTGAAAAATCTTACCTGGTAAATACTGAAATGTTTTCACACTCTGATACCGATGCAAATCTAAGCACCGGTGCAGCAAAAGATGAGACACTCTATGACTATGTGCAGTGGAAGGAGGGATACCTTTTCCTTGTGAATTATTAACCCAGTTTCTGTCTAACCTGCAGAATTACATCATAGTAAAGAAGACCTCCAGCTTGGTCCCAAGTCCCATCTTTCAATCTTCACCGCTCTCCCTGGTTAAAGGAAATAGCAGAGAGATTCTAGAGATCATCAGCAAGATCAGCCGGCTACTGACTGCAGAGGTGAGTAATGTTTCCCCCTGAGAAGGGTCAGCCTGATCACCAATGGGTTTACCACGAATGGTCCTTCCTGTTTCTACAGAATTATAACCCCACAAAGATTCTAGGTGTTAAAGAGGAAATGATGGAAGGCTGAGAATTCTGGGATGCATTACTTCACAGAGGCCAACATCTGGCAAACATCTCCAGGTAAGAGGCTTTGCCAGATTCCCCATCGTCTGAACATGACAAGACCATGGATACTGCCACTGTGTGTTTCCTGCAGATGGATTCAGCGCCAGAATCACCTTAGAGGGATCTCCTCGTCCTCTTCGTTCCCAGGAGAAAGGTCACAAGACCCCACACGATTACCAGGTACAGAACAGACACAGAACGGTGTTCTCTCCATCAGAGCAGCGTGATGCTTAAAGTGGACCAAAATCCAGGCCCAACAGCCCTGGAATTTATAAAAATCCAGGGCCTCTTAATTCCCTTCCCCCTGGGGAATCCAGATTCTGTATGACACTCCCCAGGTCATCCGTTAAACTCACCTTCTCCTCCAATCCAGCGGCACATACAAACGCAGCGGCCGCTTCTTGCTATACTTTTAGCAGGGCACGCACACACACTAGGCATTTTTGAATGGTCGGCCCAGGCACGCTCCCTGTTAGAGGGTAGCAGGGATGCGGCTGACTTTGCTAGACTCGGCTGGAGCTAAGTCTTTAGATGAGTCTAGACAAGTTCGCAACAGCGCAGTTGAGCACGCTGATTGGACCGGAGGCTGTGCATGCTCTGCAGGATGGGGGAAAGGTGAGTTGGAGTGGGTGACCTGGGGGAGGCAAGGAACAAAACCCGGGATAGTCAAAATCCTGGGTTTTGGTCCACTTTAAAACTGTGAGCTATTTAAATCTCATGCTCATGACTGCTTTACAATGTATCACAGCTGATTACAACAGAAACAATTATGATAAACCAGCTGCTCCTTAGCTATAACCATGTAACTCTCAGCAGGGAGCTGGCAGACTTTTCAGAATTACTCATTTTGTTTTGTTATAGGCACAGCCCATTTTTTTTTATTCCAATCCTAATATATGGCCCTGTGAGATCTGTATACTGTGTATACAGTACACAGCAGACAGGTTTCTCTGCCCTCTTTATTCCCAGGATTCCCCACAGGATGTATAATCATATGCATTCATAGTCCCACCTGCTGCATTGCAAATATTATGTCACAAAAGAATGGGTGCTAAATTGATGAAAGTTTCTTTTATCAGACAGAGACTGGGAAGGCGGAGTCTGTTATGGAGAGGCTGGACTATATGGGGCTTGACAGAAATCTCTTTAAGGATATTAATGTGGAGTTATCCAGTTCGCGGGTGACATCAGAGAGATCTCCTCTGGGTGATGTTGGAGATGGATCATCAGCAGAAGACACAGTTGTGAGGAGTGATGGCTGGTGTGAGAAGAAGGAAAACTCTCCAGTGACAAGTTCAGGTAATAACGGTCCTGTTTCTAAATTATATGATGGGTGGGAGTGGCCAACAAAGAGAGAGCAATGCTGGTGGTACAACACACATCTCATGGCATAGCGGCTTTACCAATTGGAAGAGATAGTAATGTCTGGGTAGAAAACTCGCACTTTCTCCAGTCACTGGCTTACACCCTCACCTAAACCTCACCCAGCAGCACTGGTCTACATGCCTCACTTAACTCCTTTCCCCCACCACTGCTGGCCTACATCCCTCACTTAACACCCTCCCCCCCACATTGGGCTTATTGCTTTGGAGGTCTAGACCAGGATGACCACTGACCCTGAGCAGGGATGCTGATGGTAGCAGGAGGAGGGTTGGGGAACACTCGTTTAAGGGATCAATAGGGAGGGGAGCCCGTGTAAGGATGCCTATGACATCTTGTGCTGTAGACACCGTACATGACCATTGTAAAAGACATCTGTCATAGATATACCTAAACTGATCTAGACAAGCTGGTGCCTGGTATAGGCCGGCTGGTGACATCACACTTTTCTCATTGGTAAGGTACCAATATGGTAAGGGAGAAGTGCCTGGGTAGAAAAGCTGTGTACAACCAGGTCTGGGGACAACAGACAGACCAGATGTCCGTTACTGTGAAACCCTCAGTAAGACATCACAATCCAGTCGTGCCGCCAGGGATTGAGCGTGGGTAAGAACTGGTCAAGTGGATAACACAGAGGGTCACAAAAATGTGAATGCAGTTATGCAATGAGTATTTGGCAAACAAGCCGAGTCCACTTTAATGAAGCAAAAATTGCGAGTGAATAGCTCCCTGACGGAAGTGTACTCAACCTTGTAAAGTGGTCATCAGGAGACCCAGAGGACTTTGCAGCACCAGAGGATGTTGATGAGATTCTACAGGAAAACATAGCCAAACAAAAATTACCCATTTGCTGTGTATGTTTTAGTCATCTTCTGCCTGCCTTATTGGCTACAGGTGAGTTCCTAATGCTTTGTTGTATCAGTAACCCAAAGACATTAACAGCACTACCAGAAAGCATGCTAGAAGCAAAGCAAGTGACAGGTGTGTCAGAAGAGCAGTTCTGATTTAAATATTTCTGTTGTTTTTCCTTCAGCTGGGCTGTACGTGAGGAAAAACACATCGACCCATCCGGACTGGAAAACTGAAGATGACATCACAGCAGATTCTCCCACAGGGAACCTAATAACTGGAGATCTATACACCTATCGTCAAAGTGCAATTGGCGGAACTCTTCCTAATGTCTCCCATCATGCATCTCAGGAGGAAGTAACCTCCCACCAAGGAAATCGCACAGTTGAAAAAACGAATTCTTGTTTTGAACGCAGGATATGTATTTCCGATAAGTTACAGTTTGTCACAAATGAAAGTCCTCCGACAGGAGAGAGGCTGTATTCTTGTTCTTATCAGGGGATGTGTGTTTCCAATAAGTCACATTTTGTCACAAACGAAAGTCCTCCTACAGGGGAGAAGCCACATTCTCGTTCTGAACACAAAATGTGTGTTTCCGATAAGTCACATTTAGTCACAAACGAAAGTCCTACAGGAAAGGAGCCACATTCTCGTTCTGAATGCGGGATGTGTGTTTCCAATACGTCACATTTTGTCACAAACAAAAGTCCTACAGGAAAGGAGCCACATTCTCGTTCTGAATGCGGGATGTGTGTTTCCAATACGTCACATTTTGTCACAAACAAAAGTCCTCCCACAGGAGAGAAGCTGCATTCTCGTTCTGAATGCGGGATGTGTGTTTCCGATACGTCACATTTTGTCACAAACAAAAGTCCTACAGTAGAAAAGCCGCATTCTTGTTCTGAACGCGGGATCTGTGTTTCCGATAAGTCACATTTTGTCACAAACAAAAGTCCTCTTACAGGAGAGAAGCCTCATTCTCGTTCTGAACGCGAGATGTGTGTTTCCAATTTATCACATTTTGCCACAAATGAAGGTCCTCCTACAGGGGAGAAGCCGCATTCTCGTTCTGAACGCGAGATGTGTGTTTCCGATAAGTCACATTTTGCCGCAAAAGAATGTCCTCCTACAGGAGAGAAACCGCATTCTCGTTCTGAACGCGAGATGTGTGTTTCCGATAAGTCACATTTTGTCACAAACGAAAGGCCTCCTACAGGAGAGAAGCCGCATTCTCGTTCTGAACGCGGGATGTGTGTTTCCGATAAGTCACATTTTGTCACAAACGAAAGGCCTCCTACAGGAGAGAAGCCGCATTCTTGTTCTGAATGTGGGAAATCTTTTTCCCAGAAATTTAATCTTAAAAGGCATATGAAAGTCCATACAGGGGAGATATATCCTTGTTCCGAATGTGGGAAATGTTTTTCTGAGAAGTCTGCTCTTAAGAAGCATAAGAGAATTCATACAGGGGAGAAACCATTTTCGTGTTCTGAGTGTGGGAAATGTTTCCTCACTAAAGGCGCTCTTGTCTCTCATCAAATGGTTCATACGGGGGAGAAGCCGCATTCTTGTTCCGAATGCCGAAAATCTTTTTCCCAAAAAGCGGCTCTTATCACGCACGAGAGAATTCATACCGGGGTGAAGCCATTTTCTTGTTCTGAATGCGGCAAATGCTTTACCGATCTTTCATCTCGTATCAGGCACGAAAGATGTCACTCTGGAGAGAAGGCATTTTCTTGTTCTGAATGCGGAAAATGTTTTAGTACAAAACCATATTTTAACAAACACGTAAGAATCCATACAGGGGAGAAACCGTTTTCGTGTTCCGAGTGCGGGAAATGTTTCCTCAATAAAGGTGCTTTTGTCTCGCATCAAAAGGTTCACACGGGGGAGAAACCACATTCGTGTTCCGAATGCGGGAAATGTTTTTCCCAGAGGTCGTCTCTGAACACGCACAAGAAAACTCATACAGGGGCGAAGCCGTTTTCCTGTTCTGAATGTGGGAAGTGTTTTTCAATTAAATCCAATCTCGTAATTCATTGTAGAATTCATACAAGATAGAAGCCATATTGTTGAATGAATGTGGGAAGTTCTGTTACAGCTTTCTTGTCCTATTATCAGATCTTGCTAAGCATGAAAATGTTACTACAAGGTAGAAGCTATTTTTTTGTGCTGAATGTGGGAAGCATTTTCCCTTTTAACATGAAAGAGTTCATAGTAATAGTAATAATGCAAATAGTGGCCATTGTGTGCTAATGCACACATGGAATTTTTCCCTTTGCATTTTCCCATTCGTGAACACACCAGTGAATAAACACCATGTGAGTGACTACATACAAGTGAATCACACCCAGTGGACACACTAGTTAAGAAACACCATATGAGTGACTATATACAAGTAATTTACACACAGTGGACACACTAGTGAATAAACACCATGTAAGTTACTACATACAAATGAATTACACACAGTGGACACACTAGTGAATAAACACTATATTAGTGACTACATAGAAGTGAATCACACCCAGTGGACACACCAGTGAATAAACACCATATGAGTAACTACATACAATTGAATTAAACACAGTGGACACACCAGTGAATAAAAACCATATTAGTGACTACATACAATAAATCACACCCAGTGGCCACACCAGTGAATAAACACTATATGTGTAACTACATACAATTGAATTACACACAGTGGACACACCAGTGAATAAACACCATATGAGTAGCTACATAGAAGTGAATTACACACAGTGGCCACACCAGTAAATAAACACCATATGAGTAGCTACATACAAGTGAATTACACACAGTGGCCACACTAGTGAATAAACACCGTATGAGTGACTACATACAGGTGAATAACACACTAAGGGGCAGTGAGGTGAACATGTGCCCAGAGCAGTGGGCAGCCCTAACCTCTGTGCCCAGGAAGCCTTGTAGTGTAGTCACTGACCCGAGTGTCAGTGGCTACATATTAGTGACTACATACAAGTGAATTACACCAGTGAATAAAAAAACTAGAATGGGATGGGGGGTTGCCACACTGCTTGTAATGGGGTGTTTTAGCACAACATTTGGTTTAGAATATTTCTTTTCTTACTTTCCTCCTCCAAATCCTAGGTGTGCCTTATAAGGTGAAAAATAGGGTATTTTTTTTCAAATTCCTATTTCTTTCATTTTTCCCATTATTATTATTATATCTGTCTTCTAATGATGCATTATTGTTTATAAAGCACCATCATCCTCCGCGTTGCCGTACAATTTAGGGGAAAGCATATGACAATAGGTGGAGCAATAGGAAGGGATGGGGCTTGGAATAGTGGATAAGAATATCCACTTGTTAAAGAGGAACATTACAAGTCTTGGTGATTTAATAAAAACTCCCCAAACCTGGCTTGCCCGTCCCCCCCCCCCCCCCCCCCGCCCCTCCGGTTTAGCACTTTACTATCGAAAATTTTCCTCTCCAGTCACATCGCGCTTGGCAAGCCTCCGCTCCCTTTCTGCCCTCAGTAGGTCTTGTGATTGGAAGGTGGCAGGTTTGAATCCCAGCCATAGGACCGAAGTGCTCTTGAGCAAGGCACCTAACCCTCAACTGCTACTGCTATCACCTCTCACATATTTCCCTAATTAAGGCTGTAATAAAGGCAGACCACTGCTCTGGGCATGTGTACACTCATTACACGGATGGTTTAAATGCGGAGGAAAAAATATTATGTGTGCGCAAGCATATAATGTCCATCAATGCCCCCCCCAAGAAAAATGTAGTAGTGGAAGATTGCGAGGATGTTGAATCATTGTGGGTAGAAGTGTAGTAGAAGAAGACCCGAAAATGTCTCGTCTTTTTTATTGCAGATCTGGTATCTGTGTCTTATATGAATAAAGTTGGTGCATATCTCCAGTATCTGAAATGCTTTTTAACCCATTAATGACCCCCTCATTTTAGCCTTGAGGATCAGTACATTTTTGTCCCTGCTTCCAGCTGTCAGACAGATGCGTAGGTAGGTGGGAGAGCAGCTAGGCGGGGATGTGGATGGTCAGATAAGTGGATGGACGGTCAGGGAGGTAGTAGGTGGGTGGGGAGCATATAGGTAGGCAGGCAGGCGTGTAGATGGCTGGGTCGGGTAGGTAGGTATGGGGATGGATAGGTAGCTTGGTGGCAGGCATGTAGGTGGCTGGATGAAAGAGTAGGTGGCTGTGTGGTCAGACAGGTAGGTGGGTGAACAGGTACGTGGATGGGTGGGTGGTTAGGTGGGCATGGTGGCAGGCAGGCGGGTAGGTGGTCATGCACACAGGCAGGTGGGGGAAGGGGATCAGGCAGGCGGGTAGCAAGGCGGGTAGCAGCAGCATCTCAGGGAGGTGGACGACATCTTGGCAGGGGTGATGGTGGAAGACATCTAGGCGGGCGACTGACAACATCTTGGTGGTAGCGAAGGACATCTTGGCAGCGTCTGACATCTCAGCGGGTGGATGGCATCCAGGAGTGTCTGGATGACGGCTGCCATCTTGGTGGGGCGGGGCTGGTGGTGACCGGCATCTTGGTGGGGTCTAAAAGTGGTGAAGCGGGCGGATGGGCAAGCAAGCGAGCATGGTTCCTTCCTCGCTGCCTCAATCCATGCTCCGCTGCCGACTTGCTCAGCGCTGACCAGAGCTGTGGCGGCGGCCAATACACTGGATCGGGGGGGGGGGTAGAAAATTCGATGCAGCTCTGGAGCAAGGGGGACTAGGTAAATAAAAAGGCATGCCTCGGATGCTCAACACTCTCCCACAGTCCCCCTCACACCCCCCTGCCGCACTAGTCTCTCCATGGACTGTGAATACCTGCTCTTTCCACTCTGTATATAGCACGGGGCAGACAGTTAACACACTGTTTTTGTTGATGTGCTAGATACAGGGTTGTCACTTAGGGGGATGAAGTCAGGCGGGATCTGCAGGTATTTAACCCTCACACTCTGCTTGCTTGCTCAACCCTGATGAAGGGGCACAGGTAGGCCCGAAACGTTGTATAATATGGACAGCGCACTTTTGTAATAATATTGATTCTGTTACTTATTCTGTGGATTATTCAATATAGGATTTGGAACTACTATTGGAGTGCTGGCTTTTCTGTTGTGATTTATGTTACCCCCCCCCCCCCCCCCGCCCTGCTTCAGTGCTAGGGGAGGGTGGCAGTGCAGGGGGATTTTCAAAACAGGATTGTTGGGCTGGAGTGGTCCTTTAAGAACTAATTACTTTATCTGTGTATTTGTTAAGGAATCTGAAATAAACCCGTCTGCTATTGAAGACAGGATCAGCGACCCCCAGAAAATGTGCGGAAGCCCCCCCACATCACCCCTGGATGAGCTTTAAACCGGACCTTCAGCAGCATTTAATGAGAAACCCAAACCCTTAAAAAACGATTCCCCAGCATCTAAAATGAATATACTTGTTATTCTTTCCTCCGCTGGGCTGCAACTCTGTTCAGGACTCTAGGATACGGGCGCCACCATCTTGGCTCAGAAGCATCACATACTGAGGAGAGGAGTGAAAAGCACAGTGGGTGGAGTTATAGCTGTGCTTTACAGCAATCCGAGAATGCAGAGCAGCACTACCAGAAGACACTTCCTATCTGCAGGCAGCCTGAGACTCCATAGGCCGCTATCTTGGATATTAAAAGGCTCAAATAGGTGCAGGTAGGATGTTTTTTAATGTGAGCAATCTGTATGTACAGGGGGGAACATACAAAATAGGCTCTTATTCAGGGTGAAGGTCCGGATTAATGTGGGCAATTTGTATGTACAGGGTGGGGGAAACATACAAGATAGGCTCTTATTCAGGGTGAAGGTCGGGATTAATGTGGGCAATCTGTATGTACAGGATGGGGGAGGGACATACAAGATAGGCTCTTATTCAGGGTGAAGGTCCGGATTAATGTGAGCAATCTGTATGTACAGGGTGGGGAAAACATACAGGATAGGCTCTTATTCAGAGTGAAGGTCCGGATTAATGTGGGCAATTTGTATGTACAGGGTGGGGGAAACATACAAGATAGGCTCTTATTCAGGGTGAAGGTCGGGATTAATGTGGGCAATCTGTATGTACAGGGTGGGGAAAACATACAGGATAGGCTCTTATTCAGAGTGAAGGTCCGGATTAATGTGGGCAATCTGTATGTACAGGGTGGGAAGAAACATATAAGATAGACTATTATTTAGTGTGAAGGTCCGGATTAATGTGGGCAATCTGTATGTATGGGGGGGAAACATATAAGATAGACTCTAATTCAGGGTGAAGGTCTGGTTAAGGTGAAACTGTACTGGAGGCAGAGGAAGAGGGGGGAGATATTCCTCTTCTTTTCGGTGACCAGTGCAAAATGACAGCATGGGACTGACAAAGCATCAGGTAAGCTGCCAGGCAATTACATTACAGTTAAGTTACATAGTTAAGCAGATGCTGGGGGAGCCACATGGCGGAGCCAGGACTTGTAAATACAATGTGCATCACGCTGCACACATGCCAGCTAAGGCCACAGCAGCACCTATATTGCAGACAAAGGGCCTTTATGGAAAATTGTTAAAAATACAATTCTGTGAAACTCACCTGTAGAATTGTTTTTGAGTATATCCAGTCCAGGTCATCCCAGTGATGACATGTGGGTATTCCACCCCCAGGGGAAGCTCGACTGCAAGCTCCTCCCGGCCTATAAGAGCAGGTGTCCCTCTATGATTCTCCAGTGGTTAAAAAGCAGTAAACAAAAAGAGGAGGGGCCGGGAGGCCAAGAAACCATGTTACTTCACATAGCTTCAGCTTGTACTCTCTCCAACAAAACTTAAGGACTCAAGTCCAAGAATAAAAAATGGTATCACCATAACAGGCAAACAAGAGATAATGAACAAGGGCGGGGTTGTTCAACCGATGCCTGGTGCTGAAAAACCCAAGAGGCACCAATAGCTCTGGTAGAATTAGCTGTGATCCGAAAAGGGGGTTCCTTCCCCTTGGCAGAATATGCTTGCACCACCGCCTGTCTGATCCACCTACTGAGAGTGGACTTGGCTGGTGGCAAACCTTTCTTCGACCCCTTTGTGAGGACAAAGAGCAAATCCGATTTCCTGAAGGATTCAGTCGCAACAAGGTAATACTTAATGGCTCTGACCACATCCAAGGCATGGAGGGTCCTTTACTTAGAATTAGTTGGTGCTGGACACAAGGAAGGCAAGACAACTTCCTCATTAAGGTAAAAAGGAGAAACGACCTTAGGCAAAAAATCAGATTTAAAGAGAAAAACCACCTTATCCTTATGCCGCTCAAAATAGGGAGGCTTCATACAAAGCGCGGCCAGCTCTGATACGCGACGCACCGAGGTGATCGCTACCAAAAAGGCCACCTTGAGAGTCAAAATAGGCAATGCAGCATCGCACAGAGGTTCAAAAGGAGGACCCTGAAGAGCAGACAGTACTAAATTCAAGTCCTACACCGGTAATACTGACTTACTGCGGTGGCCTGACATGACTCCCTGGAAAAAGGTCTTGATCAACCTATGGTTGGCAATGGGTCTCTGGAAGAATATGGCTAAGGCCGAGACCTGGCCCTTGAGGGTGCTCAGCTAGAGACCCAAGTCTAAGCCGTGTTGTAAAAACTCCAGAATCCTAGAAATAGAAAATGTGCAGCAAGGGAGGCTCTTGGCCTCGCACCAAGCAATATAAGCATGCCAAACTCTGTAGTATATCATGGAGGAAGACTTCTTCCGTGCCTGAATCATTGTCTGCACAACTGTGGCCGACAGCCCCTTTTCCATCAGGATTGAGGTTTCAATAGCCAGGCCGTCAAAGCCAGCGTCCGTAAATTGGGGTGCCGAAGCGACTCTTGTGTGAGAAGCCCTGGGTCGTCGGGCATGATGTAGCGATCTACTGACATCTGAACTATGTCCGCAAACCAACTCCTTCTCGGCCAGAGAGGAGCCACCGGGATGGTTGGTACCCCTTCCTTGGCTATCTTGCGCGGCACTCTGCCCAGGAGTGGAAACGGAGGGAATGCATAAAGGAACTTGAACTCCGTCCAGGGAATTGCCAGAGCGTCTGTGGCAATGGCCAGAGGATCTCTTGAGAGAGAGAGACAAACCTTGGGAGCTTGTGATTGTGTCTGGACGCAAACAGGTCCACATCCGGCTGACCCCAGCGGAGACACAGAGCGTGGAAGGTCTTGCTGTTGAGAGACCATTCCCTCAGGCACAAGGCGCTCCTGCTCAGGGAGTCTGCCTCCTGGTTTTCCACCCCGGGGATGTAGACCGCCGATATGCAGGGAATATTCTCCTCTGCCCAAGCCAGAATCTGGGTCACCTCCTTGAGGGCTTGCTTGCTCCGAGTCCTGCCCTGGTGATTGATGTAGGCGACAGTTGTCTGTTTGTCCGAGCGAACCTGGATCGCACAACCCCTTAAATGGGGAAGCGAAGAAGCACCAACCGGATCGCTCTTTAGGAGATTTATGGGTAAGCGGTTCTCCTGCAGACCCTCACTGACCCTGGATCTTCTGAGTCTGCCAAACGCCTCCCCCGCCGGTCAGACTGGCATCCGTGGTAACTATCTCCCAACGGGGAGTCAGAAAGGACTTGCCCACCAAAAGGTTCCTGGAGTCCAACCACCACAAGAGGACTGTCTGGCCAGGGGGGACAGCAAAAATTCCTGTTCCAGCAACTCCTGCAACCGGTTCCAGACAGTCAGCAGGTTCAATTGAAGAGGTCTCATGTGAAATTGGGCGAAGGGCACCGCCTCGAAGCATGACACCATTAGGCCCACCAATCTCATCCCCAGACGTATCGACGGCCGCTGACAAGACAGCAAGGCCTGCACCTGCGTCTGGAGACCCGAAACCTTCTGCTGTGGCAGAAAAACCTTTACCTGAGCGGTGTCTAACGTCATTACCAGGAAGGATCTCACTGTTGAGGGAGTGATAAAAGACTTTGGGTAATTGATTAGCCAGCCGAAGGCCTCCAGGGTTGACAATACCGTCCGAGTATTGCTCTCGGCCTGCTGCAAAGACTGGGCCGCAATCAGCAAGTCATCCAGATAGGGCAGCACACGAATGCCCTGGTTTCTCAGGATGGCCATGATGCCCGCCAGCACCTTGGTGAACACACGGGGGGCTGAGGATATCCCGAATGGGAGTGCCACAAACTGGTAATGCTGATCCTCCAGAGCAAACTTCAGGAACTTCTGATGCCCCTGGAAAATCGGGATGTGCAAATAAGCATCCCTGATGTCCACTGTGGTCATGAAGTCGCCGGGCCGAAACGAGCTCACCGCTGACCGTAAGGTTTCCATGCGGAAATGTCTGACTCTTACAAACCTGTTGAGATCCTTCAGGTCCAGGATTGGTCTTAAAGTTCCGTCCTTCTTGGGAACCGTGAACAGGTTGGAGTGAAAACCTTGACCCTGCTCCTGAAGAGGAACAGGGCAAATCACACCTAAATGCAGGAGGTGTTGCACGGCCATTCTCAGGCCTTGTGCCTTCAATGGGTTTTGGGATATCCGAGACCGAAGAAATTTTGTGGGCGGCCTGACTGCCAGCTCTATTTTGTAACCGGAGGAAACCACCTCCTGAATCCACCGATCCGAGACGTGCCGTCTCCAGATATGAGCAAATAGCAGAAGCCGTCCCCCCCACCCGGATGGGTGAGGGCCCTCCTCATGCCTGAGAGGACTTGGCAGGGGGCTTGGACTTGGCCCCCAAGCGTGATTGGGTCGGCCGCGGGACCTACCTCTACCCCAGGTATCTCTGCGGCCACCTGAAAATGAAGAGCCTCTTCCTCTTCGAAAGGAGCGATAGGCAGATGAGTTCTGAAAGGGCCGAGCAGGCTTCTGTCTCTGAGGGAGTCTACCATCCTTGACCAGAAGGTCCAGACGCTCCCCGAACAACCTGTGCCCCACGAAGGGGATACTAGTAAGCGACTTCTTGGCCGCGGCATCAGCCACCATTGCCACAACCAGAGCGAGCGGCGAAGTGCAACAAGCAGGACCGAAATCCTGGCACCAAGCCGTCCATGACAGAGACAACAAAGGCAATGAAATCCACGCAGGCCTTGAGGTGCTTATACTCCTCCGCCCACTTGCGAGCCTTAGTGCTATCCACAAGGTGTCTCACCTTCTTTCTGATGGCCAGGGAGACAATAGCCGCGGCACACACAGGGCAAAACAAAGCACCGGCAAAGGTGAAGGCATGACAGACCAGTTGATCCATGCGCTTGTCAGCCGGGTCACGTAAAGAAGCGGTATCAGGTGACGGCATAATAGTGGTGTTGGACAACCCCGACACAGGGGAATCCACTTCGGGAGGACGAGACCATAGCCGGACCAGCTCCTCAGGGAAGGGATACCGCCTATCCAGCCCCTTAGGCACCGACGGTAGCTTGTTAGGCCTTTCCTATTCCTTGAAAATCATATCAGAAAAATAGGCCTGCTCCGGAAAGACTCGCCTCTGTCTTTCAGGCTTAAACAAATCACCTTGCTTCCTCTTAGCCTCTCTGGGGGGGACAATGTTTAAAGTCTCAAAAACCGAGGCAAACAACTGCTCCGTATCATCAGGGAGCCACGCATCCTCATCCGAGGCAGAACCAGACAAACTGTCATCACCCGCAGAATAATCCGCCGTGGAGCGGGAATCATCTGGCAACTCACCTTCCTCCACAGAGCCCAGATCCTCAAAAAGATCGTCATTATTCGAGTAAATGGGCTCGATGTGCCGTTTCTTTCTGGTGGCCTTCCTAGGGCCGTCCACGAGATCTGTCTCTCGAGATTGGCCACCCTATGCGCCAGATCAACCTGGGACCCCCGGCTGGCTTCCCCCTCACTGAAGGCTGAGTGCAGCAGCGGAGGGTCCGGAGAGGCCACAGGCAGTGAAGGGCTAGGGGCAGGGACGCCCGCCCGGTCATGTTCCAAAATGACGCTCCTGGCGCAAGTGGTACAAACAGTGCTGAATCCGCCCAGAGGGCTTGCACTGCACAAGGGGCAGAGCTTCACCTGTCCAGATGGGACCCCCAGCTCACTATCTCCAGATGCCTCCATTATGGTGATTAGAAAAAAATTGGCAATGAAGGTTACAAGGCACTAACGGCCCAAACCTATATGATCCCTCTTAATAAAAGGAAGGGGAGACTGGGAGGAACCACAACCCTCAATCACTAGGCCCAACCTACAAGAAAAAGAGAGAGGGCCATAAGACTCCCACAAGCGTATGCAGAGTAAAGCAAAAACAATCGTTAGCAAGAGGGACTCACAACACCGTCAGGAGAGCGATATGCAACCAGCAAGGCAGCAGCAGCAGCAAAGTCGGGGAAGAGAGGAGCCGCCCGCACACCGCACACACAGCTTCTGGCGCAATCCTCGAGGGGCGGGCCGCACTGCGATGACCCGAAAAGCGATAGCGTACGGCTACGCCCCCCCCCGGAAGCGTGAGGCGAGCGCCCGCCCATCACCAGAGCGCCAAGGCCTCTGTGGGGACATATATGAAAATGGCCGCCAGAACTGCAAGGGGCCCGGCCACGGGAGCACAACGGCATCCAACGCCGCGCAGCGCGCACAACCCGCTCGACGCCACCTGTCATGCAGAGCCGCGCGAGCGGCGTCCCCCGCCCCCCCTCACAGCGTATGTGATGAGGCAAGATGGAGGGGAGGTAGAAGGCAGCCCGAGAGGAACCGCGAGGGAGGTAAGTATGAAGCTCAAAGAGCAGCCCAAGTAAAGTCGCACAGACAAGGCACAGCACATATAATAAAGATTTGGGATGGGAAGGGCTATAAGGCCACTCATGGTCCAAAATGATCTAGCCTGTAAATGTGGTTCCAACAGGTAAGCTCACCATCAGCCTATGGCCGGCTACCCATTAGACAAGGTCTGTGGCCCAGAGCCTAGCTGTGCCAGAAAACGCCTGACCCCGGTGTTATCCCTACCGTCACGATCCCGAGTCAGCCAGCGGCTGGGAGGCAAGTGTGGGTCTCACGGGATCAAATGGAAATAGGGTCCGCAGCAGCCGACAGGCTAGGAGGCCCCGCTCAGCTGCCAAAATCCAAGAGAGAGTATCCAACAATCTTCAGCAGCCAGACTGCAAGATGAACACTGGAGAATCATAGAGGGACACCTGCTCTTATAGACCGGGAGGAGCTACATCTTTTGATCTTGCAGTCGAGCTCCCCCTGGGGGCGGAATACCCACATGTCATCACTGGGACGACCTGGACTGGATATAGGGAAAATATTATGTAATAATGTAGTAATGTAATATATATTTCTGTCTCTCTCGCTATGTATCATTAGTTTCATTTGACCAGTCATACATAGGTCAGGTCATTCAGGCAGGCTAATGTCCCTCACAAACCCAGAGGCTTGTCAGTCCACATTCCTTTCCTACACCCTAATAAAAACAGGTTTTCAAATCAAGTTTGGGGGTCAGATCCTGGGAATATTCTTGGAATGCTGAGTGGAGTCAGCACAGTTTCGGGCAAGACAAGTTTCAGGGGCTGGGAAATTTGGATACATACCCACTTAAGAGTCCAGCAAAACAAGTTTCAGACTAGCGAAACTGGGAGGACAAGTCTGGACATCAAAGTAATATCGGAGTATAACTGACGGAGGGCCTAGAAGAGGGCCTGAGCAGGAGGAGAGGAGGCAAAGGCTGCCAGCTTGGAGGTCCGCTTGTGGGTTCCCCTGTCAGGAGGGTAAATATATGGGCTGCTGGGCAGAGCTCTTAAAGTGGACCAACACCGAGAGGTGATCGGCCCGGAAATCTATAAGATTCCCGGGCCGATCACCTCCCACCCCACGGGACATCCGAGATCGGGATGTCCCGCGGGGTGAAACCCCCCCAGACACCCCAAATCGCTTACCTGATCTTCGGCGTCCTCCCTCGCGCCCCTGTAGGCGTGCGCGCGCCCGCGCCTGCCGTCTGGACGTTGGCGGGGATTGGACCGTCCAGTCACGTGGGAGCGGGGACAGGTAAGATTTTGGGGCTTTCTGGGGGGTTTCACACAGCGGGGCACCCCCGATCGGGGTGCCCCGCCGAAGTGGACCAAAACCCAGGATAGTCAAAATCCTGGGTGTTGGTCCACTTTAAGTCTGCCTGAACCACTGTTTATGTGTATGCCGGACATATAACTCTCAATCATAGCGTGTTATATCTTGTTGTTTTGTAAGATTAGATTGCATCTTGTGTTATTTGTACCCCAATATAAGTCACATGTTAAGTTATATGTTTACCATTGATTACTTTGAAATAACGGATATCTAAAGAACCACAACCTTTTGCATGTATCCATTGCGTTAGCAGTGACTGGTTATTATTAATAATATATATATTTGTTTCCCTATTTTAGCTGAGCCAGCTAAAATATATATATTGGTTATTATACTCTCAACTTGTTTACATATCTGGCTTAGACAGCCATGAGTTATTATTGTACTAATCACTGATATTTCTATTGATGTTTTTATAATAATAATTGTTTAGAAAGTTGGCCATATTGGATCTAGGAGATATTGGTACGTATTTGGGAGCCAGGCAAGAAGTTATTACCCACCAGGAACTTTAGGGAGCGGTTTGCTAGCATGCTGGTGTACTTGGTGCCCAGGCCATAAAATGTCTTTTCCTGGGGCCCTGAGTGTAACAGGGGCCTATCTGATCCAGGGCCAATGGCAATTTCCATATTTGCCCCTTGCCACACAGTGAGCCCCGCACTTCCCAACCCTTATTGTTTAGGGTCTTGTGGGTTCTTTTCAGTGCGTTTCTTTTAAAGGAACTGTAAAGAGGGCTTATTTTTTGGGGTAGGGCTTATATTGAAAGCATCCTCAGAAATCCAGAAAAATCATGCCAATCATGTCAGGGAAAGTCTTATTTTCTGGGAAACTGTGTTTTGTGTTTGAACAGTTTGAGTACTTACAATAAAACAAGCAGTCAATTCATATGGATCACTTGGACAGCTCAATGCAGCATGGAGAACCAGTTTATTAGTGAATGGGGAACTGATATATCATTAACTGCCACACACATCCGGGATATTTTACACATGGCAACACAAAAAAAAAAAAAACTTTATGCCTACAATTTAGGCCAACTTAATTTTTTTCAAGTTCCTGTTGAGCAGATTATGTCATGCCCTCATCCCAATGTTTCTCCTAACCGATGAGGTGTATCAGCAAAACATTTCCCATAGCCGAATCAACACCGAGTCCTTTTTCTCGTATGAACCCCTTCGTGCGATGTAAGTGCCGATTTCTGGGTAAAACACTTCCCACATTCAGCGCAAGAAAATGGCTTCTCTCCTCTATGAAGTCTCTCGTGACTGATGAGAGTTGCTTTCTCTAAAAAGCACCTCCCGCACTCGGAACACGAGTATGGCTTCTCTCCCGCATGGGCTTTTTCATGTCTGATGAGGCTGGATTCGTGAAAGAAACTTTTCCCACATTGAGAACAGGAATACGGCTTCTCTCCTTTATGAACTCTTTCATGACTGACAAGGGCGGATTTCTCAGAAAAACATTTATCGCATTCGGGGCAAGCATGTGGCTTCTCTCCGGTATGAATTCCTTCGTGCCGGATGAGGTTGGATTTCTGGAAGAAACATTTGCCGCATACAGAACAGGAATAGGGCTTCTCTCCCGTATGAATCCGTTCATGCCTGATAAGGTTCGATATCACAGAAAAGCTTTTCCCACATTCAGAACAGGAATAGGACTTCTCGCCTGTGTGAACTCTCTCGTGGATGCCGAGATCAGACTTGAATGGAAAGCTTTTACCGCATTCGGCACAGGAATACGGCTTCTTTCTTGTATGAACTCTTTTGTGTCTGACAAGAGCGGATCGCAGGGGAAAACTTTTCTCACATTCGGGACAAGAATAAGGATTTACTTCTGGCGTAACAGGATGTGACTCATCGACAATGCACTCCCAATGTTCATCTGGATTAAATGACGAATCTGCTGCATGATAATCTGGTTGTGTTGCTGTGTTTCTCCTTACGTATCGCCCAGCTGAAGGAAAATACAATAGCAATGTTTAAAGAGGACTTTCTAAAGCAGGCCCAATCCATTTATTTCAATGCTGCACTGCTGCTCCTGACTGGGGAGGCTTCATCGAAAGGGATGAAGGAAGGAAGGATACAGGGGTAAATAACCGTAGTATGGATGGGGCTCTTATCATAATTGTTAAGAGGTGCTTACCCAAACACTGGACTCCAAACACTTACTGTGCTGCAAACGAGTGTTGCCCATCTATGCCATGGTAACCTATAGTAACACAATGTCTTACCTGCACAAATTACCAGGGAGCATTCCTCCTCCTTACACTGCTCGTCACTCCTCACACTCTGCTTTTTTATCCCTCCATCTCCATTGTCACCCACGAGAGATCTCGTCACCTGGCAACTGGCAGGCTCGGCCTTAATGTTCGTATAGACGTCTCTGCCAACGTCTGTATGACACAACTCCTCTTCTTTAATCCCTGTCTGATCCAAGAATCAGAGATTACTTCTGCATGCATTCCAAATATGAACTATAGCTATTGCCAATGTAGCAAGTGTGACCACAAATCTGGTGTATATACCTGATAATGGTGCGGTGTGACTTCCTGTGCGGAATCCTGGGAATAAAGAGGGCGGGGAGATCTCTGGTGTATATACCTGATAATGGTGCGGTGTGACTTCCTGTGTGGAATCCTGGGAATAAAGAGGGCGGAGCTATCTCTGGTGTATATACCTGATAATGGTGCGGTGTGACTTCCTGTGTGGAATCCTGGGAATAAAGAGGGCGGAGCCATCTCTGGTGTATATACCTGATAATGGTGCGGTGTGACTTCCTGTGTGGAATCCTGGGAATAAAGAGGGCGGGGAGATCTCTGGTGTATATACCTGATAATGGTGCGGTGTGACTTCCTGTGTGGAATCCTGGGAATAAAGAGGGCGGGGAGATCTCTGGTGTATATACCTGATAATGGTGCGGTGTGACTTCCTGTGTGGAATCCTGGGAATAAAGAGGGCGGGGAGATCTCTGGTGTATATACCTGATAATGGTGTGGTGTGACTTCCTGTGTGGAATCCTGGGAATAAAGAGGGCGGGGAGATCTCTGGTGTATATACCTGATAATGGTGCGGTGTGACTTCCTGTGTGGAATCCTGGGAATAAAGAGGGCGGAGCCATCTCTGGTGTATATACCTGATAATGGTGCGGTGTGACTTCCTGTGTGGAATCCTGGGAATAAAGAGGGCGGGGAGATCTCTGGTGTATATACCTGATAATGGTGTGGTGTGACTTCCTGTGTGGAATCCTGGGAATAAAGAGGGCGGGGAGATCTCTGGTGTATATACCTGATAATGGTGCGGTGTTTCTTCCTGTGTGGAATCCTGGGAATAAAGAGGGCGGGGAGATCTCTGGTGTATATACCTGATAATGGTGTGGTGTGACTTCCTGTGTGGAATCCTGGGAATAAAGAGGGCGGGGAGATCTCTGGTGTATATACCCGATAATGGTGCGGTGTGACTTCCTGTGTGGAATCCTGGGAATAAAGAGGGCGGGGAGATCTCTGGTGTATATACCTGATAATAGTGCAGTGTGACTTCCTGTGTGGAATCCTGGGAAGAGGGCGGGGAGATCTCTGGTGTATATACCTGATAATGGTGCGCTGTGACTTCCTGTGTGGAATCCTGGGAAGAGGGCGGGGAGATCTCTGGTGTATATACCTGATAATGGTGTGGTGTGACTTCCTGTGTGGAATCCTGGGAATAAAGAGGGCGGGGAGATCTCTGGTGTATATACCTGATAATGGTGCGGTGTGACTTCCTGTGTGGAATCCTGGGAATAAAGAGGGCGGGGAGATCTCTCTGGGGTGTTTCGGGTGCTGGATCCACCTGCAGGAAACACACAATGCACTGATTGGTCGGATTGTCTCTTTGTCCTTATTGGGGGGATATATAAGACTGTTACCATGTGATGGGGGGAGGGGCTGATCCACGATGGTGACTTCTATGTTGTGATTCTCTTTTTCCCCTCTCTTCGCCTCCTCTTTAATGATAAGGCCACACTTAGCTCCAGGATCATTCTGAGGAAATAGACAAAGAACATTTACGCGTCTCGTCAGGCTGATCGTCGCCTCGCTCCCGCGGGCAGATGCGGCACTCACCTCTGTGGTCAGCAATACGGTGATCTTCTTGGTGATCTCCAGAATCTTCTTGCAGTCGCTCTGCGGCAGGGAGTGCGGCGGAGAGTAGAGAAGGAAGTCTGGGCTTATGTTAGAGCTCCTCTTTACTACGGTGTAATCCTGCGGGGGTGGGAGAAAATTGTTACCATTTAAAGTGGACCAAAACCCAGGATTTTGACTATCCTGGGTTTTGGTTCTTGGACCCGGGGCACCCTGATCGGGGGATGCCCTGCTGTGTGAAACCCCCCAGATCGCCGAAATCAACTCACCTCTTGCGGGTCCTACGGCGCATGCGCGGACACTCGTCCAATCAGTGCGCTCGGAGCTGCTGACGTCACGTCATCTAAGCTAGCGGCTCCGAGCGCTCTTACGGACGCATCCCCCGCTTCCCTCTAACAGGGAGCGTGCCCGTTGCCGACCATTCACAAATGCCTGGTGCAGACACGCCCTGCTAGAGGCATAGCGGGGATGGCTAGCGCATGCGCCGTTGGACCAGGAAACAAGGTAAGTGAACTGGGCGACCCGGAGGGTTTACACTTTACACAGAGAAACCTATTCTTGTCCCCGTACGTAGAGACAAGGGGGTGGCGATTCAGCACCAGGTGAGAATTCTCACTCTTTTTTTAGAAAACTGCCGTTGACTTTCATTGTCTAAAGGGTGTCAATTTTCACCTGGTTCTGAATCAGCCGCAAGGTAGGCAATGAAAGCCAATGGCAGTTTTCTCTCTAAACAAAGAGTGAGAATTCTCACCTGGTGCTGAATCGCCCCCATTGTAGCCTCGGCTCAGAGCCTTTTGTCTGCTTCAGCACAGCCTGAGGAGGAGCTCGCCATTCACTAGAAACAGAGCTGCCTCGCCGAATTACGCCGGTTCAGCAGGTGGCTCTGACTGGATGCAAACTCATTGGACCGGGGAAAGGTGAGTCTGAATGTGCCAATCGGGGGGAGGGGGTTCACACAGTGCAGTGGGGCATCCCAATTCGTAACAGAAATGAAAATCCCGGCTTTTGTTCCGCTTTAATATTTAGAGTGACAATGTTAGAGAGATTGGCTCCATGGTGTCATTACCGGCTCCCCGGGATGGGTTTCACACAGCGGGGCATCCCAAAACAGGGGAAGACCAGCAGCCCAGCAGGAATTGTTTAGATTCCAGGGCTGGACCTGGTGGGTTTTGTTCCGCTTCGAAGTCATTTTCTGAGGACATTATTGAGACTAAGGATTCAGGACCATTGTGGAGGTCAGCGGAGGCCTCACAAACTAAATAACAACCACAATGTAAACAATCCAGAGAAAGGTGAATGAACAATAAGTGATCCCAATAGGGATTTATTTTTAACTTGAAAGTGGCCCATAACCCAGGATTTTGACTATCCTGGGTTCTGTTCTTTTCCCCCGGGGCACCCCGATCAGGGATGCCCTGCTGTGTAAATCCCCCCCAGATTGCCGAAATCAGCTCAACTCTTCGCGGTCCTACAGCGCATGTGCAGCCACTCGTCCAATCAGTGCGCTCGGAGCCGCTGACGTCACGTAGTCTAAGACCAGCGGCCGCATCCCCCGCTTCCCTCTAACAGGGAGTGTGCCCATGCCAGCCATTTGTGAATGGCTTCTAGAGGGATAGAGGGGATGTTCCCGTGGCTCGCGCATGCACCATTGGACCAGGAAACAAGATAAGTGAACTGGGCGACCTGGGGGGGGGGGTTCACACAGCGGGGCATCCCTATTTCGGATGCCCCCGGGGGGGAGGGAATCGATTGGCCCAGGAATCTTATAGATTCTCTGAGTGATCGGCATGGGTTTTGGTCCACTTTAAAGCAGAACAAAACAAACAAAACAACAACAGAAACAACAGGAGAAAACTTTTTTCCTCGCTTTCCCCATAGGAAGAATCCAGTGCTCTGTTTGGCTGCTGTGGTCACATGGTTGCCGACACTAGCTATAGGGGCTGGTAGAGAAGGGTGCGAGGCCAAGCAGCCAGGCCCCCAGTCCTGAAAGCAGAACAAAACCTGGGAATTTGACTCTCAGGTTTTGTTCCGTTACCCCTGGGGCATCCCAAATTGGGGTCACCTTACTCTGTGAACCCCACCCCCCACCAGAACTCCGCTTTTCACTCACCTCTTCCTGGTTCCAACGGCACATTACGAGAATTAAATCTCTTTAGTCTTGAGAGGAGACGGCTGAGGGGGAAAGCATGATTAACTTGTATAAATATATAAATGGCCAATACAAAAAACATGGGGGAACACTATTTCAGGTAAAATCCTCTCTAAGGACAAGGGGCACTTCCTCCCTTCAACTTAAAAAAAAAGAAACTCAGTCTCCGGAGGCGACAATCGTTCTTTACCATAAGAACTATAAATCTATGGAATAGCCTCCCACAGAAGCTTGTTACAGCATCAACCGCTGACAGCTTCAAAAAAGGATTAGATGCTTATTTAGAAGAAAATAACATTAACACTTACTATTAGCTGTTATCAGTAAAAAAAAAAAAATACTAATAAATAATAAATACCTTCCAACTATAAAATAAAAACTAACTTCCCCGACCCCAACACCCTTGGTTAAACTTGATGGACATATGTATTTTTTCAACCTTATTAACTATATAACATGTGCAGGCTCTCGTCCAATGAGAGTAGCCTGCCGTGACTATATCGTTCAATGGTTTTCATTGACTACAATAGGGATGTGCACTGCCGCATATGAACGGCTAGGACGGGAGCGCGCACATGGCGCTGGGGATGCAGCACCATTGCGCTCGCCATTCACAGCGACAGCTGTTTTCCTAACGACATGGCTCTCGCTGGACGGGAGCGCACGCGCCGCCGGAGCAGGTGTATGAGCCCGTTTCACACAGCGGGAATCCCGATCCGCTGGAAAGGTCAGCCCTGGATTCTTTTTAGATTCGAGGGCCGGATGGGTTTTGTTTCCGCTTAAACCGGACCTTCAGCGCGCTTTAAGGAAAAGCCCAAACTCTTAAAAAACGGTTCCCCAGCATCTAAAATTAATATATTTTACGTTTTTAGTCACTAACTTATTATTCTTTCCCCCACTGGGCTGCAACTCTGTTCAGGAATTTAGGATACGGGCGCCGCCATCTTGACTCAGAAGCATCACACTTACTGAGGAGAGGAGAGTGGGATAAGGTACAGGGGGGCGGGTTATAGCTGTGCTTTGCTCAGACAGAGCAGAGCTGGGGTCAGGTAACGGTCAGCAGTCCCAGAATGCAGAGCAGCACAGTCAGGAGGCACTTCCTGTTTGCAGGCTGCCTGATAAGATGGCGGCTTCCATAAGCCGCCATCTTGGATGTTTAAAGGCTTATAACATGCAGTAGATGCAGGCAGGATGATTTTTAATGTGGATAATCTGTATGTACAGGGTGTGGGAAACATATAAGATAGACTTTTATTCAGAGTGAAGGTCTGCTTTAAAGTGGGCCAAAACCCACGCCGATCGGCCAGGGAATCTATAAGATTCCTGGGCCGATCGATTCCATCCAAAATCGGGATGCCCCGCCGTGTGAAACCCCCCAGGTCACCCCATACACTTACCTTGAATCCTGGTCCAAAGGTGCATGCGCACGCTGTGGCCGCATCCCCGGGCACGCTCCATGTTAGAGGGAGGCGCGGGATGAGGCCGCCAGCATGCTCGGAGCCGCTGGCCTTACATGACGTGACATCAGCGAATCCAAGGGCACTGATTGGACGATGCGCTGTAGGCCCGGAAAGAGGTGAGTTGCGCTTGGCGATCTGGGGGGGGGGGGGTTTCACACAGCGGGGCATCCCCAATAGGGGGAAAGGACCAAAACCCAGGATAGTCAAAATCCTGGGTTTTGGTCCACTTTAAAGACCACGAGCCCGCATATCTCTAACAAGCTCTGGGGTATAGATGGCCATTGTGTGCCTGCGCACACATAGGAATTCTTCCTCCGCCATCCGCGCAGTGAGTGTACACATTCTCGGAGCAGTGGGCTGCCCTAATTACAACGCCCAGGCATGCAATTGGAGGGTTAGGTGCCCTGCACAAGAGCACTGCAGTCATGTCCTCTGGGCCATTACTGCCCCTAATGGGGGGAGGGGGTAATGGCAAATCACCCGTCTGCTGTCAGGTGACTTGCCGGCCCCTCCTGCCCTGTGAGCTGGTTATCGGGGTCTCATGGATCTCTTACCAGTTCACAAAGGGTTAAAAGAAAGAGCTGATCGCTATGTCCCGCGCAGGGCTCACCACCGTTACCCTGACAACGGCCAGTGATTGGCAGATGATGGGGGGAGGAGCCACACTCCTGGAAGGGTCACACCTATATTTGCCGCTGAGAACCCCTCTCACCTCTCCGGTCAGTAGGTAGATGATCTCCAGGGTGAGCTGTAAGATGCGCTGGGTCATGTGACTCCCATCCTCCATGCTGATAGGCTGCTGTGGGATTATGTAGAAAGATAACAGTGAGTGCGGATCGATACAGATGGAGACAATTGTTTTTTTTACCCATAAAGCCCTTCAGCTTCCCCAGCTGCTCATATGTAAATATGGTGTAAGCCTGCCCATGCACCAGGCGATAGTCACTGAGTAAAGTATGTGAACCCCCGGGATTGGCACATTCCCAATCAGGATGCCCCACCGGAGAGAAACAACCCGCAAGATGGGGAAAGTCACGGCGATTGTTCCTCTTCAAAGTGGACCAAAACCCAGGATTTTCACTATCCTGGGTTTTGGTCCTTTCCCCCAGGGGAACCCCGATCGTAAAAACCCCAGATCGCTGATGGCAACTCACCTCTACCCGGTCCTACTACACATGTGCGGCCGCTCGTCCAATCAGCGTGCTCGGATCCGCTGACGTCACGTCGCCTAAGGCCAGTGGCTTTGAGCACGCCGACGGCCGCATCCCCCACTACCCTCTAACAGGGAGCATTCACAAATGCCTGGTGCAGGTATGCTCCCTGCTAGACGGATAGCGGGGATGCGGCCGGTGTATGTGTCATTGGACAGGGAAACAAGTTACCGTATATACTCGAGTATAGGTCGACCCGAATATAAGCCGAGGCACCTAATTTTACCACAAAAAACTGGAAAAGTTATTGACCCTAATATAAGCCGAGGCACCTAATTTTACCACAAAAAACTGGAAAAGTTATTGACCCGAATATAAGCCGAGGCACCTAATTTTACCACAAAAAACTGGAAAAGTTATTGACCCTAATATAAGCCGAGGCACCTAATTTTACCACAAAAAACTGGAAAAGTTATTGACTCGAGTATAAGCCTAGGGTGGGAAATGCAGCAGCTACCGGTCAATTTCAAAAATAAAAATAGAAACCAATAATGTTTTTGAATACCGTAAAGAGCAAGAAGGAGGGAATGGGGAAAAGAGCAAGAAGGAGGGAATGGGGAAAAGAGCAAGAAGGAGGGAATGTGGAAAATGTTGGATGTAGATAAGAGAAGACTGATGCAATCTGAAAAGGAGAAAAAAAGGTAAAGGCGTAAAATAAGAAAGAAAGAATGTGGAAAAGGGAAGAAAGAGTAAAAGAGAGAGATGTGTAAAAGTTAATTACTAATCAGTGGAAAAGGCAATATATCCCAGTAGCCGTCCCACAGCCGGAGGCTCTCTATGAAGGGACAGGGGCGGCAGGGGCAGTGTGACAGTGTGACTGAGCTGCAGGTGGGGAAGCTGTGGCCAGGCTCTGGGGACACGGCGGCGCTGTGTGAGGAGACTCCGCGGCGCTATGCTCCAATTCCGGCTTTTGCCGCCGCCCCGCACTGGCTCCGCCGCACACAGGTAAGTCACCCGTCACCTCACACACACACACACACACACACCTACCTGATGAGGGGGACACAAGAGGACCACATGCCCCGCACTGCTCCAGCATCTTGAACATCCTCACTGCCGACGGCGACCATGGGCGTGGGTGCGCGGCCGCGCGTGTGCGCACCTTAGCGGGAACAGTGATGGCCCTGCCCCTTTTTCTCATCCATTTCGGCCAAAATTTTCACTGACTCAAGTATAAGCCGAGGCGGCTTTTTTCAGCCCAAAAAGTGGGCTGAAAAACTCGGCTTATACTCGAGTATATACGGTAAGTGTATGGGGGGACCTGGGGGGCTTCACACAGCACCTGTGGGGGGGGGGAATCAATATAGACCGATCTATAAGGTTCCTGGGCCGGTCGTGCTGGGTTTTGGTCCACTTTAAAGGTAGCGTTGTTGGGGAAATTAACATCATTTAAAGACAAAGAGAGACACACACAATGCTTCCTTACGCACGGCCATGATGTTGTGGGCACGTGTCCGTGGGATGTTTGCCACGCCCCTTTATTATATAGAGTTACAGAGAAGACTTACAAGGAAACGTTCTAGTATAACCAATCACAGAACGAGTCTTAAACTACGTGCTTCAGCATATACATATAGCATACAGCATATATGGGCAAGAACATATCCTTGATCCACTCACGAGTAATCAGAAGCAGCTTGCATCATCTGATAGATGGCAACAGCTGCTCACAACCTTTACATGTAACTATGTTACAGTTCCATATATAGAGAAATGCCTATCACAACCGAATGCACACATTGCATCATACATTGATTGATAGGGACAACTGTTCATCTCTCCTTGCTGGTCTGTATGTAAGATGATGCGAACTATATATAGGCACTAACTGGCATTTGCATGGAGCTGAGCTGAACTATATAATTCAATTCAATTGAAACTAGATATGTTCAGATATGAGTTTTCAGTAGATTTGGTCAAACTTATAATTTCCTTCACAGCGTAATCCAACGGCAATAAAAAAACAGCAAGGAGCTCACCTGCTGCTTGCCCCATGTCACTTAACTGCAGCGCTTGTCCAATCAGCTTCTCCCACTGCGCATATTAATGAGCGGCTGGAGAAGCTGAATGGAATTCCCAGCCACACACAGCGCAGCATCCCTCGGCTCCCTTTGGCTGTGCGTGGCCACACACAGTCATTGAGTTGCGGTGGGTGGGGCCGTGCACAGCCACGAAGGGAGGCAAGTGATGCCATCGCCAACCGCACATGTGCCGTGGGATCAGGGGAAAGGTAAGAATGTCGGGTGCCATTTGGGGAGTCACAGAGCGGGGCATCCCGGTACGGGATGTCCCAGAAGGAGGGAGTAAGTGTGCCATGGAATCTCATAAGACTCCAGGGATGGTTTTGGTCCATCGCGATCTATATCGGTTCCCTCCCCCGGGCACTGTGTGAAACCCCCCCATCTCATAAGACTCCAGGGATGGTTTTGGTCCATCGCGATCTATATCGATTCCCTCCCCCCAGGCGCTGTGTGAAACCCCTCCATCTCATAAGACTCCAGGGATGGTTTTGGTCCATCGTGATCTATATCGATTCCCTCCCCCCGGGCGCTGTGTGAAACCCCCTCAGGTCGCCCCATATACGTACCTTGCTTCCCGGTCCAACGGCGCATGGGCGAGCCGCATCCCCACTCTCCCTCTAGCAGGGCGCCAGGCATTTGTAAATGGCCGGCACAAGCACGCTCCCTGTTAGAGGGTAGCAGGGATGCGGCCGCCAGCACGCTCGGAGCCGCTGAGCTTAGACGTCACTTAGACGCCCATAGCTCAGCGGCTCTGAGCATGCCGATTGGAGGAGTGGCCGCGCATGCGCCGTAGGACCAGGAAGAGGTGAGTTTTTTCAGGCAATCTGAGGGATTTCACACAGCGGGGCACCCCCGATCAGGGTGCCCCGGGGGAGTGGACCAAAATCCTGGGTTTTGGTCCACTTTAAGCTGGGGTGGAAGCGAGCACACCGCCGGGGATACGGCCATTCAAGTCAATGAGAGCCATTGGCCGAATGACACAGCAGACGGCTCTCATTGTTTTCATTCGGATAAGCTGGGGCGGGAGCAAGCACGTTGCCGGGGATACGGCCATTTAAGTTGATGAGAGCCATTGGCTGAATGACACAGCAGACAGCTCTCATTGGACAAGAGCCCAGCATGCGCCATATGGTTGGTTTCACACAACGGGGCATCCCGGTTTAGGATAGCCAAAATGCCCAGTTTAGTTCCGCTTCAAAATAATCGCCTGAGAGGTAGGTGTGAGGGCGGGGCTATGCTGATGTCACAATAACAGGGCACTGAACTCTTCTCAATGTCGGGAGGCGGGGCAGCTCTGTGACTCCACCCCTTTGTCCAGCACAAAGCTCCGCCTCCGCCATGCTTGGTGACCCTGACAGGACAACACACATCCGGGTTTCCCGCCACAAGTCCACGTCACGCCCCCCTGCTATTGCTGTTGTGTCAGTATTACTCCTCCCCCAACCAGAGAGAGAGAATGAGCCCGGCCGCCACGTGAAGGGTTAACCCTGCCTCCCGCACTCACCCGGCTCCAGCTTCCCGCACCGGAAACGCCCACGCTTTTCCTACTTCCGCCCGGGGCGCCTCCTCCTGTGGAAAGCTGAGCCAGCGACGAGCCTCTCCAGCGTGTTCCGCCTCAGCTGTCGCCGCTGTTATCGGACCGTTGGCAAAATCTGTCCTCAGTGCTGCAGCGACGGCGGCCATTTTGTTGTAGCTCAAAGCGCGCCCTTTACCTCAAACAGTGTCAGGCGGGGCATGGTTTCTTATATTTTCTATAGAAGTGCCTCGTAAATATGCACTGGAATATCGTGTCCCTCAGGCTGTGGCTTGGGCGGTCATATCGTACAACTTTTCAGGGTGGGAAAGAGGGATAATTGTTAAATTAGGCCACACCCCCTCATTGAGCACTAGATAGGAGGCAGGTTGTAACAGTTACAATAGAAACTCTTTGAATAGGCAAATGAATCATTTATTGATGCGGATCTGCATGTTACACCTCAAAGAGGGACAAAGGAGAACAACCAGGGACTCAAAAGAGGGACAGTCCCGCCAAGTCAGGGACAGTTGGGAGGTATGCTTTACCTCAAATAGCGGCAGACGGGGACGTTTTTTTTAATTTTTTTCTATAGCAGTGCCTCATAAATATGCATTGGAGTATCATGTCCCTCAGGCTGTGGCTTGGGCAGTCATATTGTCCAACCAAAGAGGGACAATTTATACATTAGGCCACGCCCCCTCATTGAAAGATAGCTAGGAGGCAGGTTGTAACAGTTACAATAGAAACACTTTGAATAGGCAAATGAATCTTTTATTGCTGCAGATCTGCATATTACACCTCAAAGAGGGACAAATGAGAACAACGGGGGACATGGACTCAAAAGCAGGACAGTCCCTCTAAATCAGGAACAGTTGGGAGGTATGCTTTACCTTACATAGTGTCAGGTGGGGCATGGTTTCTTATATTTTCTATAGCAGTGTCATAAATATGCATTGCAGTATCCTGTCCCTCAGGCTGTGGCTTGGGCAATCAATGTTTCAGGGTGGGAAAGAGGGACAATTGTTAAATTAGGCCACGCCCCCTCATTGAGGGATAGATAGGAGACAGGTAGTAACAGTTACAACAATAGAAACACTTGGAATAGGCAAATGAATCATTTATTGCTGCAGATCTGCATGTTACACCTCAAAGAGGGACAAAGGAGAACATGGACTCGAAAAAGGGACAGTCCCTCCAAATCAGGGACAGACGGGAGGTATGCTTTACATTACATAGCGGCAGACGGGGGCGTTTTTTAATTTTTTTCTATAGAAGTGCCTCATAAATTTGCATTGGCGTATCGTGTCCCTCAGGCTGTGGCTTGGGCAGTCATATGGTCCAACTTTTCAGGGTGGGAAAGAGGGACAATTTATAAATGAAGCCACGCCCCCCCTCATTGAGGGATGGATAGGAGAGAGGGTGTAACAGTTACAATATAAACACTAGGAATAGGCAAATGAATCATTTATTGCTGCAGATCTGCATGTTGGGAACGAGGGACGTGGATTTTTAAAGAGGGACAGCCCCTTCCAAATCAGGGACAGTTGGGTGGTGTGCCTTGTGGAAGGGCCATCATCATACACCCAACATGTCTTCCCAGGGCCGGCTCCAGGTTTATGCAGGCCCTTGGGCGATAGATTCTCAGTGGGCCCCCTGCGGTGTGTTATGATTCTCTGTCTAATTGACTCTCTAACCTTCTCGCTCTCTTTCTTTCCTATCTCATATGTTTCCCACACCCTGTACATACAGATTGCTCACATTAATCCGGACCCTCACCCTGAATAAGAGCCTATCTCATATGTTTCCCACACCCTGTACATACAGATTGCTCACATTAATCCGGACCCTCACCCTGAATAAGGGCCTATCTTATATGTTTCCCACACCCTGTACATACAGATTGCTCACATTAATCCGGACCTTCGCTCTGAATAAGAGCCTATCTTATATGTTTCCCACACCCTGTACATACACATTGCTCACATTAATCCGGACCTTCGCCCTGAATAAGAGCCTATCTTATATGTTTCCCACACCCTGTACATACAGATTGCTCACATTAATCCGGACCTTCACCCTGAATAAGAGCCTATCTTATATGTTTCCCACACCCTGTACATACACATTGCTCACATTAATCCGGACCTTCACCCTGAATAAGAGCCTATCTTATATGTTTCCCACACCCTGTACATACAGATTGCTCACATTAATCCGGACCTTCGCTCTGAATAAGAGCCTATCTTATATGTTTCCCACACCCTGTACATACACATTGCTCACATTAATCCAGACCTTCGCTCTGAATAAGAGCCTATCTTATGTTTCCCACACCCTGTACATACAGATTGCTCACATTAATCCGGACCTTCACCCTGAATAAGAGCCTATCTTATATGTTTCCCACACCCTGTACATACAGATTGCCCACATTAATCCGGACCATACCCTGAATAAGAGCCTATCTTATATGTTTCCCCCCTGTACATACAGATTGCTCACATTAATCCGAACCTTCACCCTGAGTTAGAGCCTATCTTATATGTTTCCCACACCCTGTACATACAGATTGCCCACATTAATCCGGACCTTCACCCTGAATAAGAGCCTATCTTATATGTTTCCCCACCCTGTACATACAGATTGCTCACATTAATCCGAACCTTCACCCTGAGTTAGAGCCTATCTTATATGTTTCCCACACCCTGTACATACAGATTGCCCACATTAATCCGGACCTTCACCCTGAATAAGAGCCTATCTTATATGTTTCCCACACCCTGTACATACAGATTGCCCACATTAATCCGGACCTTCACCCTGAATAAGAGCCTATCTTATATGTTTCCCACACCCTGTACATACAGATTGCCCACATTAATCCGGACCTTCACCCTGAATAAGAGCCTATCTTATATGTTTCCCACACCCTGTACATACAGATTGCTCACATTAATCCGGACCTTCACCCTGAATAAGAGCCTATCTTATATGTTTCCCACACCCTGTACATACAGATTGCTCACATTAATCCGGACCTTCACCCTGAATAAGAGCCTATCTTATATGTTTCCCACACCCTGTACATACAGATTGCTCACATTAATCCGGACCTTCACCCTGAATAAGAGCCTATCTTATATGTTTCCCACACCCTGTACATACAGATTGCTCACATTAATCCGAACCTTCACCCTGAGTTAGAGCCTATCTTATATGTTTCCCACACCCTGTACATACAGATTGCCCACATTAATCCGGACCTTCACCCTGAATAAGAGCCTATCTTATATGTTTCCCACACCCTGTACATACAGATTGCCCACATTAATCCGGACCTTCACCCTGAATAAGAGCCTATCTTATATGTTTCCCACACCCTGTACATACAGATTGCCCACATTAATCCGGACCTTCACCCTGAATAAGAGCCTATCTTATATGTTTCCCACACCCTGTACATACAGATTGCTCACATTAATCCGGACCTTCACCCTGAATAAGAGCCTATCTTATATGTTTCCCACACCCTGTACATACAGATTGCTCACATTAATCCGGACCTTCACCCTGAATAAGAGCCTATCTTATATGTTTCCCACACTCTGTACATACAGATTGCTCACATTAATAATCATCCTACCTGCATCTACTGCATGTTATGAGCCTTTCAAGAGCCATCCAAGATGGTGGCTAATGGAACATCAGGCAGCCTGAAAACAGGAAGTGCTTTCTAACTGTGCTACTCTGCATTCTGGGATTGCTGACCTTTCCCTGACCCCAGCTCTGCTCTGTCTGAGCAAAGCACAGCTATAACCCGCTCCCCTGTACTTTATCCCACTCTCCTCAGTAAGTGTGATGCTTCTGAGTCAAGATGGCGGCGCCCGTATCCTAAAGTCCTGAACAGAGTTGCAGCCCAATGGGGGAAAGAATAATAAGTAAGTGACTAAAAACTTAAAATATATTAACTTTAGATGCTGGGGAATCGTTTTTTATAGGTTTGGGCTTTTCAATAAATCATGGTGAAGGTCCGGTTTAAGTGCTGGCGCCCCCTTTTTTTTAGGTTAGGTCACGGTGGATACAATACAAAAGTGTGGAAGGGGAAAGGGTGCCAGGGGCTCGATGCAGAGAATGTGCGGAGGAGGCACAAAGGGGGAAATGCAGAGACGCAGGGAAGCATGTGCCATCCTTTACTGCGTTCTGACATACAGGAGTCACATGACCACACCAGTGGAGGGGAGATGCTCTGGCCTGTTTTCAACCCATTGCCCCCCCTTCACACAAATACACTCTGTATCCTGTGGCTGATGGGTGTTTGTTAGGGGGCATTAATGTTCTGCCTATGGGATTTTTAATTTTTTTTCTTTACTACAGTAGTAAGGGCAGTGCCCCCCCCCCTCCCTTCCAGGTTTCCAGCCTAGACACGTGCCTAGGGTTGCCTAATGGTAAATACAGCCCTGCATGTATGCACTCTCATGCCTCCCAACTGTCCCAATTTTCCCGGGATTGTCCCGATTATTTCCCAAAATCCCGCAGACCCGGACTGTTGCAAATTCTCCCGGGACGCCCTGCGCCATGGACACTGAGCAAGGGACCTGCTGTGCGCCGCCCGTGGGGCCAGCGCTTTCTGAATAAATGGCTCCCGGCGCAAAGAGACTTCCTGGCGTGCGGGGGATGAAAACACTTCCAGCATGCAGCAGGGGTGAAGGCAGCCGACATTGCCGGAGGAGCTGCTGTCAATCTGCGAGCAGGGGGCGGGGCAGTAGTTCTTATGGGCGCCGGCAGGAACTAAAGCACTGTTGCTGTGTTCCCGGGGGGGAGCCTCAATAGCAGTGCACAGAGTGCTGGGGTTGACAGGCTCTCCAGGCTCATAAGTGTGTGCACAGAGTGACAGAGGCCGGTAGCTGAGAGCCCCCCATGGGGCCAAGAGATAAGAATGTGGCATTCTCTGTGCCATGTCAGCTGTGTGTGCAGAAAACGGCTCCCCCACCCACACAAACAAGGCAACACATTTATGTTCAGGATGTTCTAGGTGAGATGATTTTTCTTTCAATGGATCGTTGCCCAGTTCCCCAAACATCCCAGCTCAGCCACTGCCAAGGCTTAGAGGGAACATTGTAAGAGCGGGGGCCGGACCTATGTGCGCATGTGTCTGTCTGCCTGTGTGTGTGCTTGCATGCATGTGTGTGTGTTTGCATGTGTATGTGTGTGCCTATGTATTGGGGCTTGCATGCATGCAGTGTGTGTGCTTGCCTGCACATGTGTGTTGCCTGAATGTTTGTTTGCCTGTGTGTGTGTAGGGGGGCTTGTCTGCATTCATGTGTGTGAGGCTTGCCTGTGTGTGTGTGTGTGTGTGTGTGTGTGTGTGTGTGTGTGTGGGGGGGTGTTTTCATGTAGTTTGTTACTATGTATTTATTAGGTGGCGTTTAAGGGTGTGGCTGGGGGCGTGGTTTAAAATGTCCCTCTTTACTATTTTCAAAAGTTGGGAGGTATGGCACTCTCAAGGCGCATGAGCACACACTCAAAGTGCATGCACACACACCCAAATGGAGGTGGGTGGGTGACCTGGTAGGTAGGTGGGCAGACAGACAGGAGGGAGGGAAGTGGTCATGGCAGATCAGGGCGGACTGCGTGGTGCTGGACTAGGGGCCCAATTTGGCTGCTGTGGGGTCAATGTGCTCGGTTAGGGGCCATGTTGCCAGGGGTGTTGGCTGCCGGTCCCTGGTCAGAGGTGCGGTTTTGGCAGCTGGTCATGCCATGTTGTGCAGGGCAGGGCCCCAGTTCGGCTGCTGTGGGGTCAATGTGCTGGGTTAGGGGCCATGTTGCCAGGGGTGTTGGCTGCCGGTCCCTGGTCAGAGGTGCGGTTTTGGCAGCTGGTCATGCCATGTTGTGCAGGGCAGGGCCCCAGTTCAGCTGCTGTGAGGCCAATGTGCTGGGTTAGGGGCCCGATTAGGCTCTTGTGAGTTCAAGCGTTGCCATGCCATGTTGAGCAGGGCAGGGCCCCAGTTCGTCTGCTGTGAGGTCAATGTACTGGGTTAGGAGCCTGATTAGGCTGCTGTGGGGCCAATGCACACACACAGAGACACACACAGAAAGAGACATGCATACACAGACACACACAGACACACACACTTACACACAGACCTGGCGACCCTCATAACTCACACACCACTACACAGAAACACCATAACACGCACATGTTATTGAAACCTTAAAGCAGACCAACAGTCAAAAATGAATTAAGTCAGCTCTACACAACAAACAGTGCTCCTATGCATCCCTTTCCAGGCCAACTTAGATTGCTGCACATAAAAAATAATTTACCTTTTTCTAACACCTACTGGGATAAATTTTAAAAACAAGATAGTCGCAGAGGAAGAAGGTGGAGGAGAAGCTTTGCCCTAGAAAGTGGGCTGCCATCAGTCCAGACCCCTTGCAATGGCTGCTATAGGGCTCTCCCGATGCCCAGCACCTCCTTATTTCTTTTGAAACACATGTGAGGAGCCTAGCTGTTGCCCCCCCCCCCTCTGTCTCCCTGCAGAGCAGATACTATGGGGTAGATTCAGAGCCAGGTGAGAAATGTTGCTCCTTTTTATAAGAGAAAACTGCCATTGACTTTCATTGTCTACCTTGGGGCTGATTCAGAACCAGGTGAAAATTTACACCCGGTAAACAGTAAGATTGAATGGCAGTTTAGCCCCCTTGTTAAAGTGGACCAACACCGAGAGGTGATCGGCCCGGAAATCTATAAGATTCCCGGGCCGATCACCTCCCACCCCGCGGGACATCCGAGATCGGGATGTCCCGCGGGGTGAAACGCTGATTGACAGCGACGGACAAGCAGCTTGCCCGCCGCCACCTCCCTCGCGCCCCTCTAGGCATGCGCGCGCCCGTGCCGGCCGTCTCTGAATGGCCGGCGCGGGCGCGCACACGTCAAGAGTGACGCGCGGGAGGCGCCGACGGGCAAGCTGCTTGTCCGTCGCTGTCAATCAGCTTGTCCGTCGGCGCCGATTGGACGGTGCGGCCACGTGGGAGCGGGGAGAGGTGAGTTTATTGGGGTTTCTGGGGGGTTTCACACAGCGGGGCACCCCGATCGGTCATAGTCAAAATCCTGGGTGTTGGTCCACTTTAAAAGGAGTGAGAATTCTCAACTGGCTCTGAATCAACCCCCACGTGTCAACAAATCTCCCACTGTCTGCTCTTCTCTTGCTGAATGCTGGGGCCGCTTAATAAAAACAGCCGCAGTACAGCAGTGGGAAGAGAGTGGTCTCTGAGGCCCTCAAATGCCAGCCCTGGCACAGGGCAGGAGGAAGGGAGGGCACAATGCGCTCAGAGAAGTGGAGTATGGGAATCGCAGCACGCTTGAATGGCGACAGGCAGCTGTGACGTTGTTGGCTCGTGTGCCTTAGGTTTGCCATTGCTGCCCTAAGACTGTCCTGGGACCCAGTAGATCCTAGAAGCCAAATAACCCCCAATAGAACAGGGAGCAATTGGAAGCAATCCCAAATAACAGTACAGTGAGGTATCAAACATCATAATTTATTGAGTGTGGTCCTCCCCATCAAAAATGTATACAGGATGTCTTCTCAGTTATCAGCAGAATAAAAAACTAAGTAACGGATTCCAGAATCCAAATTGTGGACAATGCAAAGACAGTAAAGTCAATTTCAGTTAAAAAGAGTCAATAGACAACGGGGTCGGTTCAGAGCCAAGTGAGAATTCTCACTCCTTTTTAAGAAGAGAAAACTGTCATTCAGTTTCATTGTCTACCTTGGGGCTGATTCAGAGACAATGAAAGTCAATGGCAGTTTTTTCTCCTAAAAAAGGAGTGAGAATTCTCATTTGGCTCTGAATCGACCCCAATATGATGTAGTGAGAATAAGCAGCAGTCATTATTCTTATAGAGAATATATTGTATGATTACTGGTATTGTGGTGGATCAGTATAATGGGACGATGAGCCCATAGGTGAAAGCCCCTCTGCAAAGGATAAGAAATAAAATCTAAGTTCACATTCCAAAGACAATATGTCATCGTAGGAGAACAACACACTCTGAGAAGACCCAGCCATGACTTGATTAGTTACCTACTGCGCGGGTGTGGAATTCGCTAACCAGATATGAATGGACCAATCTGTATGCTTGATTACAGACCTTGCCTTTTATAGTATCACTGTATTATGTTAATAGCCGATAAGCTTGATTACGTAGGTTCCTGTTTTGTATGTTTGTATAAATAAAGCTTGCTCGCGGGGAGGAAGCAGAAGCGCTTCTCCAAGGCATATGCTGTTAATTACCACTGCGTGTATGGACTTCATACCTTGTAACCATTAACTATCTAGGGACCGGCCAAGGTGCGAGATCTCCTGGACAGCACACATTGTTCACATCAGTATAAAATCTGAAGAGTTAAGTAGGAACTTCTGCTTGATTAAGTAGGTTCCTGTTTTGTGTGTTTGTATAAATAAAGCTTGCCCGCGGGGAGGAAGCAGAAGCGCTTCTCCGACACATATGCTGTTAATTAGCACTGCGTGTATTGACTTCATACCTTGTAACTATTAACTAATTAGGAACCGGCCAAGGTGAGAGATCTCCTGGACGGCACACAGTGTCCACATCAGTATAAAATCTGAAGATTGGTTAAGAGTTAAAGGAGCAGTATCGCGAATTTTTCTTGGTGACTTATGTTTAAATGGTACTTTGAATGTAGGTAAGTGTTGGAGTAAGAATTACAAATTTAGAAAAAAATGATGTGTGTGTTGAGCAGCTGGAGACTAATAGCTCATGTTTATGTCTGATGAGTGTCGGAGCCCGACACTCTGGCCTGTTCCACGCTGAGGAGAGGGGTGAAACAATGTATCAAAGTATCAGCTGTTCAGTGCTGGCAGCCGTCCAGCATAATATAACAACATTGCAACATTGCCTGGCCAGAACTCATATATCTAAAACAGAGAGAAAAGCTCTAGAAGTCATTTAGCTGATTTTGACAGTTTTCCCTTGTTGGCTCTGCTGCAGAATCTTTCAGTTTACCATTTTCTCTCTCTTTTCTCAACACATTTTTCCATATGATCTTTCTTTCAGCTTTGTGTGTTTTGAGCAAAGCCCAACCCAGGATTTACAACTGGAGTTTTGTTTTGTGCCCCTAGGGGCATTCCGACTTAGGATGCCCTGATATGTGAAATCCCCAAGTTCGCCTGTGAAAACGTACCTTTCCCTGTCCCACAGCGCATGCGCGGGCTCTCATCCAATCAGCTCTGTTTGCACACAGATGGGGAGCCTGAGCAGTAACCTTCCTGGCCGCCCGGCCTGTCTAATTGACTATCTGCGTGAGCGCGCCAGAAAAATGGGGGGGATCTGTGGTTATCCAGGGGTCGTTTCACACAGTGGGCATCCTGATTTAGAATGCCCAAGGGGGAAGGTCAATGGCCGGGTCTTATAGACTTCAGGGTCGGCCACTCAGTGTTTTGTTCCACTTTAATACCTTTAGATTTTCCTGCACAGTTATTCAAAGAAGAATTTCAGTCAGTTTAGTTTATTTTGTATAGATGTTACACATTTGAGTCACATTTGAGCACCTCATAACAAAAGCAGCACCTCACACACACACAGCCGTTACCACTGATTACAGTGTCAGCCTCTGAGGTAAAGTGTTGCTAGGAGACCAGTGGGCTAAATGAAGCAGCTCACTAAATACAACCCAGCAGATCCCCCTATTCAGCAAATGGACTGAGCCATTGTCATTATACAATTTAAAAGAAAGGTATACATTTTTTCCTTTTTCTATCGACGCATTATTTATACACGTTAGAAGCTATTGTGTGTGTAAGTAGGAACTTTTGCTTGATTACGTAGGTTCCTGTTTTGTATGTTTGTATAAATAAAGCCCGCTGGAAGGAGACGCTTCTCCGAGGCGTATGCTGTTAATTACCACTGCGTGTGTGGACTTCATACCTTGTAACCATTAACTAATTAGGAACCGGCCAAGTTGCCAGATCTGGACGGCGCACAGTGTCCACATCAGTATAAAATCTGAAGATTGGTTAAGAGTTAAGTAGGAACTTCTGTCTATATTCCTTCTAAATATAAAGAGAGAATAGTTGGGGGATTTGAGCAACAGCTAATTTTCTTGAACCTTAATAGTTTCAAAGACATTACACCAATACATACAATGAGGTTTGTTCTCATACTGAGAAACACCTAAGTAACTATCACAATCAAACACTGAAGATAATGGTTTCCCAATGACATGGAAAAACTATTTCTCAGAATTAAGAATTCAGGAGAGAGGATGAATACTTTCTAGATCGCAGAATACTTTCTAAGTTTAAATCCACACAGTTACCCTGTATGAACTCTTTCATGTCTGGTCAGGACCGATTTCTGAGAGAAGCTTTTACCACACTGAGAACACGAATATGGCTTCTGCCCTGTGTGAACTCTGTCGTGTCTGATGAGAACGGATTTCTGAGCGAAACATTTCCCACATTCAGAACAAGAATACGGCCTCTCCCCAGTATGAACCCGTTCATGGCTGGATAGGTGAGATTGCTGAGTGAAACATTTCCCACATTCTGAACAAGAATACGGCTTCTCTCCTGTGTGAACTCTTCCGTGGTTGATAAGTTTTGCTTTGTGAGAAAAACATTTCCCACATTCAGAACAAGAATACGGCTTCTCCCCTGTATGGACTCTTTCGTGGCTGATAAGGACCGATTTCTGAGAAAAACATCGTCCACATTCGGAACAAGAGTACGGCTTCTCTCCTGTATGAACTCTTTCGTGGTTGAGAAGGTTTGTCTTATGATAAAAACGTTTCCCACATTCAGCGCATGAATATTGCCGTTCCCCCGTATGAACTCTTTTATGTCTAATGAGTTTACTTCGATCGGAAAAACTTTTCCCACATTCAGTACATGAATATGGCACGGTGTGAACTTTTTCTTGATTGTCAGCGGCTGATTTCTGATAACTACCTTTCCCAAGGTCAGAATCTGTATGAACGCTTTGATAGCTGGATAGCTGTGATGGCCAAGAGACACACTTGCCACATTTAGTACACGAATATGGCGTCATCTCTGTATGATCTTTGTCATGATGTGTAGGGAGCAATTCCTGAGAAAACAATTTCCCGCATTCAGAACAGTACGGCTGTGAGGAATCGGCAAGCCTTTCACTGCAAGTGATGGGGTGAAATGATACATCTGTAGCATTAACGTGTGGGATTAATGTCGGGTTCGATTTTGCAGTGAAGTCATCTATTTCAGCATATGGAGAGATAGCAGCATGTTCCTCTGTAATAATCTGTTTGCATATTCCATCTGAAAATAAAAAGAAATGAATGGGAAGATCGACAAGAATTCCACTCTACTCAGGGCCATATTTAGTGTTCATGCTGCCCTAGGCACTTCAATCGCTGGCGCCCCCTTTTGTTCAGTAACGATCAGAAGGGCCGGCTAGAGAAAAAAAAAAGTGCTGGAAGGAGAAAAAGAATAGAAGGACTGACAGAAAAAAAAGGGAAAGAAAAAAAAAAGAACAGATGGAAAGAAAGAAAAAGACTACAAAAAAGGAATAGAATAGAATGAAAGAAACAAGAATAAAAGGAATGACAGAAATAATAGAAGTAAAGATGAAAGAAAGAACGGGAACGCCAGAAAGAACAGATGAAAGAAAGAAACAAAGTATACATGGAAAGAAAAAAGAAAACAAAGGTGGGCTCCCAGAATGTGCAGCGGCCCAGGCCCAGGCAGTGCTGACGCCGGCCCTGATGTCCCGGCCAATATAAAAAATAAATGTGTGTAGGGAGGAGAGGTTTCAAGGGGAGAAATGCAGAGGAGCATGCATTCTATTATAGGTATTACCGGCTTCCTAGCCCCCAACACAAAGGAGTAACGTGGCCGTAGCAGTAAAGAGGAGAGGATGAAGCTGCACACTGTCTTTAAGCTGTTGCACCCTTTCCCCTTCTATACACACACAATGTGGTTCGGGAACATTTGTAAGGAGGCATTAATGTGCCAACAACTTTTTTTTCATCTTTTTTTTTCTGCTATAGCAGTAATGTCTGTGCCCCCCTCTTTCCAGGTTGCCACCCTAGGCACAGGCCTAGGTTTGCCTAATGGAAAATACAGCCCTGTCTGTACTGCGAGGCTTTCGACCGTTCCACCCCACGTGCTGCACTCGAGGTTATAGAGCAACCTCGGGTAAGGCTGCTCCCAATTTATCTATCGCATTGTATGTCCCGAAGGTGGCTTTCAAAGATTAGAGTTAGGACTGCACAGAGGCACTGTGGCGTTTGGTGGTGCAGCTTCAGCATACTTCTGCAGATGTGTGCGGACCGAGACCTTTGTTTTTAACCAGATTTAAAGACAGATTATATGTTTGGGTTGAGTGCTGTGGCCCCTTTAAGACTTGTGTATCTTATTTGCCCCGCTCAGGTGCCCCTCCCAGGTTAGTTATAAGTTGGCATGAGCGGCTGCCACCCCTCCTTTGTTTCCAGCTAAAATCACTAAAACTAAGTTAACTCACCTCTTCCCAGTCCTACGGCGCATGTGCGTCCGCTCGTCCAATCAGCGCACTTGGAGCAAGTAGTAACTAAGAGTAAGGCGTCATTCTCTTTGGACCATTGATAAGTAAGATAACTGGGCCATAACATTCGAAAGATTTTAACGATATAGTTTTAAAATAACTTACTGTGAGGAAAGCCGTATCGTGTGCACGCGACTGGTGTCACTGTCTGCAGAAACATGCGATACGTTAATACCGGTCTAATAACTGTAACAGACTGCGGGATCCCGTTCGCTACCACAAGTGAGTCCTGCCAGCCATAATAACTGCCAACAGCTCTATAAGATTCAAGCCCAGCCTGATACAAGCTAATCCTTGCCATTGCACACTCAGCAGCTTTTCGGGTGCCTTGGATGGCCCCTGAGATGGGGGGGGGGGACTCTACATGTAACCCGAAGGTACTCACCTGCGCCATTCATTGGAGAGCTTTCCTCTTCACACCAATCATCGCTCCTCATCCCTGTCTCTTCTCTTGACACTGCGTTTTCACAATCGCCCAGCGGAAATCCCTCTGGTGTCCCCGGGCAGCTGGACGTCTCCACCTTAATGTCTATGGTAACATCTCTTCCTGAATCCTCCAGCACAAGCTCCTCCTCCTCAATCTTTGTCTGCTTAAAGAAATAAGAATAATTATGTAATGCTGGGAATTGTGATGGATGGAGGTCATAATAAACATGTGATGGTGAACATTCTCTCCCTCCATTTGTTCCACTCTATCTTATCTTTCTCTCTGCATTGAACGCTTAATGGCTAATAAAGGTGAAATAAACCCTCAGGCAGCCACTTCACTCTGCGCTATTTCTCTTTTGATTGACAATAATGCTTAGGATTATGAAGACAATAGAATATGCTGCTACTAATGTATTACTGTGATAAAGATGGTGTTGGGAAGCTGGACAACGCCTTTGAGTGCCCTGCCTCCAGGCGTAGCTAACATTCCAGTGTGCTCGTTAGGTAGAACAGACGTCAGATATTCAGTTTTTTTCTAATAGGATGATATGCCCCCTGTAGGTGACGTGTGTAAGTTTTCTATTTTACTATAAATAAAAAAGTCAAAGGGAGGAGCACCAGATGCATCTCTGTGTAATGGTCAAATGCATTCCAATGATTGTGTTCTTCTGTCTCGCGTATTTTCTATCTCCTAGGCTGATTTGAAAGACTGAACGACACCCAGGACCCTCGTTAAATGGGCACAAAAGAGGGGGTCCATCTGACGGATAGCTGTCCTTGACAGAATAAAGAGGGCGGGGAGATCTCTGGTGTATATACCTGATAATGGTGCGGTGTGACTTCCTGTGTGGAATCCTGGGAATAAAGAGGGCGGGGAGATCTCTGGTGTATATACCTGATAATGGTGCGGTGTGACTTCCTGTGTGGAATCCTGGGAATAAAGAGGGCGGGGAGATCTCTGGTGTATATACCTGATAATGGTGCGGTGTGACTTCCTGTGTGGAATCCTGGGAATAAAGAGGGCGGGGAAATCTCTCTGGGGTGTTTCTGGAACCACCTGTAAGAAACACACAGGCTGGATACATAGTCACAGGCTTATATCAGATGATGGAAGATGTGGGAGGAGCCAGTTACCTAATGATGGGGGGAGGGGCTGATCCTCAAGGATTTCCTTCTTCTCCATGACGACATCCTAACACAAACACAACAAGGTCACACTCCGTCCGCCGCCCATTGACCAACAATAGATAATCTCCCAGAATGCTCAGCGACGCTCACCTCTCCAGTCAGCAGCTCAGCAATCTTGTTGGTGACTTCTAGAATCTTCCTCATGGCGCGTCTCTCAGGCGTCAAGTAGGGAGGCGGAGACACAGCGATGGTCACATGGTCAACAGACTTCATTGGAGGAAAATTCTGTTTTAGAAACAAAATATAGTAAATGTCACATGACCCAACCCAGGATGAGTTATAGTTTGGGCTTCGTGAGTAAATGACGTCACCTTCCCAGAATCCTCCTCACCTCTCCGGTCAGCAGGAAGATGATTTCTACAGTGAGGTTCCAGATCTTCTCAGTCACGTGACTCCCGCCCCTCTCCATCTTTGGTAGGAGGAGTCTATGAAATGGGCGGGGGACTTCTCAGAGGGCACTTCTTTCTAAATGCCCTCCGGGCCAATAGGGTATCTGTTAGGAGATGGGGGAAGGGTTAGATGTTATTTTATTGGTTGACTTTAAAGTGGACCAAAACCCAGCGTGATCGGCCCGGGAATCAAGATTCCCACCCCCCGGGGCATTCTGAACTGGGATGCCCCGCTGTGTTTAACCGGCCCCCAGAACTCCGAGTAAAACTCACCTTCTCTTCAGTCCAACAATGTGTGGGCTCTTGTCCAATCAGAGCCCTTTGTCTTGACGTCATTCGGTGAAGGGTTCTGATTGAAATCAATGGGGAGCGCGCAACTCCCGCATCCCCGGCGGCGTGCACGCCCCCGCCCCAGCCATACAGATACGGCACAGACATACCGCCGAGGATGCGCCCCCCCATTGTAAACAATCAAAGCCGTTGATTCCAATCAAAGGTTGTGATTGGACGAGAGCCTGCGCATGCACCGCTGGAGCGGGGAAAGGAGAGTTATTAAAGTGGACCAACACCCTCCCCTGATCAGCTCCCTGACTGCGGGGCACCCCAATCGGGGCCCGCCTCCGCCTCCCGCGCGTCCCTCTAGCAGGGCGCGCACCCGCGCCGGTCATTCTCCCTGTAAGAGGGACGCGCGGGAGTCAAAATCCTGGGTGTTGGTCCACTTTAATGGTGCCCTGGGGGGGGGGGGTTCACCAATTCAGGATTCTTTAAAACTCCAGGTCGGCCGCTGGTGGATTTTGTTCTGCTTTTAAGCAGACCAAAACCCAGTATTTTGACTATCCTGGGTTTTGGTCCTTTCCCCGATCGGTGTGTGAAACCCCCCAGATCGCCGAGCGCAACTCACCTGTTCCTGGTCCTACGGCGCATGTGTGGCCGCTCGTCCAATCAGCTGCTAATGTCACATCGTGTAAGGCCAGAGGCTCTAAGCGTGCTGGCGGCCGCATCCCTCTAACAGGGAGCGTGTTTGCGCCGCTCATTCACAAATGCCTGGCGCCCTGCTAGAGGGATGGCGGAGATGTGGCCGCGGCCCCCACCTGCGGCGTTGGAGCGGGAAACAAGTGTATGGGGCAACCTGGGGGGTGTCACACAGCGGGGCATCCCGAGTTTGGATGCCCCGAGGTGGGGAGGGAATCGTTCTATAAGATTCCCGGGCCGATCGTGCTGGTTTTGGTCCACTTTAAAGAGGAACACAACCTGGGATTTTGACCATCCCCCGATTTGGGATGCCCCAGTGAACGACCCCTCCCCCACAGATGGTCCAGTCAAACTCACCTCTTACCTTGTGCAATAAAAATCATTTGCCCGCACATGTGTCGTTGGACCGGGGAAAGGTGAGTGAATACCTAGGCCCTGGGGGGATTTTGCACAGCGGGGCATCCCAATTTGGCCAGCCCTGAAGTTTATTAGACTCCAGAGATGGCTGACCTGGGTCGTGTTCTACTTCACACACCTCATTTAAAGCGGACCTTCACCATGATTTACTGAAAAGCCCAAACCCACTAACTATTCCCCAGCAGTTAATGTTAATTTTAAGTTTTTAGTCACTTATTATTCTTTCCCCCACTGGGCTGCAACTCTGTTCAGGACTCTAGGATGCAGGCGCTGCCATCTTGACTCAGTAGTATCACACTTACCGTGGAGAGGAGAGTGGGATAAAGTGCAGGGGCGGGGTTATGGCTGTGCTTTGATCAGACAGAGCAGAGCTGGGGTCAGGAAAAGGTCAGCAGTCCCAGAATGCAGAGCAGCACAGTCAGAAGGCACTTCCTGTTTGCAGGCTGCCTGATGTTCCATGAGCCGCCATCTTGGATGTTTAAAGGCTCATAACATGCAGTAGATGCAGGTAGGATGATTTTTAATGTGGACAATCTGTATGTACAGGGTGTGGGAAACATATAAGATAGGCTCTTATTCAGGGTGAGGGTCCAGATTAATGTGAGCAATCTGTATGTACAGGGGGAGAAACATATAAGATAGGCTCTTATTCAGGGTGAGGGTCCGGATTAATGTGAGCAATCTGTATGTACAGGGTGTGGGAAACTTATAAGATAGGCTCTTATTCAGGTTGAAGGTCTGGATTAATGTGAGCAATCTGTATGTACAGGGTGTAGGAAACATATAAGATAGGCTCTTATTCAGGGTGAAGGTCCGGATTAATGTGAGCAATCTGTATGTACAGGGTGTGGGAAACATATAAGATAGGCTCTTTTTCAGGGTGAGGGTCTGGATTAATGTGGGCAATCTGTATGTACAGGGTGTGGGAAACATATAAGATAGGCTCTTATTCAGGGTGAGGGTCCGGATTAATGTGAGCAATCTGTATGTACAGGGTGTGGGAAACATATAAGATAGGCTCTTATTCAGGGTGAAGGACTTCTCTAAAGCAGTGTGTGCTGCTGTTTCCTGTTCCCAATACAACAGGAAAGGTAATTCTCTACGCTCTGGGGGGGGGGGGGGCAGCAAGGTAAGTGTAACCACCTATAGCGCCCCCTTATTCATCTCATCTAAAACCAACCTGACCCCTTGTATGACTCCACCCACTGATAACATCCTCCAACCAGCTCTCTTTGTATAATCTGACCCCGCCCCTGACTAAGGAGGCCAATGGGCAAGCACAGGAGGCTCCGCCCCCTCCTAAGTGCTTCCAGCGAAGGTAGGACACGCCTCCAAGCCACGAGGGGGCGGAGCTATGCAAACGTGACGCAGTAAGGGCACAATGAGCTCCCCTGAGCAGCGCCATGGCTCCACCCCTCTGCCCCAGCACAAGCCCCGCCCTCTTCCTCTAATGAGGGTCAAAATTTTCCGCCGCCCAACCAGCAGGTGAACGGTTAATCCCGCGCTCACCCTGCTCCCGTTCCCAGCACCGGAAATGCCCACGCTGTGCCTACTTCCGCCCGCAGCGCCGAAGACTTCCGCGCATCGTCTCTATGGCAACTGCCGCCAAAGGAGAGCAGAGCCAGGGATGCGTTCTCTCCTCGCCCCCGCCAATCTCTATGGAGAGGGTGTCTCGCATTCCGCTCCCGCTGTGAACCCGGTTTGCTGAATCTGTCCTCAGTGCTGCAGAGGCGCGGCCATTTTATTGTAGCCCATAGCTGGCGGCCATCTTGTTGTAGCTCAGATCCTGTCCACGTCTCACGCACAAGTATTATGGTTGTTATGACTTTCTATTTAATGTAAATGCAAATTATGTCTTTTAAATACACTTTCTTCTTAGCAATACTTAATATTCTTATGGCTGGATGGCACCAACCAATTACCAAGTAAATGTGGTGCAGTGCTCCGGATACCACTCAAAGAAACCAAATTACTATTAAAAGTGGTGGTGCCCAAACCCTATCTTGTATGTTCCCACACCCCGTACATACAGATTGCTCACATTAATCCGGACCTTCACCCTGAATAAGAGCCTATTTTATATGTTTCCCTCACCCTGTACATACAGATTGCCCACATTAATCCAGACCTTCACCCTGAATAAGAGCCTATCTTATATGTTTCCCACACCCTGTACATACAGATTGCTCACATTAATCCAGACCCTCACCCTGAAAAAGAGCCTATCTTATATGTTTCCCACACCCTGTACACATTAAAAATCATCCTACTTGCACCTACTGAATGTTATGAGCCTTTAAACATCCAAGATGGCGGCTCATGGAGCATCAGGCAGCCTGCAAACAGGAAGTGCCTTCTGACTGTGTCTCTCTGCATTCTGGGATTGCTGACCTTTTCCTGACCCCAGCTCTGCTCTGTCTGAGCAAAGCACAGCTATAACCCGCCCCCCTGTACTTTATCCCACTCTCCTCTCCACAGTAAGTGTGATGCTTCTGATTCAAGATGGCGGCGCCCGTATCCTAAAGTCCTGAACAGAGTTGCAGCCCAGTGGGGGAAAGAATAATAAGTAAGCGACTAAAAAATTAAAATATAATAATTTTAGATGCTGGGGAACCGTTTTATAAGGGTTTTGGCTTTTCAATAAATCACGGTGAAGGTCCGGGTTAAAAAACATAAAAGACACAGACAATCTCATAATCTGCCATGGGGGGGCGCTGTTGTTCAGGGCTGCCATACAAACTAATCAATAAATAGATAATAAATAGAGCTCAATGCCCACAGCCCTTCTAAGGGCAGGAATCATCAATAAAAACTAAAGTGCTATGTGCTTCCCAATAAAGTGCATCAAAAACTAATAACCAATCAGATAAATCTAGTGCAAAAATCTGCAGTACATTGTCTGAGGTAGGTACAAAAGCATAAAGGAAAAAATACACTTACCTTACATACATAGTGTCCGTGATAAGGCCAGCCGCTCGCCCCTACCAAGAAAAAGCCCACGCGCTTCGAGACTAACCCGTCTCTTTTTCAAGGCAGAGTATGCTGCAATACTGCTAATGCTGCATTACTAAGATGAAAGCGGAACAAAACGCCCAGAAAAACGAACTTATTACCTGGTCCAATGGCTCTCGTCCAATCAGGGCTGGTTTTAGGATCAGCGTCGCCTTGTGCAAGATTTCAGGATGGTGCCCCCCACCCCCTAGACAGAGGAAACACCAAATTTACAGGGTGGGAAAGATGAACAATTGTTAAAGTGGACCAAAACCCAGCTGGATCGGCCCGGGAATCTTATAGGTTCCATTCCCTCCCCACGGGGCATCCAAAATCGGGATGCCCCGCTGTGTGAAACCCCCCCAGGACGCCCATAAACTCACCTTCCTTCCCGGTCCAAGGGCGCATATGCGGCCGCATTCATAGATAGAAACATAGAAGGTTGACGGCAGAAGGAGACCATACGGTCCATCTAGTCTGCCCTTATGTGTATACTGTATGTTCTCTTTATCTTAGGATAGATGTGTGCTTATCCCAGGCATGTTTAAATTCAGTGACTGTTGATTTTTCAACCACCTCTGATAGCTCCCGCTATCCCTGTAGCAGCGCGCGTGCCCACGCCGGCCATTTGTGATTGGCCGGCACGGACGCGCTCCCTGTTGGAAGCGCGAGACACGGCCGCCAGTTTGCTCGGAGCCGCTGAGCTTAGACGTTGCTTAGATGCCCGTAGCTCAGCGGCTCTGAGCGTGCTGATTGGAGGAGCGGCCGCGCATGCGCCATAGGACCATCGTGAGGCGAGTTTGCTGTGGCAATCGGGGGGGGGGGGGGGGTTCACACAATGGGCGTGCCCCCGAGGGAGTAGACCAAAACCCAGGATAGTCAAAATCCTGGGTTTTGGTCCACTTTAAAGCGGTTGTAAAGCCACATATGTTCCTCCCCCCTCACGCACTCGAGGATCCAGGCGCTACTGTTGCCTCGGCTGTGGCCTGGTTTTCAAAGAAATTGGCTCTCTCAATATTGCCACTGTGGGACGCATGCTGCCGATTTGATGGATAAGTAAATGCTCTTTTTTTGCACCATTTTTGATTTGTGTTAGGCTGCTATATGAGAACAGCCTTGTCTTCATTGCACCCATTTTTTACTACTTATTGATGTACTTTGTATGAAGCATGTAGCACTTTATTGATTGGGTTTACCAATATTCATTATAGAGTTAGTTTGAGTATTTGGATACACAGTTTTTCACAATTATATGTATATAGGCTTTTGTACGGCAGCAACATGGATTAGCGCCCCCTTTTGGCAGTATGAATTTTAATTTGTCTTACATGTATTTTAATAGTTCGTATTGGATGTAAATAGAAAAAAAAGAAAAAACTTTTTAAGATGATTAGACATTAATAAAACTTTATATCAACTTTATTCATGTCTGGTGTTGTGCAACTTTAAGACTCAGTTCAATACACGTTCTTTTTGGGGGGACTTTTATAGTGGGGCATCCCCTCACCTCTTAAATATTGCCACTGTGACGAGGTTCAGCCGTCTCGCTGTTTGACCGTGCGCGCTCCCGCACCCAGCCATTCAGAAAGGAATGTCGCGGATGTGTAATTAGGTAAGATCACCGGACCCGAGGGGTTTCACACAGTGGGACATCCGGAGTAGGATTCTCTGCGTGTAAGCTGTTATGATTCCAGGGTCTGGCCTTGTGAGTTTCCATCTGCTTTAAAGTGGACCAAAACCCAGGATTTTGACTATTCTGAGTTTTGGCTCTCTCTCCCCCCCCCCCCCCCGGGGCACCCCGATCGGCATATGCATGTGCGCTCATCCAATCAGCACGGTCTTAGATGACGTGACGTCAGCGGCTCTAAGCGTGCTGGCGGCCACATCCCCCGCTTCCCTAACAGGGAGCATGCCCATGTCGGCCATTCGCAAATGCCTAGCGCAGGCAGGCGTCCTGCCAGAGGGATAGCGGAGATGCGGCCATTGGACAGGGAAACAAGGTAAGTGTATAGGGCGACCTGGGGGGGGTTTCACACAACGGGGCATCCCAAATTTGGATGTCCCAGGGGGAGGGTATCGATCGGCCCGAAAATCTTATAGATCGTTATGGGTTTTGGTCTACTTTAAAACAGAACAAATCCCACCTGGCCTTGCCCTGGAATCTAAAAGATTCCCTAATTGGGATACTAAGATGTGTGAAACCCCCCAGGGCGTTGATAATCACCTTTCCCTGGTCCAACGGTGCATGCGCAGGCTCTCGTCCAAACAGAGCCGCCTGCTGAGCTGACGTAGTTCGGCAAGGCAGCTCTGATTTTTGTGAATGGGAAGCGAGATTGTGCACTTCCCCGAGCTGTGTGCACGCTCCTGCCACAGCAATTCGGATGTGCCGGGATGCTCAGCAGCAGGGGGTGCGGTTGCTCTCACCACCCATTCACACTAAGGACCCAGGACCCAGTGGAGGAAGTGGCAGGGCCAGCAGCAGAGGAGGCGACCAGGACCCAGCAGAGGAAGGGGCAGGGACAGCAGCGGGAGAGGTGGCCAGGACCCAGCAGAGGAAGGGGCAGGGACAGCAGCGGGAGAGGTGGCCAGGACCCAGCAGAGGAAGGGGCAGGGCCAACAGCGGAAGAGGTGGCCAGGACCCAGCGGAGGAAGGGGCAGGGCCAGCAGCGGAGGAAGGGGCAGGGCCAGCAGCGCAGGAGTTGACCAGGACCCAGCGGAGGAAGAGGCAGGGCCAGCTGCTGAGGAGGGGACCACGACGCAGTGGAGGAAGGGGCAGGGCCAGCAGCGAAGAAGGTGACCAGGACCAAGCGGAGGAAGGGGCAGGGCCAGCTGTGGAGGAGGCGACCAGGACCAAGTGGAGGAAGGGGCAGGGCCATCAGCAGAGAAGGTTGACCAGGACCCAGCAGAGGAAGGGGCAGGGCCAGCAGCGGAAGGAGGTAAACAGGACCCAGTGGAGGAAAGGGCAGGGCCAGCAGAGGAGGAGGTGATCAGGACCCAGCGGAGGAAGGGGCTGGGCCAGTGGCGGAAGGAGGCAAACAGGACCCAGTGGAGGAAGGGGCAGGGCCAGCAGAGGAGAAGGCAATCAGGACCCACTGGAGGAAGGGGCAGGGTCAGCAGCGGAGGAGGCGACCATGACCCAGTGGAGGAAGGGGCAGGGCCAGCAGAGGAGGAGGTGATCAGGACCCAGCGGCGAAAAGGGGCAGGGCCAGCGGCAGAGGAGGCAAACAGGACTCAGTGGAGAAAGGGGCAGGGCCAGCAGAGGAGGAGGCGATCAGGACCCAGCGGAGGAAGGGGCAGGGCCAGCAGCGGAAGGAGGCAAACAGGACCCAGTAGAGGAAGGGGCAGGGCCAGCAGAGGAGGAGGTGATCAGGACCCAGCGGAGGAAGGGGCAGGGCCATCAGCAGAGAAGGTTGACCAGGACCCAGCGGAGGAAGGGGCAGGGCCAACAGCGGAAGGAGGCAAACAGGACCCAGTGGAGGAAAGGGCAGGGCCAGCAGAGGAGGAGGTGATCAGGACCCAGTGGAGGAAGGGGCAGGGCCAGCAGCGGAAGGAGGCAAACAGGACCCAGGGGAGGAAGGAGGGGACCAGCAGCGGAGGACATGACCAGGACTCAGCGGAGGAAGAACCAGGGCCAGCTTTGGAGGAGGCTACTAGGACCCATCGAAAGAAGGGGCAGGGCCAGCAGCGGGAGGAGGTGACCAAGACCCAGCGGAGGAAGGGGCAGGGCCAGCAGCGGAGGAGGTGACCAGGACCCAGCGGAGGAAGGGGCAGAGCCAGCAGCGGAGAGGCAACAGGACCCAGCTTAGGAGAGGGCAGGGCCAGCAGCAGGGCAAGGGACCCCGCAGAGGATGCAGCAAAGACCCCCCCCCCCAAAAAAAAAGTGTTTTTCCACCATGTCCTTTGTTGGGCATATTCATAGTGGAAATGTATAAATCAATGTATCATTTTATTTTTCTTAGCCCTGACTCATGGCTCTGAAACCAGAATGTTCCCGTTTCTTTTAGGCTTCGTGGTATCGCTGACTTTGCCTTTTGTGACATCTGACATACTAAAGCTTGTTTATTAGGATAAGTGATTACAATGGAAGTCCTAGACAAGATATCTGGAACCCTAGTATGATAGAGCTTACAAATAAGCCACTATTGTTTGAGAAGCTCTTAGGTGTGTATTTTCACAGGTTATCCATAGTGCATGTCTGACCTAAACCAACACTTGTACTATAGACTGTGAGTTGTGGATGGTAAAACAAGTTTGCTTAGAAACCTTTAAAGTGTTTTCCCCCCGAAACAACCTTACCAGCGGAATGTGTGAATCAGCAAAGAAGGTTTCATAATATTGTGATCATTGACATTTATTGGGTAAAGTTGTTTTTAATGCATAATTCCCTTGCAAATAGTGCATGACCAACTGGTCAGTTGTTCCCTTGTGTTGGCGACGTGAAAAGGTTATTTGGTGCTTTACGGGGAGCCGTCTTGTGGTCAAATGTAATAAGTGTATGATTATATAATTGTCATCTGATTTTGTGTTAATTATTACTAGTATTTAAATCAAATAATTTTTATTTATATAAAATCTAGTAGCTTTAAACTGTATTTATATCTAGTAGCAAGTTATACTTGTCACAGAACATCTTTGGTGTATTTGAATTCTCTATGTGTGTAGGTTGGTGTAATATATATATATATATATATATATATAGACCTTGGCTGACCCCTCTGCTCTGCATAACTTCCCTCCCTGCGTGCCATAAACCCCCCCCTGCATGCACACAGGGTTGCCTTGAATGACTATCTCCCCTCTGTTCCCCTCAGCCCCCTCCTTGTGGAATCTCAGGGGGACATGACACACTTGATCTGACCATCAAGAGTGACACATGCTGGCTTTTAACATTCAAGCAGAATAAGACCAGAAAGCGTGTAAGGACTTTATTTGATCGGACCACAAGCCCAGACAGACAACTAAGTATTTTGCCATTTTCTTTATATCACTTGCTATTTATCTTATTTACCGTGTTTTATAGTTAACTCTGGTTTGATCACCTTGCATCGTGTTTCTTGTTGTTTTTCTGTTTGTTTAAATAAATTCAAAAAATACAGAAGATGCTCTCAATTGATCTGATATAAAAAGCCCACGCTATTCTGAAGAGCCTGGCTACCTTACTTGCCTAGGACGCTCGATCGCCCCCACCTGGAAGTAGTTGTGGGTCGATCGATACGTTTGATCTGATTGTATTGTGTGTGGCCTGTATTATATTATAGAGTTGAGCATTGATTGTGCTCTGGTGGCAGCAGTTTATAGCCACATGTGTTGCCAATTGAAGAATTGCAGTGACACATGTGGGGTACGATTGGCCGTTCTGATCAGATGAACGATCAATGGGTTTGATCAACCCGTGCAATCGTCACAATACTATTGTACTACAAAATTACCTAAAAATGTTCTCTTTTTGAGGTGTTTTATGTCCACCTCATAGGATCAACCCTGATTATAGTTTTAATTTGATACTTCTTTTTTCCATATAAAGCGCTTGCTTCATATACCTGACACCTTAGTGTGCTTGCCTTCAGCAAGTTGTTGGCGGGCTTTCTCGTGCATCATGCTTAGAAGAGGCTTCCTTCCTAGACTACAGCTCTCCACCCCTTTAGCCTCAGCCTCATTGCAGGCAGCGCTGAAGTGTTGAAAAAACAACCTCTGGATAGGATGAGGAGGAGCTTGTGCACTCAACTTTTTGGGTCGACCATGGTGCGGCCTGTTCTGAGTGGAGTCCAGAGGGGCTGTATTTGGTCTGGGCTGCCGTGCTGCAGTTTCAGGATGTTGGCAAACTTCTTATAGCCTAGACCAGGGGTACTCAACCACTTTTTGTATAGGTCCATTAACAGGCATCCCATAAGAGGTGAAGGTCCAGACGGGGGGCTGTCGCGGGGGGGGGGGGGGGTGGATAGTTAGAGTGCAGTGCAGTACCTAATATGACAATGCTAGGTGCCAGGGAGACTAAGCACTATATCGCTTATCAAGGGGCAGGTGATCAGGGGCTCTGAACATGGCAACACATAAGCAACTGAGTGCAGGGCTGTCATGGAAGTGGTCCGGAAATCTGGCACCGAGGTCCGCATTCGGACCTCGGTCCGCCAGTTGAGTACCACTGGCCTAGACCATCTTTATGTAGAGCAAGTTTTTTTTTTTTTTTTAAGACCAGAGTTGTGTGAGGTGCCATGCTGAACTTCCAGTGAGCAATTTGAGAGAGCGCTAGAGCGATAACACCATATTTAATATACCTGCTCCCCATACACACCTTTAAACTGGACCTTAACCCTGAATAAGAGCCTATCTTATATGTTCCCCCCCCCCCCCCACCCCCCACCCTCTTCATACAGATTGCCCACAATAAATATCATCCAACCTGCACCTTCTGCATTTTATGAGTCTTTAAACATCCAAGATGGCGGCAAGAGGCACCAGGCTGCCTGCAAACAGGAAGTGTCTTTGCTGCTCTGCATTCTGGGATTGGTGTTCTTTTTCCCCGACGCCAACTCTGCTCTGAATAGCTTGCAACACATTTATTTAATCTTTGCCTTCTGGGGTGTGCTGACCTTCTTGCAATTAATTCAATATTCAAACTCCCAGCATAGGAACAATCACCTACACAGCACCATAGTTAAATATGTATACTTTTTTTTTTCTTGCCTGGAAAATCCCTTTAAGGTGGAGGGGAAATTTGTGGTACGCGTAGAATGTGACATGACGTTGAAAGGTGAGAGTACAAAAAAATACAGACACAGATAAGGTGATACATTTATAGTTTGTTATATTCCAGCAGAGGTGGTTGAAAAATCAACAGTCACTGAATTTAAACATGCCTGGGATAAGCACACATCTATCCTAAGATACAGAGAACATACAGTATACACATAAGGGCAGACTAGATGGACCGTATGGTCTCCTTCTGCCGTCAAACTTCTATGTTTCTATGTTTATATGAATTGACAATTCAGTGAATACAGTTTACATATAGGTTTAGGTATATTTGAGCGTATTCATATTTCTTTTTTTTTTTGTGTATCATGCATTTTCCCCTAATACAAATATAGTATAGAAAGATATATATAAAAAATAAAATCACAATATCCTGCAAGTGTTTACACAGGTGAGATAAAAAAAAATGTATTATTCCTAAGAAATCTACGTTAAAAAAATATATCTTCCTCCTTTTTCTTCTTCTTTAATAGATTAGCTCCTGTATGACTTTCCTCCTTCAGACACCAATCTAATAATCAAATATCAGACCTGGGTTGTGGAGCAAACAATAATAATTGTAATTGCTTAGTGGCGCTCGTTCCAAACCTACTTTCTTTGTTTGGAGACAATATGTATAACAGTTGCATCGCTAAGTAGATTATATGTTTGAAAAATGTGCAACGCAATAATTGGTGTGTCCTAGGGAATCCTTCCCCCTCCATCCGCCTCTTGTTTTTCTTGTTATCTTCGTTGGTGTTACTGCACTGTTTAACCCAGCCCGTGACACTATTAGATCCTTAGCTGATGATCCTTGTCCACTTGAGATGGGTGGTACAAACGGCCATATATTGAGCTTATTATTCAGCTTCCCACTGCGGTAGCTACTGAGGTTGGCCAGGTGGTGAGCAACTTTTTCGCCAGGGTTGTGTGGGGTTAACCCCTTATGCCCGACTCTCTGGAACCCTGGGGAAAGGAGTCTTCACCATGCTCGGGCTGAAGCAAAGCGCTAGTGTAACCCGGTGGAGGCAGATGCCCAAAGGGATCTTGAAGCCTGGCCATCTAAAGGCGGCTAATGCAGTATAATGGTGGGCATACGGAATTGTCGTCACTGTGTTTATTGCTAAATATCTATTTTGTACGTTCAACTAACCTGCGAAACATATTATAAAAGAATATATTAAAAAAAAAAAAAAAAAGGAAAAATAAAAAGGTTATTCCATTTATTAAAAAGGAATTAAGTATAATTTTAGAGTAAAACATATCATTAACATAGCTACTTCCTTGAATGAACTCTTGTATGGCTAACCAGGAAACATTCTCACATTCAGAACATTAATAGGGATTCTTCCTTGTATGAACCCTCTTATGAACAGTAAGTTGTGCCTTAGTTGAAAAACATTTCTCACATTCATAACATAAATACGGCTTCTCCCCTGTATGAACCCTCTCATGAATAGTAAGATGCGACTTAGATGAAAAACATTTCTCACATTCAGAACATGAATATGGCATATCTCCTGTATGAACCCTCTCATGATTACGAAGATATGCTTTCATTGGAAAGCATTTCCCGCATTCGGAACATGAAAACGGTTTTTCGCCTGTATGAAATTTTTTGTGTCGGTTACATTCGGATCCAGAAAAAAAAGATTCCCCGCATTCGGAACATGAAAAGGGCTTCACCCCTGTATGAAGTCGCTGGTGTGCAGTAAGGAGGGATTTATATTCATAACTTTTGCCACATTCGGAACATGAAAAGGGCTTCACCCCTGTATGAAGTCGCTGGTGTGCAGTAAGGAGGGATTTATAAACATAACTTTTGCCACATTCGGAACATGAAAAGGGCTTCTCTGAATGATTTTTAACATGTCGACTATAGTTTGGTAGATCAGCAAAACATTTTCCACATTCAGAACATTCGTACGGCTTCTGCCCTGTATGGCGTCTTTTATGTTTTAAAAGCTGTAATTTTTCAGCAAAGCATTTTCCACATTCAGAACACGAGTTGGGCTTCTCCCCGGTGTGAACTCTTTCGTGATTCTCAAGGTCCGATTTAAAGAAAAAGCATTTTCCGCACTCGGCACAAGAAAATGGCTTCTTCCCGGTATGAGTACTTTGATGTCGCATCAAATGCGATTTATCAATAAAACATTTCCCACATTCTGAGCAGGAATATTGCTTCTCTCCTGTATGAGTTTTTACATGTCTGTTTAAGCCACTTTTGTGAGAAAAACATTTACCGCATTCAGAACAAGAATAAGGCTTCTCCCCTGTATGAACTTTTTCGTGACTGATAAGGCTTGATTTCTGAGAAAAACATTTGCCGCATTCAGAACAAGAATATGGATTCGCCTCCATGTGGGCTTTTTCATGCTGGAGAAGCCGTGAAATATACGAAAATTGTTTTCCACAGTAAGAACAGGACTTTTTAGATTTATGTAACGCACTACGACCCCCTTCGTGTGTGGAAAGATCAGATGCGGGATCCACAGGGTAAAATGCAGATTGAGGGTTTGGAGGATTTAGGGCTCCTGTAGATGCGGTTATGGTAACATTTGCTTCATTTTTTAGACAGATAGCGGTATGGTCCTCCATATTTTCTTGACAAGATTCTCCACCTAGAAGAAACAAAAATTTAGGGGTGGAAAGATCTTAAAAAGGAATCCCTAATTTACAACCATATGACCAGCTCAAACATTGCTATTATTAAAAGGGACAGTCAAGACAATGGCAATAAGGCAACAAGGATCCTGCATGAAGCCTTTCCTGTTTGCCTCTCCTAATTTTTACATAGAAACATACGCGGGTGACGGCAGAAGGAGACCATACGCTCCATCTAGTCTGCCCTTATGTATATACTGTATGTTCTTTATATCTTAGCATAGATAGAGGCTTATCCCAGGCATGTGCTTATTCACTTACTGTAGATTTTTCAACTACCTCTGGAACTCGCAGTAGATGCTGTAGCAGGTCTGCAAATTTGCTCCTTTTCCATCTTTTCTCAACCACGCTCCTAATGTGGTCGTACGGCGGTACGGCCACTCCTGTCACTCAACATTTCCGGTGTGGACGAGCCCAGCACCCTTGGAGCACTGAAGGACATGGTGGCTGTACGACCACATTTGTGCAAGGCAAAAAGGAATAAAATTGAAGAGAGGGGGCAAACTTTGGAGACCTGCTACAGTATCTACAGTGTGCTGCATGTAAGGGAGAAGAGGCACATGTGAGACCTCTAGTGATCTCCTTTCTGCCTTATTCTTCCCATTGCCTGGACTGTACTTTTAAAGGTAACATTCAGTGAGCAGCAGGCAAAAAGGAAAACTGTTGCGTTCAGGGTCTGCTCAAAAATGACCTCTTCTGTGTCAGTGTGGCAGATTTAGAAAGTTTTTTAAGTGGACCAAAATCGAGGATTTTGACTCTCCTGGTTTTGGTCTTTGCCCACAATTGGGGATGCCCCGCTGTGTGAAACGCCACAGGTTGCTCGACCTGACTCACTTGTCCCCGGTCCTACGGCTCATGCGCAACCTCTCATCCAATCAATGCACTTGGATCCGCTCCCGCCCCTTTGTCTAAGGGGAGTGGATCCGAGCATTGCGGTGCCACATTCCCTCTACCCTCCAACAGGGAGCGTGCCGGCCATTCACAAATAGCTCACGGACCTCAGTTGTGTGGCTTGCAGACTAATACACCAGAAGATTCTTGGGAATCATTGAGGTCTCGCACATTATTGAGGATGGAAAAGTGGACATGGTGTCCAAAGGTCAGCCTTTGTGTTAAATGACAGATGTCCCCCAAATTAAACACTCAAATAGTATGTGAGCCCGGCGGGTTGTAGGCGGTACAATGCAGACACACCCAGGAGGCTGGAAATGCTGGCCACACCCCCTGGTGTTAGTAGATTAGGAGGATAGTTGCAGGGGTATTGAGTCAATGGACATGCCCCCTACCTTCGACATAATAGCTAAGTATCTCTCTCAATTATAACATTTATTGTACTGTAACTATCGTATAACTTACTATAACTTGTAAATAACTACCTGTAACATGTAATGTTATCTGGGGAAACTACATGAACATATTGGGTTAGTGATTTACTGTGCTGGCAATTAAACCAGTTTTAATTTATACATCTTACTGTGCGTGTGGTGGATAATTTCTCACACAATAGATTGTAGGTGCAAAGTATTTAACCACTACAGTAATATAGTAAACAATAATAATTTATTAATCACAATATGAACATCATTATAAACACTAAAGACTATAATATAATAAAGGGGCAGGGGGCTGGGGGTTAATAACAGTAATTATATTGATCCTGTACAATTTTTTGTGCATACCGGCTCATACATGATAAAGTGCTACAGTGCAAATTTAATTCAAAAACACAAAATAAATGCATAAGACTTATGACTCTAATCTTTAAGTGACACTACACATGAAGAGTAATCTAAACTCACTATAAACCTATATCTACCCACCTATAATCTATTTTACCAAGGAGGACAAGCCGGAAAGGACAAAAAAAATCATCTGAGGAAGTGACGCCTGTGACGTCACGCAACGCGTAGACGCGGGGGCAGTGGGCTGGCGGTCGTGTTTACTGTAAGTCACGTTTTGTTGCTACATGTGGGTGTTCATTTTTTTTGTCCTTTCCGGCTCTGCCCTTCCCTGGCACACATGTCCTTGTCAGTGTGTTTTTTAATGAGTCTTTAGTGTTTATAATGATGTTCATATTGTGATTACTATATTACTGTAGTGGTGCCATACTATGCAGTGGGTTTCTGAAGGTGTGGGACCTTCAAACTGTTAGATTGTGTACCCACATGTGCACACTACTTCCTTCTGATAAGGGTTAGTTCAGTGCAGTCTCATTCTTCCTGTTTTGCAAAGTATTTAAGGTATTAAATATATTTCTTCTTAGGACATTTCACTGGTTGTATGAGGACTGCCTCAGCGACCATAGGTTTGTATCGAATTAATGGTCGCTGGGCTGATATGATTATTAGTATTTGCAATATTTATAATAATCTCTAGTAGAAATATTGGAGATTAATGTGCAGCAAATATTAATATAAATCATATTTTCCTAGTTCAGTCTCTAACAAAAAGCCCTAGTTTGCAGGGACATTGAAATCGCCAACCCAGGTACGGTTGTACCCGAGGACATAGGCGCAAGCAAATTCCTCTGAACGCTGGGACCACAAGGTGGTGAGCACTCATGAGAAAGGTAAATGACCATTTCAGGATAACCAAGGTCATTCACTGGAAGTCAGTCCAATCCAAACGTCAAAGAACAGGGATGAAGTCCAAGAGAAACATCAGGGATCATACATTAGAAACGACCATACCAAGTACCAGGAGAGAAACAGATCAGACGGAGCGATTATCGAACGAGAAAACGCTAAATTGACGGCAATTATGTAAAAAAAACTCTCAGTGGAAACAGCTGCTGTGATCAAACAATGAATGAGAACTAGATCTTAGGTCGCCCAACATATCGTTTGGCTAACCAATGATCTCCTGATTATTAGAATGTGGAAACTGCATTAGTGATTGCTCTAGCGACAACAACAAATCTTTGGCGTCTGAGTGCAAGTCGTTCAATCGCAGAAGATTTGAATGGTCGTTTGCTCACTCAGCGAACAGTCAGTTATCTGCTCATGTAAACCCACTATAACCATAACAGGCATCTGGACGATGGGCTAGGTCATTTTTATAGTCATACTGACCAATAAGTTGGGACTAACAGGGAGGCTGGAGGTTGAGGCAGAACCATTGGCTAGCACAAAAAAAAAAAAAAAAAAACACGAGCTAATAGCCTAATACAAGATGTGGCTGGGCGCTTTATAAAAGTTGGTGCTCATTGGCACATTTGAGTCTTACTTTGGCGAAGACCAGCGCCTGCGCAGACTGAGGATGAGGACGGTCGGGTTCTCCCACAGGCATCGGCGTGGGCCTCCGAAGGTGACTACCAAGCCCCGTGGGACAACTGCCTTCTAGGTAAGTCAACAACCCCCAAAGCTTCACCTATAGCCAAGCCCGTTTGGACGATTTACACGGCTCGGCGGACGCGGTTGCCCCAGGACTTAGTAGCACAAAGGTTGTGAACTTACAGGGGTGAAGGCAGATGAACCAGAGGCAAGACTGGGCGACATCTGGTAAGCCGGGGTCATACACGGGTAATCAGTACCTCACTAAGCGCAGCACCAAAGGGAGAGACAAGTGGAAGATCAAGCTGGGGAGGTCACGAGTATGCAGCACAAGGGATGACACGAGTTCCTGGTCAGGGTACAAGCAGGCGTCGGTCCAGGCGGCAGTCACGGTGTGGTCAAGCAAGACGAGGTCGGCAACAGAAATGATCAAGAATCACAGGTACTATCACACCCAGCAGCTCGCCATCACGGGCAGTGAGAGACTGAGCTGGGAACACCTAAAAAGCCTACGGACGGGATTGGCTATAATCTGCGGGCTGATTGTCTAAAGTGTGATTAGGGTGTTTAAACTTAGTAAGATTAGGGCTCATTGAACTTTAAACCAACCTCCGATGGTCGGCTGTCTGCAGTGGAGGCGGAGTACATAAGTTAGCTGCGCTCGCACATGAGCAGTCAGACGAGCGAGCGAAGGCCCCGCCCAAGCCCACTGCAGATCTGGCAGCTGGCCGCCCGGGACTCGGGCACGCCAGCCACGCAGTCGATCGAGGACACCGTGTGACTGAGGTAAGTGACTTGTGACAACGACATGCCAGCAGAGCGGCAGTTGGTTCGCAATTTGTAGAGAGAAACAGGAATATTGACATTTGTTAAACAAACCTACACATGCATGCATGTTATCTATAACCAGTAAGGTTCTGCAATGCGCACTCACTCACAGAATGAGACTTCTAACCTCTCACCCTGGACCACCAGGTATGTATCCTTCAACCAATACCAAGACCAAGATTCTAAAAACACTCTAGTACCAGCAACGAATTAGGGATGCCCAATGATGTAAATGTTTGTGGCATATATTCACCTCTATTCTGAATACCATGGAGTATACGTGGCTCAAGTGCTGCATCCCTGATCTATACCACAAATGCTCAACCTGTGGCCCTGAGACATCTGATGTTGCCCCTGACCTACTGTGGGGAAATTGGGAGGGGTAAATAGAACTGGAAAGGTAAATAGAGGCTTAGTTAGGATGATAGGTTGCAAGGAGATGGGATATAGGAGAGGCCCATTGCCAAATAGAGGTGGCAGCAGTGGCTTGGAGACACATGGTAACATTGATAGTGCAACACAAGATGCTCGGCTGCATAGCTCGAGGCATTACCAGTAGGAAGAGGGCGGTTGTGATGCCGCTGTATAGAGCCCTGGTAAGGCCACATCTAGAATACTGTGTGCAGTTCTGGAGACCTCCCCTGTAAAAAGACATTGTACAGTAGAACGGGTCCAAAGGCCGGCAACAAAAATGGTAGAAGGGCTTAAACTTAAAACTTATCAGGAGAGACTTAAAGAACTTAATTTGTACAGTCTGGAGGAAAGAAGGGAGAGGGGGGACATGATTGAGACCTTTATATATGTGACAGGATTCAATAAGGTTCAGGAGGGAAGTGATAAGAAGAAACTTAATGATAGAACAAGGGGCCCAATCTGAAGCTGTTCGGGGGGAAGATCAGGAGCAATGTTAGAAAATATTATGTTACAGAAAGAGTAGTAGATGCTTGGAACAAACTTCCTGCAGAGGTAGTTGAAAAATCAACAGTCACTGAATTTAAACATGCCTGGGATAAGCCTCCATCTATCCTAAGATACAGAGAACATACAGTATACACATAAGATACAGAGACCATACAGTATATACATAAAATACAGAGACCATACAGTATACACATAAGATACAGAGAACATACAGTATACACATAAGATACAGAGAACATACAGTATACACATAAGATACAGAGAACATACAGTATACACATAAGATACAGAGACCATACAGTATACACATAAGATACAGAGACCATACAGTATACACATAAGATACAGAGACCATACAGTATACACAAAAGATACAGAGACCATACAGTATACACATAAGATACAGAGACCATACAGTATACACATAAGATACAGAGACCATACAGTATACACATAAGATACAGAGACCATACAGTATACACATAAGATACAGAGACCATACAGTATACACATAAGATACAGAGACCATACAGTATACACATAAGATACAGAGACCATACAGTATATACATAAGATACAGAGAACATACAGTATATACATAAGATACAGAGAACATACAGTATAAACATAAGATACAGAGACCATACAGTATACACAAGATAAAGAGAACATACAGTATACACAAGATAAAGAGAACATACAGTATACACTTAAGATACAGAGAACATACAGTATACACTTAAGATACAGAGAACATACAGTATACACTTAAGATACAGAGACCATACAGTATACACTTAAGATACAGAGACCATACAGTATACACTTAAGATACAGAGACCATACAGTATACACTTAAGATACAGAGACCATACAGTATACACATAAGGGCAGACTGGATGGGCTGTATGGTCTCCTTCTGCCGTCATCCTTCTATGTTTAACACCACCATCTCTGGCACCATCACAAGAACAGTTTTTCTCGATATTTAATTGTATGTTTGGCATTGGTAAGTGTTTAGATCAGGTTGAGTATTGGGAATACAGTTATAATTTGGGATGATGGGGGGATGGGTTTTAAATACAAGCAGGCCGTTTGTGAATGGCTGGTGCGGGTGTTAGAGGGAAGCGCGAGATGCGGCCTCCAGCGTGCTCGGGGCCGCTGTGGTTGTCCGTCGCTTGTCCGTACATACCACAGCGGCTGAGCGCTCTGATTGGACGAGCGCTTGCGTAGAGGCATCCCAATTGGGTGAAACCCCCCAGGTCACCGAAACCAACTCACCTCTTCCCGGTCCTACGACGCACGCGCGGCCGCTCGTCCAATAAGCGCGCTCGGAGCCGGTGACGTCACTTCGTTCGGGATTAATGACAGAAGTGCAAACTGAGGTGTATTGTCTATCTTGATCCCTGATACCCCCTCGTAGATTTCAAAGATTTTGTTCCATAGGGTCTTGATCGCTGGGCAGCTCCACCATATGTGGGATTTGGTACCCACCTCCCTCTGGCATCTCCAACATTTGTCCGATTGTGCGGCTGCAAATTGGTTTAAGTCAAACGGGCATCTGTACCATTGAGCGAGTACTTTATAGTTTCTTTCCTGCGAAGTATTCGCTAAAGATATCCTGTGGGTGCTCAGGAACACTTTAGTCAAATCAGTATCTGAAATCTGTATACCTAGCTGTCTCTCCCACTTGTTTATGAACTTGGGTGGGCCTGAGTAGTGTGTTCTGTGTAGCAGAGCATAAAGGGAAGATACTACTCTAGTTGGAGTTTGTGTAACAAATGACTCTAGGTCCGTGGGGGGGGGGGGGGGGGTCATGGGATGTTTCCAAAAGCTTATTAGTGATGATAAAGTTGTGAAGCTTCCTGTGTAAGAGACACGAGATGCACCTGCCTCCTGATCTCACACTTAGTTCTGGTAGCGTGGGAATCTTACCTGCCTCTAAAACATGTCCTATCGTGGTGTTATTGGAAGCATCCCAAATAAGGAAGCTCTAGGCACCCAGTCCGGGTTCGAAGGCTGGGTTGTCAAAGAGTGGTGTAAGAGGGCCCGGTATACGGACCAGTACGCGTTTATTCTGTAGGGGGTCCCAAGTTTCCAGGAAATGTCTAACCAGGAAGGGTGTAGACTCCCTATGGGGTTTAGAGAGCGGGGCGGCCCACGCTAGTAAGGTAAGGTTAAATGGGGACAGGGATTTTTCGAGCTGTACCCAGAGTTTGTGCCTCCCCCTGTGCATCCAGTCCACCATCGGTTGTAAGACCGCGTCTGTGTGGTAGACTTTTAAGTCCGGGAGGCCTACTCCCCCTTCACTCTTATTCCGGGAAAGGGTGGAGAGACGTATCCTGGGTTTGGAGATACCCCAGGCGAATTTGGAGAAGGCTGATCTCTATTGGGGATTTTTATCGGAACCGTCTGGAATATATATAAAAGTTTGGGGAGGATGTCCATTTTTAGACTGTTGACTCACCTAAACCATGAGATTGGCCTTTTAGTATAGGAGTCAAGTTCGGCTAGCATTTTGGTGAGAATTTAGCTCATATAAATTGGTTAAGTTGGCCGGGATCTGTACGCCTAAGTACTTGATGGCCTGCATTCTCCATTTGAAAGGGAAGTTACTTTCCAAGCGGCTGGCCTCCTGGGGTGATAGAAAGATGTTGAGTGCTTCCGATTTAGAATAATTAATTTTGAAGTTACTCACTCGGCCGAATCGCTGGAACTCTTTTAGAACAGGAGGGGAAAGAGATGTGTGCTGAAGATAGATGCAGCAACAGATCATCCGCAAACAGGGAGGTTTTATACTGGTGGTTAGCTATCTGTATCCCCTTGATATCCGTGTTGTACCGGATAGCAATGGCTAAGTGTTCCATGGTGAGGACGTATAGGAGGGGGGACCCCGTCTCGTGCCGTTACTTATAGGGAAGGGAGTAGACAAAAGTCAGTTCGTCCTGACTCTGGCAGTAGGGGAGGCATATAGAGCAAGGATCTTGGAGAGGAGGCCAGGGCCAACACCAACCTGTCGAAGAGATGCCTCCACGAACGCCCAATTCACTCGATCAAATGCTTTCTCTGCATCGCAGGAGAGAAAGCAAACGGGCTCCCTCGAAGAGACAACGTGTGCTATAAGGTCGAGCAGTTTGTTGTATAAGGTCGAGCAGTTTGTTGGTGTTGTCCCTAGCCTCCCTCCCCGGGACGAATCCCACCTGGTCCAGGTGTAACAACGCTGGGAGCAAAGGCTGTAGTCTTAGAGAAATAGTCTTTGCATATAGTTTGAGGTCTACGTTAATTAATGTTATTGGTCTGTAATTTCCACATAAGGAAGCGTCCTTACCTGGTTTAGGGATGACCGAGATCATCGCTTCCAATGACTGTTTGGGGAAGGGGCAGTGTTCATCGATGGCATTAAAGGTTTTTGTCAGGAATGGGACCAAGAGGGGTCCAAAGTGCTTGTAAAATTTAGAGGAGTAGCCATCCGGGCCTGGGCATTTCCCCGAGGGCGACTTCCTGATTGCTTTAGCTACTTCCTGCTCCGAGAAGGGAGCCTCAAGGAGGTCCGCTTCCTCCGCAGGTATGGTTGGAAGGGGGGTGTTCTCTATGTAGGCGGCTATCTCTTCAGGGGTTGCTCGCGTAGTCGGGGCTAGATTGTGCGGGTTATGGATATTGTATAGTGAGGAGTAAAACTCTCTAAAAGGTGTTCACAATAGCAGTCGGTGTCTGCGCTAGAGTCCCATCGCCCCTTTGGATGGTCGGTATATAGGCTGCTGCTGGTCTAGGGTTCTAGCAAGCATCCGGCCACATTTATTGGCAGACTCATAGAATAGAGCTTTGCCCCTATCCCTGTAGCGCAAGTAGGATTGGTTATATAACTTTTGAAGCTTTTCCCTAGCGTTTTGTAGTTCTAGCAGCTTGGTATTGGTTGGCCTCTCCTTATGTTAGGATGATTTTTACTGTGAGCAATCTGTATGTACAGGGTGTGGGAAACATAAGATAGGCTCTTATTCAGGGTGAAGGTCCGTATTAATGTGGGCAATCTGTATGTACAGGGTGTGGGAAACATAAGATAGGCTCTTATTCAGGGTGAAGGTCCGTATTAAAGTGGACCAACACCGAGAGGTGATCGGCCCGGAAATCTATAAGATTCCCGGGCCGATCACCTCCCACCCCGCGGGACATCTGAGATCGGGATGTCCCGCGGGGTGAAACCCCCCAAAAAACCCCCAAACACCTTACCTGATCTTCGGCGGCGGCCGGCCGCCGCCTCCCTCGCGCCCCTGTAGGCGTGCTCGCGCCCGCCGTCTGCGAATGGCCGGCGGGGGCGCGCGCGCCGAAAGTGACGCGAGGGAGGCGGCGGCGGCAGCAGCCGCTTGGACGTTCCTGATCCCCGCCTGGACGTTGGCGGGGATTGGACCGTCCAGTCACGTGGGAGCGGGGACAGGTAAGATTTTGGGGCTTTCTGGGGGGTTTCACACAGCGGGGCACCCCCGATCGGGGTGCCCCGCCGAAGTGGACCAAAACCCAGGATAGTCAAAATCCTGGGTGTTGGTCCACTTTAATGTGGGCAATCTGTATGTACAGGGTGTGGGAAACATAAGATAGGCTCTTATTCAGGGTGAAGGTCCGTATTAATGTGGGCAATCTGTATGTACAGGGGGGGAACATATAAGATAGGCTCTTATTCAGGGTGAAGGTCCGTATTAATGTGGGCAATCTGTATGTACAGGGGGGGAACATATAAGATAGGCTCTTATTCAGGGTGAAGGTCTGGATTAATGTGAGCAATCTCCCCCCAGGGTGGGGGAAACATAAGATATGCTCTTATTCAGGGTGAAGGTCCCTGAATCCCTTATCAGCCCTGAAGTCCATAAGACCTATACCCGAATTGGAATACCCTGCTGGCCACAGACAGATACTTGCCACGGTGTGTTTGGGGGGATTCAACATTAGGGATGCCCCCTCTGTGTGCCACCCATGGGTGTCGGCCTCCTGTAAGCCACCTCACTGCAGAACCCTGCCCCCATGCAGCCCGTACTTACCTACTACCGGGTTCCCTCGTATGGCTGCCATGCCGCTGTATCATGTGACCGCCAGCGACCAGTCATATGAGCTGCACTTTCTCCACTTGGCAACCTGATTGGTTGCTGGCGCAGCTAGGCTTTTTGCCGGCCAGAGCTAAGATTCAAAATGGCGCCCCCCACCTGTGCTTAGGGCCCTTTGACCTGCTGTACACAGAGCACTTGCCCCTCCTGCCCCCCTCTAGATATGCCCCTGGGCCGACGATACTGAAGTTGGTTTCTTATTTGGGCTGAAAATGGTTTGTTATTGGCCAGTTTCTTATTCGTGTTTATGCCTATTTCCCGCCTTCTTTACAAGGAAAATGTCCACGAATGATGCCAGTTATTCTATAGAGGGCTCTGACCAATATTGCATTAAAATCCCAAAACCGATTCCCCAGCATCTAAACGAATATATTTTAAGTTTTAATCACTTATTATTCTTTTCCCCACTGGCGTGCAACTCTGTTCAGGACTCTAGGATACGGGCGCCGCCATCTTGACTCAGGAGCATCACACTTACTGAGGAGAGTGGGATAAAGTACAGGGGAGCGGGTTATAGCTGTGCTTTGCTCAGACAGAGCAGAGCTGGGGGTCAGCAATCCCAGAATGACCAATATTGCATTAAAACTGGCACAAATCCTGAATTAGCTGCCACAAAATGGGCAATAAGCAATGTGATTGTAAGGGGTTAAATGGCTTTGGGCCACTGATGTCACGGCGCCAGCTGACAGAGGGGGACCCCCTGCATGGCAAACAGGTGAGTTCAGCCTGGTCCAAAGTTGTTCTCACCATTAAACTGACATTAAAGTGGGCACAATGGCTTTCCAAAGAGCGAATAAGTAACAGCGATGTTAAAGTGGACCAACACCATAGATTCCCGAGCCGATCAGCTCCCTCCCCGCGGGGCACCCAAAATCGGGATGCCCCGCTGTGTGAAACCCCCAGGAAGCCCCTAAAAACGTACCTTATCGGCGACGGATAAGCCGCCGCCACCTCCCGCGCGTCCCTCTAGCAGGGCACGCACCCGCGCCAGCTGTTTGTGAATGGCCGGCGCGGGCACGTGCCCTGTAAGAGGGATGCCTGAGAGGCGGCGGCGCTGGCTTATCTGTCGCTTGTCCGTCGCCGATAAGGTAAGATTTTAGGGGCTGAGGGGTTTCACACCGATCGGGGTGCCCCGCGGAAGTGGACCAACACCCAGGATAGTGTTGGTCCACTTTAAATAGCTTTGGGCCAGGCTGAACTCCACTGTCTGCCATGCAGGGGTCCCCCACTGTCAGCTGGCGCCGTGACATCAGTGGCCCAAAGCCCTTAACCCCTTACAATCACATTGCTTATTGCCCATTTTGTGGCAGCTAATTCAGGATTTGTGCCAGTTTTAATGCAATATTAGTCAGAGCATCTATAGAATAACTGGCATCATTCACAGACATTTTCTTTATAAAGAAGGTGGGAAATGGGCATAAACACGAATAAGAAACTGGCCAATAAGAAACCAACATCAAGCGGTCCTTCACCCTGAATAAGAGCCTATCTTATATGTTTCCCACACCCTGTACATACAGATTGCCCACATTAATCCGGACCTTCACCCTGAATAAGAGCCTATCTTATATGTTTCCCACACCCTGTACATACAGATTGCCCACATTAATCCGGACCTTCACCCTGAATAAGAGCCTATCTTATATGTTCCCCACAACCTGTACATACAGACTGCTCACATTAATCCGGTCCTTCACCCTGAATAAGAGCCTATCTTATGTTTCAACCACCCTGTACATACAGATTGCTCACATTAATCCGGACCTTCACCCTGAATAAGAGCCTATCTTATATGTTCCCCACACCCTGTACATACAGATTGCTCACATTAATCCGGACCCTTACCCTGAATAAGAGCCTATCTTATATGTTTCCCACACCCTGTACATACAGATTGCCCACATTAAAAATCATCCTACCTGCATATAATGCATGTTATGAGCCTTTAAACATCCAAGATGGCGGCTCATGGAACATCAGGCAGCCTGCAAACAGGAAGTGCCTTCTGACTGTGTCACTCTGCATTCTGGGATTGCTGACCTTTTCCTGACCCCACCTCTGCTCTGTATAAGCAAAGCACAGCTATAAACCCGCCCCCTGTACTTTATCCCGCTCTCCTCTTCTCAGTAAGTGTGATTCTTCCGAGTTAAGATGGCGGCGCCGTATCCTAAAGTCCTGAACAGAGTTGCAGCCCAGTGGGGGAAAGAATATTAAGTAAATGACTAAAAACTGTAAAATATATTAACTTTAGATGCTGGGTTTGGGCTTTTCAGTAAATCATGGTGAAGGTCCGGTTTCAGTATCGTCCTGGGCCGGCGGTTACATGGGGTGGTCGCATTGGAAGCCAGGAGTGAGAAGACAGAGGTCGCCATGTAGGTTCTGCACGGTCCCCAGCAGAGACGGGATGCACAGCACGGCATCCCAAATCAGAATACTACTCCTCTATTCTAAATTACTTTAGACCCTCTTTATGATTCATTCTAATGCAGCACACATTCCTCAATTGCCATTGTCTTACCAGCTGCCGCCTTCCCGCCACTTTCAAATCAGCTTTCCAGCATCCCCCACCCCCAGCTGTGACTCACACTAAACTGTCTTCACTTGTGCGCTGCGGCGGCCATTTTGTCGTAGCCCGAATGCTAAAACACGATTAAAGCGTTATATCTACACCACACAAGAGCTTGTTATAAATATAGTCTCACCTCTGTCGGGCTCTTTTGTGGAATTGCAAAGGCAATTAGCTTTATAGCAGTGACGTCACCTTATTCGTGCGCACACCCCCTTTTTCTCTCCCTGCCTTTGTGTGCTCCAAGACGGCGGCGAAGTTAGAGGCTGAGAGCGGAAGTGGGTGGGGCGACGGGGGCTGCGCGCGCAAAGGGCGGCTGTGAAGTGATGGCGGCGCGTTAACCCTTTCTTGGCCGGTGCCCAGAGGATGAGGCGGCAAAAGCAGAGAAGGGAACTTCTCCTCTGAGGCGGGTTTAACCTTTTGCGCCCATTTATCCTCCGTGGAGTTAAATGTTAAGCCCTTTGTCTCTTAGGTAAGTTAAAGCGGACCTCCACCATAATTTATTGAAAAGCCCAAACCCTTAAAAACCGGTTCCGCAGCATCTAAACTAATATATTTTAAGTTTTAGTCACTTATTCTTTCCCCCACTGGCCTGCAACTCTGTTCGGGACTCTAGGATACGGGCGCTACCATCTTGACTCAGCAGCATCACACTTACTGAGGAGAGGAGAGTGGGATGAAGTACAGGGGGCGGGGTTATAGCTGTGGCTGGGGTCAGGAAAAGGTCAGCAATCCCAGATTGCAGAGCAGCACAGTCAGAAGGCACTTCCTGTTTGCAGGCTGCCTGATGTTCCATGAGCTGCCATCTTGGATGTTTAAAGGTTCATAACATGCAGTAGATGCAGGTAGGCTGATTTTTAATGTGAGCAATCTGTATGTACAAGGTGTGGGAAACATATAAGATAGGCTCTTATTCAGGGTGAAGGTCCGGATTAATGTGGGCAATCTGTATGTACAGAGTGTGGGAAACATATAAGATAGGCTCTTATTCAGGGTGAAGGACCGGATTAATGTGAGCAATCTGTATGTACAGGGTGTGGGAAACATATAAGATAGGCTCTTATTCAGGGTGAAGGTCCGGATTAATGTGGGCAATCTGTACAGGGGGGGGGACATAAGATAGGCTCTTATTCAGGGTGAAGGTCCGGATTAATGTGAGCAATCTGTATGTACAGAGTGTGGGAAACATATAAGATAGGCTCTTATTCAGGGTGAAGGACCGGATTAATGTGAGCAATCTGTATGTACAGGGTGTGGGAAACATACAAGATAGGCTCTTATTTTGGGTGATGGTCCGGATTAATGTGAGCAATCTGTATGTACAGAGTGTGGGAAACATACAAGATAGGCTCTTATTCAGGGTGAAGGTCCGGATTAATGTGAGCAATCTGTATGTACAGGGTGTGGGAAACATATAAGATAGGCTCTTATTCAGGGTGAAGGTCTGGATTAATGTGGGCAATCTGTATGTACAGGGTGGGAAACATGGCTCTTATTCAGGGTGAAGGTCCGGATTAATGTGAGCAATCTGTATGTACGGGGGGGGGGGACATATAAGATAGGCTCTTATTCAGAGTGAAGGTCCGCTTTAAATGACCCACTCAATTGTTATGAGTGGGAGGGGCATTACAGCTGTGAGGCATTTAAGGCGGGACCACCATCCGTGTGTCACATGACCCTCTTGGAATAGAAAAAATGGATGGCTCAGCATTGAGTGCACGCATGAGCTAGAGGGATGCCGCTGTGGGCACGTGCATGTGTGGGTGTTCAATGCTGAAGGTAAGTATACAAGGTTTTGGTCTGATTTAAGGTGGAGCAAAACCCAGCTGATTCCCGGGCTGATCGATTCCCCCACCCAGGCTATCCAAAATCAGGATGCCTCGCTGTGTGAAACCCCCCTGGTCACCCTATACACTTACCTTGCCTCCCGGTCGTAAGATGCATGTTGAGGTGTGGACATTTTGAAGGTGTCTGATGTTGAGGTGTGGACATTTTGAAGGTGTCTGATGTTGAGGTGTGGACATGCTGAAGGTGTCTGATGTTGAGGTGTGGGCATCTTGAAGGCGTCTGGTGTTGAGATGTGGGCATCTTGAAGGCGTTTGGTGTTGAGGTGTGGACATTCTGAAGGTGTCTGGTGTTGAGGTGTGGACATGCTGAAGGTGTCTGATGTTGAGGTGTGGGCATCTTGAAGGCGTCTGGTGTTGAGGTGTGGGCATCTTGAAGGCGTTTGGTGTTGAGGTGTGGACATTCTGAAGGTGTCTGATGTTGAGGTGTGGACATTTTGAAGGTGTCTGATGTTGAGGTGTGGACATTTTGAAGGCGTCTGGTGTTGAGGTGTGGACATTTTGAAGGTGTCTGATGTTGAGGTGTGGGCATCTTGAAGGCGTTTGGTGTTGAGATGTGGGCATCTTGAAGGCGTTTGGTGTTGAGGTGTGGACATTCTGAAGGTGTCTGATGTTGAGGTGTGGGCATCTTGAAGGCTTTTGGTGTTGAGGTGTGGACATTCTGAAGGTGTGTGATGTTGAGGTGTGGGCATCTTGAAGGCGTTTGGTGTTGAGGTGTGGACATTCTGAAGGTGTCTGATGTTGAGATGTGGGCATCTTGAAGGCGTCTGGTGTTGAGGTGTGGACATGCTGAAGGTGTCTGATGTTGAGGTGTGGGCATCTTGAAGGCGTCTGGTGTTGAGGTGTGGGCATCTTGAAGGCGTTTGGTGTTGAGGTGTGGACATTCTGAAGGTGTCTGATGTTGAGATGTGGGCATCTTGAAGGCGTCTGGTGTTGAGGTGTGGACATGCTGAAGGTGTCTGATGTTGAGGTGTGGGCATCTTGAAGGCGTCTGGTGTTGAGGTGTGGGCATCTTGAAGGCGTTTGGTGTTGAGGTGTGGACATTCTGAAGGTGTCTGATGTTGAGATGTGGGCATCTTGAAGGCGTCTGGTGTTGAGGTGTGGACATGCTGAAGGTGTCTGATGTTGAGGTGTGGGCATCTTGAAGGCGTCTGGTGTTGAGGTGTGGGCATCTTGAAGGCGTTTGGTGTTGAGGTGTGGACATTCTGAAGGTGTCTGATGTTGAGGTGTGGACATTTTGAAGGTGTCTGATGTTGAGGTGTGGACATTTTGAAGGCGTCTGGTGTTGAGGTGTGGACATTTTGAAGGTGTCTGATGTTGAGGTGTGGGCATCTTGAAGGCGTTTGGTGTTGAGATGTGGGCATCTTGAAGGCGTTTGGTGTTGAGGTGTGGACATTCTGAAGGTGTCTGATGTTGAGATGTGGGCATCTTGAAGGCGTCTGGTGTTGAGGTGTGGACATGCTGAAGGTGTCTGATGTTGAGGTGTGGGCATCTTGAAGGCGTCTGGTGTTGAGATGTGGGCATCTTGAAGGCGTTTGGTGTTGAGGTGTGGACATTCTGAAGGTGTCTGGTGTTGAGGTGTGGACATGCTGAAGGTGTCTGATGTTGAGGTGTGGGCATCTTGAAGGCGTCTGGTGTTGAGGTGTGGGCATCTTGAAGGCGTTTGGTGTTGAGGTGTGGACATTCTGAAGGTGTCTGATGTTGAGATGTGGGCATCTTGAAGGCGTTTGGTGTTGAGGTGTGGACATTCTGAAGGTGTCTGATGTTGAGGTGTGGACATCTTGAAGGCATTTGGTGTTGAGGTGTGGGCATCTTGAAGGCTTTTGCTGTTGAAGTGTGGACATTTTGAAGGTGTCTGATGTTGAGGTGTGGGCATCTTGAAGGCGTCTGGTGTTGATGTGTGGGCATCTTGAAGGCGTCTAGTGTTGATGTGTGGGCATCTTGAAGGCGTTTGGTGTTGAGGTGTGGACATTCTGAAGGTGTCTGATGTTGAGATGTGGGCATCTTGAAGGCGTCTGGTGTTGAGGTGTGGACATTCTGAAGGTGTCTGATGTTGAGGTTTGGACACTTTGAAGGTGTCTGATGTTGAGATGTGGGCATCTTGAAGGCGTCTGGTGTTGAGGTGTGGACATTCTGAAGGTGTCTGATGTTGAGGTTTGGACACTTTGAAGGTGTCTGATGTTGAGATGTGGGCATCTTGAAGGCGTCTGGTGTTGAGATGTGGGCATCTTGAAGGCGTCTGGTGTTGAGATGTGGACATTCTGAAGGTGTCTGATGTTGAGATGTGGGCATCTTGAAGGCGTCTGGTTGTAAATAAGGGGCCTTTATGGAAAATCAATATTGCTAATAATGTTGCATATTTAAGTATAGGAATATACAGCAAATAGTTTACAATACCAGCATGCACAGGTGGCCGGGCAGGAATTGTATTCCAATCAGATAGGACAGCATCCTGCGACAATAAAGCAGGGCTGGGACAAGATTGAGAAGCCAGATTAGAAGAAGACTAGGGTCGTAAAAGATCAAAGGAATACCAGAAGCCCACTCTTAGTATAATTAGGGGGCAGAAGGAGGCAGAAGGAAGGACGGGTTGGACCGGGGACTGCTTGCACAGGAGAAGCTTGTGAGTGCCATATCAGGAGGGTAATGTGTCTTTCCCTGTATATATGTATGCCAGTCTCATAACTGGATTGTATTGTGTTTGATTTGAGATTTGATTGCATTATTGTGTTATTTTGTCAACAATATATCTCTTTATTTACTACTTGTCCCAGTGTCTCTTGCATATAGCAGAAGTCAAAAGAACTACAGTCTTATAGTCTTATGCGTGTATCCATTGCGTGATCATTGGCCAGATATTGATAATATTGGTATATGTGTTGCCTATTTTAGTCGAGCCGGCCAGGATAAATATATACACAATATTATTAATATCTAGTTATAATATTGTTTACAAGTGGCGACCCAGGCAGGAGATTTATAGTTATAAATTAATATCTAGATATTGATATAATATTGTAGTTATTAATATTCATTAGTTTACATTTGGCCAGCCATTCGGGAGAGGTTGGATTGTTTACATTTGGCTTGCGCCAGCCAGGAGATATATAATTGTTTACATTTGGCTAAGAGCCATTCAGGAGATATTAATATTATTATTATTATTAGTATTGTTTACATTTGGCTTGCGCCAGCCAGGAGATAATATTAATAATATTATTAATATTATATTGTTTACATGGTGTTGAGGTGTGGGCATCTTGAAGGTGTTTGGTGTTGAGGTGTGGACATTCTGAAGGTGTCTGATGTTGAGGTGTGGGCATCTTGAAGGCGTCTGGTGTTGAGGTGTGGGCATCTTGAAGGTGTTTGGTGTTGAGGTGTGGACATTCTGAAGGCGTCTGGTGTTGAGGTGTGGGCATCTTGAAGGTGTTTGGTGTTGAGGTGTGGACATTCTGAAGGTGTCTGATGTTGAGGTGTGGGCATCTTGAAGGCGTCTGGTGTTGAGGTGTGGGCATCTTGAAGGCGTTTGGTGTTGAGGTGTGGACATTCTGAAGTTGTCTGATGTTGAGGTGTGGGCATCTTGAAGGCGTTTGGTGTTGAGGTGTGGACATTCTGAAGTGTCTGATGTTGAGATGTGGGCATCTTGAAGGCGTCTGGTGTTGAGGTGTGGGCATCTTGAAGGTGTTTGGTGTTGAGGTGTGGACATTCTGAAGGTGTCTGATGTTGAGGTGTGGACATTTTGAAGGTGTCTGATGTTGAGATGTGGGCATCTTGAAGGCATTTGCTGTTGAGGTGTGGACATTCTGAAGTTGTCTGATGTTGAGGTGTGGGCATCTTGAAGGCTTTTGGTGTTGAGGTGTGGGCACCTTGAAGGCTTTTGCTGTTGAAGTGTGGACATTTTGAAGGTGCCTGATGTTGAGGTGTGGGCATCTTGAAGGCGTTTGGTGTTGAGGTGTGGACATTTTGAAGGTGTCTGATGTTGAGATGTGGGCATCTTGAAGGCGTTTGGTGTTGAGGTGTGGGCATCTTGAAGGCTTTTGGTGTTGAGGTGTGGACACCTTGAAGGCTTTTGCTGTTGAAGTGTGGACATTTTGAAGGTGTCTGATGTTGAGGTGTGGGCATCTTGAAGGCGTCTGGTGTTGAGGTGTGGGCATCTTGAAGGTGTTTGGTGTTGAGGTGTGGGTATCTTGAAGGCGTCTGGTGTTGAGGTGTGGGCATCTTGAAGTTGTTTGGTGTTGAGGTGTGTGTATCTTGAAGGCGTCTGGTGTTGAGGCGTGTGTATCTTGAAGGCGTCTGGTGTTGAGGTGTGTGTATCTTGAAGGCGTCTGGTGTTGAGGTGTGTGTATCTTGAAGGCGTCTGGTGTTGAGGTGTGTGTATCTTGAAGGCGTCTTGTGTTGAGGTGTGGACATTTTAAAGGCGTCTGGTGTTGAAGTGTGGACAACTTGATAGTGTCTGTTGTTGAGGTATGTGTATCTTGAAGGCATCTGGTGTTGAGGTGTGGACATCTTGATAGTGTCTGGTGTTGAGCTGTGGGTATCTTGAAGGCGTCTGGTGTTGAGGTGTGGACATCTTGATAGTGTCTGGTGTTGAGGCGTTTGTATCTTGATAGTGTCTGGTGTTGAAGTATGTGTATCTTGAAGGCATATGCTGTTGAGGTGTGTGCATCTTGATAGTGTCTGGTGTTGAGTTGTGGGTATCTTGAAGGCGTCTGATGTTGAGGTGTGGGCATCTGGATGAGCAAATATTTAAATAAAACTGATTGTATTCAAATTTCCTATGGAATCCAAAACTTCAGAGACACTGAATCCAATTCAGAGGATGTTGATAAATCAGCCACAGAAGAAGAAATCTCAGAAGGTTCACTCATCTATATTGGGTTTGTGCATCTTGAAGTGCAATACGTTGAGGCTTGCGCTGTAAGAGCTCCTGAGGTGGCGTCCAAAGCACCTTGTCACTGGTGTGGTAACGGCTTGGGAATATTAAACCATGAGATAAACATAATATCTCTGTTTCTCCCGAATGCACGGTTCTCCCAGAAAACACAAAGCTTATAATGAGAGTAACTGGGGCCACACAGAGCGAATAACTTACATCTAACCCTTCCTTCATCTGTTTAGAACAGTCGCACTTATGTGGCCATATTGACTGGGGTGTCCTCTGAAGAAGCCCACCACACTTCATTGAATTTTCGTTTCAATGATGGAGGTGCACTGGAACCACTTGACCGAGAAGATCTGGAGTCTCACTCTGGAGATCATCTTCCTGCTTACGAAAGAGGTGAGGAGGATTCTGGGAAGTCACGTAATGCGACTCCTACCTCTGTTAATGAAACGCATCCCTGAGAGTTGAGGAATATTCTGAGAGCATCATGGAATGTTAATTTTTTCCTGTCAATACAGGCTCCTCCTGTAAATCTTGGTGACCATGTGACCATCACAGTGTCTCCGCCTCCCTCCCTGACACATGAGAGAAGCACCATGCAGATGATTCTAGATGTCACCAACAAGATCACTGATCTCCTGACTGCCGGGGTGAGCACCAATAGGTTTTTTTGAGATCAAATAACATTGAGCTTTAGGTTTCGAGGGTCACAATGTCATGTGTGTCAGTTTCTTATAAGGTATCCAGATGTTGCCATAGAGGAGCAGCAGTATCTAGAAGGACATCAGAAGCTCATGATGGAGGAACCACCCCTCCAAGATCACCAGGTAATAGGATCCCCCAGGATGTCACACCACACCATTATCAGGTATATACACCAGAGATCTCCCCGCCCTCTTTATTCCCAGGATTCCACACGGGAAGTCACACCGCACCATTATCAGGTATATACACCAGAGATCTCCCCGCCCTCTTTATTCCCAGGATTCCACACAGGAAGTCACACCGCACCATTATCAGGTATATACACCAGAGATCTCCCCGCCCTCTTTATTCCCAGGATTCCACACAGGAAGTCACACCGCACCATTATCAGGTATATACACCAGAGATCTCCCCGCCCTCTTTATTCCCAGGATTCCACACAGGAAGTCACACCGCACCATTATCAGGTATATACACCAGAGATCTCCCCGCCCTCTTTATTCCCAGGATTCCACACAGGAAGTCACACCGCACCATTATCAGGTATATACACCAGAGATCTCCCCGCCCTCTTTATTCCCAGGATTCCACACAGGAAGTCACACCGCACCATTATCAGGTATATACACCAGAGTTCTCCCCGCCCTCTTTATTCCCAGGATTCCACACAGGAAGTCACACCGCACCATTATCAGGTATATACACCAGAGTTCTCCCCGCCCTCTTTATTCCCAGGATTCCACACAGGAAGTCACACCGCACCATTATCAGGTATATACACCAGAGATCTCCCCGCCCTCTTTATTCCCAGGATTCCACACAGGAAGTCACACCGCACCATTATCAGGTATATACACCAGAGATCTCCCCGCCCTCTTTATTCCCAGGATTCCACACAGGAAGTCACACCGCACCATTATCAGGTATATACACCAGAGATCTCCCCGCCCTCTTTATTCCCAGGATTCCACACAGGAAGTCACACCGCACCATTATCAGGTATATACACCAGAGATCTCCCCGCCCTCTTTATTCCCAGGATTCCACACAGGAAGTCACACCGCACCATTATCAGGTATATACACCAGAGATCTCCCCGCCCTCTTTATTCCCAGGATTCCACACAGGAAGTCACACTGCGCCATCATTAGATGTATATATACAAGAGCTCATTTTTCCCCAAGATTCCACACAAGACGTATAAATATCTACATTAATGGTCAGACTTGATGCATTGTAACAAGTGTGGTGAAACCTCAGTTTAATCCAGTTTTTTCTCTTTTGATCAGAGAGAGATCGGGGAGGCAGAGTTTCTTATGGGGGATTTAAGTCAGACAGAGGTCGTCAGAAATCTCTGTAAGGACATTAAAGTGGAGTCGTCTTGTTGGCAGGTGACCCCAAAGAGAACTCCACTGTGTGATAATGGAGAAGAACTGGATGTGAAGAGTAGTGAGCATTGTGAGGAGGAGGAGAGCTCTTTAGTGATTGCTGCGGGTAAGTAATATTGGTCTCGTATGTAACTCATTTGATGGGTGGGCGTGGCCTGTCTTGTAGTAATACTAGGGTCATCTGGGCTTGGATATAGAACCCATTTTTTCCATTGATTGTCTTGGTGAGTAATGGCTTCAGATCTGCCAACATGATTCTAATTACAGTTAGTATTGCACACATGTACCCTCTGGAAGATTGCCATACCTGGATACACATTGTACAGAAAAGACACATTATAAATAAAGGGCGGTGGAGTAGCCATTTATGTCAACAATAGTTTTCAATCAACAACGGTTCAGCATACACATAATGGACTAGAAACTCTCTGGGATATCATGCAGACTAAGGAGGGAGCTGTGGTTAGAGTTGGTGTGATATATAGGCCCCCTGGACAATCTGAGGATTTAATAGATAAAATCAGTGGAATTGGCAATGAAGGGGGATATTGCAATTATGGGTGACTTCATACCTGAAGTGGACTGGAATATTCCAAGCGCATCGACATGCAAAACAGGAATTAGAGCAGACCTGGGCATTGTACGGCCCGCAGGCCGTGTGCGGCCCTTTGATTGGCTCTGACCGGTCTGGGCTGAACTGGCTGGCGGAGTCCCTCCGCTCGTGCTGCCTGCGAGGCGCACGCCCATCCCTCAGTGAGGATGGAAGAACACGACAGACCCGACGAGCCGAGTGGCAGATCGGCTGCTGCTTAAGTGATCGCCTGTGTACAGTGCGGGAGGCGCCGACCCGCTGCGAAGAGGGACGGGCGGGAGCCCGACAGTGAAGAAGAGCCCAACCAGGGGCGTAGAAGGAGGTAGGCTGTGGTGCCATCTTGCCTGGCTGTAGGGACGGGACTCATAAGTGCCCTGACTGGAAGCCATTCTCGGGCTGCTGCTAAGCTTAAGGGGAAGGAGATGAAGGGAAGCGGGGCTGCATTTGCTCTGCCCAGTGCGGTGGAAGAGGGAGCTGCTGACATATGTGGGGCGATATCCCCCCTTTCTGTGGATTTTACCAACCGGTATCACCCTCCCCTCCAGTTGTCGGCTAAGTGCACGTGATCCTTGACACAAGAGGACTTTAGCCCTCAAAATGTCCGCTAAAAAAAAGGTAGACGCTGAATGCAGTTTTTTTTTTTTTTTTTTTTACCATTGGTTTGGTAAATTTTATTTAATAAATTAAATTTTTTTGTAAGGCAACCTCACTTTTTCATTGTTTAACTCTAACATATAGTCATACCAGCTACATACTGCTTTTTATAAAGAAATACAATTATATTATGCAGATTGAAGTTCAGCCTTTTGGCCCGGCCCTCCACAAAAAATGTTTATTTTTTTCATATGGCCCCATGGAAAAAATAATTGCCCACCCCTGTATTAGAGGCACTTAATGCAGCATCTCTAAAGTAACTTTAGAGATGATGTCACCAACTAGTAGGGTAGTAGGTGTCTGAGCTCAAGGTAGTAGAAAATCTGGGGTCCAGTGACAATCAATGCTTATGTTTCAGCAGCAGGCATTGTGAATTAGAATCGAACTAAACTTTAGGGAAACAAACTTTAAGGAAATGGCAGAGTATGTAGAAAGGGAATTAGGTGAGTAGCAGAAGTGAGTACCCAATGGTCACTATTAAAAATGGCCATCTTAAAGGCAACTAAGCAACATGTGAAAACAAGCTAGTAGGTATAAAAGGAAAACTGCTACTAGGGAAGTTAGCACTATAGTAAAAGAAAAGAAGTCTGCCCTGAAGAAGTATAAAGAAAGTGGAAGTGTAGCTGACAGAGATGCGTATAAAATTATACAAGAGGGAAGCAAAACTGATTGGCTGAAGGGCTGCTAAGGGCAAAAGGAGGAATAAATGGAAAAATCTGTGAAGAATGGAGACTAAACCTTTTTCCGATATATTGGCGACCAAAAAGAAGAAAAACTGCAGTTCCAGAAATTAGAAATATGGAGAATAATTATACTGATAAAGATAAGGCTGTGGCTGACCATCTGAATAGCTACTTTTGTTAAGTAATTTGATATTGTCACGCTAGGGGGTAACTCCAGACCTCTTGATGAGCTCGCAACCCCCAATCTCCACAGCCAGCTTCACCTGTAGGAGCCCCCGCTTGCCGGGACGCAAGTTACGCCTACCCGGGATCGGTTGCCCCCAGGACTTATTGGCTCAAAGGATGTAAGCTTATATGGAGAGATCTGGAGAACCAATAACTGGAGCGTGAGTGACGGAAGTCCAGAGACAGGCAATAGGTTGATAACGGGAAGGCAGAGATCGTAGCGGCACCAGGGGTCAGGCAAGACGTAGTCGGGGTACAGGCAGAGGACAGCAACTGGGGTTCAGGATCTAGAAGCGTCAGTTCAGGCAAAGGTCGGCAACAAGGGTTCAGGATCGAGAGGCGTCAATACAGGCAGAGGTCGGCAACAAGGATTCAGGATCGAGAATGGTCGTACAATCAAATGGGCAACAGGCTAGACTTCACAGGAATAGGTAACACAGGGTTCTGAGCGCTATCACAGGCGATGGGCAACTGATGGAGGAAACCCTTTATAGGGACAGACAGAGAGGGAAGGTGTGAGTGATTGGTGCACTTTAGGATCCAAGCCAGGATTGGCCTGACCTGTCCCTAGCTGGGCTCATTGGCCCACTATAGGAGAGAGGGAGGAGCACGAGATACAGAGAGGCGGGGACGAGGAGGGAGGATGGCCGCGCTCGAGGGCGCGGCCGCCAAGCGGAAGCTGCTGCTGCAGCCGGCGGCCCGGGGACAGCGCTGGCCCGGGGGTCAGGTAAGGGAATCCTGACAGATATATGGCCATAGCATGGCTTTCAGCTGGGAGGGACCAACTCCTGAGTTTTGGGAGGCTGATGTCTTAGCCGAGCTGGCACATTTAAAGGTAAGTAAGGCAATGGGTCCAGATGGCATCCACCCCAGAGTTCTAAGGAAACTCCGATTTGGGATTGCGGCCCCTCTGATTTTACCATTCCCTTTCAACCGGTGAGGTTCCAGATGATTGGAGAATGGCCAATGTTGTACCAATCCATAAGAAGGGGAGTAGAGAAGAAGCCAGTAATTACAGGACAGTTAGTTTAACATTTATTGTGGTAAAACTAATGTAAACTTGAAAAAAACAACTTGTTGGACCCAAAACAGCCCAGCTTAATTGAGGGCCGATCGTGTCAGACCAATCTTATTGATTTCTTTGACAATGTCACTAAAGTGTTAGGTGATAGCCACAGCACCACCTATCTATCTGGATTTTAGCAAAGCCTTTGACACTCTATCACATAAAGAGCTCACAGATAAGTTATTAAAGTTAGGTCTCAATCCCTGGATAATTCAGTGGATTTCCAGCTTACTGAAGCATCGTTCATGGTGTGCAATGTGAAAAAAAGGCGAGTTCCAAGAGGTGTACCCTAAGGCTCTGTCTTGGGCCCCATTCTTTTTAATATTTTGTAATTGACTTAGGAGAAGGCTTGGTAGGAAAAAATTGCCTGTTTGCTGATGATACAAAGGTGAGTAATAGGGTGGATATTCCTGGAACTGTCTGTAGCTCTACGAGAGAAATGGTCAAAACAGTTTATGTCTCTAAGTGTAAAATCCTGCACTTGGGTAGAGGGAATCCTGTTCTGATTACCGTATGGGCAGTACTGTGTTAGCCAGGACATCGGAGGAAAGATATTTAGGGATACTAATTACTGAAACAAAGTGTAAATGCTCTACCGTATAGTTGAGAGGGTGCACGATCCTGGGCAGTCTCAATCCCATAGAGATACAGAGAAGATAGGTGATGCCACTAACGCGTTTCGGACCTTGTCCAGTCCTTAGTCACAGGTGTTAGGCTTATGTTATTAACCACTTATATATAGAAAAAATAAGAGTAGATTACTTAACCTGCGATTACGTCATCCCAGTCACCAGAACCCGCCACACACGAGCACCCCGGCGAAGATGGGACACATGTCTACCTCAGCCAATCAGATGCGAGTGTTGCGTGATTGGCTGAGGCCCGGCTGCCTAGCAACTGGAGATGACAGGCGCCGGGAAGCGATGCATGAAGCATCGCTCGAGGCACGTGGCCTCCTCAGCCAGTTAAGCGCGAGAAGCCACGCGATTGCCTGAATCACCGCAGCCTGGCAACGGGAGACGTGGCGAGCTGGGAGGAGGCGCACGCTTCGCCGCTAGAAAAAAAAGTGGCAAAAGCGAGTGTCACCCTGCCACAGCATCCCCACAGCTGTTATACTGAAAGCTGCACGATGGGTGGACAGTGTAGCCAAACCATAGGAACAACAAGCAGGAGGCTCAGTTGCATAGCTTAAGGCAGCACCAGGAGAAAGAGGGGGGTTGTAATGCTGCTGTATAGAGCCCTGGTGAGGCCACAGCTAGAATACTGTGCAGTTATGGAGACCTTACCAGCAAAAAAATACATTATTCAAATAAAATGGGTCCAAAGGTGGGCAACCAGAACAGGAGAGACTTAAGAAACTTAATTTGTACAGTCTAGAGCAGGGGTGTCAAACTAATTTTCACCAAAATGTTGCCAGTAATCTGACCTTGCCCTGGCAGGTGGGGGGCCCATGCATTTGCCTGGTGGTTAAGCAAACCACTTCACCAAATAGTCTCCTGCCATCAATCTTCTATGTGTTCTGCTTAAACATTGTTATTGTTTTTCGTATAGCTGTGCAACACCCAAAGAGAAACCTCAATATCTGTCCTATTTGGAAAACTGAAGAGGATGATTTCCAAACAGCAACCTCACCTGAAAGAAACTTTAATACTAAAGATCTCCTTCCTGATTGTGCAGATTCATCATCTAATTCAGCCAGATGTTGGGTTTCTGATGACTCACATCTTGTACAACATCCTACAGCTCAGAATGAAGAAGTTGTTACCGCCTACCAAAGAAACTACACGGCAGTAAAACCGTCTTCTTATTCAGAACGTGGGCCGCGTTTTTCCCTTATATCAAATTTTACAAATCATGAAAGAGTTCATATGGGAGAGAAGTCTTATTCTTGTTTTGAATGTGGGAAATGTTTTCCCCGGAAATCACAACTTATCACACACGAAAGAGTTCACACAGGAGAGAAGCCGTATTCTTGTTCCGAATGTGGAAAATGTTTTTCTGATAAATCAGTCCTCATCAGACATAAACGAGTTCATACAGGAGAGAAGCCCTATTTCTGTTCCGAATGTGGAAAATGTTTTGCCTACAACTCGCATCTTATCACGCATAAGAGAGTTCACACTGGAGAGAAGCCTTATTCATGTTCAGAATGTGGGAAATGTTTTTCACACAAATCGCATCTTGTCATACACAGAAGAGTCCATACGGGGGAGAAGCCATTCTCTTGCTCCAAATGCGGGAAATGCTTTTCTGATAAATCATCCTTTATAAAACACGAGAGAGTTCATACAGGGGAGAAGCCTTATTCTTGTTCTGAATGTGGAAAGTGTTTTTCAAGAAAATCAGCTCTTATCAGACATGAAAGCGCTCATACAGGAAGAGAAGTTGCATTGTTCATTTAGTGGTGGGGAATGTTTCTGACATATCTCACTTTATCAGGCAATAGAAATACCTGGTTTCTGAAATGTTTGAGCAGAAATTAATTTTATTTAAATCAACTAGGATTTGAAACTGACATGGACATGCAGTGTGTAGAGCATATATGGAATGGTTAAATGTGGGTAATAGTGTATCAATTTTTGGGTCAAACCATAAGAGTTCACACAGGAGAGAAGCCGTATTCTTGTTCCAAATGCGGAAAATGTTTTTCTGATAAATCAGTCCTCATCAGACATTAACGAGTTCATACAGGAGAGAAGCCCTATTTCTGTTCCGAATGTGGAAAATGTTTTGCCTACAACTCGCATCTTATCACGCATAAGAGAGTTCACACTGGAGAGAAGCCATATTCATGTTCAGAATGTGGGAAATGTTTTTCACACAAATCGCATCTTGTCATACACAGAAGAGTCCATACGGGGGAGAAGCCATTCTCTTGCTCCAAATGCGGGAAATGCTTTTCTGATAAATCATCCTTTATAAAACACAAGAGTTCATACAGGGGAGAATCCTTATTCTTGTTCTGAATGTAGAAAGTGTTTTTCAAGAAAATCAGCTCTTATCAGACATGAAAGCGCTCATACAGGAAGAGAAGTTACATTGTTCATTTAGTGGTGGGGAATGTTTCTGACATATCTCACTTTATCAGGCAATAGAAATACCTGGTTTCTGAAATGTTTGAGCAGAAATTAATTTTATTTAAATCAACTAGGATTTGAAACTGACATGGACATGCAGTGTGTAGAGCATATATGGAATGGTTAAATGTGGGTAATAGTGTATCAATTTTTGGGTCAAACCATAAGAGTTCACACAGGAGAGAAGCCGTATTCTTGTTCCAAATGCGGAAAATGTTTTTCTGATAAATCAGTCCTCATCAGACATTAACGAGTTCATACAGGAGAGAAGCCCTATTTCTGTTCCGAATGTGGAAAATGTTTTGCCTACAACTCGCATCTTATCACGCATAAGAGAGTTCACACTGGAGAGAAGCCATATTCATGTTCAGAATGTGGGAAATGTTTTTCACACAAATCGCATCTTGTCATACACAGAAGAGTCCATACGGGGGAGAAGCCATTCTCTTGCTCCAAATGCGGGAAATGCTTTTCTGATAAATCATCCTTTATAAAACACAAGAGTTCATACAGGGGAGAAGCCTTATTCTTGTTCTGAATGTAGAAAGTGTTTTTCAAGAAAATCAGCTCTTATCAGACATGAAAGCGCTCATACAGGAAGAGAAGTTACATTGTTCATTTAGTGGTGGGGAATGTTTCTGACATATCTCACTTTATCAGGCAATAGAAATACCTGGTTTCTGAAATGTTTGAGCAGAAATTAATTTTATTTAAATCAACTAGGATTTGAAACTGACATGGACATGCAGTGTGTAGAGCATATATGGATTTGTTAAATGTGGGTAATAGTGTATCAATTTTTGGGTCAAACCATAAGAGTTCACACAGGAGAGAAGCCGTATTCTTGTTCCAAATGTGGAAAATGTTTTTCTGATAAATCAGTCCTCATCAGACATTAACGAGTTCATACAGGAGAGAAGCCCTATTTCTGTTCCGAATGTGGAAAATGTTTTGCCTACAATTCGCATCTTATCACGCATAAAATAGTTCACACTGGAGAGAAGCCTTATTCATGTTCAGAATGTGGGGAATGTTTTTCACACAAATCGCATCTTGTCATACACAGAAGAGTCCATACGGGGGAGAAGCCATTCTCTTGCTCCAAATGCGGGAAATGCTTTTCTGATAAATCATCCTTTATAAAACACGAGAGAGTTCATACAGGGGAGAAGCCTTATTCTTGTTCTGAATGTGGAAAGTGTTTTTCAAGAAAATCAGCTCTTATCAGACATGAAAGCGCTCATACAGGAGAGAAGTTGCATTGTTCATTTAGTGGTGGGGAATGTTTCTGACATATCTCACTTTATCAGGAAATAGAAATACCTGGTTTCTGAAATGTTTGAGCAGAAATTAATTTTCTCTTTTCAATAATTTTTATTGAAGTATACAGAAATAAAAAGACTCGCATATGTACGACGAGGAAATTAAACATTTTCAGGAGAACAACTATGTTAAGAGCTCTCAGGATATACCAAAGCATTCATGCTGCTTAAAATAATGATTACACCAAAACTGACATTCAGGAAATGTTCCGGCCTGCATCATAAGGTCTACACCGAACCTAAAACCACATACCAGTCAGAGCACATCCTGAATGTTTTAACAGAGATAAATCGAAAATGTTTCGTTCAGCTAGAAGAAGAGCTCAACAGAAAGAAAAGAAAAAAGAGGAGGGAGGAAGGGGGAAAGGATCACGAATTAGGAGAGGAGGGAAGGGAAAAGGATCTGATACCTGCAGGAACATTTTAAGATATACCGATATTTAAACACTTAAAAGGTTCCAATCGAACGTGCTAGGGAGAGCAGAAATTAATTTTATTTAAATCCACTAGGATTTGAAACTGACATGGACATGCAGTGTGTAGAGCATATATGGATTTGTCAAATGTGGGTAATAGTGTATACATTTTCGGGTCAAACCAAGACCCCCCCCAGCTAAATGGGATTAATATTGCATTCATGATTCTGAGTGAGGTGCATCCATTTGCATATGAAATGATCATGTGTTCTATGACTGATCAATGTGTTTTATGACTGAATTTATTTCGGATAACACTGATTTTGTAAATGAAATTCTGTAGGACATTTAAATCAACAACAGCTCCAAATAGCTTTCAGAGCGCTCGTCATGCTTCTTGCAACATACTTACATTTCTATCAAAAGATCAGGACAAGACAAAAGGCATTCAACCCTTCACATATATAGCAGTAGATTAAACTGTATCTCTGATGTGTACAAATACAAGTTTAAGACTTTCACATTACAGTCGAAGTGGAAACGTTTCACATTTTCAGTGTGAATTCAGTTTAGTTTCATTGCTGGAACCCCAAAGAGATAAAGCTAATAGGAAACAAAAAGAAAAGCAATACAAAAGATGAGAAGTCATAGGAGAGAAAGAGGCAGGGAAACAGCCCTGTGACCGCAAAGTTACAGGTACAATTCCCAGCCATGGGACCTAACCGCCCAGCTACTCCCCGGGTGCTGTGATTAGGGCAGCCCACCATTCCTGGCATGTGTACACTAGCTGCTTGGATGGGTTAATTGTGGAGGACAAATTCCTAGGTGTGTTTAAGCGTACAATGGCCATATATGCCCCCCCAAAAGACTGAAGGAACCAGAGGTTGGAGAAGAAAGAGTGGCAGAGGGGTAATCCAGCACTGCACAAGGAACTGCCCACCCTCTAGGATCCCGCTTAGCCTGAACTCAAAATCGATTATACGAAAATGCTTAGCATTTAGTACGATGGTCATACATCTGCAATAGATTGAAATCTTGCATCTGAAACAAAATATAGGCAGAATTACTCTTTAAATACCAGCTATGTAAATTTCATAGAGCTGCCTCTCCAACCGTTAAGTGCCAGCGGCACAGGTCTTCATTACACCCGGGGAGCCTCTGATCACCACCCCTGTTACCACTCCCTCTCCTTCTGAAAGCTTGGCTGGCCATTGCAGCCCTGCCTCCTATAGGAATAGCGGGATGGCGCCATCCCTCTCCTATAAAAGGCATTTTCAGCGCCAGAGATGTCAGTGATCGGTGGATAGTGGGTGCGGAGACTGGGCTTCGTGCCCCAGCCTTTGCACCCGTCTTCCACCTATCAACGGTCAGCTGGGACAGAGGATGCCCCCAGTGCGCCCATAAAAACTCACCTATCCCCACTACAATGGCATACGCGTGGACTCTCCAATGAGAACCACCTGCTTAGACTACGTTATTTGGCAGACAGCCAAATTGCTTACAATAGAGAGCCCACACTGCACGTTCCCCGGCATTTTGCACACACTCACAACCATTTAAGTAGGCAGGGGCGCCTGAACAGCCGTGGGTCAGTGTGCGCTCTCCATTGTAAACAATGAGAGCCGTCTGCCAAATGACGTAGTCTTAGCAGGTAGTTCTCATTGGATGAGACCTCATGCATGCGCCATTGGAGCCTGGACAGGTGAGTTTTTTTCTGGTTTCCTGGTGGGTTTCACACTGCTTCGGGATCTCCTAGGGTCACAGAACAAAATCTGGGAAAGTCAAACTCCCTGGTATTGTTCTGCTTTAAAATGGACCAAAACCCAGGATTTTGACTCGGGGATGCCCCTCTGTGTGAACCCCCCCCCCAGGTCACCCGATTGCACTTACCCTTCCTTGGTCCTACAGCGCACGTGCAGCCTCTCGTCCAGTCAGCACACTTGGATCCATTCCCGTAGCTTCGTCTGAGAGCTCATCTAAAGCAAGCAAATCCCCTGCTACTCTTTAACAGGGAGCGTGCTCGCGCCAGCCATTGCGCCCTGCTAAAGTGATAGCAGGGATGCGGCCGCTGCTAGCGCATGCGTGGTTGGACCGGGACCAGTTTTCAAAACACCCCCATCTCTCTTCCTTCTTTGCACAATTCTTTATAATTCTATTTTTACCTTTTTCTTGATTTTCTACTTCTTTCACTTTTATTTCATAATCCCTTAATTTTCCTCTCATACTTTAACACCCCTTTTTCTCATGTTGTTTCCACATTCCCTCCATTTTTCTCTTGTCACCTTCTTCCCCATCTGCATCTCCTTTTCAGCTCTCTCTCTTCTTTTTTCAATATCTTGATTTTCTTTTTTTCCTCCCTCTTTCTTGCTCACTTAGTCACTCATTCCTTTATTTGTTCCTCTCTTTTTCTAGCCCTATTTAACTGTCTCACTTTCTCCGCCAATCTCTTGTTTTCTTTTCCATTCTTCCCAACTCAATCTTTTTCTCTCATTGATTCTCACTCTTGTGTCATTTTCTCCCCCTCTTGCTCTCATTTCCACATTCACTCCATCTATCTCTCTCTGTTATCCTATCTTTTTTATCTTTTCCACATTCACTCCATCCTCTCTCTTTTCATAATAAATTCTATTTTATTTCTCTTGATCTATTCTCCACATGTCCTCCTATTTCTCTCTCTACCTTCAGTGTTTCTGTATTTCCTCTGCTGTTTGTCTCCCTCTTTTTCGTGTTTCTTCTGTTGCCCACTTTCCACTTTTTTGTATGTGTCTCTAGGGGGCACCATCCTGAAATCATGACTATGGCTCTAACCTGTTGGTAACAAAGAGAAGCTGAGCCTTCGCTGAGTGGAAGAGTGGGTTAAATGTTTGGTGTGGCAGTGTCTCCATCCAAAATAGGGCCCTTGCACTAATAGGGAACACCTTCCTGGGAAACAGATCAAGTTGTCTAAGCAAAATAATACATTTGGAGCAAAGGGACTACTGCTCCCAGCAACCATTCACTGGCACAGTCAGGTATAACAGTACAAGGAACTGTAGTAAAGGGTAACTTGCAAATATTAACTGACCATACACAATATAGCACAATAAAAGGCCCAGCTGGGGCTTTAGTTAGTCTGTGCACATATGCCTGGGTATATATATAGTCTATAGCTAAATACCTCCAGGAAAAAGTCGATACAGGATGCAAGCTGCAGGGGCCCCTAATGTTGACTCCAAGAGATGATTGACACACAGAAGACGATGAGGAGATGTGCAGCAGTAGTAGCAGATCCTCCACCACACATGGCAGGTTAACAGGCAGGAAGTAATGAAAAGTTAGAGAGCAGCAACAGAAGATCCCCCACAAGGCACCAGCAGCTGGACACTCATGAGGATGGTGTAGCAGTCTGGAAAGTGATTCAGGCTCCACTTGGACGCTGTATATGTGGGTTGCAGCAGCACAGCTCTTGGCAGCAAGCCTTGTGCTCAGTTCTCAGCATACAGGAAGTCTGTCCTGTGTATATAGTCTTTTATACCTCCAGTCAGGTGCTGCAAAACCCAACTTGCAGCTGCAGGAAGTGTATCATCAGTGGCCTGAGTGAGAGAGAGTGATCTGCAGTAAGCCCTCTTCTCTATATTCTCCAGCAGGCATGTAATGTTCCATTTGCAACACTGTGGTAACTGAGCACTTCCCTACACAGCATTTTCTACATCTTCATCTCCCACCAGCCATCTGCCTGTACAGGAACTGCACTCAGGAGGACAAGCTGGAGACTGTTGCTGTGACAGATGTGGAATACTTGTTCAGCTAAAAGCCATCAGCATGGCTAACTATAGAAAGACCACAGAGCCATGTCTTCTTGTCTTGTTCATTACTACAAGGCTCTCCCCCACTCAGGAAGCTTGGCCACCACCACTGCTGACACATGTCCTGTAGATGTGTTGTATATTTCTTGGCCCCCTCTACCTCTGATGTTCTAGCAGACAGTATGGAAAGGTCTCTTGGTTTCAAAGCTTTAGCACATTCTCACTATCAATTGCTACACCATGACACAATGAAAGTCAATGGCAGTTTTCTTTCCTGAAAATGGAGTGAGAATTCTCACCTGGGTCTGAATCTACCCCCCCTCTATGTCCCCTTGGGACCAGCTCACCTCAGCTCCAGTCTGCTGGTCTAGGCTGGATCACAGTCTACTGACTGCAGCCCCAAGCAGGGCAGGCGTCAGCACTAGGCGTATCTGGGCAGGTGCCCTGGGCAGCCCCTATCCAGGATGTAGGGCCATGCAGACTTAGGACTGTCAATGATTTTTATTTGAAAGGTTTTAAAAGAAATATCACAGTACATATGCATGCCATTATTTATCCTATAGCCTGTAACAACATATGATTAATTATTTGCTATTAAGCATGAAAAAAGTAAAAGATGAACAAGAATCTCAATACAACTTTAATGTTCTGTATAATCGGACCAAAACATTTAGTTATAAACATAGTAGCGTATGAAGAGTATTTAAGTGGAAGGAATAGAGTAGGACTTTGAGAAAGTAGTGAGTAGGAAGGATAAGTTCCCAAACAATCGACTGGAGTAACCTCGAATTGTTAATTAAGGCTATTCGGTAATGGCCCGTGACAGCATGGACTATCCAGGGCTCCCAGATCTCCAGAAATTTGGCATGTGAGTCATTTAAAATTATAGTGAGCTTTTCATTAATATCTATTCATTCTTGTTTTTACCTCTGTCAAGTAAATAAATAGTTTTTACCAAGAATACACTATAGCCTGTTTCGTGGCCAGAATAATAAACTTGAATAACATATTTTGTTTTCGGTTGAGATCTGGGGCTTTCTGTGAGAGCAGTGCCACCCAGGGGTCCCTTCTGATGTGGTGGTGTTCAGTATTTGGCCCGCCATAGAAAATACTTGAGACCACAGGTGAGACCATTGGGCATGACCACCGGCCAAAGGTAAATGGCCAAAGGTAAAACCGGAGGGGGGGCAGCAGATCGGTGAGGCTTGGGGGAGGTTTTAACCTCCCGCAGTGTTCTTCTTTAATAGAGCATTTAGCTGTCGATTTCTATACCTTCGCCTATTCTGCTTGAGTGTCCGTCAGCCCCAGGTCTTTTTCCCATCCCACTACGCATCTGTGGTCTGTTTTGGGAAATCATTAAGTGATGAGTACAGAAGCGTGATAAGGCCAGGTGTATGTGGGTTGTCCCTGAATAGAGATTCAAAGCTAGACCATTTCCTATATGTCGGGCTTAACCCTTCTAGTGCCAGCTAAGTGAATCTCCTGTAGTAGCCTCTCCTACTGTTAAGTGGCAGCTACGTGAGACTCACATAGCTGACTTTAAACCCCCACAGTATCAAAACCCCCAAAGTATAAAAGTTAAAAACTCACCTGACCCCTTGTTCAATCTGGCAGAATCTTCTCTTCACCCTGGGACCATCTGATCTTCCCCTGGGGGTGGGATCTTCACCGGGGGGGGGGGGGGGGGCTGGGCTCTGATCGCCCCCCCCCGGGCTCTTCTGTGGTGAGGAAAGGGCAAGAAATTATCCTCTTCTTCACTTCCTGGGTAGACGGCGGCTAGGATATATGACATCACCCGGCAGCCGTCATCTCGCATCCACCCCGAGACAATCAGTAGCCTCAGGTGATCAGAGCAGGGAGGATAGAGGGGCGAGAGGGCTGCGATCCCTTGCCCCCCCCCAGCTTCCCCCTCCACGATTACCCGGCAGCTGTCATTGGAGCTTCATGGGACAGAGGAGGATCGGAGGTGAGTTAAAAAAAAAAATGTCATTTTTACTTTATGTCAGTGAGACCCCTGTACCAGTTCACAAGGCTTGGGGGCTGGCAAGTCACCTGCCACTAATGGGTGACTTGCCATTTACCCTCGGCTCTCCAAATTACCTGCCTCCCCAAAGCCCGGGGGGGTAGAAGAGCCTGGGGTCATTTGGCTGTGCGGGCTTGTAGCCGGCAGGGCGGGGGCCACGAAAGCTGGCCCCTGCACCCTGTTCCTACAAGCCTTGCATAGTTGGTGCCAGGCTGGTAATGCTGGGTAGGGGAGACCCCATTTTATTTCTGGATTTTTAAGGGTTTTTAAAATAGTGAAAAATAGTCTGGCAACAGAAGGTGACAAAAACTCTAGGTAGGCTTGGCAGCGAAAGGGTTAAGGCTAACAGAGGTTTTATCCAGTGCGTCAGTTGTATCTAAAGCACTCCGCAATGGGGAAGCCATATTTTTGTTGTAGGGTTTCAAATGATCTTAGGCCCCTGTCAATCTAGCGAGTGGTGTATCCTAGAAATGCCCTTGGAGATCCAGTTAGAGAATGATTGTTGTTATTGCCTAGTCCCAGGGGGAAGCAAGGGTTGTCCCACAGTTTTAACTGTGGGGAGACATTAATTTGGGGCAGTATCTGGTCAAATCCCAAAACATTTCGCAAATGTCTCATTAGAGGGATCACGGCCCTGTGTGCTGGCGCAGCCCCCATCAGAGTGTCTGTTGAGATGTCTGCCATGTCCAGGAGCTCTAACAAGGCCCAAAGAGGAAGATCAGCACCAAAATGCACCGTTATCAATTGTGCAATCTGTGCTGCCTTATAATAGTGATTTCTGTTTGGGATGCTCAATCCGCCCTGCATCTTATGTGCAAACATGGTCCGCCGGGCCACCCTGGGTCTTGCCGGGCACCAAAGGAACTTAGCAGATGTCTCTGAAGCATGTGCAACATATGCCCTGGGACCCTAACTGATAGGACCCTGAAATAGTAATAGTATAGTATAGGCATTGATTCTTCCAGTCCAGGATATAGGGAGGTTTGACCAGGGTCCTTACCTGGCGTTACAAGAGTGGGTAGTTGGCTGCATAGAGGCCCTCATTTTAATTCCCAGATATGGTAGTGCCTTTTCCACCTACCTAAAGTCATAAGTTGATTGTATGTGTGAAAGAAGGCTGTTAAAGAGGAATTCGGACATAACATAAAAAGGGTCAGTTTTCCCCCTCCCCATCGGCCCCTACTTACCTTTTGGATGTCCATCCGGCTGCTTCGGGGCCCAATCCTCGCCACTGCCGCCAGCTCAGTCGCCTGTAAATGACACTGTGTCTTTAGCTGGCCTCTTCAAAGTCCCGCACTGCTCAGCGCCGCCCGTCAGAAGGTCACCAGAATCCGAGGGACCCAGAAGATGGTTCCCCCGAGGAGGTGAGTAGAAATTACCCAAAGGTAAAGCAGGAGGGGAGGAAGCAGATCGGTGAGGTTTGGGGGAGGTTTTAACCCCAATGTTCCTCTTTAGGGAGGTTGGTAATCAAAGCAGTCGACTTAGACCCATTCATGATGAGGCCTGAAATTGTGACAAAATTATAAAGGATTAAAAGATCTGCGAAAAATGATAATTTATGATGGATTCCTACTATTTCCACTCCCTGTATGTTATCTCAATTTTTTATGGAAAGGGGATCCAGGGCCAATATGAATACTATAGGTGACGGGGCATCCCTGGTGTGTACCCCTGTTTACAGTAAATGTGTTGGAGGTAGCACCCATATACCGGACCCTAGCGGTGGGTAAGGAATATAAGGCATTAAACCCATTATAGAAATTTGTACCCACCAGAGAAACCCTTTTTTTGCATGACCTAATGTAGGCAGTCCCAGGAGAGACTATGGTCTTTATAAATATCCAGTGATAGCAGAAAAGCTGGAATGTTCCTAGTCTGAATACTGTGGAGCACATGGGCAATCCTTCGGACATTATTGCTTGCTTGTCAAGAAGGGACAAACCCTGTTTGGTCCTTGTGTATTATGGTTCCCAGACAAGAGTTTAGGCAGGTGGCCAGTATTTTGGCCAGAAGTTTCACGTCCTGGTTCGATAACGATATTGGTCTATAATTAATTAGTTGTAGATTATCTTTGTCAGGCTTTGGGACTATACACATATCGGCCAGGAGTGAACTGGAATGGAGTGGGGCACCCAGTCTTAGGGAGTTTAAAACTGCCCAGGAGGGAGGCAAACTTCTTGTAATACATCCCTGAAAATCCATCTGGCCCTGGGGTCTTTCCCACTTTGACGTTTTTAATTCATTCATTCATACACCTATTAGGGAGGCACCATGGGCAAGCTGCATTGCTTTTCTAGACTCTAGAACCAGGTTACAAGGCTTTCAATTAATTTGGATTGCAAAGGATGGCTTGTATGATGAATATGTTTTTATACACTTGTAAAGTACCCAGCGCCTGCACACCCCGCTCATAGCTCGGCCATGGGTTTCACTACAGACACACCACCAGGGAAATCCCCTTCACTTTCCACCTCACACATAGTACGGCTATGGGTGCCACCACTACAGACACACCACCAGGGAAAAAAATCCCCTCACTTTCCAGCTCACACATGGTACGGCCATGAGTGTCACCACTACAGACACACCACCAGGGAAACCCCCTCACTTTCCACCTCACACATAGTACAGCCATGGGTGTCACCACTACAGACACACCACCAGGGAAACCCCCTCACTTTCCACCTCACACATAGAACGGCCATGGGTGTCACCACTACAGGCACACCACCAGGGAAACCCCCTCACTTTCCACCTCACACATAGTACGGCCATGGGTGTCACCACTACAGACACACCACCAAGGAAACCTCCTCACTTTCCACCTCACACATAGAACGGCCATGGGTGTCACCACTACAGGCACACCACCAGGGAAACCCCCTCACTTTCCACCTCACACATAGTACGGCCATGGGTGTCACCACTACAGGCACACCACCAGGGAAACCCCCTCACTTTCCACCTCACACATAGTACGGCCATGGGTGTCACCACTACAGGCACACCACCAGGGAAACTCCCTCACTTTCCACCTCACACATAGTACGGCTATGGGTGCCACCACTACAGACACACCACCAGGGAAAAAAATCCCCTCACTTTCCAGCTCACACATGGTACGGCCATGAGTGTCACCACTACAGACACACCACCAGGGAAACCCCCTCACTTTCCACCTCACACATAGTACAGCCATGGGTGTCACCACTACAGACACACCACCAGGGAAACCCCCTCACTTTCCACCTCACACATAGAACGGCCATGGGTGTCACCACTACAGGCACACCACCAGGGAAACCCCCTCACTTTCCACCTCACACATAGTACGGCCATGGGTGTCACCACTACAGACACACCACCAAGGAAACCTCCTCACTTTCCACCTCACACATAGAACGGCCATGGGTGTCACCACTACAGGCACACCACCAGGGAAACCCCCTCACTTTCCACCTCACACATAGTACGGCCATGGGTGTCACCACTACAGGCACACCACCAGGGAAACCCCCTCACTTTCCACCTCACACATAGTACGGCCATGGGTGTCACCACTACAGGCACACCACCAGGGAAACTCCCTCACTTTCCACCTCACACATAGAACGGCCAAGGGTGTCACAACTACAGGCACACCACCAGGGAAACCCCCTCACTTTCCACCTCACACATAGTATGGCTATGGGTGTCACCACTACAGGCACACCACCAGGGAAACTCCCTTCCCTTTCCATCTCACACATAGAACGGCCAAGGGTGTCACAACTACAGGCACACCACCAGGGAAACCCCCTCACTTTCCACCTCACACATAGTACGGCTATGGGTGTCACCACTACAGGCACACCACCAGGGAAACTCCCTTCCCTTTTCACCTCACACATATAGTACGGCCATGGGTGTCACCACTACAGACACCACCAGGGAAACCCCCTCACTTTCCACCTCACACATAGAACGGCCATGGGTGTCACCACTACAGGCACACCACCAGGGAAAAAAATCCCCTCACTTTCCACCTCACACATGGTACGGCCATGAGTGTCACCACTACAGGCACACCACCAGGGAAACCCCCTCACTTTCCACCTCACACATAGTACAACCATGGGTGTCACCACTACAGACACACCACCAGGGAAACCCCCTCACTTTCCACCTCACACATAGAACGGCCATGGGTGTCACCACTACAGGCACACCACCAGGGAAACCCCCTCACTTTCCACCTCACACATAGTACGGCCATGGGTGTCACCACTACAGACACACCACCAAGGAAACCTCCTCACTTTCCACCTCACACATAGAACGGCCATGGGTGTCACCACTACAGGCACACCACCAGGGAAACCCCCTCACTTTCCACCTCACACATAGTACGGCCATGGGTGTCACCACTACAGGCACACCACCAGGGAAACTCCCTCACTTTCCACCTCACACATAGTACGGCCATGGGTGTCACCACTACAGGCACACCACCAGGGAAACTCCCTCACTTTCCACCTCACACATAGAACGGCCAAGGGTGTCACAACTGCAGGCACACCACCAGGGAAACCCCCTCACTTTCCACCTCACACATAGTATGGCTATGAGTGTCACCACTACAGGCACACCACCAGGGAAACTCCCTTCCCTTTCCATCTCACACATAGTACAGCCATGGGTGTCACCACTACAGACACCACCAGGGAAACCCCCTCACTTTCCACCTCACACATAGAACGGCCATGGGTGTCACCACTACAGGCACACCACCAGGGAAACTCCCTTCCCTTTTCACCTCACACATATAGTACGGCCATGGGTGTCGAAAGACACACTACCGGGAAAAAATCCCCTCACTTTCTACCTCCACCTCACACATATAGTACGGCCATGGGTGTCACCACTTTAGACACACCACCAGGCAAATCCTCTCACTTTCCACCTCACACATATAGTACGGCCATGGACGTCACCACTACAGACGAGCGCCAGTAATTACTCGCCTTTCCCCGGTCCAACTGCACATACGTGGGCTCTCGTCCAATCAGAGCTGCCCGCTGAACTGACGTAAATCAGCGAGGCAGCTCTGTTGTGAATGGGGAGCGAGAGCGGCCACATTCTCGGGCTGTGCACGTGCTCCTGCCCCAGCCATTCAAATAGGCTGGCGTGCGAATGTGGGGCAGCATGAAATGCGGCCGCTCTCGCTCCCCATTCACAACAAAAGGAGCTGCCTCACCAAATTACATCAGTTCAGCGGGGGGCTCTCTTCGGATGGGAGCCCGCACATGAGCAGTAGGACCAAGAGGAGTTGTGTCTGAATGTGCCAAACTGGGGGTTTTCACACAGTGGGGGCACCCCAAATAGGAACGTCTTAGGGACAGTCACTAGCAAGTCCACTTTAACTTACCTGAACCTAGCAGCCAGATCCCGCCCGACCTCCCCTCCCTTGGAACAGGTTCATAAAATCTACTAGTCTGCTGACCCCCCAGCACTACAACAATAGTTATATTATGGAGACCGCACACCGCACAGTTACAGTGCTGATTGGACGGCGGGCTGTGCATGCACCATAATAATAAATAAATAATGGCAGGATGTTAGTAGTTCCAAAACCTCTGGGGTCCTAAGGCTGGGTCCCATTCCCATGACCCAATCATTCGACCTCATCAAACTTGTTTGTAAAATTTCTCAATACTTGTTTTATTTAGGTCAACTTTAAAACACACATAGTCCATTAATAAATAATTTCATACACATAGTTGTACTTCTCCACACAAGATATTCAGTGTTCATGATACACTTCAATATACTTCTCATTTGCTTATTTTTAGGGACTATTGTCCCTCTTCCTATGGAACAGGTAGACATGTTTCGCCTCTCAGCTTTCTCAATACCTTCTAGGACTCTTTAAAGTGGACCAACACCCAGGGGCGATCAGATCCCTCCCCGCGGGGCATCCGAAATCGGGATGTCCCGTGGGGTGAAACCCCACAATCCTACCTTTTCCACGTTCCAGCGGCGCATGCGCGTCCGCCGCCGCCTCCCGCACGTCCCTCTAGCAGGGCGCGCTCCTGCGCCGGCCGTTTGTGAATGGCCGTCGCGGGTGCGCTCCCTGTAAGAGGGACGCGCGGGAGGCGGTGGACGCGCTCTGCTTGTCCGGCGCTGTCTCTCGCTTATCAGGTGGCGGGGATTGGCTGCAGTGGTCACGTGGGAGCGGGGTGAGGTGAGTTTTCGCGGCTTTCTGGGGGGGTTCACACAGCGGGGCACCCCCCCCCCGATCGGGGTGCCCCACCGAAGTGGACCAAAACCCAGGATAGTTAAAATCCTGGGTGTTGGTCCACTTTAAATGTACAGGTTTCAAAAACATGCAGAAATTATTTTCCTCAATGTAGTACAGACTTTATGTGGCTTTCCTAGCCCTCTGGGAGAGAATGCGGATGAAAAAGCTCTAGTTGGAGGTAATGTGGCAAAATAGCCAGGAGGTGCCCGGGTCTGTCCTTTTTCTCTGTGGGTTCAAAAAACATCAAAGAAGCTTCTCTCCTCTCGCTTCCCCGTGTATTCAATTATTGTGCAGCTGATATTATTCGATCCTGTATAGTGGTCCCAGTTGTAGCTCCCCTTATGATTTCCCAGGTCCCGGTCCTTCCTGCCGCCAGCAGAGCGCAGCGCTTCACTGTCATTTTACAAACAAATTTGATGAGGTCGAATGATTGGGTCATGGGAATGGGAGCCAGCCTTAGGGCCCCAGAGGTTTTGGAAGTGTTGAAAAAGACCCAACTTTTCAACCAATCGACTAAATAATTCAGAATAATTAAAGCGGACCATCACCCTGAATAAGAGCCTATCTTATATGTTTCCCACACCCTATGCATAAAGATTGCCCACATTAATCCGGACCTTCACCCTGAATAAGAGCCTATCTTATATGTTTCCCACACCCTGTACATACAGATTGCCCACATTAATCCGGACCTTCACCCTGAATAAGAGCCTATCTTATATGTTTCCCCCCTGTACATACAGATTGCTCACATTAATTCGGACCCTCACCCTGAATAAAAGCCTATCTTGTATGTTCCCCACACCCTGTGCATACAGATTGCCCACATTAATCCGGACCTTCACCCCGAATAAGAGCCTATCTTATATGTTTCCCACACCCTGTACATACAGATTGCCCACATTAATCCGGACCTTCACCCTGAATAAGAGCCTATCTTATATGTTTCCCCCCTGTATATACAGATTGCCCACATTAATCCGGACCTTCATAAGAGCCTATCTTATATGTTTCCCACACCCTGTACATACAGATTGCCCACATTAATCCGGACCTTCACCCTGAATAAGAGCCTATCTTATATGTTTCCCACACCCTGTACATACAGATTGCCCACATTAATCCGGACCTTCACTCTGAATAAGAGCCTATCTTATATGTTTCCCACACCCTGTACATACAGATTGCCCACATTAATCCGGACCTTCACCCTGAATAAGAGCCTATCTTATATGTTTCCCCCCTGTACATACAGATTGCCCACATTAAAAATCATCCTACCTGCATCTACTGCATGTTACGAGCCTTTAAACATCCAAGATGGCGGCTCATGGAACATCAGGCAGCCTGGAAACAGGAAGTGTCTTCTGACTATGCTGCTCTGCATTCTGGGATTGCTGACCTTTCCCTGACCCCAGCTCTGCTCTCTCTGAGCAAAGCACACCTATAACCTGCCCCCCTGTACTTTATCCCGCTCTCCTCAGTATGTGATGCTTCTGAGTCAAGACTTAAAATATATTAATGTTAGATGCTGGGGAATCGTTTTATAAGGGTTTGGGCTTTTCATTAAATCATGGTGAAGGTCCGGTTTAACTATACTGGAATCTGGTCCGTGCCCCACTCCTTCGTCCAGGAGCTCGTCTAATATGAGCGAATCCAAGCGTGTTGGCGGCCACATCCCCTGCTACGCTATAACAGGGAGCGTGCCCTGCGCCGGCCATTCATAAATGCCTGGCGCCCTGCTAAAGGGATAGCGAGAATACGGCCACTGCTCGCGCATGCGCCGCCGGATCGGGAACAAAGGTGAGTTTTTTTTGGGGGGGGGGAGCGAGTATGCCTGCCCTGGAGTCTCATACACTCCAGGGTGGGTTTTGGTTCTCTTTAAAGTGGACCAACACCCTCCCATGATCGGCCCGGGAATCTATAAGATTCCCGTACCGATCAGACCCCTGACTGCGGGGCACCCCGATCGTGTGAAACCCCCCAGAAACCCCTAAATCCCTACCTTATCCACGATCCAGCGGCGCCCGCCGCCGCCTCCCACGCGTCCCTCTAGCAGTTAGAGTGACGCGCGGGAGGCGGCGGGCGCGCTCTCTTGTCCGTCGCTGCCTCCCGCTTGTCCGTCGGCGGGGATTGGCAGCAGCGGTCACGTAGGAGCGAGGAGAGGTGAGGTTTTCGGGGTTTCTGGGGGGGTTTCACACAGCGGGGCACCCCAAATCGGGGTGCCTCGCCGAAGTGGACCAAACCCAGGATAGTCAAAATCCTGGGTGATCTAGTGGCCCCAACAGCTAATGAGCAAGTTCTATTGTAGTCCGGAATTTTGTAGCACTGTCATTGGTCTAAACTTAATTTGTATCCTCACCACGGGATATACTTACACCGCCGTTAACCCATGAGTATATACTAGAGAGGTGCTTCTTGAATGGGAAACTCATTAACCCCTACCTCTAACCTCCAATCCCGAGTCACCTCACACATCAAAGATATTTCATGCATGAGCGTTCAACCATCTTGGAAATAAGAGAAGGTGGAAAACATGTCAGGGTATTAGTGAATTGAGAATTTTCACTATCCTGGGTTTTGGTCCACTTCGGTGGGGCAGCCCCGCTGTGTGAAACCCCCCAGAACGCCCGGAAACACTCACCTCACCACGCTCCTACACGAGTGCTCGTCCAATCAGAGCGCTCAGAGCCGCTGTGGTATGCACTTACAAGCAGCGTCCAACCACAGCGGCTCTGAGCGCTGGAGGCCGCGTCTCGCGCTTCCCTCTAACAGGGAGCGCGCCCGCGCCGGGCATTCACAAACGGCCGGCGCGGGTGCCGCGCATGCGCCGTTGGAATGGGGTTAAGGTAAGGTTTCTGGGCGTCCTGGGGGGTTTCACCCCACGGGACATCCCAGTTTCAGATGCCCCACGGGGAGGGATCTGATCGGCCCGGGAATCTTATAGATCCAAAATAGAAATAAGGGGATGGTCGGAAAAATGAACACCCATAATATCAACTATGCATGAAACAAAAACAAAGATAAAGGCAAATAGCCGAAACGTCAAATGCGTTTGCTGTTATCCACCTGGTCTCCAGTCTGTAAGCTCTGTATTCGGCTATCTGCTATCAGCTATCTGATAAAGGCAAATAGCCAAAACGGTGAGTGTGTTTGCTGTTATCCACCTGGTCTCCAGTCTGTAAGCTCTGTATTCGGCTATCTGATAAAGACAAATAGCCGAAACGGTGAGTGTTTTCGCTGTTAGCCACCTGGTCTCCAGTCTGTAAGCTCTGTATTCGGCTATCTGCTATCGGCTATCTGATAAAGGCAAATAGCCGAAACGGTGAGTGTGTTTGCTGTTATCCACCTGGTCTCCAGTCTGTAAGCTCTGTATTCGGCTATCTGCTATCGGCTATCTGATAAAGGCAAATAGCCGAAACGGTGAGTGTGTTTGCTGTTAGCCACCTGGTCTCCAGTCTGTAAGCTCTGTATTCGGCTATCTGCTATCGGCTATCTGATAAAGGCAAATAGCCGAAACGGTGAGTGTGTTTGCTGTTATCCACCTGGTCTCCAGTCTGTAAGCTCTGTATTCGGCTATCTGCTATCGGCTATCTGATAAAGGCAAATAGCCGAAACGTTGAGTGTGTTTGCTGTTAGCCACCTAGTCTCCAGCCTGTAAGCTCTGTATTCGGCTATCTGCTATCTGATAAAGGCAAATAGCAGAAACATTGAGTGCGTTTGCTGTTATCCACCTGGTCTCCAGTCTGTAAGCTCTGTATTCAGCTATCGGCTATCTGATAAAGGCAAATAGCCGAAATGGTGAGTGTGTTTGCTGTTAGCCACCTAGTCTCCAGCCTGTAAGCTCTGTATTTGGCTATCTGCCATCTGATAAAGGCAAATAGCCAAAACGGTGAGTGTGTTTGCTGTTAGCCACCTAGTCTCCAGCCTGTAAGCTCTGTATTCAGCTATCTGCTATCGGCTATCTGATAAAGACAAATAGTCAAAACGGTGAGTGTGTTTGCTGTTAGCCACCTAGTCTCCAGCCTGTAAGCTCTGTATTCGGCTATCTGCTATCGGCTATCTGATAAAGGCAAATAGCCAAAACGTTGAGTGTGTTTGCTGTTAGCCACCTACTCTCCAGCCTGTAAGCTCTGTATTCGGCTATCTGCTATCTGATAAAGGCAAATAGCAGAAACATCGAGTGCATTTGCTGTTAGCCACCTAGTCTCCAGCCTGTAAGCTGTGTATTCGGCTATCTGCTATTGGCTATCTGATAAAGGTAAATAGCCAAAACATTGAGTGTGTTTGCTGTTATCCACCTGGTCTCCAGCCTGTAAGCTGTGTATTTGGCTATCTGATAAAGGCAAATAGCCGAAACATCGAGTGCATTTGCTGTTAGCCACCTAGTCTCCAGCCTGTAAGCTGTGTATTCGGCTATCTGCTATCGGCTATCTGATAAAGGCAAATAGCCGAAACGTTGAGTGTGTTTGCTGTTAGCCACCTAGTCTCCAGCCTGTAACCTCTGTATTCGGCTATCTGCTATCGGCTATCTGATAAAGGCAAATAGCAGAAACATCGAGTGCGTTTGCTGTTATCCACCTGGTCTCCACTCTGTAAGCTCTGTATTCGGCTGATAAAGGCAAATAGCCGAAACGGTGAGTGTGTTTGCTGTTAGCCACCTAGTCTCCAGCCTGTAAGCTCTGTATTCAGCTATCTGCTATCGGCTATCTGATAAAGACAAATAGTCAAAACGGTGAGTGTGTTTGCTGTTAGCCACCTAGTCTCCAGCCTGTAAGCTCTGTATTCAGCTATCTGCTATCTGATAAAGGCAAATAGCAGAAACATCGAGTGCGTTTGCTGTTATCCACCTGGTCTCCACTCTGTAAGCTCTGTATTCGGCTGATAAAGGCAAATAGCCGAAACGGTGAGTGTGTTTGCTGTTAGCCACCTAGTCTCCAGCCTGTAAGCTCTGTATTCAGCTATCTGCTATCGGCTATCTGATAAAGACAAATAGTCAAAACGGTGAGTGTGTTTGCTGTTAGCCACCTAGTCTCCAGCCTGTAAGCTCTGTATTCAGCTATCTGCTATCTGATAAAGGCAAATAGCCGAAACGGTGAGTGTGTTTGCTGTTAGCCACCTAGTCTCCAGCCTGTAAGCTCTGTATTCGGCTATTGGCTATCTGATAAAGGCAAATAGCCAAAACGTTGAGTGTGTTTGCTGTTATCCACCTGGTCCTCCAGCCTGTAAGCTCTGTATTCGGCTATCTGCTATCGGCTATCTGATAAAGGCAAATAGCCGAAACGTTGAGTGTGTTTGCTGTTAGCCACCTAGTCTCCAGCCTGTAAGCTCTGTATTCGGCTATCTGCTATCTGATAAAGGCAAATAGCCGAAACATTGAGTGTGTTTGCTGTTATCCACCTGGTCTCCCGTCTGTTAGCTCTGTATTCTTATATGCTCATTGTACGATTTATTTCTACCACTTGCATTACAAACTGATGAACTTGGTATTGCGCCCATAAGATTCTACAATTGCTGTCATTATAGACATATGAACTTGCTTATACCTTATACCTTCCCATGGGCACTACCATATAACTCGTCATTTTCTGTATATATTTACGATTTGTTATGTCTATTACCATAAGTGTGATTGTATGTATTTCACAGTATTAAATCACTTTGTTTCATGCATAGTTGATATTATGGGTGTTTATTTTTCCCACCATCCCCTTATTTCTATAATGTTCAGTCTCTAACAAATAAGTTAGATGAGCTGAGGTCGATGTGCAGCAAGAAATCTAGGCTGTAGTAATGTGTTTTACTGAAACGTGTCTTAAAGGCGAACCAAAACCTACTGAACTTGTGACAAATTTGGCCAAAGCCTCTGACAATATTCCCTTCTTAGGGTGTAGAACTAGAAATGGATATTTTCCCATTGCATGGCACGGCCTGCTTCATGAAGTCATTACATCTGGGTTATTCCGCCACAAGGTGGCGCAGTGTACTGCAGAAGAGTTGTGGCTCCTCCCAGTACCATATAAAAACGGAATCACCATAGACTTATCCAGTGTTCTCTCTGCAGTGATTCTGCGAAGTTAGAAGATGGCTCTTTATATTGCGCAGGTGAGGGGGGCAACCAAGCCTGCGGCCCTGCATGGCTATTTCCACCCGCTTCCGGACCCTCTGTGCCTCCCAGGCTCGGCTGTCGGATCGGGTGAGGGTAGAGGAGCACTAGGGTCAAGTGCTTAAGGAGCGCTGCTCCAAGCCGCAGACCCTGTACCGCAAAGGGTAGCTGGCCATTTATGGCTTTATGGTGAGCCTATTAGGGATGCAGAGTTTCTGTCCTAGCTTCTGAGGGGGTGAGTGTTTTGGGGACTATTTACTTGTTCTGGCGTTTTGGGGTCCCATCCCTGGCCTGGGCTCTCGCCGCTGCTCGCTCGCCTTCCTCTCCCCATCCCCTTCGGGTTTCCAGGGGGGGGTTGGGGGGGAGTGGTAGCGGCGAGTTTAACTGTTTTTCGCCGGCGTCGCCGCTTTGTACTACGCTCCGCGGCGGCCGGCGCTATATCTGTGAGGCGTTTTTTCTACTTGTGATGACGCTGGCGAGGTCACATGGGAGCCGTTTTCGCGCTCTTCAGGGGCGGGGCCGAAGGATGACACGTATCGTATTGTCCTCCCGCGGCCTGCCCCTCAAGGTTCCTCTGCCGGCGTCATTTTGCTTTTGCTGCGCGTCTGGGGCCCTGCTTCATCCTGGAGCTGCGGTGGTGATCCCTTCGGTTGTCGCTTCCTCCTGTGGTCTGGCGATTGGTACCCTTGCCCTGTTTGGTCCGTGAGTCCCCTTCGGAGGTTTTTTGGTTTCCTTGGGGCATGTGTTGTGGGACGCTTATGTGTCTTTACTTATGTTGTTCAGGCGGGACCTGTGGGTTGTGGTTTCTCCCAGTCCTACCCCTTACTGGCTTCTGGGGGCATCCCTTGGGGGGGCATCCCGGGTGGCTTTTATTGGCCTTTACCCTGTGCTGGCCTGTTGAGCCTGTGTTAATCACCATATGGAGGCTTCTGGGGTAGCGTGGTTGGGGGTCCTTCGGGGCAATCCCAGCTGTGTGCCATGTGCGGGGTATCCCCTGTGAGTTACAGTGTCACGGTGTGCGTGCCGTGCGCCCAATGTATCATTGCTGCCCTCTTTGCTTCCCAGCTCTGCGCCCCTTTCGGCATCGCCTACCCCCCTGCGCCTGCATTTAGCCCCCAGCGAGGGAGATACTAGCGGGGGGTCACTGTCTGATTTGGCACTGCGTGTGGCCAGTATTGAAAGGCAGCTCGCCAGGCCTGTTACACGTAAGGCCTCTGGCAAGAAGCGGCATCTGGCTCCCTCGCCCTCCCTCTTTGCTGAGGAGGATGAGGGAATCGATGCTTTTGGTGACCGTTACTCCCTAGAGGAGGGGGAGCTTTTCCAGCACTCTGACTCCTCTGGGGACCAGCAGGAGGGTTACGGCAGTGACCCTGGGTCTGCAGTCTGGGGAGGGCTCATGGTTCCCTGAGGACACTGATAGCCTGTTGGCTCACATTTTTGAAATCTTGCACATTGTCCCCCCTGAGGTGGCTAAGAGGAAGCAGGGTGAGCTCTTTTGTCCTGATAAACAGCGCCTGGAGTCCCGGAGCAGAGCCATTTCACTAATATGGTGCTCAAGGAGTGGGAACGTCCTAGTAGATTGCCCGCGGTGCATAAAGGGTTGGATAAGAAGTATCCTTTTCCTGCTGACCTGGTCAAGCAATGGTCGTGTCCCGCTGAGGTGGACGCTCCCGTTCTAGGGCTGTCCAACACCTCGGTCATGCCTTCCCCTGAAACATCTACACTGCGGAACAGCGAGGACCGGCGTATGGGTCAGCTGGCCTGCCATGCTTTTACATGTGTGGGGGCTGGGCTGCGTTTCGGTCTGCGCTGCTGCCATTACAGCTATTGCCCTTAAGAAACAGCTCAAGTGTTTCCTTGATGGCGCTACGGCTGGTAACAGGGGGGAGGATTATAGGTCCCCTTTGCTTTGCTCTGATTTTGTTGCCTTTGTCCTTACTGCCATGGATGATGCGGTACGGCTGTGTGATGTGGTAGGGCCTCTGCCCTTTTGGTGGCTATGTGCCGCTCTGTTTGGCTGCGTCAGTAGGCGGCTGATGCTGCCGCTAAGAAGGCTCTCACTGGGATCCCCTTTACGGGACTGTGGCTCTTTGGTGAGCGTCTGGATGTTCTAGCCAAGGATGGTAGGCTGTCTCAACGTAGGAGGCAGCCTCAGCCTTTTCGGGGGCCCTCCTCTTCCCCCCCTCCTTTCGTGCTCCCAGAGGAGGTTGTGGCTCCCTCTTATCGGGTACCCGTAGGGATTCTTGGGGCCGTGGCAGATCACGTGGTCGTCCCGGTCTCTCATGGGGCCCCAAGCCCAAACCTCCTCCCAAGCATGAGGAGGCGCCCTCACCCATCCGGGTGGGGGGCGGCTAGGCTCTTTGCTCACGTCTGGAGGCTACGCGTCTCAGACCGGTGGATTCAGGAGGTGGTGTCCTCCGGTTACAAGATAGAGTTTGCAGCCTGGCCGCCCCCAAGATTCATCAAATCCCGGATGTCTCAAAACCTTCTGTCAGCTCAGGGTTTGCGCCTTGCGGTTCAACGTCTGTTGGAGTCAGGAGTTATTTGCCTGGTGCCTTCCCAGGAATGGGGTCGAGGTCCCATCCTGGACTTGAAGGGTCTCAACAGGTTTGTCAGGTTCAAGCACTTTCGCATGGAGACTATGCTCGGCGGTCAGTACCCTATGCCCGGCCGATTTCATGACCTCAGTGGACATCAAGGATGCCTACCTTCACATGCCAATCTTTCCAGGTCATCAGAGATTTCTCAGGTTTGCCCTAGAGGACCAGCATTACCAGTTTGTGGCTTTACCGTTCGGTATCACCTCGGCCCCTCGGGTGTTCACCAAGGTGCTGGCGGATGTGATGGCTCTGCTGTGGAATCAGGGCATTCGCATCCTTCCTTACCTGGACGACATTCTGATTGCGGCTCAGTCTCTTCCTCAGGCCAAGAAGGATACTCTGGTGGTGACCTCCACTCTCGAGTCCTTCGGCTGGGTGATAAACTATCCCAAGTCTTCACTGTCTCCGTCTTTGGTGAGGTCCTTTCTGGGCATGACTCTGGATACCTCTCAGGTAAAGCTATTCCTGCCTCAGCAGAAAGTGGAGAGACTTCAGAAGCAGGCACGGACTCTGCTCTTGTGTCCCCATCCTTCCATCCGGCAAGAGATGCAGTTAGTGGGCCTGATGGTGTCCTGCTTCGAGGCGGTCCCCTTTGCTCAGTTTCACATGAGGCCTCTTTTTGCACCTCTTGTCAGTTTTGGATCGGGACCTGTGTCCCTGGATCAGGAATTTGCTCTGCCCCCCTTGGCCAGACAGTCCCTCTCATGGTGGCTGGACTCAGGGAATCTTCTAGTGGGCAGGACATTTCTGCCTCCGTGCTGGGAGACTGTCACCACAGATGCCAGTCTGACCGGTTGGGGGGGCTTTTGGAAGTCTCTGAAGTTCCAGTGTCGGTGGGGCCCCCAGGAGGACCATGCTCCCATCAATGTCCTGGAATTGAGGGCGATCAAGTTGGTTCTTTCTCAGCTGACCACGCACCTTCGGGGTCGGGCTGTTCAGATCCGCTCGGACAACCAGAGGTGGTTGCCTACATCAATCATCAGGGAGGGACTCGGAGCAAGCGAGCCCTGAATAAAGTGTCCCTGATTCGGTCTTGGGCGGAAGAGAATGTCCCTTGCATCTCGGCGGTTTACATTCCAGGGGTGGAGAACCAGGAGGCAGACTCCCTGAGCAGGGGGACGTCTCGCCTGGGGGAATGGTCCCTCAGCAACAAGATTTTTCACTCCCTGTGTCACCGCTGGGGTCAGCCGGATGTGGACCTGTTTGCGTCCTGCCACAATCTCAAGCTTCCCAGGTTTGTCTCCCTGTCACAGGACCCTCCGGCCTCCGCCACGTATGCGCTAGCAATGCCTTGGACGGAGTTTCGGCTCCTCTATGTGTTCCCACTTTCCTCTGCTGGGCAGGGTGCTGCGCAAGATAGCCCAGGAAGGGGTACCAGCCATTCAGGTGGCCCCCTGTTGGCCAAGGAGGGTGTGGTTCGCAGATGTCGTGCAGTTGGCAGTAGATCAGTATGCCCTGCCCAAGGATCCAGATCTGCTCACTCAGGGACAACTGGCTTTAATGGCTTGGCTGCTAAAACCTCCATCTTGATGGATAAGGGCTTGCTGGCTTCTATTGTTGATACCATGATTAGGGCTAGGAAGAAGTCCTCGTCCTTTATCTACTACAGGATATGGCATGCTTACATTGCCTGGTGTGAGTTCAAGTGTCTTCATTGTCGGGTGTTTTCTATCCCCAGGATTCTGGAATTGAACATGGTTTGCCTTCAGCTTAGTACCCTCAAGGGACAGGTGTCAGCTCTGACAATTTTTTTCCAAAGATCCTTTGCCAATCACCGGTTGGTTAAGACTTTTTTCCAGGGAGTTACTCATGTGCGTCCGCCACGTAAGCCTATGCTACCGGTTTGGGACCTGAATCTGGTGTTGTCTGCTCTGCAGGGTCCTCCCTTTGAGCCTATCCGTGGGGCTGCTTTGCCCATTCTGACTCTAAAGGTGGCCTTTTTGGTGGCTATTACTTCGGTCAGGCGAGTTTCTGAGCTGGCGGCGCTTTCCATCAAACCTCCTTATTTTGAAAGGCATCAGGATAAGGTGGTGTTTCAGCTTAAGCTGGATTTCTTGCCTAAGGTTGTGTCTGCTTTTCATTTCAAATCAGGACATTGTTTTGCCTTCTTTGTGTCCTAACCGTGCTAATTCCAAGGAGCAGACCTTTCATTCTTTGGATGTTGTCAGGGCATTGAAGTTTTATTTGGTTGCTACTTTCAGGAAATCTGACGCACTTTTTGTTGTTCCTGCTGGACCTAGGAAGGGTTTGCCTCCGGCTAAATCCACTATCAGCAAGTGGATCCGTCAGGCGGTGGAGCAGGCCTATTCTGCCAGGGGGAAGGTTCCTCCTTTTAGGGTTACTGCTCATTCCACTCGTGCTGTTGGTGCCTCTTCGGCTTTTCAGCACCAAGCTTCTGTTGAACAAGTTTGTAAGGCCGCTACTTGGTCTTCTGTTCATACTTTTTCCAAGTTTTACAAGGTTGATGTTAATGCCTCAGCTGATGCTGCTTTTGGTACTTCAGGCGGTAGTGGTTTGAACTGCCTGCCGTTACTCTTTGGGGATCCCACCCTACCTTATGGACACTGCTTTTGGATGTCCCAGATGTAATGACTTGAAGCAGGCCGTGCCATGCAATGGGAAAAATACAATTCTACTGAGTACCTGTAGAATTGCTTTTACCATGCATGGCACAGCCTGCTTCACCCCACCCTTGTTATCGTTATTCTTGGTTGCCTCTTTATGGTGATTGTTCCAAGTTAGTTGGGGTTTTGTTACCTTTTTTACCTTTATTAGCTCCAGGTTTCTTGAATAACTGCTTGTCAACACTAGATAAGTCTACGTTTTTATATGGTACCGGGAGGAGCCACAACTCTTCTGCAGTACACTCCGCCACCTTGTGGCTGGATAACCCAGATGTAATGACTTCATGAAGCAGGCCGTGCCATGCATGGCAAAAGCAATTCTACAGGTGAGTACTCACAGAATTGTATTTTTCGCTTTTTCGAATCGACCTGGAACATTGTTTTTATTTGCTGTGCCTCTCTGTGAGATGGCAGGAGATCAGTCATTGCATAGATGTGGCAATGACATCATTGTCACACACAACAGTGGCAATGAGTAATTCAGGGGAATGTGGGTTTTGGTCTGCTTTAAAGAGGAACATTGGACAGTCTGGAGAGTTCTCAATAACTCCCCAAACGTCACTCTCTGTTCCTTTTAATCCTCTGATTCTGCATTTGGCAGGTTTAACTTACCCGTCTTACTCTTCCTCCTGCACTTGACCATTCTTCTCAGGTGCTTTCCGTAGGGCAGCGCCATCTTGTCTTCTTCTCTGTCCCACAAAGCACTGTGCTGCCCCTTAGATCTCACGTCTGCACAGTGAAGTCCTCATCTTGAGCCGGGGCGGAGGATCAGAAACGCATTGAGATTTTGGCACAACTAGTGAAGACAGGGGGAAGGCGAGAGAGGACGGCTAAGTTCCTTCGGCTAAGACATCGGGGGGGTGTAAGAAGAAAGAGGATGATGGCGATCTGGAAGACACCTTCATACAAAAGGTATGCAGCATTGCAGTGGGGGGCAAGTAGGACCTAGTAGGTTAAAGGTCCGAAGTCTCTCTTTAAGGACTTTGGACCAGACTCCAGCCTTGAAATCCAAGAATTTACCATCCATAGAGCAATTCGGGGTATGGGTGCGACTGCCAAATCTAGGGGAGGCGACATCTGCATCTATACCAACAACAGATGGGTTCAAAACACTCAAATATTAGATAGGAGGTGCTTATCTGACCTGGAGTACCTGGCTCTTATCTGTAGATTCACCACGTGAGTTCTCAGGCATTATACTTTCAGGGGTGTACATCCCCCCTCAGGCCAATGTCAACATAGCCTTCATCTCATTGTCACAAGCTATTTCTGCTGTAAAGACGTTTTCAGACTCGTTTGTCATAATTCTGTGTGACCTCTACAAAGCATGTCTTAAAGTGGACCAACACCCAGGATTTTGACTATCCTGGGTTTTGGTCCACTTTGGCGGGGCACCCCGATCGGGGGTGCCCCGCTGTGTGAAACCCCCCAGAAACCCCAAAAAACTCACCTCTCCCCGCTCCCACGTGAACGCCGCAGCCAATCCCCGCCAACGTCTAGGCGGGGGACAGGAACGTCCAAGCCGCTTACGCCGCCTCCCGCGCGTCACTCTTGGCGGAAGCGGCGGCGGATCAGGTAAGATCTTTTTGGGGTTTCTGGGGGGTTTCACCCCGCGGGACATCCCGATCTCGGATGTCCCGCGGGGTGGGAGGTGATCGGCCCGGGAATCTTATAGATTTCTGGGCCGATCACCCCTGGGTGTTGGTCCACTTTAATCTCAAACTTTCTAAATTTATACCACATATCATTTATCCAACCAGAGGGAACAACATTCTCTACCAATGCTTCACAACGGTGAAGGGTGCCTATAAGGCTGTTCCCACAGCAGCTCTGTGCTACTCTGATCATTCCCTGCATCTGTTACCCTTATACAAGCAACGGCTTAAGTCAGTTAATCCCGAACCAGGACATCCAAGGTCTGGCTGTCGTGCTCCGTAGTAATGTGTTTTACTGAAACATGGCTTAAGAACTCGGTACCAGACTCCAGCCTTGAAATCCAAGAATTTACCATCCATAGAGCAGATCGGGAAATGGGTGCAACTGGCAGATCTAGGGGAGATGGCATCTGCATCTATACCAACAACAGATGGGTTCAAAACATTCAAATATTAGATAAGATCTGACCTGGAGTACCTGGCTCTTATGTGTAGACCATTTTATTCACCATGTGAGTTCTCAGGCATTATACAGTCAGGGGTGTACATCCCCCCTCAGGCCAATGTCAACATGGCCCTCAGCTCATTGTCAGAAGCTATCTCCGGCTATGAGAGGAAGTTCCCAGACTCATTTGTCATCATTCTTGGTGACTTCTTCAAAGCATGTGTTAACCTCAAACTTCCTAAATTTATACCACATATTTATCCAACGAGAGGGAACAACATTGTCAACCAATGCTACACAACAGTGAAGGGTGCCTATAAGGCTGTTCCCACAGCAGCTCTGCGCTACTCTGATCATTCACTGCATCTGTTACCCTTATACAAGCAACGGCTGAAGTCAGTTACTCCCAAACCAGGACAACCAAGGTCATCGATCAGTTGCAAGCCTGTTTTGAGTGCACCGATTGGGATGTTTTCAACTCTCAGTTTATCAGATCAATGGTCTGACTCTGTGGTCTCTTACATTACTTTTTGTGAGGATACAAGTGTATCAACTAAAACCTTCAGGAACTAAGGCCAATTCAACCATGGTTGACCAGCAGCATAAGGTAGTTACATAAATAGGAGTCTCCACACAGAGAGAACATTCCTATGTTCAATAAATTGAGGAATTCCTTATCCCAGGAGATCAGGGCTGCAAAGAGAGGCTATTCTAAGAAACTAGAAAAACAGTTCTCCTCCAGTAACCCGAGAGAGGCCTGGCAGGGGTTCCAGCATCTTACTAACTACAAAGGGTCCACCCAGGTCATGAACTGTGATAGATGGAGGTCAGAATCAATAAAATTTATATATATATATATATATATATAGAAAAGCAAACACACAGGAGGAGGACCACACCTCCCAAACAGTGTTGTAGAAAAATGGCACCACCTCACTATCCAAATGATTAAGCAATTACAGTTTATTACAAAGCATGAGCTACAAGTTAAAACCACAAATAGACAATTACATTACATACATAAAACACACCACAGAGGGCGCCAAAGGTCCTGAATACATGATGAAGAAAATTTCATCCCACAACACCTACATAAACTAAATCCAATATATTTGGTCTCTCTAACCTAACAACATGTATGTGCAAATGTGCAAAGAATGTGCAAAGTGCAAGCAAAAAATCAAATTGGTGAAATCCAATAAACTATTAGTGCATCTATAATAAAAATACAAATACTACAATGGTATGGTCCCAGCAAGGTGCAAGACAGGCACCTGGATGGGCACAAGAGAGAGAGACAGTGACCATATATACAGACCGACCAGGGGCGCCCCCACAAACCGTTGCCAACGCGTGTCGTAGTGCTCACACTACTTCCTCAGGGCAAAGTGCTCAAGGGGGTGTCAGACCTCAGTATATAAGGGAGCAAATGGACCACCTTCAATTGCCAATGGTCCAATAGCAACCCAGAGTGGGCACTCCTCCCCCACAAGGGACCCCCCGGACTCCCGCCCCCAGCCTGATATAATAATAATATATATATCAGGCTGGGGGCGGGAGTCCGGGGGGTCCCTTGTGGGGGAGGAGTGCCCACTCTGGGTTGCTATTGGACCATTGGCAATTGAAGGTGGTCCATTTGCTCCCTTATATACTGAGGTCTGACACCCCCTTGAGCACTTTGCCCTGAGGAAGTAGTGTGAGCACTACGACACGCGTTGGCAACGGTTTGTGGGGGCGCCCCTGGTCGGTCTGTATATATGGTCACTGTCTCTCTCTCTTGTGCCCATCCAGGTGCCTGTCTTGCACCTTGCTGGGACCATACCATTGTAGTATTTGTATTTTTATTATAGATGCACTAATAGTTTATTGGATTTCACCAATTTGATTTTTTGCTTGCACTTTGCACATTCTTTGCACATTTGCACATACATGTTGTTAGGTTAGAGAGACCAAATATATTGGATTTAGTTTATGTAGGTGTTGTGGGATGAAATTTTCTTCATCATGTATTCAGGACCTTTGGCGCCCTCTGTGGTGTGTTTTATGTATGTAATGTAATTGTCTATTTGTGGTTTTAACTTGTAGCTCATGCTTTGTAATAAACTGTAATTGCTTAATCATTTGGATAGTGAGGTGGTGCCATTTTTCTACAACACTGTTTGGGAGGTGTGGTCCTCCTCCTGTGTGTTTGCTTTTCTATATATGTATTGTGTTTAGATCTGTGTGCACACCTCCACCTAATATTATTGTTTATCTTTGTTTTACTTTGGGCAGGTAGTCTGGTGCGGCCCACCTTTTTCTTTTTTGTTTACTACTTAACTATATATATATATATATATATATATATATATATATAAAACATTCCCTCTCTCCATTTACACCACTTGATTTGAGATTCCTATCTTTGCATTGTACGCTTTAGTGGCTAATAAAGGTGAAATAAACCCTCAGTAAGCCACTTATCTCTGCGCTGATTCTTTCCTTGTACTGAAATTAGAGCAATAAAGTTAATGAAGCACGCTGCTATTAACACATTACTGTAAACAAGATGGCATTGGGGAGCTGGACAACACCTTATTATGTCCAGCCCCCCAGGCCTCACTAACATTCCTAAGAATATGATTTGTGGCTGTGATGACCAATCATTTAGCCAGTAATTAGATTTTTCCTTATATGATGATGTCCAATAGACGTGGGTGTGCTATGTTTATTTACTTCAATATAAAATAAAGTGTCACTGGGCAGAGCGGACAGAAAGCGTTTTCCCCGTGTAGCTTGGAACACGCTGTCTGTCTGTGTTCTTCGTTACGTGTATATTTCACTCCCTTAGATTATTTTGGAAGACTGAACAACGCTAGAGAATCTCTGAACCGTGCAGAGCAAAAAGGGATCTGCCCATGGTTCTTAATCAGAACCATAGCAGGCAGAGGAACTTAACAGCTTCTACTGCAGGTTTGATTCAACTCCAACCACAGTAGTTTCCCCCCCCCCAGTCCCTAACTCAATGCCCTATGACAATGGACCAGTACAGCCATACTGAAGGTTCACATACAGAAAGCACACTTTTGGTCTCAGAAAATAAGGACGGCATTGGGATCAGATGGAGTATCCACAATCTCCCTCAGGACATGTGCAGACCAGCTATCCAGTGTATTCCAGAATCTCCAATGCCTCCCTGGAAACAGGCATAGTTCCACAAGTTTTAAAAGGTCCATCATTGTCCCAGTGCCGAAGAAACCATCGGCTAGTGAGATGAATGACTTCAGACCAGTTACACCTACATCCGTGGTCATGAAGTCCTAACCTGCTGATGGAAAAGATGTCTAAACGCAACACTCCTCAAAACATCTGTACATGGATAGGAAACTTTAACACCAATCCTGGTGCCCCTCAATGCTGACTGTCACCTCTCCTGTTCTCCATCTACACCAACGACTGCACTTCCTTGGCTAACTGTGAAAATTGTAAAGTTTGCCGATCACATAACCGTTATAGGTCTGGTCAAGAGCGTTAATAAGGAAAACTACTGAGGAGTAGTGAATGAGCTTGTCAGTTGGTGCGCTAGACACAATCTGGTAATAAACCCATCAAAAACTGTAGAGATGGTAGTGGACTTCCTGATCCCATGTCACCCCTATCCATCAATCGTGTAGAAATCAAAAGAGTGAGAGAGAAAAATTTTCTTGGCATGATCATTTCATCAGAAGAATAATTGGAGCACATGATTGAGACCTTTAAATATGTGAAAGGATTGAATAAGGTTCAGGAGGTAGTTGTTTTTAAGAAGAAATTTAAAGATAGAACAAGGGGCCCAACCTGAAGCTAGTCGAAGGGAAGATCAGGAGCAATTTTAGAAAATATTATTTTACAGAAAGAGTAGTAGATGCCGGGAACAAACTTCCAGCAGAGGTAGCCGAAAAATCGACAATAAGTGAATGAGCACATGCCTGGGATAAGCACACATCTATCCTAAGATAAAGAGAAAATACAGTATATATACAGTATAGTATAAGAGCAGACTAGATGGACCTTATGGTCTCCTTCTGCCGTCAACCTTCTATGTTTGAATTATTCTCTAGTTCCCAAAAAGGATGGAGCAGTGTGGCCCCTCAAGGATCTCAAATATGTGTCCGAACATTCTGGATGGAGTCCATGAGGTTTGTGTTGGCTTTAGTAGAACAAGGATATATGGTGACAGTGGACATCAAGAATTACTCCCAGTAATTTGTCAGTGCATATGCCTTGCTGGGGCTGATGGTGCCTTTTATAGTGACAGTCTGCACCAGGGGTGTACTTAGCCTCTCTGTTGTCTGCTGTAAAATATTGAATGACGCCCCCCCCCGGACCACCGCATACTCATGCTCATTCCAAGATCCCATGTGCGTGTCTGCAGTGGCAGCCCTGCATGTCCGCCGGACCTTACACTCTGCAGGAAGCCATTGAGGGATCCCAAGACAAGGCGAGTATACAATGGGCCAGGGGTGTTTACACTGTGGGGCTTCTTAAATGGGGTTGCTCCCCATGGAAAAATTTAATCCCCAGGTTTTAGTTCTCTAACTTCCTGCCCGACTTTCTACCTTTTCCCTCTGTCCTGCTCCCCCATCTCCACCCTGCTCCATGCTCCAACCCCTGCTGCACCTCTTTTTCTGCCCTGACCCCCATTATCTCTGCCCTTCTTCCACATGGGCCCCATCGGCAGTCCAGTTGGTGGGGCCCAGCAGTGTAAGAGACAAGAAGGACGCAACTAAGGAAGAAGGGCAGAAAACACGAAGGATGGGAAAAGAGAAAGGGAAGAAGGAAAAACAGTAGGGGAATAGGAAAAATAGGAAAAGGGAAGGAAGTAAAGAGAAAAAAGGGAGAAGGAAGTAGAAAAGGTAATGAACAAAAAGAGTAAGGGGCGATTGGCTGATCTCAAAGGTGCCTTTCAGATTTCAGGGCCGGCCGTGTAGGGTTTTACTCTGCTTTAAGTGGAACGCTGTACTGGGAAGGGCACAATAAATGCTCTACTTCTGGCATCTATTTAAGAGGTATGGCCTGTCCAAGAAACCTTTCTTACAACATGATAATTGCCTCAGGCTTGCGTTGTTCATTCACCATTTGGTTTTGTGGATTTACACGTAATCATGTATGGACATACTGGAATCTGCAGGAATTCCCTTCACCATCAGTAGTATTGTCCCTAATTTTGACTTCAGGGACTTTTTTATGTTCTAGAATGTGCATTCCCTAGCGTCCCCGTGTTGTGGGTCTGGAAGGGCCTTTTGACTGTTGCTAACTCTGGCTGACCCAATAACCCTTTATATTGCCCCTGGAACTACCTGGCCTATTCCTGTGACTCCTCATCTCCTGGTTTAGTTACCGTTCTAGCGTAATTGTGTGCTGCAATGGCACAATGAAGCTCCTGAGGCTGGGCAAGGGCTCAACTATGGATAAAGCATGTGGTTAGCTGGCAACCATCTGGGGCATTACAACTGGACAATGAGACAATTCATTCCTGCAATGTCCTTTTCTAGAAGAATAAAATATGTTTGTGTGGAAATTTAAGCTTTTCTGACCAACAATTAAAGATTCCAGCCGAAACAATATTACATAGAACAATTGAAATTACTTTTAGTAAACTCACTTTACAATGGGTAACCTGTCCCATGCATCTGGAGCACATCCTTGGATGTTTGACTGGTTCCTTCTCCCAACACTACACTGACTCTAACTGTTGAGTTACGATTTTTATTGGGAGCATATGTAAGCACGGGGTCAGGACTCACTACAACCAATTTAGTAAAATTATAGATCCATAATACATAGACCCCAACAGTTAACACAAATAAGAGTCAAAACTGCCATTAAGTGGCGTACAGAGGAGCATTACTGAATGCACCTAATCCTGGGCTGGGAGGCAGGGGCGGGCTGGCCATAGGGCATACCGGGCAAAATCCCGGTAGGCCGGCGCCAGGGAAGGCCGCAACCCAGTGGAAAAGATGCTGGAGGGTGAGGGGCAGCATCTTTTCCACAGGGTTGCGCCCTTCCCTTCCTGCTGCTGCCACTACCGTCGTCGCTCTCACACACACACGCTTACCGGCACTTCCTGGCTGTTGCGCGCTGGTTGGTGGGCATGTCCCATATGGCCTGCGTCCAATGAAAACAATGGACGCCGGCCATATGGGGCACGCCCACCGACCAGCGCGCGACAGCCAGGAAGTGCTTGTAAGCATGTGTGTTTGTGTGTCTGAGAGCAGCGGCAGGAACAGCGGGTCAGGCAGGCAGGCCCTCTGACTATCAGGAACCAAAGGTAAGCATGTGTGGGCGTGTGAGTGGCGTCACAAGGCGCGGCGGGGGAGGAGAGATGCCGCTCATTGGCTGTACTGAGGGATGCCCCTATGTGGCTGCACTGAGGGAGGCCCCGCACTGGCTGCACTGAGGGATGCCCCGCACTGGCTGCACAGAGGGATGCCCCGCACTGGCTGCACTGAGGGATGCCTCGCACTGGCTGCACAGAGGGATGCCCCGCACTGGCTGCACTGAGGGATGCCTCGCACTGGCTGCACTGAGGGATGCCCTGCACTGCCTGTAATGGAAGATGCTGCAACGTGCCTCTGTGGGATGCCCCTTACTTGCTTTAATGAGGGATACCAATTACTGCCTGTAATAGGGGATTCTACCTGTAATAGGGGATTCTGCCTGTAATGGGGGGATTTAAGTACACCATTTGGTTCAGAATATTTTTGTCCTTTAAACCATGGGTGTGTTTTATGGAGCGAAAATAAGGTGTTGTATATATAGTGACATTAAGATACTATATCGGGCCAGAAACAGGGCAGCAGGGCCGGTGTGCCTCAAAAAGTCCCGGGCCGTTTTCTAGCCCCAGTCCGCCCCTGCTGGGAGGAATACATTGCACTGCAACATCTCGCTCCTTATGTTGATATCGTAGATGTTATCGAACATCTTGCTTTTATGTTGTAAAAGCAAGCAGGCTTCCTGCTGTGTAACACTTTGTAACAGAAGCTACTCCTCCTGTGACTCCAGCTACTTCTGCATTGTGATACATTATGTAGCAGCCAGGAGCCTGCTAGTAACTATTTATAGTGAACCAAAACCCAGGATTCTGACTACCCAGGGTTTTGGTCCTTTCCCCCAGGACAGCCCAATCGGGGGTGCCCTGCTGTGTGAAACCCCCAGATTGCCGAAGCCAACTCACCTCTTCCCGGTCCTGCGGCGCATACGCGGCTGCTTGTCCAATCAGTGAGCTACTGACATCACGTCATCTAAGGCTTTGTCTAAGGCCAGCAGCTCTGAGCACACTGACAATCGCATTTTCCGCTACCCTCTAACAGGGAGCGTGCCCGTGCTGGACATTCACAAATGCCTGGCGTGGGCATGCGAGGGATAGTGGAGATTCGCCCGTTGTGCACTGTTGGACCGGGAAACAAGGTAAGTATGTGGAGACCAGGGGGTTTCATACAGAGGGGCATCCTGGTTTTGGATGCCCCGGATTGAGGAAATCGATCGACCCAGGAATCTTATAGATTCTCAGGCCAATCGTGGTGGGTTTTGGTCCACTTTAACTGCCAGCCTACCTAGAGGTTTTGTCACCCATTTCTCATCACTTTGTGCTATTAATGTTTAACTGATTTTTGCATTGTTTTCCAGGAAAATTATATTTTGTCTTTTTTTTTCAGGCGGGTTTGGGCTTAAACATGAAATGTCTTGTTTGTAATTTTTTCAGTGCTTTCTCACTATTTTTGGGTAAAATATATGTAAAAAAGCTTAAGTTAGGTACCTGGTAACTTTTTTTCTAAACATCTGAAAGGGCAGCATACGCTTGAGACCTCGGGCTCCTCCCACCAAAGGGGAACACATGACCACCAGATAGAATAAAATCTTGACTCCTCCTCCCATTCCCCAGTTGTTGTAGAGATCTGAAAGAGAAAAGAAATAGACCCACAACTCAACTTAACCCTAAGACATAATCCAACTCCACATAAGAAAAAAGGGAGGGAAAACGGCATATGCTGCCCTTTCGGATGTTTAGAAAAAAAAGTTACCAGGTACCTAACGTAAAGTTTTCTCAAAACATCCTTCGGGCAGCATACGCTTGAGAGATAGGCGAGCACTACCTCGTTGGGTGGGAAGAATAGCACGGAGGACACTTCTGACAAATGACTGATCCTTCTGGGACAGAAGATCCAACCAATAGTGTCCAGCAAAAAGTCTTCGCTGAGGACCAAGTGGCTGCTTTACATATCTGTTCCACAGAACACTCTTTGTCCTTACTCGGACAACGTACACAAACCAACTGTTGGGTCTCCCTTGGTTTGGTTAAGGTACTTAAACAAATGTGTATAACATCCAAAGTATATCATTTGAAGCTTCCTCATCAGTTATTGACAGAAGGACCATTCCTTGTGTCAAAGAAAAAACGATGAGATCTTAGGTAAATAGCAAAGGATCCACTCTCAGAAATACTGGATCTGGGAGAAAAGCCCAAAAAGTTAAACACTTGATCCTGAATGAATACCTTAACCTCATAAGTAGCTCGGGTAAGTGTAAGGACTAGCCTAGGGTTAGAGTCAACCCAGGGCTAGAGACAGCCTAGGGCTAGAAACAGCCTAGGCAAAAAAAAACAACCTAGGGAGAGAGATAACCTAGGGTAAAAGTCCGGTATCTGCAGTAACCAACATCCTTTTGGGATCTCAGATATAGTCTCCTTTGACCCAGAAGTGGAACTTCTGATCTTCCAACCCATACCGCGAGCCGTAGCAACTGCTCAGGATATGTTTTCGAAGAGTACTTGAATGCAAGTGACATCACCTCACTGCGGGAAAGACGCATGTCAACAGTCCTAACACCCTCATGGCTAGTCTTATTGGAGATGTTGAACTGGCACAAAGGAATCAATGGCTTCCTGAAATCTTTTGAGAAAGCAGAATAAGAGTCTGAAGAAAGGTGTTTTCAAACCCCAAATAAATCATTACCTGAGAGGAACCAGACTCGAATTGTCAAGGTTTAGAATCCAACAGAGCTGAAACACAGCTCCAAAATGTAATTGAGGCTCTGTGGCATTTTGTCCCAGTAAGTGGGCAAAAAAAGTAGCAGATCGTCTAGAACAGTCAACTACGGATTCCTCTCAGTCTCCGATATGCCAGAGGTTCTGCCAATACCTTTGTAGAAATTCTCGGGCTGAATCCCCCCCCCCCCCAAGGGAAGCAAACAAACTGGAAGTGCAAAATCCAGTCTCCGTCTTTACTGCGAATCCCAAAAAGGACTAAGGCCGAGGCTCATTGGAACCTGCCAGCAAGCATCCCTCAGATCTATTGAGACCATGAAAGAGCCCTGTGGAAGCATGTCTTTCACTGAAAATTTCATTCCATTCGAAAGTTAGTATCGAACACAGAGATTGATTTTCTATAAAAACAGAATTCATCTCCATCCAAGGCTTAATTCACCAGAAAGATAGAGAAATAAAACCCATTCCTCACTGGTGACGGGGAACTGGGATAATGACTCCCCTGGCTCCCATGGTTAGACTTTCTGAATGTCTGATCGTTCCTCCAACCCCATGGGTATAGGGGAAACCAGAATTCTGACTGAGGGGTACAAGTAAATTCTATGTGAAACCCCTCTATTATGCCCCTGGGAATAAAAAGGGGCAATACAAGGTATTCAGGCCCCAACCCGAGACATGGCGTCATTGTTCCTCGGGCTTCGACCAATAGGTTCCAGACAGAGTGGAACTTTTAAAAACCTCTTTTCCCGGCAGAAGAGGTAGAGTAGGAAGGTACCCCCGGGTCCTTTAGTAGCGTCCCTGTATGAAAAGGAGCAACTAAAAAAAGAAGCTCTAAAAGAGCACTTCCTTCTAACAGGAGGCCTAGATCGGGCAGAAAATATTTGTTTTTATCGTCTGCTTTTTCTAAATCCGCCTGAAAAGAAAAGTCCCTTAAAGGGTATTGCACAAAGACTCATCTTTGACCCAATATCCCCAGACCAGGTCCTCGACCAGAGAGTGCTGCGCGCGGAATTCGTTACAGCCATGTTTTTGTGCCAAAAATCTATTGATTCAGCCATGGAATCTGACACCAAAGCCGAAGCTGAAAAAGGATTTCATAATCTTTCTAGACTAGTCCTTCCCAACAGACAGTCCTTCAATTGTTGAAGTCAGAAGCCCAAATTTCTGATCACACAATTGGAAGCCAAAATAGGTCTTAACACATTAGATTCTACTTGCCAGACCTTTTTGAGCAGTGAATCCATTTTCTTATCTAGGGGATCACTAAGAACCCCCAAATCTTAAGGCTTACCCTGCTCCCTTAGAGACTTTGGCAAAAAGGACATCCAACTTAGGGCATTTTTCCCAAAAACTCTGAATCCTCTTCCGCAAAAGGATATCTAAGTTAAAGACCCCATGACCTAAATATTTTTCTTAGATGGATCTTTCCATTCATCCATAATCATATCCTTTAAGTAACCATAAAAAGGAAATGAATAGGAAGAATCAAGTGCCAAATCTGGATAAAGCGCCCAACATGTTTAAACTTTGGGCCTGAATCCTTTTCTTCTATCCCCATGGATAGGTAAATCATAAATCCGCAAAAGGAAAGGCAAGCCTCCCGGAGGGAATAAATACCTTCCTTTGGCAAAGGCTATAGAGCCGGAGGCCTGATCTTCCTCCTCCCCAGGGGAAGAACCTCTCCCCCCTCTGAGTCGTCATCTGGCATATCTGACTCCTGAGCAGCGAAATAAGAGGGCTTCCCCATGTTACCGGTTAATAAAGAGAACCCTCTGGCCCATAGGCGAGGAAGTAATCTGGTCTTTCAGTTCCTTCATCATCCGCATCAGATAGGAATTTTGCTTTTAATTAACCACCTTGTACGTGCAGGATTGACAGAGGGGTTTCTTATAGGAATCTGAAAGCCTTGTTTTACACATGGGACATTACCTACTTTTCTTTTGGAATTTAGACCCGGAAGAAAAGGATTTAGGTACACTTTTGGAAGCTTAGTCCGGGGTTAAAGACTAAAAGACATAAGCAAAAATAGGGGGACATGAGCTATATCCCCATCCTAATAAACATGCCCAATATTAATAAATAAAAGTGACTTACTGGGGCAGAGCTGGGCCTCCTCCTCCCAGAATCGCCAACGGAATATTAGATGAATCCTGGTCCACACTAAGTATTTCAGTGGAGGTATCTTCAATAGGAACCAACATAGGTTCAATATAACCGCCATCCGCCTGTTCTGCCATCTTTCTGGTATGAGGCACAGAGGATTTGCTTCCCGAGTCCGCCTAAATAGGGCAGGAACATAATCCCAATAACTGTTGTTAACCCTTTTCAATAAAATCTCAGAAAGGGAGGCCATTATACAGTTTTGCCAAAATACTGTGCTGTCCCTTTAAGGCCAGCACATGTTGTGGCTGAGCAGGGAAAAACCCGGGCGCTGGAAAGTGACGTCAGCATCCCGGGAGGAAGAAGCCCCAATCCCAATTTCCTACAGGAAACGATAAAGGGAAACACGCAAGCGATTTTTACCTTGCCGGCCGCCGGAGAGGACAAGCGGGATCTGTGAAGAATCCTTAGGGACATGGAATCCTGAGGCCTCCGACCCCCACCTTCCGACTGACAGCCGCACAGGAGGTAAGAAAATACGCGACCGTACTTGTCAAAGCCGGGCGGGGAGGAGAGAGAACGAGAATGCATCATTCCCCTCTTCCCCGCCTCTTAAAGGTAAAGCGCCCATTAAATAGTAAAAAGTTAAAATTAAGCTGGAAAAAGATTCCAGAGCAACCAATTCCTCAGGGAACTTTCAGATAGTCACAACCTCACTATTAAACTCAACATTTTCTTAATAATTTCTTTATACTGGGGTCCGGCCACCCCGGCTTCTTCCATATAATTCATCCTCAGTAAGAGGGAAAAACATAGCTTACCCTCCTTTGAAAGTCAAAGAATGGGATCTGGCCTAGAATCCCATTGGGCAGGCCCCAGGCATAGTAAAAGACCTTCGGGACCGAGAAATGGACCCCCTGCTGAATCAGGCCCACAGCACCGGAAAAAATACTTACCTAAACCTTCCTGGTTCAGGAGCACGTGGTCTGGCTCCTACCTCACGGAGAAACACGGAAACAACTGGGGAATGGGAGGAGGAGTCAAGATTTTATTCTGGTGGTCACGTGTTCCCCTTTGGTGGGAGGAGCCCAGAGGTCTCAAGCGTATGCTGCCCAAAGGATGTTTAGAGAAAAGATATTTTCTACAATTTGTCGCAATTTTTTCAAAAGAAATGCTAGATTTTCAAGAAAATCATATTGCGTTTAAAAGCCCTATTCCTCCTGATTACAACAGTATCACATAGGTATAGGTAGACATCCGATTCTGAGCTAGAGGCTACCAGCCCGCATAGCCCACATGGGCCACTGGCTCTTCTGCCTCCTGGGGAGAAGGACGGGTGTTCTCTGTCGCACTGAAAACTCCGGGGGTATTGAAGCTCCCCCTGGGGGAAGAGTAAACTCCCAGTGCTGGATACCGGATAGAGATGAGCATTTTTTTTCCATATAATCTATGTGCTTGGCAGTTAATCGTAGAAGAGGCAACGCTTGCCATTTAAAGGGTTAAAAGGTAAACAGCTCACAGCTGTGCTGTATGTTTTCTGTGATTTTTTACAATGAAGAATGCTGCATCTGCATATAAACCTATACTTAAAGCACCAGAAAAAAAGCAGTTTCTACAGATGATGTCTGGCTTTATTATTAGAATAAAAAAAGAAAATATTCCATGTTGCTATGGTATGTACATTCAAAGTAATAAAATGGATTTTCCAATATACCATCACCCCGGTATGAACTCTTTCATGAACGATAAGGGATTATTTATCAGAAAAGTATTTTCCACATGTGGAACATGAATATGGCTTCTCCTCTGTGTCAACTCTTTTGTGTATAAACTCTTTCATGAACAATAAGGGATTACTTTTCAGAAAAGTATTTTCCACATTCAGAACATGAATTTGGCTTCTCCTCTGTTTCAACTCTTTTCTTACTGATTAGGGACTATTTATCAGAGAATTATTTTCCACATTTGGAACTTGAATATGGCTTCTCCTCTGTGTCAACTCTTTCATGTAGGATGGTGTGCTTTTTATAGAAAGCAGCTTCCCACATTCAGAACAAGAATACAGCTACTCTCCTGTACGAACTCTGTTATGCTCCATAAGATGTGATTTCTGATAAACACATGTTCTACATTCAGGACATATGGCTTCTCCCCTGTATGTATTTTTATTGAAAGTCACCGTCCAGGCACACACTAATTTATTTCCACATTATCCCCTTGGGATCAGTGTTTAAAAAACACAATTTTAAAGCATCCTCAAAATCTCTGGTTATATGAAAATATCTTATGTATTCTAAGCAAAACCACTTTGTTTCAATTATTAGGTCATGGCTGAGCCGAGATGGGTTTGTCATTGTGCAGCATTATGAGCATGCCCTACTGAGTCAGCTGTGGGACCACTGTGGCTTGACATGCTTGCTGAGGGTTGCCGTTTCTTGCGTGGTCTTGGGGGAATTAATTTCAAAGGTAGGGCAAACTTTGGAGCCCTGCTACAGCTTCTACTCTATGCTGTAGAAAATGCAGGAGAGGCACATGAGACAGGCATCGAGTACCCCGATTTCCTTTGGTTTTAGAGTCCCTTTAAGCTGTGTGTGCTCTTACATGCTTGATAAGATGTGCTTTCTGAGGGAAACATTTTCCACATTCAGAACAAGAATATGGCTTCTCTCCTGAATGAAGTCTTTCATGTTTGATTAAGTTCGACTTTTGAGAAAAACATCTCCCACATTCAGAACACGCATATGGTTTCTCTCCTGTATGGACTTTTTTATGACTGGCAAGGTGAGCTTTACAAGCAAATGATTTCTCACATTCAAGACATGGATATGGCTTCTCTCCTGTATGAACTTTCTCATGAGTGATAAACTGATATTTACGAAAAAAACATTTTCCACATTTTGAACAAGCATATGGCTTCTCTCCTGTATGAATTATTTCATGTCTGAGAAGCAGATGTTTCTGGGGGAAGCATTTTCCACATTCAGCACAACAAAAATATGGCTTTTCCTCAGAGTGAACATTTTTATGCTTGTTAAGCTGTCCCTTGCAAGAAAAACATTCCCCACATTCAGAACAGAAAAAGGTCTTTTCTCCTGTGTGAATTTTTTGATGTTTGTTAGAGGCCCATTTAGTAGTAAAACATTTCTCACAGTAGGGACAATAATGCTTCTCCTTTCTATGACTCATCTCATGTTTGATAAGGTATGTTTTCCAAGCAAATGATTTCCCACATTCAGAACAAGAATAAGGCTTCTCCTCTCTATGAATTTTTTCATGGCTGGTAAGTGATGGTTGCTGAGAAAATTTTTTCCCACAATGAGAACATGAATATGACAATTCAGGTTCATTATCATAAGGACAGGTAGGTATTACAGTATGAGCTGTCTCAAGTGTCGAGGGCAAACACAAAACCCCCAGTTGCAATGTTAGATGGGGTACTGAGGTAGCCGGGTTTCCTGACGGCACTGGCAATATGTTTTCTGCTTCTCTATTCGAAGCGACACCATAATTCTTGCTGGATATTCTGTCTGTAGGAAATAAAAAATGGAGGAGGAGGAGAAAAGGTTAAATAAACCGCCACAGTATTTAATTTACACAAACCAGCTAGGGCATAGATTCCTGGAGCAAATATTTGACTGCAGGTTGTAAACAGCTGACAACTCAAAGAGGTCCACGCACCAGGATTAGAAGAGTAAAATAAATAGTGGATAGAAAAATCCAAACACTATTTTACCTAGTTACATAGTTAGTACAGTTGAAAAAAAGACATAAGTCCATCAAGTTCAACCAAGGTACAGGGTTGGGAAAAGTTATTTATACAACACTCATGAGTCCTTCTTCTAACGACTTCCCTAACCCATTTCACTTGTGCTATCAGAAGAAAGTCTTCCCTCATCACTAAGGCCCATGTCACTATTTACTCCCTAGGCCCTATTCCATCCCACAACTGTCCTCATCCTTAACTTGGGCTCTCACATAACAATACGACCTCTTTCGCTCTCATCGGGGAACCTTTTCTTCACTATTCAAACACACAGACATAAGCCCAATACTCAAAAAAACTCTCTGGACCCACTGCTGTATCATCATCCTTCTTGACCTCTCCTATGCTTTCTACACTGTTGACCATCCGCTTCTACTCCACATCCTGGCATCCCTGGGAATTCAGAACCGCGCACTTACATGGCTTTTCTCTTACATCTCTGATCGCACATTTAGTGTATCCAGCTTCAACATGGTTTCCTCTCCCTGCACTCTGTCTGTTGGTGAACCACAAAGTTCTGTTTATGGAACCCCTTCTCTTCTTGGTCTACACCTATGGACTTGAACTACTCAAACTAATTTGGCTTCCAACATCACTTCTATGCAGACGACTTTTCAATCTACCTCTCAAGCCCAGATCTCTCTTGTCTCGTGTTCCTGTCTGACAGCTATGTCTTCATTCATGTCATCTCGCTCCATCAAACTAAACATGGACAAGTTTGAGTTTGTCGCCTTCCAACCGTCAAACTCTCCTATTACCTCCCCACCAACTATATCTGTCAATAACTTCACAATTACTGCAACTCTCCAAGCACGATGTCTTGGTGTTACACTGGACTTCTCTCTCTCATTCACACCTCGAATTCAGTCACTAGCCACCTGCTGTCGTCTCCAACTCAAAAACAGCTCCTGCGTCAGCCCTGCCCTCTCACCTAATACCACCAAAATCCTAGTGCATGCCTTGATCATATCCCGACTAGAGTACTGTAACACCCTCCTTTGTAGTCTACCAACAGACTGCCACCACTTCAATCTATTCTGCTGCTGTTCAACTCATTCATCTCTCCTGTCGTTTCTCGAGTGCTGCTTCAGTCCCTTTCTGAGAGAATTCAAATTAAAATACTAACCTTGACTTATAAAGCACTCTGCAAGGGTTCCTGCCTACATTTCTTCCCTTATCAACAGATACAAACCCAGACTCAATCTCCACTCCTTCTGTCCTCAACCTTAATCACCTCCTCAAATCCCCAGTGAGATTATCATTTTGCCTAAATAACCGACATCCCCCAACTACTTCAGATGACTTGCCATCATACTACGTGTATATTACTGTGACCTACCTTTTGTTGCCACCCCTTATCCTTTAGATCGTAAGTCAACAAGAGCAGGGCCATTTTTCCTAGTGTATTTCAGTATGACTGTGTATTTGTGCATTTCTGTCACATGTGACTCATAATGCTCATGTATTGTAAGATAGATGTCCAACCCCCTTTGTAATTCCACATTGTAGGGTGTCAAGGAAGATGATGGTGCTTTATAAATAAACAATGAAAATAAATAGCCTTCAGAGGGATTCATGAGAGACTCACTATAGATTTGCTCTACCCCCATCTTTTGGTTTTCAGTTCTGATTTTTCATCCCAAATGCACAGAGAGTAAAGGTCAACCCAAAGCTCAGGTAGGAGTAATGATGGGTGACACTACCAAATAGCATGCAAAGGTAGGGCGTCTCCTTGCACTAACAGATATAAAAACATCCAAAAACACAAGCTACTGCTTTGGCACTTCTAGAGCGACAAACAGTATTGGCAGGGGCTCTATTACACCATCTTATTCTAAAGAACCAAAAGAAAATGACCTGAACTAGAGAGATGGGTCAAAGTAAGACTGAGAGCTAACTGGCCTGACCAACTTCCAAAATCCAAATTCTTTTTCATCATCCTGTACACATCAGGGGTGGTCCAGGGGCCTTTTGGAGAACATGGAATTTTTAAGCTGTTGCTCCGGGTTAAGACAGTGCTGGAAAATAATTGTGGCCACACAAATAATTGACACTTTTGCCCTTTTTCTCTTAGGGGTGTACTTGCTTAAGTTGCCAGGTTGTACGACTACAGTATACTCAGCCACCCTGTGTGTGCTACATATTTGGGGGTGTTAGCCGTTTACAAAGGTAACAAACAATACTCGTCCTTTACATAAACATACTACAATTACATCGAGAAAATGCTCATACTCCACCAATAAACACTAAAAGCCAAAATCACATACAAGTTCTTATCATTCCTATTGTGCAGTCCATATAGTCTGGTGATGGCACAACATAGGAGTTTTAAGCAGGGGGCAACAGTGGCTATTATTCCTCTTCACACATTAACAAGTAATCCTCCACCAAGGTATATTCAAGCAGTTTACCAAATTCCAATTCACATTATCACTTTACAGGCTCTCTGGTACCTGTCCAACACAGTTCCCCTAAGTGCTCCGCCACAGGCGATGCAGGTAGTAAGGGGCCATCTCCATTTCCTCTTCTATGTAAGGGTGGTGTCATATCCCCTCCATCTGTCTACTCCTCCTGCCCTCCATTTACCTTCTCCGCCCCCCTTCCCTTCTTTTTTTCTTCCTGCCCCATCACACTTTATTTTAAAGAGGAACATCACACCTTTTCTGATGTTCCTCTCAGATAATGCCTCCCCCCTCCATACTGCATTTTGGATGTCAGCGTTATCTTAAACGCTGACATCCTGCTGAATTCCACCCCTTCCGCCCCTTAGCCGTCATTGTATGATGCTCAACTCTTCGCCGGCCACTGTTCGAATCCCGCACGCTGCTCCTCAAATCTCACGTGTGTCTGCATCCAGTGTCATTGCAGCCTATGCAATGAAACGGCACATGCGTGAGATCTGAGGGCGGCGCAGTCTCTGTCAGGAAGCCTTCGACATCCAAGATGGTGATACCCTATGGAGGATGGCAAGGGAACAGAGGGTTTCCAAGCGCGATGTGACTGGAGAGGTAAGTTTTTAATTGTTAAGTGCTAAACCTGAGGCACAGGGGGACAAACCAGGTTTGGGAAGTTTGTATTAATACCCCAAGACCTGAAATGTTCCTCTTTAAGGGCGCTCATTTGCAACCCTATCTAGGCTCTTTTGCAGAAACTCCAAGATGCACGATATGGAAAAGAGCCATGGAGCATGACCAAGCGAATTAGGCCCGCCACGTCCGGTACTAAATCTTAGCAGAAGAAGTCTTCCTGGCGCAAATCAAGGTAGCCACTAACCGAAGGGAAAGCCCCCTGTCCCACAGCATCTGGGACTCAATCACCATGCCGTTAGAGCCAGAGACTGCGATTTTGGATGCAACAGCGTCCCTTGTGACAGCAGATTCAGCCTGTCTGGAAGACGAAGAGGCCGATCGTCAGCCTGACCACGTCTGCAAACCAGAACCTTGGCCGATTAGGAGTGACTAGAATGGCCGTGGTGCCCTCTAGACTCACCTTTTTTACCACTGTAGTAAGAAGCGACAACAGCGGTGAAGTGGAAAATTAAATATTATACTTAGTATTATTTCGTTCTAGCCGCCTGTATGCCATCTCACACATTGTCAGTGTTTAGGGGGATTTTCACCCCTCCCTCCTCATAGGTTTAAACCATTACCAAGAATGGAATGTTGTGTTTGCTTGATGAGAAACAGATGTTCTTCATGTCTGGCATATAGTTCCAAGTACAGCCGCACTCTTACTCTCAGTATTGTGTGGGTGCGCGGTTCGCGGAGACGCCGCATATACCAAGTCTATTTGTGAAGAACCAGCACTCCAAAAAGTTCATGCAAAAAGTTGTATTGCTATATCATAAGCATAGTACAGCGGTGGAAGTGAGTCGACGTTTCGGGGTGCACTGGGGCCCCCTTCATCAGGACCCACCACATGTACAAGAGGAGAACAGATTGCCATCCATTGTATTACATAAATAGTTAAACAAACCAATCAGAATGTTAGAAGCATTGCATTTTCGCGCCTGACGTCATTGGTGTAACTTTTTGCATGAACTTTTTGGAGTGCTGGTTCTTCACAAATAGACTTGTTCTTCATGTCTGAACTACACCGTCCATATATGTGTATCTGTATATGTTTGAAATGACCAATGGGAAAATGACATGTGTTCAGGCATCCAATCAAGAATGGTCATTTAAGCTTCTTTGTCTAAAACTGTATTTAAGCAAACAAGAGAGCCAGCAATTTGGGCAGAGGAATATCGGGCCCCCGGTTGACCGAATTAACATTGCATTTTATGAAGATATTTTGCTTCTGGATACTTTTTCCGCAACAGTGGGAATGCAAATACCAGCCAATATGTGGACCACAGAGTCACAAGAGCATCCACCGTGGAGGCCACACTGACATAGCTTATTTTTGTGCCAGGATGCAAAAAGGTCCAACTCAGGTAACACCCCACCTGTCGCAAATCACACAGAACACGTCAGGATGTAGAGCCCACTATCCCGGGTCCACAGTTTCTCTCGCAGGTGTTGTTCACAGCTGGAGTGTGGACACCTGAGATGCCGGACATGAGATGCCGGAAGACCCTGCAGTCTGCTGGTCCAATGGGAAAGGCACAGTAAAATTGCCCTCAGCTTCAGAACATTGATGGGAAACCGAGAGACATGCGGTGACCACCAAGGGACGCTGAGTGACAGGAGAGAGGTGTGCTGTCGTCACATATCTGACATTGCAGAGCTTCAGCCAGGTCGGGGGTGGAGATGCAGGCAGGCCGGTAAGTGCTTTTTTTTTTTTTTTTTGGTGCCTTTAATATGACCATCCAATAAAAAAAACAAGGTACTAACCTTTTGTCTTTTGCAGCTGATTGGTCTGTCTCCATTGATCAGCAACTCACCCGATCGAACCCTGCATAGAAACTCTAGCGACTGGCAATTTCTTTTGTGACTGTGCCTTTCCGCCATCAGACACAGGGACGTAGCCACTCTCCATTCATTACAATAGAGCAGGCAAGTCAGGCCCTTGCACGCTCTTTCCATTGCAGCGAATGGAGAGGACGTGGCCCTGCGACTAATTGAGGGGAAGGCCCCATCCCGAAACGGAAGTGCCGTGAATTGTATTCCAACGCGACAGGCGCAGGATGCGATCCAGCGATTGGGTGACTTGCTGAACACCGGAGTAGGACCGATCAGCTGCAGGGGACAAATGGTAAGTACCTTTTGTTTTTTAATTGGGCGGTCAATCGCTTTAACAGTATAAAGTGTCCCCCAGCTATGTTGGGAGATGAAACGCAAGGGAACCAATGTCGAGTGACTGAAAACGAAAGAATAGGTAAAACTTTTCCCCATTATAGTGTACTAACATGATGTCATCAATGTGCTGAGCTTATCTGTTATTTTTCTCCTTTACTACTTGTTTGCAACTTTCTGTTATAAAAGAAAACAGTTTTCTCTAGCAACAATGGGGCCGATTCAGAACCAGGTGAAAAAAAATGCACTCCTGCTATTCGCTTTCATTGTCTACCTTGGGACTGAATCAGAACCAGGTGAGAAAACTCCCTCCTGCCATTTACTTTCATTGTCTACCTTGGGGATGATTCAGAACCAGGTGAAAAAACGCACTCCTGCCATTCACTTTCATTGCCTACCTTGGGGATGATTCAGAACCAGGTGAAAAAAACGCACTCCTGCTATTCGCTTTCATTGTCTACCTTGGGGCTGAATCAGAGCCAGGTGAGAAAACTCCCTCCTGCCATTTACTTTTATTGCCTACCTTGGGGATGATTCAGAACCAGGTGAAAAAACGCACTCCTGCCATTCACTTTCATTGCCTACCTTGGGACTGAATCAGAGCCAGGTGAGAAAACTCCCTCCTGCCATTCACTTTCATTGCCTACCTTGGGGATGATTCAGAACCAGGTGAGAAAACTCCCTCCTGCCATTTACTTTCATTGAGGATGATTCAGAACCAGGTGAGAAAACTCCCTCCTGCCATTCACTTTCATTGTCTACCTTGGGGATGATTCAGAACCAGGTGAAAAAAACGCACTCCTGCTATTCGCTTTCATTGTCTACCTTGGGGCTGAATCAGAGCCAGGTGAGAAAATTCCCTCCTGCCATTTACTTTCATTGAGGATGATTCAGAACCAGGTGAGAAAACTCCCTCCTGCCATTCACTTTCATTGTCTACCTTGAGGATGATTCAGAACCAAGTGAGAAAACTCCCTCCTGCCATTCACTTTCATTGCCTACCTTGGGGATGATTCAGAACCAGGTGAGAAAACTCCCTCCTGCCATTCACTTTCATTGCCTACCTTGGGGATGATTCAGAACCAGGTGAGAAAACTCCCTCCTGCCATTCACTTTCATTGTCTACCTTGGGGATGATTCAGAACCAGGTGAGAAAACTCCCTCCTGCCATTCACTTTCATTGCCTACCTTGGGGATGATTCAGAACCAGGTGAGAAAACTCCCTCCTGCCATTCACTTTCATTGCCTACCTTGGGGATGATTCAGAACCAAGTGAGAAAACTCCCTCCTGCCATTCACTTTCATTGCCTACCTTGGGGATGATTCAGAACCAGGTGAGAAAACTCCCTCCTGCCATTCACTTTCATTGCCTACCTTGGGGATGATTCAGAACCAGGTGAGAAAACTCCCTCCTGCCATTCACTTTCATTGTCTACCTTGGGGATGATTCAGAACCAGGTGAGAAAACTCCCTCCTGCCATTCACTTTCATTGTCTACCTTGGGGATGATTCAGAACCAGGTGAGAAAACTCCCTCCTGCCATTCACTTTCATTGTCTACCTTGGGGCTGATTCAGAGTTAGACAATGGAAGTGAATGGCAGTTTTCTCTCCTAAAAGAAAAAGTGAGAATTCTAACCAGGCTTCCAATCGACCCCAATGTGTTTATGTTAGCAACGTACAGCAAAGTGGTGTTCACATCAGAAAGCTCCGGATAAGGGAGATTTCCTTTAAACCGGACCTTCAGCGTGATTTAATGAAAAGCCCAAACTCTTAAAAAACTATTCCCCAGCATCTAAAATTAATATATTTTATGTTTTTAGTCACTAACTTATTATTCTTTCCCCCCACTGGGCTGCAACTGTTCAGGAATTTAAGATACGGGCGCCGCCATCTTGACTCAGAAGCATCACACTTACTGAGTAGAGGAGAGTGCGATAAGGTACAGGGGGGGCGGGTTATAGCTGTGCTTTTCTCAGAAAGAGCAGAGCTGGGGTCAGGTAAAGGTCAGCAGTCCCAGAATGCAGAGCAGCACAGTCAGGAGGCACTTCCTGTTTGCAGGCTGCCTGATAAGATGGCGGCTTCCATAAGCCACCATCTTGGATGTTTAAAGGCTCATAACATGCAGTAGATGCAGGTAGGATTATTTTTAATGTGAGCAATCTGTACAGGGTGTGGGAAACATATAAGATAGACTCTTATTCAGGGTGAAGGTCCGGATTAATGTGAGCAATCTGTATGTACAGGGTGTGGGAAACATATAAGATAGGCTCTTATTCAGGGTGAAGGTCCGGATTAATGTGAGCAATCTGTATGTACAGGGTGTGGGAAACATATAAGATAGGCTCTTATTCAGGGTGAAGGTCCGGATTAATGTGAGCAATCTGTATGTACAGGGTGTGGGAAACATATAAGATAGGCTCTTATTCAGAGTGAAGGTCCGGATTAATGTGAGTAATCTGTATGTACAGGGTGTGGGAAACATATAAGATAGGCTCTTATTCAGAGTGAAGGTCCGGATTAATGTGAGTAATCTGTATGTACAGGGTGTGGGAAACATATAAGATAGGCTCTTATTCAGAGTGAAGGTCCGCTTTAAGCTTTATTACTCACCTGGGGCAATGTGCAGATGAGGTTCTTCCTCTTCATTCTTCACTAATAAATCTTTCTCCTCAGTTTTCACCGTCGTCTTTATAGTGTCTTCGGCTTCGTCTGTGAATTAAGATGAGAGTCACGCCCCTGTACTGAGCCGTATGAAACACAAGTGTGACTAAATGAGATATATATATATATATATATATATATATATCCCCCCAGGTCACCCCATACACTCACCTAGTTTCCCGGTCCAATGGCGCATCCGCTACCCCTCTAGCAGGGCGTGTGCCAGTGCCAGACATTTGTAAATGGCCAGGCAGGCACGCTCCCTGTTAGAGGGAAGCGGGGATGCGGCCGTCAGCGCGCTCTGAGCCGCTGGCCTCAGATGAAGGCTTAGACGGCGTGACGTCAGCGGCTCCGAACGTGCTGATTGGACGAGCGGCTGCGCATGGCCTGCAGGATCGGGGAAAGGTAAGTTGGACTCGATCGGGGTGCCCCGGGGACAAGGACCAAAACCCAGGATAGTCAAAATCCCAGGTTTTGGTCCACATTAAAGAGGAACAACACACACTCTCAGCGGGGGGCATCCCGAATTGGCTGTGTGTATGCCCCTAGGTCACTCACCTTCCTGTAGCTCCCACGCTGCAGACTCGGGCGAGAATGAGTGCGCTGATTGGCTGAGCGACCCCTTTTAACCAATCAGCATGCTCGCTTTTGCTCGGCTCCCTTCGACTCTGCTGGCAGCTAAGCAGCCGAGTGTGCCGACGGCCGAACCCCTCGCTCACCTACTAGCAATCACGTGCCCGCACTGCCCATTCAGAAAGGCCAGGGGCGTGCGCAGCTAAAGGTGAGCCGGGATGCGGCCATGGCGGAGGGATGCTGCGAGGGCTCAGAGACTCCGGCTTCTGGGGTGGTTTTACACAGTGGGGCATGCCAATTCAGAATGGAGTGGAACTCGGGTGGCCCTGGAGTCTAAAAGATGTTCCTCTTTAAAGAAGCTTTATTACTCACTCATGATGTCATGATTAAGGACCTACTGTCCGAAACGCGTTGGCGTTAGGGCCCATCTTGTACATATTTACTACTTTGTGACCTGTTGGATTACTGATTTTAATTGAAGAAAATAAAAGCAGAAGATTTTACAACATTTGCTGCCTGGCTCAATACTTCTTATTATTACTCACTCTGCCCGACTTGTAGAGGATGTTCCTTCTCCTGACTCTTCTTGGACACATCCTCCTCAGCTTTCACATGTTTCTCTATGTCGCCTCCAGACTCTGTGAGTAGAGATGAGAGTCACACCCCTGTATGGAGATGTGTGAGACACAGCAGAGCTTGTGCAGGGTCGCTGGCCTGGGGGGGGGGGGGGGGGGGGGGGAGACACGGAAAGGCTTTCTATAGAAAGCTCACTACTCACCTACACTGATGGCCAGAGGAATTGCCTCCTCTTTGGTCTTCACAAACACTTTCTCTTCCCCCTCAGTCTTCACATTTCTCACTACAACGTCTCCAGGGTCTGTGAATAGAGATGAGAGTCCCTGTATGGAGATGTGTGAGACACAGCAGAGCTTGTGCAGGGTCACTGGCCTGGGTGGAGGGGAGACACGGAAAGGCTTTCTATAGAAAGCTCACTACTCACCTACACTGATGGCCAGAGGAATTTCCTCCTCTTTCGTCTTCACAAACACTTTCTCTTCCCCCTCAGTCTTCGCATTTCTCACTACAACGTCTCCAGGGTCTGTGAATAGAGATGTGAGTCCCTGTATGGAGATGTGTGAGACACAGCAGAGCGTGTGCAGGATCACTGACCTGGGGGGAGGGGAGACACGGAAAGGCTTTCTATAGAAAACTCACTACTCACCTACACTGATGGCCAGAGGAATTTCCTCCTCTTTGGTCTTCACAAACACTTTCTCTTCCTCCTCAGTCTTCGCATTTCTCACTACAACGTCTCCAGGGTCTGTGAATAAAGAGGAGAATGGGAGGGGCATGGTAAGGAGGGCAGGTGAAAAAAACATTCCAGTCAATTGAGGCCTGTGAATCAGGATGACGTCGCATGGAGCCGACAAAAGCTCAGGCGGTCATATAATGGGATGGTAATACCTTGGGATGGGCTATGTCTTCCTCCTGCTGGGGCTATAACAAACAAGATGAGTCAGCCTGAAAAGCCTGTCAGCTCCCTGCTGAGAGCTCCATCGTGTTACATTGTTATAGCCAAATAGTGATACCTTTATCTTATTTGCTTCTACTGTAATCAGCTGTGATGATGTCATGAGCCTGGGATGGTAATACCTTGGCATGGGCTATCTCTACCTCCTGCTGGGGCTGTAACAAACAAGATGAGTCAGCCTGAAAAGCCAGTCGGCTCCCTGCTAAGAGCTCCATCGTGTTACATTGTTATAGCCAAATAGTGATACCTTTATCTTATTTGCTTCTACTGTAATCAGCTGTGATGATGTCATGAGCCTGGGATGGTAATACCTTGGCATGGGCTGTCTCTACCTCCTGCTGGGGCTGTAACAAACAAGATGAGTCAGCCTGAAAAGCCTGTCAGCTCCCTGCTGAGAGCTCCATCGTGTTACATTGTTATAGCCAAATAGTGATACCTTTATCTTATTTGTTTCTACTGTAATCAGCTGTGATGATGTCATGAGCCTGGGATGGTAATACCTTGGCATGGGCTATCTCTACCTCCTGCTGGGGCTGTAACAAACAAGATGAGTCAGCCTGAAAAGCCTGTCAGCTTCCTGCTGAGAGCTCCATCGTGTTACATTGTTATAGCCAAATAGTGATACCTTTATCTTATTTGCTTCTACTGTAATCAGCTGTCATGATGTCATGAGCCTGGGATGGTAATACCTTGGCATGGGCTATCTCTACCTCCTGCTGGGGCTGTAACAAACAAGATGAGTCAGCCTGAAAAGCCAGCCGGCTCCCTGCTAAGAGCTCCATTGTGTTACATTGTTATAGCCAAAGAGTGATATATTTATCTTAATTGTTTCTACTGTAATAAGCTGTGATGTCATGAGCCTGCTATTGAAATGTAGACAGCTTACAGTGCAATGCGGTGTGTGATGGAAAAGACTCAAGGCAAAGATTCTGTACATTCCCTTACCTTGTGGTGGGAGGAGCTGCTGCCCCTCCATCATGGCGTCCTTGTGGAGCTCCTCGTGTCCCACCGAGATCCTCTCCGTCCTATTGGGGTAATGGCCCCTCTGTAGAGGTCACACTGGAAGACATCAAAAAAATTTCCCGTTCATGTCTGTAGGGTATTGTGAATCGGGAAGCCGCACTGTGTGACCTCACCAGTCCCCCATTATACATACCTCACCGGCGCTCCCACTGCGCATATGCGGCAATCCAGTCTTTGTGTGCCCACGCCCACCATAACTGAATGGCTGACACGGCCGCACACAGGGGATGCCGCCCCCATTGATCGCAAACTCTGCTAAAGCGGAACAAACCCACGGTAGCCCGCAATGGAATCTCCAAAATTCCAGGGCTTGGTTGCTGGCCTTCCACAGGGGCACCCCGAATCGGTGTGTGAATTCCTCCCCGGGGCCCCGCAAAACTCACCCGCTTTCTGGCGCCCTCGGCGATGTAGATATTGGGCGGCTGCATTCCTCAGACTGTGAGCATGCTCCTGTCCCCAGCCTATGTGAATCGGCGAGAGAGCGCCCACTGCTGGGGATGTGGCCACTCATGCAAGAGCCGTTTAAAGGGGATCAACACCCGTGTGGGGCGCGGATGGTGGTCCCAGCCACTATAAGACAGTCTGGAGCTAGAGGAGCATCCAGAATGCAGGACCCCCCCCCCCAAACACCCTTAATCCTTACCTTAGCCTCAATCCTCTACTGGTGGTCAGGTGGGCGGAGCTTCCTGGGCGCCGCAACATCACTACCCACTACTCCTCCAGGCGGAGGATCGAGGCTAAGGTAAGGATTACAGGCGTTCCAGGGGGTTATGTGCGGGGGGGGGGGGGGGCTACAGCATTCTGGATGCCCCCCACCAGACTGTTTGAAACAGCTGGGGGGGGGGGGAGGGGGGGCGGTGCGGACCTGTGTGTGCACGCATGTCTGCGTGTGTGCTCTTCGCATCTTCATGTGTGTCTGCCTGTGTGTGCGTGTTTGACTTTGTGTGGGGGCTTGCATGCATGCAGTGTGTGTGTGCCTATGTGTGAGGGGCTTGTATGTGTGTGTGTTCCTATGTGTGGGGGCTTGTATGTGTGTGTGCTTATGTGTGAGGGGCTTGTATGTGTGTGTGCGCCTATGTGTGGGGGCTTGTATGTGTGTGTGCCTATGTGTGAGGGGCTTGTATGTGTGTGTGCCTATGTGTGGGGGCTTGTATGTGTGTGTGCCTATGTGTGGGGGCTTGTATGTGTGTGTGCCTATGTGTGAGGGGCTTGTATGTGTGTGTGCCTATGTGTGGGGGCTTGTATGTGTGTGTGCCTATGTGTGAGGGGCTTGTATGTGTGTGTGCGCCTATGTGTGGGGGCTTGTATGTGTGTGTGTGCTTATGTGTGGGGGCTTGTATGTGTGTGTGTGCCTATGTGTGGGGGCTTGTATGTGTGTGTGCCTATGTGTGAGGGGCTTGTATGTGTGTGTGCCTATGTGTGGGGGCTTGTATGTGTGTGTGCCTATGTGTGGGGGCTTGTATGTGTGTGTGCCTATGTGTGAGGGGCTTGTATGTGTGTGTGCGCCTATGTGTGGGGGCTTGTATGTGTGTGTGTGCTTATGTGTGGGGGCTTGTATGTGTGTGCGCCTATGTGTGGGGACTGGTATGTGTGTGTGCCTATGTGTGGGGGCTTGTATGTGTGTGTGTGCTTATGTGTGGGGGCTTGTATGTGTGTGTGCCTATGTGTGGGGGCTTGTATGTGTGTGTGCCTATGTGTGGGGGCTTGTGTGTGTGTGTGTGCCTATGTGTGGGGGCTTGTGTGTGTGTGTGTGCCTATGTGTGGGGGCTTGTATGTGTGTGTGCCTATGTGTGGGGGCTTGTATGTGTGTGTGTGCTTATGTGTGGGGGCTTGTATGTGTGTGTGCCTATGTGTGGGGGCTTGTATGTGTGTGTGTGCTTATGTGTGAGGGGCTTGTATGTGTGTGTGCCTATGTGTGGGGGCTTGTATGTGTGTGTGCCTATGTGTGGGGGCTGGTATGTGTGTGTGTGCCTATGTGTGGGGGCTTGTATGTGTGTGTGTGCCTATGTGTGGGGGCTTGTATGTGTGTGTGTGCCTATGTGTGGGGGCTGGTATGTGTGTGTGTGCCTATGTGTGGGGGCTTGTATGTGTGTGTGTGCCTATGTGTGGGGGCTTGTATGTGTGTGTGTGCCTATGTGTGGGGGCTTGTATGTGTGTGTGCCTATGTGTGGGGGCTTGTATGTGTGTGTGTGCCTATGTGTGGGGGCTTGTATGTGTGTGTGCCTATGTGTGGGGGCTTGTATGTGTGTGTGTGCCTATGTGTGGGGGCTTGTATGTGTGTGTGTGCCTATGTGTGGGGGCTTGTATGTGTGTGTGTGCCTATGTGAGGGGGCTTGTATGTGTGTGTGCCTATGTGTGGGGGCTTGTATGTGTGTGTTCCTATGTGTGGGGGCTTGTATGTGTGTGTGCCTATGTGTGGGGGCTTGTATGTGTGTGTGCTTATGTGTGAGGGGGGCTTGCATGCATGCAGGGTGTATGTTTGCCTACACGTATGTGTTTGCTTGAATGTTTATGTTTGCCTGTGTGTGTGGTGTTTTCATGTAATTTATTTGTTATTATGTATTTATTAGGTGCAGTTTCCCTTTAAGGACGTGGCTTAAGGACAACAAATGTCCCTCTTTACTGTTTTCAAAAGTTGGGAAGTATGTGATTGGACGACAGCCCAGTGAGGTCACCAAAGAGTGAAGCACATTCAGCTTTACCCTGGAATTCATACACAGGGGCATCCCTATGCGGGATGGCAAAGTAAAGCGGACCAAAACCATAGCTCCCAACTTTTCAGGGTGGGAAAGAGGGACAATTGTTAAATTAAACCACGCCCCCTCATTGAGGGATGGATAGGAGATAGGGTGTAACATTTACAACAATAGAAACACTTTGAATAGGCAAATGAATCATTTATTGCTGCAGATCTGCATGTTACACCCCAAAGAGGGACAAATGAGAACAACGAGGGACAGGGGGACACGGACTCAAAAGAGGGACAGTCCCTCCAAATCAGGGACACTTAGAAGCTATGCAAAACCCAGGTACTTTTTCCGTTTTTGAAGCTAATGAGGGTTTAGTGGTCGCTGTAAGGAGAGTGGGGGGTGTTATTAGTCAGAGGCAGGAAGGGTAACTAAAAAGGCGCCATTATCTTACCAACTGCCGTCTTGTGCTCACAGAACCGGCCCCGCCCACTTCCGCTATACTAGGCTCCGCCCCCTCCTACAAGCTTCTTACATAAGCGGCTTGGGCGCTTTCAGGTCTTATAGTTACCCCAAGCCTGAGGAGGGTGAGGCCACCTCGGCTAAATCTGGGTCACCTAGTTAAACGGAAAAACATGGCCGGCGACCATTTTCTTGTAGCCCAACATGAAGCGACACTTTCCGTGACGAAAACATATCTACTACAGGACTGTGCGATGTATTATTACACTCGTATGGACATGACATTCTATTTCACAATCACGCTGTAGATATGTATTTAATCTGGTGAAATACAATTACATCTAAAGCGGCACCTGGTCCTCCTGTGCAGTGAGAGCAACGTTTGAGCTTCAACAACATGGCGGCCGCTCCAGAGACAGGTGACGTCAGAGAGTCAAAGCGGAATCTTTAATTCATTGGTTTGACTCTATGTGGCGGGAGTGGCTATGGCAACCGAGGGCATCAGGGGGATAAAAGAGAAGAGCAGAGGGCTGGGAGGAGAGACATTAACCCTTTATGTGTCTGATTTCTCTTTGAGGGGGAGGGGAGACATTAAACCGGACCTTCACCATGATTTATTGAAAATCCCAAACGCTTATAAAACAAATCTAAAATTAATATATTTTAAGTTTTTACTCACTGATATTTCCCCACACTGGGCTGCAACTCTGTTCAGGACTTTATGATACAGGTGCTGCCATCTTGACGCAGAAGCATCACACTTACTGAGGAGAGGAGAGCGGGATAAAGTGCTGTGCTTTGCTCAGACAGAGCAGAGCTGGGGTCAGGAAAAGGTCAGCCATCCCAGAATGCAGAGCAGCACAGTCAGAAGGCACCTCCTTTTTTGCAGGCTGCCTGATGTTCCATGAGCCGCCATCTTGGATGTTTAAAGGCTCATAAGATGCAGGTAGGATGATTTTTAATGTGGGCAATCTGTATGTACAGGGTGTGGGAAACATATAAGATAGGCTCTTATTCAGGATGAAGGTCCGGATTAATGGGAGCAATCTGTATGTACAGGGGGGAAACATATAAGATAGGCTCTTATTCAGGGTGAAGGTCTGGATTAATGTGGGCAATCTGTACGTACAGGGTGTGGGAAACATATAAGACAGGCTCTTATTCAGGGTGAAGGTCCGGATTAATGGGAGCAATCTGTATGTACAGGGTGGGGGAAACATATAAGATAGGCTCTTATTCAGGGTGAAGGTCCGGATTAATGTGAGCAATCTGTATGTACAGGGTGGGGGAAACAAATAGGATAAACTCTTATTCAGGGTGAAGGTCCGCTTTAACCCTTCATGTGTCTGAGTTCTTTCTGTGGGGCATTAACCCTCTATGTTTCCAAAATGGGTTTTGGCCTTCACCCCAAAACTATCCAGATTGTCCTGTGCGGCCATATATCCCGCACCGTCCCCTCCCCATCGCTGCTCGCCTCCGCCCCCGAGTGCCAGAGGAGAGGTAAGAGCGCTGTGTGTATGTTGAGTGCCCAGCTTCCTGTGGGAGGGATGGCCCTCACTGGCTGTAATAGAGGGATGCTCCTCACTGGCTGTAATAGAGGGATGCTCCTCACTGGTTGTAATAGAGGGATGCTCCTCACTGGCTGTAATAGAGGGATGCTCCTCACTGGCTGTAATAGAGGGATGCTCCTCACTGGCTGTAATAGAGGGATGCTCCTCACTGGCTGTAATAGAGGGATGTTCCTCACTGGTTGTAATAGAGGGATGCCCCTCACTGGTTGTAATAGAGGGATGCCCCTCACTGGCTGTAATGGAGGGGTGCCCCTCACTGGTTGTAATAGAGGGATGCCCCTCACTGGCTGTAATGGAGGGATGCCCCTCACTGGCTGTAATGGAGGGATGCCCCTCACTGGCTGTAATGGAGGGATGCCCCTCACTGGCTGTAATAGAGGGATGCTCCTCACTGGTTGTAATGGAGGGATGCCACTCACTGGCTGTAATGGAGGGATGCACCTCACTGGTTGTAATAGAGGGATGCCCCTCACTGGCTGTAATGGAGGGATGCCCCTCACTGGCTGTAATGGAGGGATGCCCCTCACTGGCTGTAATGGAGGGATGCTCCTCACTGGTTGTAATGGAGGGATGCCACTCACTGGCTGTAATGGAGAGATGCCCCTCACTGGCTGTAATGGAGGGGTGCCCCTCTCACTACAGCCCCCGGCTGTAATGTGTGTGCTGAGGGCTTGCCATTATTATTATATAATAATATTTAATTCTTAGTGGAATTTCCCTTTTAGGGCATGACTGGGGGCGTGGTTTAGGTGCAAAAAAATCTTCGCTATGCGCACCGCTTCTTGTGTCCCTCTTTACGGCTTTTTAAAGTTAGGAGATATGGTTTTGGTCCTATTTTAAAGTGGACCAACACCCAGGATTTTGACTATCATGGGTTTTGGCCCACTTAGGTGGGGCACCCGCTGTGTGAAACCCCCCAGAAAGCCCCGAAAACTCACCTGACCCCGCTCCCACGCGTCACTCTTACAGGGAGCGCGCCCGCACCGGCCATTCACAAACGGCCGGCGCTGGTGACCTGCGGGAGGCAGCGGCGGCCCGCGCAGGAACGGGGAGAAGGTAAGGCTTGTGGGCGATTTCGGATGCCCCGCGGGGAGGGATAGATCCTATAGATCCCCTGGCCGATCCCCCCTGGGTGTTGGACCAAAAGCGGGCCTGGAGTCTAAAAGCCTCATTCCATACCCCCCTGGGACATCCAGATTCAGGATGCCCCGCTGTGGAACCCCCCCCCCTCAAGTCAGCATGTAAACTCACCTTCTCTGCGATCCAACGGCGCATGTGCAAGCAGTGGCTGCCACCTGCTATACCTATGTGCACCAGGCACCTGTGACAGGCACACCCTGTTAGAGGGTAGTGAGTGCACTGATTGGATGAGAGGCTGTGAATGCGCGGTCAGACCGGGTAAATGTGAGTTTTAGTGGGTGACCTGGGAGGTTTCACACATGAGGGCATCCCGAATCAGGGTGCCAAGGGAAAGGACCAAACCAGTAGTCAAAATCCTGGGTTTTGGTCCACTTTAAGGAGTTATTGTGTGTGTGAGGAAAGCAGGGAGGGGGCCTCCTGAAAAGATGAGTGAAAAAGATAGACTTCTGAGATTCTTATTATTTTATGCTAGAAAGTGTATTATGCTGAATTGGAAGCACCCGGCGACCCCGTCCCTGTTGGCCTGGAAGAAGCTCATAAACCAGAAAATGGCCATGTATAAATTAACCTATACTGCCCGTGGGATTCCCCAAAAGTTCGAGAGGGTCTGGGGGCCTTGGTTGCAGTGCTCGGAGACTGTGGCAGATGATACCTGAGGGGTGTGAGTGATACTCCGTAAGAACCTTTGCCAACCCGAGATAGGAAGTGAATATGGGCCTACAGATGACCGGACTGGTAGGAGTTGTCCCCCCCCCCTCCTTATTTTGGGAATTAGGGTTTACGGAGCCACGTGGTGGTGCCCCCTCCCTAGGCGTGTCAATTCATACTGGCGGCTGTTGAGCTGGTCTGGTAATATCGCCGGTGGTCTCTTTCCTTTCCCGGGCCTCGGGTATGAATGGGGTGTGAATGTGTGTCTAAGTAGATAAGTTGTCCAATTGAACTGTATTGTTTGATTTGTAGTGTATTGTAATGTCTCGCCAGTTTATTTTCAAAAGCAAAATAAAAACTTATAAAAAAAGAAAAAGATAGACTTAAAGAGGAACAAAACCCCAAATTTTGACTATCCCGGGTTCTGTTCCGTGCACCCCCGGGGAATCCCAAATTGGAAACCCCCCCAGTACATCTCACCTCTTCCCTGTCCAACAGCACATGCGCGGGTTCTCGTCCAATCAGTGCCATTTGCTGTGACTATGTGATTCTGCAAACGGCTCTGATTTGCTTCAATAGTGAGAAAGGGTGGGCACATTCCGAGCGGCATGCGTCCTCCCACTAAGCTTATGTGAATGACGTGAGCGTGTGCACAGCCTGAGGATGCAGGGGATGCGGACGCTCTTGCTCCCCATTGTAAACAATCAGAGCCGTTTGGCGACGGCAAACAGCTCAAATGGACGATTGATTGTGCCTTTGAACCGGGGAAAGGTGAGTGAGTGAATACCCGTGACTTGTGGGATTTCACACAGTGGGGGAAGGCCAGCGGTTGAACAGAAGTTTCCAGGGCCGGCCACCCTGGGTTTTGTTCCAGTTTAAACTAGCTAATTTCCACCCTGTGTGAGGAGAGGGTGGTGTCTGAGCTATTACAGGATGACCTCCGCCTCCAGTAATGAGGACAGATTGTATGAGGCAAAGTGAGAGGGTTTTAAAAAAAATTCTAAATTCTAACGGCTATGAGAGCAAAGGAGGAAGAATTTATTACACTGGCTCCGCCCATTTGAGCTGGGTTTGTTATGGCACCCTGAGTTGAAGGAGGGGGTGATATCCACAGAGTGGAATCACCCTGTCACAACACAGGTATCACTGGGAAAGGAAGTGAGGGAGTGCTGGGGATACATCGGACTTGTAGCTTAGTCTAGATTTACTGCTGTTTACAGCCATGACAAGTTATGATGCTAGATGGCGCTGTGACCAATGCTCAACTGTAGTTTCTTTGCAATTTTCTGATGTGTTGTATTTCCTGTGCATTCAGTTGCTATATGGTATTTCCTTTTTTCTTTCTGTGTTAACCACCATTAAAGGTGACATTCTCTTACTGCATTCATGTTCCAGTAAAGCCAATTCCTGTTATACTATTAATGTCTATCTGGATTACGACTCCACCCAGCACTCACACTCTGCAACAGGTTATTGGCCCAGTGGCCGAACGAAGCCACGATGAACGAATAAAGCCCAGTGACCAAGTACGGCCCAGGCAGAGCAAGGCCCAGGACGGGAGACAGCGAGGACGATGCAGAGATCGACATAAGGAAGCTTTACACAGAGACATTTCCTGTATACAAGTAAGACTGAATAAGACTGAGGAAGAATGGCCAGCAGCTCAGAGCTTATACTCTCAGTTGTCCAGATGAACAATGACAATTGTCATATGGAAGTGAAAATGCTATTATCCAGAGATTACTTGCGGGGCCACAGGATAATAATCAGGACTAGGACAGGAAAAACAGACAGGCACGGACCACCATAAGCTTACTAGTGGAAGATGATCAGCTTATTCACATACGCAGTGAGAATACAGCGAAAGACATGTGGGATGTACTGAAATGACTGCATGAGAGATCCAGTTTAACCAGCAAGTTGTTTCTGTTGAGGGAACTTTACAAAATGAGGTTTAGCAGAGAGCAGGACATGCAGGAACATATAAATGCCATGCTGGAAGTGATTGCACAATATAACAGACAGTCACACAGCAGCCATGTTGTTGTGCAGCTAACCCAACACATACACTGCACTGATTAATGCGCTGGACACACGGCCTAAGACAGATCTGACACTAGCATTTGTAAAGACCAGGCTCATAGATGAGTATCAGTGAAGGAAGGAGCTTGCTCATGACTCCACAGAAACTGACACCAAAACCACTTTTAAAGTTACAGACACAAACATACACCAAAAGGAAACCAGGGTGTGCTTTAGGTGCCGCAAACAAGGACACATATAGAGAGACTGTAACATATGGAAAGCAGAGCAAATAAGACAGCGTCCCTCTTACACTAAGCCACAATCTCTGATCCATGTGTAGGGAACTGGAATGCCACATTTTAAGTGACAGGCAATCAAACATTTCATGGTGCATTGACCGGGAGCAACTTTTTCTGAATAACAAAGAGACTACCTTTCAGATGGAAGTAAAATATACGCAGAGGAATATGGGCTTGGAACCCTTGTATGCCCCAATGATGCAGGACACAATTTGGCCATAACAGTGAAGGATGTGCTTTATGTTCCTGACCTTGAAGATCGGAAGGTCGAAGGTTGAAGATCTGAAATTTCAAGGAGAAAATTGTTCTATCCTGGATGGCAAGCAGACCATAGTCAGTGCCAAGCTGGATGACCATCTATACCACCTCAAAACAGTGAAGGAAAAGGTGACACTATGCACTCAAACACAATGACTGTATACACATATGGCACAGGCGTTTAGGTCACATACATCCAGAATGCATACAATAACTACAAAAGCGGAATCTGACAAAGGATCTGGCAGTATCCCCTTGTCCAATTACTGTTAAGTGTGAATGTTGCATCCAATCCAAAGCCACAAGAGCAACACTTTCTAAAGTCAGTCAGAATAGAGCTTCAAGACCATTTGAATTAGTTCACAGTGATGTATGTGGTCCGCTAAACCCACCTACACCTGGAGGCAACAGGTACAGTGACTTTCATTCAAATTACAAGACTATGTAGCAAAGGCAAGTAAAACATTTCAGAGGAAACCTTTCATACTTTGGAGTGATAATGGAGGTGAATTCACAGGAGTAATTAAAGTTTAATGGAATAGAGCATAAAAAGACAGTCCCATACACACCAGAGCAAAATGGGGTAGCTGAAAGAAATAACAGACCTCTGACTGAAATGATCAGATGTATGCTGACAGACTCTGGACTACCCCAAAAATACTGGGGTGGGGCAGCAATGACAGCCACTTATTTGCAAAACAGACTCTTTTCTAGAAAAGTCGATAAAACTCCATTTAATCTGTGGGACAATGAGACACCAAGTGTAAAACACCTAAGATTTTTTTGGATACAAAGCATTCATATACATTCCAGAGGAAAAACACACCAAACTCCAAAACAGAGCATTTGAAGGAGTCTTTGTTGGATACAGTTAAGGGTTATATATCTACCAGTACTGAAGAGCAGACACAAGCTAGCTCAGACACAGAACCAAGACACTCAACAAGAGAAAACAGAGGTAAACCACATGTACGTCTTTCATACAAAGTAAGTACCAGTGAAACTGCAACTTGGGAAGACATATCTCAGCTTTCAGAAGGAGAAGCCAGTAAATGGATAACGGCTGCAAAGGAAGAGATAAAATCCATGCATGACACTAAAACATGGACACTTACAGAACCACCACATGGAAGGAAAGCTGTAGGTTGTAAATAGACTTGTAAGGTGAAGTACAATGCAGATGGTGCAGTGGAGCAATACAAAGCAAGACTCGTAGAAAAGTGATATTCTCAAAAATATGGAGAGGACTATGATGAGACAGTAGTTAAACATGGTACAATAAGGACTTAGCTGACAGTAACCGCCACAAGGAAAATGCTAATGAAACACCATTTTTTTTTAGATTTTAAAGAATGCATTTGACTGCAGGTTGTAGACAGCTGACAACTCAAGAGGTCCAGGCACAACACCCATAAATAGCCGGGTGAGGTATTAATGAGAGACCCACTCTAGCCTGCTCTACCCCTATCTTTTGGTTTTCAGTTCTGCTTTCAGTCTCAAATGCATACAGAGTAAAGGTCAACACAGATCTCGGGCTGGAGTAATGATGGTCAACGCCCTCACATGTAATGCAAAGGCAGGGAGTCTTCTTGAACGTATTTGATAGGTATCTACATAAAGACTCAAGGCTGAAGAACACTTCCTCTCTGTCAAGGTTCGGTATTTAGCTGTCCTCCAGCTAGGACAGCAGCAGTTGGCCACACTAGGAATAGGTACTTACTGGGCAACTTCCATAACTTCAACTCCGGCGACAAACTTAGCGTGCCAGATGATATGAGATGGCACATTTATAAGCTGGGTGTATTGTCAGTGTGCATGCTGTACCTGCCCTGGCCTGCAAGGTTTACCTACTTACTTTCTTGCCAGCCAGTGCCTTGTCTTACCATGTCCAGTGCCAAGCCCTATTGCCAATCGGTGCCCTGTCTGACCATATCTAATGTCAAACCTTTTCTGACCCTCTCCAGTGCCAGGTCCTGTTGCTGATCCATGCCAACAACCTGATCAGTGCCAAGCTCTGTTGCCAGCCTGTGCCATGTCTAACCACTTCCATTACCAAGGCTTGCTGGCGACCTGCGCTGTGACTGAGCATGTGCTGTGCCAAACAAGGTAGGAGTCTGTAATGGCAGGGACTTGGCAGAGAACCAAAGGAAAAAGACCTGACCTAGCGGGATGGGCCAAGTGATTGAGGGAGGTTCTGCCACACTGGCCATTATAGGATTGGTAGGGTCTGCCACACTGCTTGTTATAGGGGATTGGACGTAAGCTTTTTGAGAGGGCTTAATCTCATGCAGATGCTGCACTCCTGAACTGAGTAGGAGTGGCCATTTTGTTATACACCCTTGAGCCCTGCTTCTGAAAAAGTAAGAAGCCATCAACTGTAATGACTCATCACTGCTCTGCTTACAGCAGATAGCTTATCATGTACCTTATAGGGTCCTGAATGAGAAGGTGGTGTCCCTTGTATCTCAAGTCGGGATTTCTCTAAAGATGAAACAGTAGCTCAGAAGCAAGGAACAGGAAGACCGATGGCTGGCCAGTGCGGGGTGGTCCAGACCGGGTTGGAAACAGGTAAGATCAAGGGGGTTGAGCAGAGGGAGAGTAATTGCCCTTTTTTTCCAGCCTGGACTTACCCTTTGAACCCGGACCTTCAGCATCATTTAATGAGAAGCCCAAACCCTTAGAAAACTATTCCCCAGCACCTAAATTTAATATATTTAACATTTTTTATTCTTTACCCCACTGGGCTGCAACTCTTTTAAGGACTCTAGGATATGGGCGCCGCCATCTTGGCTCAGAAGCATCACATACTGAGGAGTGGAGGAGTTGGGGAGAAGTGCAGGGGACGGGGTTATAGATGTGCTTTGCACAGACAGAGCAGAGCTGGGGTCAGGAAACGGACAGCAATCCCACAATGCAGAGCAGCACAGTCAGAAGAGACTTCCTGTCTGCAGGCAGCCTGAGACTCCATGTGCCACCATCTTGGATGTTTAAAGGCTCAGAAAATGCAGTAGATGCAGGTAGGATGATTTTTAATGTGGGCAATCTGTATGTACAGGGTGTGGGAAACATATAAGATACACTCTTATTCAGGATTAGGGTCCGGATTAACAGTGTAATGTGGCCCCAAACTATGTGTTGGGATGAATCAATGCGGAGTTCAGTAAACTTCCCCTTAAGCTTTATTACTCACCTGGGCTGATCCGTAGCTGATGTTCCTCCTCTTTATTCTTCACTAATAATACAATTCTGCGAGTACTCACCTGTAGAATTGATTTTGTAGTATACAGCACGTCCTGTTTCACTAAATTCCTTACGTCTGGGTTATCTGCCACAAGGTGGCGCAGTGGACTGCAGAAAGACTTGTGGCATCTCCCGGCCCTATAAAAGGACAGGAACCTCCCACAAATTCCCAGTGTTACAAAGCAGTTAGACAAGAAGCCGGGAGAATAACAATGAAGGAAACCACAACCAAAAATTTGAACAAATCTCCATACAGAGGTAACCAAGAATAATGATAACAAGGGAGGGATGAAACAGGACATGCTGTATACTACAAAATCAATTCTACAGGTGAGTACTCACAGAATTGTATTTTTCCAAGTATACAGCACGTCCTATTTCACTAAATTCTTTACGTCTGGGACATCCAAAAGCAGTGTCCGTAAAGTAGGGTGGGATCCCCAAAGAGCAACAGCGGCCAGTTTAAACCACTGCTGCCTGAATAACTTTGCGGCCAAAAGCAACATCAGCTGAGGCCCTAACATCAACCTTGTAAAACTTGGAAAAAGTATGAAAAGAAGACCAAGTAGCGGCCTTACAAACTTGTTCAACAGAAGCCTGGTGCTGAAAGGCCCAAGAGGCACCAATAGCACGAGTGGAATGAGCAGTAAGGCGGAAGGGAGGTTCCTTCCTCTTAGCAGAATAGGCTTGCACCACCGCCTGACGGATCCACTTGCTGATAGTGGATTTAGCTGGAGGCAAACCCTTCCTAGGTCCAGAAGGAAGAACAAAAGAGCATCAGTCTTCCTGAATGATTCAGTAGCTACCAAATAAAACTTCAGAACCCTGACCACATCAAAGGAATACAGAGTCCGCTCCTTGGAATTAGCAGGATTAGGACACAATGAAGGCAAGACAATGTCCTGATTGAGATGAAAAGCAGACTCCCTGCCCAGCAGAGGAAATGGAAGGAACACATAGAGGAGCCGAAACCCCCTCCAAGGCATTGCCAGCGCATCCGTGGCAAAGGCCAGAGGGTCCTGTGACAGAGAGACAAAGAATGGAAGCTTGTGATTGTGACATGAAGCAAACAGGTCCACATCCAGCAGACCCCAGCGGTGGCACAGGGAGTGAAACACCCTGTTGCTGAGGGACCACTCCCCCAGCCGAGACATCCCCCTGTTCAAGGAGTCTGCCTCCAGATTCTCCACTCCCGGGATGTAAACTGCCGTTATGCAGGGGACATTCTCCTCTGCCCAGGACAGTATCAGGGACACTTCCTTGAGGGCTCGCTTGCTCCGAGTCCCTCCCTGATGATTGATGTAGGCAACCGCCGTCTGGTTGTCCGAGCCAATCTGAACAGCCCGACCCCGAAGGTGTGGGGTCAACTGGGAAAGAACCAACTTTATCGCCCGTAGTTCCAGAATGTTGATAGGGGCATGGGCCTCCTGAGGGCCCCACTGACCCTGGAACTTCAGAGGCTTCCAAAAGCCCCCCCCCCCAACCTGTCAGACTGGCATCTGTGGTGACAGTCTCCCAGCACGGGGGCAGAAAGGTCCTGCCCACTAGGAGGTTCCTTGAGTCCAGCCACCACGAGAGGGACTGACTGACCAGAGGGGACAGAGCAAATTCCTGATCCAGGGACACGGTCCCGATCCCAAACTAACAAGAGGTGCAACTGAAGAGGTCTCATGTGAAACTGAGCATAGGGGACCGCCTTGAAGCATGACACCATCAGACCCACCAACTGCATACCCTGCCAGATGGAGGGATGAGGGCAAGAAAGTAGAAACCCTGCCTGCGTCTGCAGGCTCTCCATCTTCTGCTGAGACAGAAAAACCTTGACCTGAGATGTATCCAGAGTCATGCCCAGAAAGGACCTCACCAAGGACGGAGACGGTGAAGACTTGGGATAGTTGATCACCCAACCGAAGGACTCGAGTGTGAAGACCACCATCTGGGTATCCAGCTCGGCTTGATGGAAGGACTGAGACGCAATCAGAATGTCGTCCAGATAAGGAAGGATGCGAATGCCCTGAGATCGCAACAGGGCCATCACGCCCCGCCAGCACCTTGGTGAAGACCCGAGGGGTTGAGGTAAGACTGAACGGTAAGGCCACAAATTGGTAGTGCTGATCCTCCAGAGAGAACCTGAGAAATCTCTGATGACCTGGGAAGATAGGCACATGAAGGTAAGCATCCTTGATGTCCACAGAAGTCATGAAGTCGCCCAGGCGCAAGGTACTGACCGCCGAACGCAGAGTCTCCATGCGAAAATGCTTGACCTGACATATTTGTTGAGGCGCTTCAAATCCAGGATGGGCCTCAGGGACCCATCCTCTTTGGAAACCGTGAACAGATTGGAATAGAAGCCTCTGCCCCTTTCCTGGAAGGGCACCAGGCAGATGACACCCAATTCCAAAAGGCTTTGGACCGCAAGCCCTGAGCTGACAAGGGATTTTGAACCTTCCGGGATCTGATGAATCTTGGGGGCGGCTTGCAAACTCTATCTTGTACCCGGAAGACACCACCTCTTGAATCCACCGGTCTGAGACACGCAGTCTCCAAACGTGAGCAAAGAGCCGCAACCATCTCCCCACCCGGATGGGTGAGGGCGCCTCCTCGTGCCTGAGGGGGCTTGGGGGAAGATTTGGACTTGGGACCCCATGAGAGACCGGGACGTCCACGGCCTCTACCCCGGCCCCAAGGGTCTCTACGTGTCCCCGCAAATGGTGCACCCTGGCCAGACCTGGGGGCACGGAAGGAGGGGAGGGAAGAACCAGCCCCCCGAAAGGGCCGCGGCTGCCTCCTGCGTTGAGGCAGCCTACCATCCTTGGCAAACAGATCCAGACGCTCACCAAAGAGCTGTAGCCCAGTAAAGGGGAAGCCAGTGAGAGCCTTCTTAGCAGCATTATCAGCCGCCCACTGACGCAGCCAAACAGAGCGGCGTATAGCCACCAAAAGGGCAGAAGTCTTACCACACATCCTGACTGCATCATCCATAGCAGAAAGAATAAACACAACAAATTCATAGCAAAGCAGGAGGGATCTATACACCTCCCCCTATTGGCATCCGAGGCATTATCCAGAAGGCACTTGAGCAGCCCTTTAATAGCAAGAGCCGTGATGGCAGAAGCGCACACAGGGCGCAGCACAGTCCCTGCACAAGCAAATGTGTGACAGGCCAGCTGATCAACACGCCGGTCCTCAGCATCCCTCAGAGTAGAAGTGTCAGGAGAATGCATGACCGAGGTATTGGACAACCCAAGCACGGGAGCATCGACCTCGGGGGGACATGACCAGTGCTTAACCACATCATCAGGAAAGGGATACCTCCTGTCCCAACTCTTGGGCACCGCGGGCAATCTGCTAGGACGTTCCCACTCCTTGAGCACCAAATTATTAAAGTGGTTCTGTTCAGGGAACTCCAAGCGTTGCTTAACAGTGTGAAAAAGCTCACCCTGCTGCCTTTTAGCCAGCACAGGAGGGGTAATATATAGCACTTCAAAAATATGAGCCAACAGCCTATCAGTATCCTCGGGAGACCATGGTTCTTCCCCAAAAGGAGACCCAGTACCACCATAAACCTCCTGCTGTTCCTCAGAGGAATCAGAATCAGAGAAAAGTTCCCCCTCTTCTAGGGGGTAGAGGCCAGGGAAAGAATAATGTCCCTCATCCTCCCCAGGAAAAAGGGAAACAGCGGGAGATAAATGCCGCTTCTTACCAGAAGCCATATGCCTTTCCAGGCTGGCCACCCGCAAAGCCAAGTCATAATGTGATTCCCCGCTAGCATGTCCCTCACTAGGGGTCAAATGCAGGCGCGGGGGGGGGGGATAGGTGATGTAGAAGGGGGCGCAGAGCTGGGCAGCGTAGCAGGCAGCCCAGACTGCAGCGCAAGTACCTTCTGGGCGCAGGGCACACATACCCTGACACTGTCACTCACAGGGGATACCCCACACGCGGCACACAGCTGGGCTTGTCCCGCAGGAACCCCAAGCACATTATCCCCGGAAGCCTCCATATGGTGATTAATATAGGCCCAATGGCCAGTATAGGGTTAAAGCTAGCAAGAGCCACCCGGGATGCCCTCCCCCAACCAGGGATGCCCAGACGCCCGCTAGGGAAGGTGGGAGATGAAACCACAATCACGGTTATCCCACCTAAAAGACATAATAAAATACATAATATATCCCATAGTGCGGCTAAAAAAGCAAGAAAGACAACCCCAAAGGGGAGTCACGAACCGAGAGGCCGATATCACCGAGATCCAGAAAAGAACAGCAGCGCACAGCAGCACAATAGCACACAAGGGCCCCAGTACACCGCAGAGCCAAAATGGCACCGGAACGGACCTTGAGGGGCGGGCCGCGGAGATATGACGCAAAAAGCGTCATCCGCGGAACCCGCTCCCCCGAAGAGCGCGAAAACGCTAGACACGTGACCCACGCGGAGCGCCGTACAAAGTGGCGCGGCGGTGAGCGCACATAAAAAAAAACAGTAAAAATCATAGTGAAAACTACTCAGGACAAAAATCTTCAGTTTTCTCAATAGTATCTCCGGGGTCTGTGAATGAAGATGAGAGTCACGCCCCTGTACTGAGCCGTATGAAACACCAGTGTGTGCAGAGTGAATAAATTAAGGATATATGTAAGAAGCCTTATTACTCACTCGGCCCAACTTGTTCCTTCTCCTGACTCTTCATGAACACATTCTCCTCCTCGGCTTTGACATGTTTCACTAAGCCGTCTCCGGGCTCTGTGAATAGAGATGAGAGTGACGCCCCCGTATGGAGATGTATAAGACACAGCAGGGTCACTAGGTCACCATCTTACAATTAAATGTAATTACTTTCTCCCTCCATCTTCTATTTAAAGTGTAACAAAACCCAGTGGGACAATCCCTGGAATCTAACTGGGACTCTTCTTCCTGGCTTCCTCGCCGATCGGCAGCCGCATCCCCAGCATCTTTTGAGTTGTGCACACCCGCACATGCTCGTGATTGCCATACACAAAGCAGTTTGTTGAGCATTAAAGTGGACCAAAACCCAGCTGGTTCTGCCGGAGAATCTTATAGATCCATTCCCTCCCTGCAGGGCATCTAAAATCGGGATGCCCCGCAGTGTGAAACCCCCGGTCCAATGGCACATGCGCGGGCTGCGGCCGCATCTCGCACTTCTCTCTAGCTCGCCAGCCATTTGTGAATGGCCAACACGGGCGCGCTCCGTTAGATGGAAGCACAAGATGCGTCCGCCAGCGCACTCGTACTTGCTGAGCTAAGACCCTGATAAACTCAGCGGCTCCGAGCGCTGATTAGACGAGCGGCCACGCATGTGCCGTAGGACTGCGGTGAGGTGAGTTGATTCGGGCGATCTGGGGGGTTTCACATAGCGGGGCACCCCCGATCAGGGTGCCCTGGGGGAGTGGACCAAAACCCAGGATAGTCAAAACTCTGGGGTTTGGCCCACTTTAAATATGCACGGCAAATGGCTTTGATTGGATCAGAGCCCACACGTGCTCTAGGACAAGGGAAAGGTGAGTTATTTAGGCGATTTGGGGGGGGGGGTCACACAGCGGTGCATCCCAGATCAAGATGCGGCTAGCTTCAATTATGTTTTGGTTGTTACACCAAAATGTAAAACTAAAAAAATAAAACTTGCTGGTGATGAAGCGAGCGGGACACATCAGTGTTATGCTGATAAGACATAAACGGAATATTAATAAGAATCTATAGAAACAACTCAGCACAGTGTCACTATAAAGCCACAGCAAAAATAAGTTAAAAAATACAATTCTGTGAAACTCACCTGTAGAATTGTTTTGTATCCATCCATTCCAGGCTATCCTGAAGTATTTACAGATGGGTGTTCGCCCCTAGGGGCGCTGACTGCAAGATCAAAAGATGTAGCTCCTCCCGGCCCCCTATAAAGGCAGCTGCCCGTCTATCCAGCCCCAGTGGTTTAAAAGCAGTACTCAACAAAAGAGGCAGGCCGGGAGGTCCAAACAAAAAAATTGGAGACCATGTTACCTGACATAGCCTCCGCTTGTATTCTCTCGAATCAAAACTAGAAAACTTGTAAAACTAGTGTCCTATGAGCAAAAATGGTTCAATCACCATAACAGGCATGCAGGACATAATGAACCCTAGGGCGGGGTGGACGGCCTGGAATGGATGGATACAAAAACAATTCTACAGGTGAGTTTCACAGAATTTTATTATTCTCCTCCATCCATGCCTGGCCATCCAGAAGTACTTACAGATGGGACATCCAAAAGCAGTGTCCATATGGGCGGGATCCCCAGTGCGGAACAGCATGTAATTCATTTCACTAGCGCCTGAATCACCTTTCGGCCAAAGACAGCATCAGCTGAGGCCCTGACATCAACCTTGTAAAACTTCGTACAAGTATGAACTGAAGACCAAGTGGCGGCCTTACAAACTTGTTCCACTGATGCCTGATGCTGAAAAGCCCAAGAGGCACCAATAGCCCTAGTAGAATGAGCTGTGATCCAAAAAGGGGGTTCCTTCCCCCTGGCAGAATAGGCTTGTACTACCGCCTGTCTAATCCAGTTACTGAGAGTGGACTTAGCTGGTGGCAAACCCTTCCTAGAACCCTCTGTTAAGACAAAAAGCAAATCCGATTTCCTGAAGGATTCAGTCGCAGCCAGGTAATACCTTATGGCTCTGACCACATCCAAAGCATGGAGGGTTTGTTCTTTGGAATTAGCCAGTGCTGGACACAAGGAAGGTAAGACAACTTCTTCAATAAGGTTTAAAGGAAAAACCACCTTATCTCTGTGCAACTCAAAGTAGGGTGGCTTCATACAAAGCGCGGCCATCTCTGATACGCGACGCACAGAGGTGATCGCCACCAGAAAAAACATCTTGAGAGTCAGCATAGACAATGTAGCATCATTCAATGGCTCGAAGGGAGGACCCTGGAGAGCAGACAGCACTAGATTCAAGTCCCACACCGGTAAGACTGATTTACGCGGTGGGCAGACATGGCTGACTCCCTGGAAAAAGGTCTTGATCAATCTATGATTGGCAATGGACCTCTGGAAAAAAATGGATAAGGCCGAGACCTGACCCTTGAGGGTGCTCAGCTGCAGGCCCAAGTCTAAACCATGTTGTAGAAACTCCAGGATTCTAGAAACAGAAAATTTCCGGCAAGGAAGGCTCTTGGCCTCGCACCAAGCGATATAGGCCCCCCAAACTCTGTAGTAAATCATGGAAGAAGACTTCTTCCGTGCCTGAATCATTGTGGGAATAACCGTGGCCGATAGCCCCTTCTCTGTCAGGATTGAGGTTTCAATAGCCAGGCCATCAAAGCCAGCGTCGGTAAATTCGGGTGCCGTAGCAACCCCTGTGTGAGAAGGCCTGGATAGTCGGGCATGATGTAGTGATCTATTGACATCTGTACTACGTCTGCAAACCAACTCCTTCTCGGCCAGCGACGAGCCACCAGGATGGCTGGCACCCCCTTGGGCTATCTTGCATAGCACTCTGCCCAGGAGCGGAAACGGAGGGAACGTATACAGAAATTTGAACTCCGTCCAAGGGATCGCCAGAGCATCTGTTGCTATGGCCAGAGGATCTCTTGAGAGAGAGACAAACCTTGGAAGTTTGTGATTGTGTCTGGATGCTAAAAGATCCACGTCTGGTTGACCCCAGCGGAGGCACATAGCCTGAAAGGTCTCGCTGCTGAGGGACCATTCCCCCAGGAGCTCCTGCTCAGGGAATCTGCCTCCCGGTTTTCCACCCCGGGGATGTAAACCACCGAGATGCAGGGAACATTCTCTGCCCAAGTCAGAATCCGGCTTACCTCCTTGAGGGATCTCTTGCTCCGAGTCCCGCCCTGGTGGTTGATGTAGGCCACCGCTGTCTGATTGTCTGAGCGGACCTGGATCGCAAGGCCTTTTAAATGGGGAGTCAGGCATAGAAGAACCAACCGAATTGTTCTTAGCTCTCTGAGATTTATGGGTAACTGATTCTCCTTCGGACCCCACTGACCCTGGATCTTCTGGATCTGCCAAACGCCTCCCCATCCTGTAAGACTGGCATCCGTGGTAACTATCTCCCAATGGGGAGTAAGGAAGGACTTGCCTACCAGCAGGTTCCGAGAGTCCAACCACCACAAGAGGGACTGCCTGGCCAGGGGGGACCGCAAAAATCCTTGTTCCAGAGATTCCTGCGACTGATTCCAGACGGTCAGCAGGTTCTGTAGAGGTCTCATATGAAATTGGGCAAGGGGCACTGCTTCGAAGCACGACACCATTAGGCCCACCAATCTCATGCCCAGACGTACCGACGGCTGCTGACAAGCCAGCAAAGCCTGCACTTGCGTCTGGAGTCCCAAAACCTTCTGTGCCAGAAAGACCTTGACCTAACCGGTATCTAGTGTCAATCCCAGGAAAGATCTCACTGTTGAAGGCGTGATAAACGACTTGGGGTAATTGTTTACCCAACCAAAGGCTTCCAGGGTTGACAGTACAGTCCAGGTGTCGCTCTCGGCCTCCTGAAGAGACCGGGCCGAAATCAGAAGGTCGTCTAGATATGGTAACACACAAATACCCTGACTCCTCAGGATAGCCATGATGCCCGCCAGCACCTTGGTGAACTCTCGGAGAGCTGAGGATATGCCGAATGGGAGTGCTACAAACTGGTAATGTTGATCCTCCAGTGCAAACCTCAAGAACTTCTGATGTCCTTGGAAAATCGGGATGTGCAGATAAGCGTCCCTGATGGTCATGAAGTCGCTGGGCCGAAGCAATCTCACTGCCGACCGCAACGTTTCCATGCAGAAATGTCTGACCTTCACGAACTTGTTAAGACCCTTCAGGTCCAAAATCGGCCGCAGTGTTCCGTCCTTCTTGGGAACCGTGAACAGGTTGGAGTAGAACCCCTGACCCTGTTCCTGCCGGGGCACAGGGCAGATCACACCTATCCGCAGGAGGTGTTGAACAGCTGTTCTCAAAGCCTGAGCTTTTAGCGTGTTTCGGGATATCCTTGAACATAGGAATTTCGTGGGTGGCCTGGCAGCCAGCTCTATCTTGTAACCGGAGGACACCACCTCCTGAATCCACCGATCCCAGACGTGGCGTCTCCAGATTGGAGCAAACAGCAGAAGCCGTCCCCCCACCCATATGGTTGAGGACGCCCCCTCATGCCTGAGTAGGCTTGGCTGGGAGTTTGGGCTTAGCTCCCCAGGAAGGGTTGGGCCGGCTGCGGGACCTACCTCTGCCCTAGGTATCTCTGCGGGCACTGGGAAATGAAGAACCTCTTTCTCCCAGAAAGGACCGATAAGACGAGGGGTTCCGAATGGACCGAGCTGGCTTCCTTCTCTGAGGGAGCTTACCATCCTTGACCAAAAGGTCCAGTCGCTCCGCCACCGTCAGCAGCGTTACAGTGATGGGTGCAGAGCTGTCACTGCACATAAGCCACCAAGCACAGCCGCTGGCAGCTCAATGCAGGGAACCAGCCGGGCGACTACACTACCCCCCGCCCAGAATGGCAAAGCAGGAGTTCCCGAGCAGCACGCACCCACACAAGGGTGGCACAAGGGACTCGATCTGACGTTCCAGTAAGTAGGTGGGTTCCAGACAACCACCAATCGAGTGGACTATTTTTTTAATACATTTTTATTTATGTATGGCATTTCACTTACAGTTTACAATGTACAGCCTACAATTACAGCTGTAATTACCGTTACCACCTGTGGTAAAGTGTATGGAAAGGTCCTGAATGGCGTGTATTTTTCTCCTGCTAGGCTGTATCAGGCACGATCCATGCCGGGTTTTCAGGACCCAGGTCACATTCCCCAGTCCTTTACAGGTTTGTTCCCTGATCTCAGGCCTCGCACAGGTTATGTGGCTGATTGCAAGGGAAGCCGAAATAAAAGGAGCCGCTGAGCCTGTCAGTTTGCTGTTGACCAGCCTGAAGGAAGGAGCCCAGGCTGCACTGCTCAGTGGTGAATGAGAGACTGTATTTAAGCCGAAGGACTTGGCTTCTACGACCCCAAAAACTTGAACTTGTGTGGATGAGCAGCGTGGGCATGTATGCCCTGTAAAGCAGAACCTGATAACCCGGACTTGCAGCTTGCTCGAGTATCAAACCCTGGACTTGCATTAAGTTGGTGAAGTAACCACTTGAATTATTGCATTGTTGCTACAACCTCTGAAGTAAGAGATATTTTGCTTTTGAACATTTTATTTTCTCAATAAAACTGCCTTTGCTGTTTAAGAACTGTTGTCCGTGTCACTGCCGTTCGCCCCAAATCGCCCACACACCACAATTACAGTTCAACCACCCCTTAACGAGGGGAAACTTATAACATGAACACACAGTCAGTTCCTTATACACACACACACACACACACACACACACACACACACACACACACACACCACTCATACCTGGCCTCATTTCTCCATCTAGATGGGAGTTGTCTAGAAGGAAGTGTAATCAGCAGCTGTACTTAGTCATCAACTGTGCTGGACGCGCCTCCCACACCCGTTCGAACTTGTTTGGGCATTCCCTGGCTAAATAGGTCATCTTATATAAAACCAGCTTACTATTTATCAAGCCTTTCCTCCCTGATAAAGCTGGCACACCCGGGTGTTTCCAATTTAGTAGGATGCATTTCCTAGCGTAGAACATTAACAATCGCAAAAGAGTTCTCTGCGGGCCACCATCCAGCATGGGTTCAACTATACTCAACAGAGTAAAGGGGGTGGGAGCAGCTCCATCACTATTATTTATACAAAATTATTATAATTATTCAGGGCCTGGGAACCAATTTACAGCCCAGTTTAACCCTCTCATCAACTAAGTATTAAGCACCAAAACGTGCCATGTGGAAAGGAGGTTTGAGAGGAGGGCATAATATAACGTTGAGGTGGGCTTACTAAGATCCACGGATCTGACCAGAGACTCCACTGACGATTCCACCAGTTGCAGTCCCTCCAAAGGTATCTGAGACCTGAGAGCATGCCGCAGCTGCAAATATCGAAAGAAGTCTCTTGGAGATAATGCAAATGTGTGACAGAGCTGCTCATATGACATCGGCGCCCCTCCAGAGAGTATCTGCGCTAATAATGTGATTCTCTGTTTCTTCCAGAAAATTGTATCTGGGAGGCACATCAACTCGGGCAGTCTGGGGTTGACCCACAGAGGTGAATTGGGGGACCACTCTAAGGGGAGACCCCTCCATATCAAGTATCTGCCGCCAGATATGTAAGGTAGTTCTCATACATGTTGTCGCATACTGCAGACGCTTTACCCCTCTGTACACAAGAATTTGCAAAGGGATCGCTGGACCTAGCAGGGAAGTTTCCAGGGCAGTCACTGGGTTAGCCGCGGAGGGAGCCATCCAGCAAGTAATATAGACTAATTGAGCGGCATAAGAGTACAATAGCATGTGCGGCGCAGCCAAGCCCCGAGCTGTTAAAGGTGCTCTCAGAGTGGACCTATTCATTTTGGGGGGGATGTACCCCAAATAAACGTGAATACTATGGAGTCCAAGAGTCAGAAGTGGGAGGCTGGCAATACAATGGGCGATGCTTGATACAAGTATAAAAATTTAGGGAGATACCCATTTTGAACATATTGATACGGCCAATCACCGAGGGGGAGAGTCGCCCATTGAGTAGTCTTCCTCCTAAGGGCATTGATCACCGGGCTTATATTTAACTCGATAAATTTGGAGGGGACTCCTAGATACTTAAATCGGTTCACTATCTGAAGTGTTGAGCCCAGTAAGACCTGGGTATCCTCAAGCCTATCCACCACGCATAAGCTAGATTTCTCCCAATTGACTTTTAGACCTGAAAAAGACCCAAATTTAGCTATTATGTTCAGCAGGGCCTCTAGCGAACCGTTGGCATGTAGACTAGGGTGTCATCTACATACATGGAGACTTTCTCAACAGTACTACCCAATTTCCACCCCTGGATCTTAGGGGAGTCTCTAATTAGCAATGCCAAAGGCTCAATAGCCAGGACAAACAGCAGATGGGAGAGGGGGCATCCCTGGCACATGTCTCGATACAGTGACAATTCAGGCGTTATAACCCCGTTCACCCTCACCCTTGCCTTGGGGTTCTTATAGAGTAATCGTACATATTTAATATAAGTTGATGAGAGACCAAACTTGGTCAGGACAGTCCACAGATAGGGCCACTCAACGAGTCAAAGGCTTTTTCACTGCCTAGCGAGATAACCACTCTGCTCCCGGCGTTATCATGTCGGATTTGCAGGTTACTGAGCAGCCTCCTTAAATTAATACTTGTCATCCGACCCAGCATAAAACCTGATTGATCAGCCTCTATGAGTGAAAGAATTACAGCATTAATTTGGCGAGCCAGGACCTTAGCAAGGATCTTGGCATCCTGATTTAGGAACGAGATTGGCCTATACGAGCTACAAGCATCACTAGGTTTCCCATTTTTATATATTAGAGTGATAGTTGCCTGTGCAAAGGATTCTGGCAAGGACTCCGATTGCAGAGCCTCAGAGAACACCTCCAGCAATCTCGGCGCTATAGCTTCACTATTCTTCTTATACCACTCTGAGGGGAGACCATCTGGCCCAGGGGCCTTCCGATTAGACATTAGGGAAATAGCTTTAGAAAAGATGTTAAAATCACCTATAAGCATCACTGGATCAGGTGGGAAGGTGGCTACTCTGTCCAAAGAATTCGCACCTCAAAGGGGTGTGGGATGTATAGACCTAGTATCAAGACAGTAACCTCATATATTTTAGCATGCACAATAATAAACCGACCTTTAGGATTCGATTGAATCGACATGAGAGTAAAAGGAAGATGTTTAGCCACTAGGACCGACACCCCTCTGGCATAGTTGGAGCAATGAAATAACTGCCAAACCCACTGCCTTTTAATGGACATCGACCTGCGGCCCAAAAGATGGGTCTCTTGCAGAACTACAATATTGGGGTCCCCTTTACACGGTCGTTAAGACCTCACACATTACAGGAGATTACCTGGAATGAAAACAACATTGAAACGGCAATCTCGAGTTGCTGAACGGCATTGGAGGAAATCGAAAACCAAGGAGGACTTCCTGTTATACAAGAAAGCCCTTCAGGAACTCAGGACTGCCCTTTCATCTGCTAAACAAGAATATTTCACATCACTCATATCAGCACAGGCCCTGAATCCAAAACAGCAATTTAACACTTTCAACTCCCTTCTCCGCCCACCACCACCTCCTCCATCCTAACAGCTAACAGCTGAGCAATTTGCCACATACTTCAAAGACAAAATCGACATAATTCGAAGTAGCTTCCCCCCTCAGAACAACTCTCTCCTACCAACACCCCCCCTGCCCCACTTAACTAATTTCACACAGTTAACTGCTCAAGGTCTTTCCTCTTTGGTCTCAAAGGCTCACCTGACCACCTGCTCCCTTGATTCCATTCCATCCCACCTTATCCCTCAACTGTCTCCATCTGTCATTCCAGCCCTAATATAACCTCTCCCTCTCCACTGGTACCTTTCCCTCCGCCTATAAGCATGCTGTTACTCCACTCGTCAAAAAACCCTCTCTGGACCGTTCTACCCTCCTCAGTTACCGCCCAATCTCTCTGCTCCCTTTCTCATCCAAGCTTCTTGAACAGCATGTCCACACAGAACTTACCAACTATCTGTCTACAAACTCCCTCCTAGATCCCCTCCAATCTCATGTCACTCTACCGAAACTGCACTCACCAAAGTCACCAATGATCTACTGACAGCCAAATCCAAAGGTCTTATTCTTCTCGACTTATCATCTGCTTTTGACACTGTCGACCATGCTCTGCTTCTCAATAGTCTTTCCTCTCTTGGAATCCAAGGTCTCGCACTCTCTTGGCTCTCCTCCTATCTCTCTCACCGCACATTTAGTGTATCTTACTCAAACACCATTTCCTCTCCCCTGCCTCCCCGGTACCACAAGGCTCAGTCCTAGGACTCCTACTTTTTTCAATATACACTTCTGGTCTAGGACAACTAATAACCTTGCTAGGCTTCCAATATCACTTTTATGCAGACGACACTCAGATCTACCTCTCTGGCCCAAATCTCTCTTCTCTCGCCTTCCTGACTGTCTAACAGCCATCTCTTCCTTCATGACATTTCACTCCCTTAAACTAAACATGGACAAAACAGAACTGGTCATTTTCCCACCATCTTACTCCCCTCTCTAACACCACAATCTCTGTGAATAATCTTACAATAACTGAAACTCATCAAGCTTGATGCCTGTGCGTCATTCTGTACTCCTCTCTCTCTCATTCACACCTCACATTCACTCCCTAGCCACCTCCTGTCCCTTCCTCTCACCTGATACCACTAAAATGTTAGTGCACGCCCTGATCATATCCCGACTGGACTACTGCAACACCCTCCTCTGTGGTTTGCCAACAAACAGAATAGCTCCCCTCCAATCTATTCTAAACTCTGCTGCTCGCCTCATCCACCTCTCCTCTCACTTCTCCAGTGCTGCTCTCCTCTTTCAATACCTCCACTGATTACCTGTCTCCCATAGAGTTCATTTCAAACTTCTAACGCTAACCTACAAAGCTCTCTCTAACCAGGCCCCTTCCTACATTTCATCTCTGATCCAGTGTTACCATCCCAAGCGCAACCTCCGCTCTGCCTCTGACATTCTTCTGTCCTTGGTTACCTCCTCAGACTCCCGCCTTCAAGACTTCTCCCGTGCCTCCCCACTTGTCTGGAATGCCTTTCCCCGCTCGATCCACCACTCTCCATCACTCCAAGCCTTTAAAAGTGCCCTCAAAACTCACTTCTTCAGACAAGCATATGACCTGGCTTAAGCAACTCCTAAAACCTTCAATGGCACATGCAGCCATACTCAAGATCTACCACTAGTGACCCCGCCCCTTTGTCTCCACCCCCATCCTTTAGACTGTAAGCTCACAAGGGCAGGGCTCTCCTCCCTATTGTCTCCTGTGCTCACAACACCTGGTTTTAACCTGTGGCATCTAATTTTGTATTGTTCTCTGTACTATATGTTTTACCCTGTCCGTAATCATACGTTGTAAAGCGCTACGGTAGTTGATGAGGCTATATAAATAAACAATAATAATACTAATAATAATAATTACCTTACACTCCGTCTGGGCATAAAAAAGTGATCATATATGCCAGAGAGATGCTTAATATCCCAGTGCCCCATCTCCTCCTTTAAAGTCCCATTACATCAGGACAAGCCATTCATACTACCATTCACTCCTACACTCCATACACAACTTACAATCAAATAAGAATAAAGCATTAACATGAACATTGAATATTGAATAACAAGCCCTAACCCACCCGCCTCTACCAAAAATCCCCAAACTATGGTGAGCGTGAGCCCTTAACACGAGAAAGAAACCCAAACCCCAACCCACCCAACTCTACCAAAAAACTATGGCGAGCTCACTCCCTTAACCGGAAGCAAATTAACACTGGTTTAACTGTAGTGTTTCCTGGGCGTGTTCATCGAAGACAGTCACATGAGGAGGTTGATACAGGATGAACAGTCCCTGAGAAATTCGGCTATCCTGAGATCAAGGGGGAGAAGGAGGAAGGACGGGGAAATCCAAGGTTGGGGGGGACGGTGGCATGGGGCTATAGGGTACTGGGAACAGTAGATGCAGGGCAAGGGGGGGAACCAGAGACCCTAATCCAATATTGTCCCTCTTGAGAGTTGCCATCATCTTGAACAGAGCAGCGTTGCTCCATCTGGATCAGCTACGTGGAGCCCCCCTTCAGGCTGCGGGGAGTGAGTCTATGCAATCGCTGGCTTCCTCCGCTGTAGGAAAGAATTTTGTGGTCGCTCCATGCCGAACCCCGAAGTTTAGTTGGAAATAACATGGCACATTGAATGTTTTCCCTATTAGGCGTGCCCTCACCTCGTTAAAGGAGCGTCTCTTTCTCTGTACTTCAGATGTAAAGTTATTATTCTGTTGTTATTGCGACGGCAGCGGTTCTCAGGGTCTTCCGTGAGGGTCTTCACCTGGCGCTTCAGGGACTCCACCTCAGCAGCGACGGCCGACAAGCCATCTTCCATCTCTCCCTGGCGACGGAGCTCTGGATGGGATCCGATGGGCCCTTTCCACGAAAAAGGACGAGAGGCCCTCTGGCACCAGCACCTCCCGGATGAGTTTTTCAACAAAGCTTTCAGGTGTCTCTCCCTCCACCATCTCCGGTATTCCAATTATTCTGTTGTTATTGTGACAGAAGCGGTTCTCAGGATCTTCCGTGAGGGTCTTCACCTGGCGCTTCAGGGACTCCACCTCAGCAGCGACGGCCGACAAGCCATCTTCCGTCTCTCCAATTCTCCTTTCCGACTCACTTGCTCTCTCCCTTATCTTGTCTAGGTCATGCTTGAAATAATTAAGCTGCTCCTGCAGATTACCAAACTTAGCTGTAAGAACACTTTGACAGTTAGCGATAGCCGCCATTATCGCAGCATTATCAGAATCCGAAGTAGAAGAGCCAGAGAGTGTAGCAGGGGCCTCGGCCATGGTTTGTGTGCCACAGTTTAGAAGCACAGAGCGCTTCTTCTTGTTGCCTCTCATATAGAGGTGATTTCAGCTTGGCAGCCTCCACTACCTCCCCTTATTCCTCACGGTCACTGTAATGCTTCACTAATCACAAGGCAGGGGTATAGGGCAGCACAACACTCCCGATCCCTGCTTCACCAGGGGAAGGTGCATATAACACCAGGTAACAGCTGTTTGGCCGATTATATCAGGAGAGTCCGCTAGCAGTGGGAATAACCTGCACTTCCTTTCAGGCCTCCAGAAAGCCTGTAGTGTGGGGAGCAAGGAAATTTGCCGGCCCCCGGGTGCAGGATACTTTTAATAATGAAGGTGCACCCTGTCTCCCCCCAGTGCCCGGAGGAAACAAGGGGGCCAAGGTAAAAAACAGGTGCACGTGCCCGACAGCCTGAGCAGAAGCACGAGCGGGAGGGAGGCCGACGTCAGCGCCACCGCTGAACTCAGCGGAAGCAGCACAGGTGGCGGTGGGAAGAGGATGCCGCCAGAGGAGCCGGCTGCAGCCGCGTCACACAGCAAGAGGCGGGCGGTCAGGCGCACCGAAGCTGTCCGTCTGAGGACAGGGGAGCGGGAGCGTCTCTCGGCGGAAGCCAAGCCCCAGAAGCCGGCCGCGCGGGGGTCAAAGACAGGGCGCGCCATGTCTCTGCAGCGTGCAGCAGGAGGCCCTCACAACCCTGTCTCCAGGGGCAGCAGTCAGCTGGTGGGATCCTCACACCCCTTTTCTCCAGGCGCCGCTCAGCGAGGTCCAGGCTCAGCAGAGCTTCATAGGCAGAGTCACAAGTTCCTCACCTCGCTGTGTCGCTCACCAAGATGGCACCACTCACCCACATGTAAGCGTCTTCAGGTCGCACGCACAGGAGGGCCCAGTAGCGCAGCTTCTTCCTGGCATTATCTGACAGGGAGGGATCTAGGTAGGGTTCTGTTGAGGGTTTGCTGAATTTCAAGGGTTTTTAAAATGATATTATCAGGAGCCCCTGTGCCACACGTCTTCTCTTCTCTACTACATAGCCACGCCCCTCGGCCTCCACCACACTTAATCTGACCCTGACCTCGTTGCTTTTTTTTTTTAATTTAAAGTGGACCAAAACCCAGCATTTTGACTATCCTGGGGTTTTGTCGTTTCCTCCGGGGCACCGCGATCAGGGGTGTCCTGCTGAGTGAAACCCCACTCCAGATCGCTGCAGCCAACTCACCCCTTCCCGGTCCCACGGAGCGTCTAAGAGCAGCGGCTCTGACCGCCGCATTCTCTGCCTCCCCTTGTTAGACGGAGGTGGAAGATGCGGCCGTCAGAGCCGCTGCTTTCAGGCGCGCCGTGGGAACCGTGAAGTTTGTTATCGGATGTGTGTGCTGCTCTGCGGTTATATGTCCAATTTGTTTCTAGTCTCTGAGAGGAGGGAGAGAGCTTCCAGCACAGCCAGGTTTCCTGCTGCTTCTGTAAAACAACGCGCATTTCGTCCTTCGACATCCTCAGGTTCTGATCAAGTATCTGATGGAGCCTGAGGACATCGAAGGATGAAACATGCGTTGTCTTCTCTCAGAGACTAGAAACAAATTAGACATTTAACCGCAGATACACAGCGAGCGGCACACACACCCAATAACAAGCTTCAGGTTCATCTTCAGAAGTGCTTAACTCTCAAGGGCCCAGGTCAGGTGAGTTGGCTGTGGCGATCTGGGGGGGTTTCACTCAGCAGGACACCCCTGATCGTGGTGCCCCGGGGGGGGGGGGGGGGAGGGAAGGCCCAAAACCCAGGATAGTCAAAATCCTGGGTTTTGGTCCACTTTAAATAAAAAAAAAAAATTGCGCTTAGAATCCTCTATGACAATTGAGAAACATTTATTAATTTCAGCGCAACTGAAGTTCAACTTTTTTTTAACCTTTGTTTTTACAATTTGAGCTAATCCCATCCAGTTGTGCTCTGTTTATTTACTCTAGCGATCCCCTACAACACTATAAAAAGGGATACAGTATTCTTCATTCAATTTCCAGCTATTATTTTGCTGTTCATTGTCGGGTAGACGCGTTTCGCATATTTGCTTCATCAGTACAGATATGCACGTCTTATCTACAAAATCACTGAGTGTATGAGCATGTGGATTATTGGACTAGCCTAACCGTTTACCTGTTAAACTCTGCTCCCTCTGCTTAAGCCACAACCCACCCCATGGATTTGGTGAACTGATTCTCTGCCTGTTTGAAATTACTCATGAAAGTGACACAAAACCCGTTCCCTCTGTGTCTGGAGCTGCCACTGCAAATGGAGACACCATTTTGGATGTTTTTATTTTATTTAATTAGGACAGGGGATTAAATCAGTACTATTGTGAAAAATGGGTCTGATATTTGAGATCCACTTAAATATTTTAGATAACAGAGGGAAAAGTAATTTATACATCTTGTATCAAAACCTGTGAGGAATAGAGCAAATATTATATCTTATTGTATTCCTGATGTCTGCCTCTTTTCATCCAAAGACCCCTTCTAGCAAATGTCACCCTCTCCACTCTCTTCCCTTAGCATATAGGTGACAAATTTCATCCAGGTCCTATTCTCAGGATGCTTGTAGGCCTCGCACCCCAGGTAGGCCGGTTTCAAAGACAATCCCTGTGGCCTGTCACACTTGGCATGAGATGAACCCGCCAGGTCTGACCAATGAATTACCTCATGCAGAAAGCGGCCTTTTACCCACATGTTCTCCTTAGATGGTCAGTGTCAACACAAAATTAACAATAACTGGGCTATCTGTCCCAGCTCCAAGCCAGATAAAGAATCAGAACAGACTCGCACCCATGCATATTTTTTTTTATTGCAGTACCAATCCAAAAACCTGAGAAAATGTAGATCTCTGGTTCTGTTCCATTCAAGACCCCATTCTTAGACTTCCCATATGCCCTGAATCAGGGCTAATAGTTTAACCCCAGAACCAGGGTCGTGTGACCGTCCAATCAGAAGATATCACTCAAAAATGGTTCTGGGCTGTAAGCAAAAAGGGAAGGGGAGAGGGGGTCCCAAGCATAAAAGCAGCCTGAGGCTGTACAAAAGTGCTTCATCTTCTCAGGGGTCATCTGCATGTGTAAGGAGAGGTCCAAGGTCTCAGCAGACTACTGTATGCCCTTAGCAGTTGCCCTGCCAAACAACTCATCTGAATGCATTAAAGTATTTTCATTTCTGTTGTATCATTGTTTGTAATCTACTTACCTGTACTCTGCTCTCAGACCTGTATAAGTAGTATTTTCATATTATACCGTATACTTGTAATTACTGCCCAGTGTGGGATTTTCTCAGTAAAATATATATTTAACTCGAGCTGTACCCTTGGAGGCCTCTGGGCTGGTTAATAGAACTGAGGTTAAGAAAGCGTGTTGGCATGATTCCAGAGGCTGTGTTGTCAGTGAGGCTGAAAGGGACAATATCTAGGGTGCCAGGTATTGAGCGTTCTATATATTTTCACTTCTCCTCACACAGAGAGCCCTTATGATAGGGTAATATTCTTTTGTCACCAGACTTCAAAGACAGTCCCTGCAGCATTTCACACTCCCAGCTCTGCGAATGGCCATTGGCGGTCATGTAGGTTACTGTTGCGTTCTCTTTTCTGTCCAGGATCAGGGCCGGCCCACGTGACCACTGGGATTGAGGTTCATCTAAAAATTTAAAAAACTGCAGGGGGGGTGATGTCCCGGGGGGGGGGGTGCTCCAGCAATCAGTTAGGGGGTTAAAGCAATCCCACACCCATTATCTACATAAGGAGTGTATGTGACAGTGACAGTGCATTGTGACAGTCTCAGGGGGCATCCAGCATGCTGATGCTCCCCCGCACATAGACTCCCGCAATCCTTACCCCCCTGCCTAAACCCGCACTCTCAATGGTCGAGGGGGGCACAGAAGAGCAGGGTGCCCCTCAGCATGGGCCTGGTGCTCAGCACTGGATCTGTACAAAAAGAATTAAGGGCCAGTAATTACTAGAGCCAGGTGCTCCTATGCTTGATGTGCCATGCTGGTAAGCTTTAGGGAAGGGGGGCCAAGCTTTTTTTTCAGTTTTAGTGGGGTCCCTCCCCTAAAGCTTACCAGCATGGCACACCAAGCATAGGAGATGGAAATCCAGGACTTACCAGCCTGGTACACCGAGTATAGAGTCTGGTAATCCAGAGCTCAAGGCCCGAAGTTCTGGTCCCTGGCCCTAGTAATTACCGGCCCTTATGCCCTATTGCACAGTTCCAATGTCGAGGAGCACTGGGCTCTTCTGCACCCCCTAGCCATTGAGAGTGTGTGTGATGAGGTAGAGGTTTCGGCAAGCCACCCGCTGATATGTCTGGAAGGTGGCTTGCCATATTTGTGGAATTTCCATGCAACTCTTACATCACTGGAGGGGAGATACCCCTCCCCTCCCATCACATGAGGAGAATCCTCAGAAGTTCTGCATCTAAGGCATTACTCCTGGCTAGGAGCCAGAATAGAAGGATGGGGGACCTGAGTCCTCCCATTCCAGAGATACCAGCGGCAGCGTCTGAATTAGATGCCGCCACAGCCATTGAGGACACCGACAGATGACTGCACACCTTGAGGGACAGGAGGTAATAGATGTGGATCGGTAAGTAGTTAAATTTATAACGTTTTTTTTGTGTGGCGTCTTTTTATATACTACTGTGGGTGATCTGGTAAAGATATACCAGTTCACAGGGTAGGGGGGTCAGTGTGTCACCTGCTGGGACTGGTGGGCGGTATGCCCTAAGCTGCACCCTTTCTTGGGTACTCGAAGACCACACTTGGTGAGGGACAGAAGGGAAAAACTAAATCTGTACGTAGTCAAATTTATATAAAATGTTTTTTTTTGTGTCTATTTTATTTATTACAGCGGGTGAAGTGGTAAAGGGTCCAAGAGGCCGCTATACCAGTTCAAAGGGTAGGCAGTCTGGCGTGTCACCTGCTGGGACTGGCCGCGGGCATGCTGGTACCTGCACCCTCTCTTGGGGCATTGGGGGTACGGAAGAGCCCAGTGCCCATAATTTGCAACTGACCCATACCCATATGGACTGGTAATTCGGCAGGGTCAGGGGCCCTGAGCCCTGGCTTTCCAGCCCCTATGTCTGGTGCTCAGACTGGTTAGCTCAGGGATGTGGGGGTTTAAGCTTTTTTCTAAACAAATAAATAAAATTTACTCTGTCTTTTTTATTGAAAAAAATCCACAACTCACAAGCTGTCATTAGAGTCTAATACGTCTCACGAGAGTGGAAAAAAAACTTGCACGTGAACTCGCACCATTTTATACAGAAGATATTGGGGTGGTTCCACAAATTACCTGGCATTTTCCACAAGCTAGTGGAACCGAGCCTGTCGGAGGCAGGGCTAGCACCAGCACAGGGCAAGCCTGGGCAATTGTCAGGACCCCTGTCATCTTTTTTTTTTTCTTTTTTTTAATTGTACGTTTTTATTAAGGAGACACAAAGCACAGGTTAACATCAGCAGAAGTATGCAGTGTGGCATCAAAAGCGACTGGACATGAGGTTATACAGTGACCGGTTTACTCTAAACAGTTTCCCACATCGTCATCTCCTGCGTCGCGCCTCTCCTCTCCTTCCATTTTTAACAAATCACAACATAGTAGGCAAGACTAAGAATGGAAACGGGGACACACCAGTGGTGAGTCAGAGAAAAAAGAGGGGAATAAACCTATAGAGAAGGGATAACAGACCGAAGAGGGGGCAAAGGAGAAAAAAAAAAGGAGGGAGGGGGAAAAGGGTTGGATGGGCAAAGGAGACCCTCGTTGCACCCATGAAAGCCAAGTCTACCTGTTTCTCTAGGTCGTCCTTCAGAGAGGCCGTGAGCTCCTCCATCCTGCAAATGTCCCATAGCTGTAATCGGTGGCTCAGGAGATTTCCAACAATCGGGAATGCGGGTATTGGCTGCGATTAGATTAGAAGGGGGGCCAAGAGGGACTTCCCCCTAATCTGGAGGGAAGCAGGCGCTAGATTCAGGAGATAACTTGCCGGGTCAACCCCCGGCCCCTGGCATCTTAAGGGGCCCACTCAGACTCACACTTGGCCATAGTATTATATTACAGGGACCCGAACCACTGAATGCCGGGTGTTGTGTACAGACCTGCTCATGGCTGGCCTCAGCAACAGGGGATGATCAGCAACAATGGAGAAGGTGGCATAGAATGGAGGGCAATCTCAGAAGGTGGCAAGAACCAGGTGATAAGGACTGGAGGGCAATCAGCAGCGGGAGATGACACATTTGTGGCAGCAGAGCTGAAAGGTGACATCATATGACTCACTACTTTGGGGCCTACAAAGACTGTCTTGCCCAAGAGCCCTCACAAACCTAGTGCCGGCCCTAGTCTGAAGGATTAGGTAAATACATATTACTTCCACAATAATACAATTCTGTGAAACTCACCTGTAGAATTGTTTTTGAGTATATCCAGTCCAGGTCATCCCAGAAATGACCTGTGGTATTCCGCCCCCAGGGGGCGCTCAACTGCAAGATCAAAAGATGTAGCTCCTCCCGGCCTATAAGAGCAGGTGTCTCTCTAAGATTCTCCAGTGGTTAAAAAGCAGTAAACAAAAAAGGACAGGCCGGGAGGCCAAGAAACCATGTTACTTCACATAGCTTCAGCTTGTACTCTCTCCAACAAAACTTAAGGACTCAAGTCCAAGAATAAAAAATGGTATCACCATAACAGGCAAACAAGAGATAATGAACAAGGGCGGGGTGCGACGACCTGGACTGGATATACTCAAAAACAATTCTACAGGTGAGTTTCACAGAATTGTATTTTTCCCTATATCCAGTCCAGGTCATCCCAGTAATGACATGTGGGACATCCAAAAGCAGTGTCCATATAGTGCGGAACAGCATGTAGTTCAATTCACTACCGCCTGAAGCACCTTCCGGCCAAAGACAGCATCAGTGGAGGCCCTGACATCAACTTTGTAAAAGTATGAACAGAAGATCAAGTTGTGGCCTTGCAAACTTGTTCAACCGATGCCTGGTGCTGAAAAGCCCAAGAGGCACCAATAGCTCTAGTAGAATGAGCTGTAATCCGAAAAGGGGGTTCCTTCCCCTTGGCAGAATATGCTTGCACCACCGTCTGTCTGATCCACCTACTGAGAGTGGACTTGACTGGTGGCAAACCTTTCCTAGAGCCCTCTGTTAGGACAAAGAGCAAATCCGACTTCCTGAAGGATTCAGTCGCAACAAGGTAATACTTAATGGCTCTGACCACATCCAAGGCATGGAGGGTCCTTTCCTTAGAATTAGTCGGTGCAGGACACAAGGAAGGCAAGACAACTCCCTCATTAAGATGAAAGGGAAAATGACCCTAGGCAAAAAATCAGGTTTAAAGCGAAAAACCACCTTATCTTTATGCCGCTCAAAATAGGGAGGCTTCATACAAAGCGCGGCCAGTTCTGATACGCAACACACCGAGGTGAACGCTACCAAAAAAAAGCCACCTTGAGAGTCAAAATATGCAATGCAGCATCGCACAGAGGTTCGAAGGGAGGACCCTGAAGAGCAGACAGTACTAAATTCAAGTCCCACACCGGTAATACTGACTTACGCGGTGGTCGGACATGGGTGACTCCCTGGAAAAAGGTCTTGATCAACCTATGGTTGGCAATGGATGTCTGGAAGAATATGGCTAAGGCCGAGACCTGGCCCTCGAGGGTGCTCAGCTGGAGACCCAAGTCTAAGCGGTGTTGTAAAAAACTCCAGAATCATGGAAATAGAAAATGTGCGGCAGGGGAGACTCTTGGTCTCGCACCAAGCAATATAAGCGTGCCGAACTCTGTAGTATATCATGGAGGAAGACTTCTTCCGTGCCTTAATCATGGTATGCACAACTGTGGCCGACAGCCCCTTTTCTGTCAGGATTGAGGTTTCAATAGCCAGGCCGTCAAAGCCAGCGTCCGTAAATTGGGGTGCCGCAGCGACCCCTGTGTGAGAAGCCCTGGATCGTCGGGCATGATGTAGAGATCTACTGACATCTGAACTATGTCCGAAAACCAACTCCTTCTCGGCCCGCAAGGAGCCACCAGAATGGTTGTTACCCCTTTTGTGCAGCACACTGCCCAGGAGTGGAAAATGAGGGAATGCATAAAGGAACTTGAACTCCGTCCAGGGAGTTGCCAGAGCATCTGTGGCAATGGCCAGAGGAGCTCTTGAGAGGGACCACCTTGGGAGCTTGTGATGGTGTCTGGATGCAAACAGGTCCACATCTGGCTGACCCCAGCGGAGACACAGAGCGTGGAAGGTCCTGCTGTTGAGAGACCATTATCCCCGACGAGAGGCCCCCCCTGCTCAGGGAGTCTGCCTCCTGGTTTTCCACCCCGGCCGAGATGCAGGGAACATTCTCCTCTGCCCAAGTCAGAATCTGTGTTACCTCCTTGAGGGCTCGCTTGCTCCAAGTCCCCGCCCCGGTGATTGATGTAGGCGACAGCCATATGATTGTCCGAGCGAACCTGGATCGCACGACCCCTTAAATGGGGAGTCAAGCGAAGAAGCACCAACCGGATCGCTATTAGCTCCAAGAGATTTATGGGTAAGCGGTTCTCCCGCGGACCCCACTGACCCTGGATCTTCTGAGTCTGCCAAACGCCTCCCCAGCCGGTCAGACTGGTATCCGTGGTAACTATGTCCCAACGGGGAGTCAGAAAGGACTTGCCCACCAAAGGGTTCCTGGAGTCCAACCACCACAAGAGAGACTGTCTGGCCAGGGGGGACAGAGAAAAGTCTTGTTCCAGAGATTCCTGCATCCGATTCCAGACGGTCAGCAGGTTCAGTTGAAAAGGTCTCATCTGAAATTGGGCGAAGGGCACCGCCTGAAGGCATGACACCATTAGGCCCACCAATATCATCGCCAGACATATCGACGGCCGCTGACAGGACAGCAAGGCCTGCACCTGCATCTGGAGACCCGAAAACTTCTGCAGTGGCAGAAAAACATTTACTTGAGCGGCGTCTATCGACATTCCCAGGAAGGATTTCACTGTTGAGGAAGTGATAAAAGACTTTGGGTAAATGATCACCCAGCCAAAAGCCTCCAGGGTTGACAATACCGTCCGAGTATCGCTCTCGGCCTGCTGCAAGGACAGACCTGTTGAGACCCTTCAGGTCCAGGATAGGCCCCAACGCTCCGTCCTTCTTGGGAACCGTGAACAATTGGAGTAGAACCTTGGCCCTGTTCCTGACAAGGTACAGGACAAATCACACCTAACCGCAGGAGGTGTTGCACAGCCATTCTCAGGCCCTGTGCCTTCAATGGGTTTTGGGATATCCGAGACCGAAGAAATCTTGTGGGTGGCCTGACTGCCAGCTCTATTTTGTAACCGGATGACACTACCTCCTGAATCCAATGATCCGAGACGTGCAGTCTCCAGATATGAGCAAATAGCAGAAGCCATCCCCCCACCCGGGTGGGTGAGGGCACCTCCTCATGCCTGAAAGGACTTGGCTCCCCTTGCGGGATTGGGTCGGCTGCGGGACCTACCTCTACCCCAGGTATCTCTGCAGCCACCTGAAAATGAAGAGCCTCTTCCTCCTCGAAAGGAGCGATAGGCAGATGAGCTCCGTAGGGCCGAGCAGGCTTCCATCTCTGAGGGAGTCTACCATCCTTGACCAGGAGGTCCAGACGCTCCCCAAACAGCCTGTGCCCCACAAAGGGGATACTCGTAAGCGACTTCTTGGCCGTGGCATCAGACGACCATTGCCGCAGCCAAAGCGAGTAGGGAAGGGCAACAAGCAGGGCCGAAATCCTGGCACCAAGCCGGACCCCATCGTCCATGGCAGAAGCAACAAAACCAATGAATTCCAAGCAGGCCTTGTGTTCTTTATACTCCTCCGCCCACTTGCGAGCCTTAGCTCTATCCACAAGACATCTTACTTTCTTTCTGATGGCTAGAGAGACAATCGCCGCCGCACTCACAGGGCAAAAAAGGGCACCAGCAAAGGTGAACGCATGGCAGACCAGTTGATCCATGCACTTGTCAGCTGGATCACGTAAGGAAGCGGTATCAGGTGAAGGCATAATAGTAGCGTTGGACAACTCTGACACAAGGGAATCCACCTCAGGAGGACGAGACCATAGCCAGACCAGCTCCTCAGGGAAGGGATACTGTCTATCCAGGCCCTTAGGCACCAACGGTAGCTTGTTAGGCCTTTCCTATTCCTTGAAAATCATACAGTCACAGTCTCGAATCAGCCACGGCTGGGAGGCAAGAGTGGGTCTCACAGGATCAGTGGTAATAGGGTCCGCAGCGGCCGACGGGCTAGGAGCCCCCGCTCAGCTGCCAATTCCAGGAGAGAGTATCCAATGATCTTCAGCAGCCAGACTGCAAGATGAACACTGGAGAATCATAGTGAGACACCTGCTCTTATAGGCTGAGAGGAGCTACATCTTTTGATCTTGCAGTCGAGCGCCCCCTGGGGGCGGAATACCACATGTCATTACTGGGACGACCTGGACTGGATATAGGGAAAATAGAAAATGTCTCTGAACAACGGTTAGCAATAAAGCTTTTTTGTGTATTCTAACACACAATAAGCTTGTCCATGAGCTATTGTCACCATTTGGAATACCAGTGCTTCTAGTGAGCGTTTTGAAAATGGTAAATTTTCCTGAATGAAAATTGGAAGGTTACACTTTCACGTTATGTTGTTATTTGTGAATTAAATTAATTACAGCAATAGTTAGTATTTCTTTTTACACCATTCTTTTTTTAATTAGCCTGTAAAACGGCATTTTCAATCATTTTTTATTAGGTAATAGCACATTGTCATATTATATATTACATCTGTTTTCTCTGCAGCCCAATTCCAATCTCTCATAAGGTTTTACTGATTTACCAAAAAATATATTCTTATAAATATAATATAATGTAAAGAATCTATTTCTCTAACCTGTAACCAAAATGTAAAAAATCTATTTCTCTAACCTGTAACCAAAATGTAAAGAATCTATTTCTCTAACCTGTAATTAAGCATTAAACTTATATCTCCCTAAAAAGTCAATGAGTAAACTGCCCCAGCACCTTGAACACACAAATCTATTTAATATGAGGTTTGACCGTTTCCTTCTCCCAACTCTGCTCTGTCCATAGTTATTATTTTTTTTTCTTTTAGCACTTAGAAATCGTCCAGTCAGGCTTCATGGTTTCCGCTGTATCTCGGCCTTCCCTCCGATGGGGGTCATTCTAGTGCCAATGCCCCATCAAAGAGGCATATTTTGAGGGACGATTCTTACCTAGAGTCTGTAGGTGATAAAACTGGATGCACTGGCCATCATTGTATCTCCGATATTTATTAAAGTTTACGTCCCTTGTTTTTTTATGTATTATCCATATCCTCTTATTTCCTGCCCCAATCCCCTGCCCGAACCCTTTGTAGATCAATCTAGAATTGAGCGAATGGCAAGGCTTGGACCCATTCAAGGTCCTTTTTCTTACATCTAGGGTTTTGGCAAGGCTTGGACCCATTCGAGGTCCTTTTTCTTACATCTAGGGTTTTGGCAAGGCTTGGACCCATTCGAGGTCCTTTTTGTTACATCTAGGGTTTTGGCAAGGCTTGGACCCATTCAAGGTCCTTTTTCTTACATCTAGGATTTGGCAAGGCTTGGTCCCATTCGAGGTTCTTTTTCTTACATCTAGGGTTTTGGCAAGGCTTGGACCCATTCAAGGTCCTTTTTCTTACATCTAGGATTTGGCAAGGCTTGGTCCCATTCGAAGTCCTTTTTCTTACATCTTGGGTTTTGGCAAAGCTTGGACCCATTCAAGGTCCTTTTTCTTAAATCTTGGGTTTGGTTTAGCTTTCCCTGAGAGGTCCAGATATGTCTATGTTATGAATTTGGTTTATCACAGGTCGATAGAAGATGCAGATGATGTTACCATGTAGCTAGAGAATTTTTGTTTTGTAACTGGAGGGCAAGTTGGATTCGCCATTGCCTGAAATCTGGTGGTGTCACTTGTGCCCACCTTTTGAGTGATTTTTTTTTTTGTAGCATACTTAATGCAATTGATAATATAGTTATGAAGATTTTAGATTGTTGGATCTGAAAAATTCAGGAGGGCATTTTCAGGGGAGAGAGTCATTTCAAGCACTAATAGGGCTTTAAAGGAGCACTTTCATGAAAAAATGGCCCAATGAACAAAATCCATATAAATATGCTGGATGGCGGGAGGAGGGGTCACTTATACACCAAGAAATATCCAGACAGAATGTTTTTTTATTCTTTTAATAAAAGGAAGGAGACATTCAGGTTACAGGTTCTGTCACCCCGGATAGACTAAACCCGTCACCCCTGGATTTTATTCCTACCATGAGAAAATAAACCACAAGCTCCTCATTAGCCGATTGAGGGATTGAGCGATTGTTTCCTACCATGTGAGAATGAACCACAAGCTTGGCAGGAGTTTTATTCAGTTCGGGTGTATAAGTGACCCCTCCTCTAAATAGCCGAAGTGTTTATATAGATTTTTAACATCATTTTGCTATAGTGCTCCTTTAAGATGACCTTTTTTTGCTGTCACTTTGTATGACTAAAGAGGTTTGTTCGGGGAGAAACAAACATTTCCCATATTATGGATCTTCCCCTACATTTACATATTTATGGCTCAAGTTTGTATTTACTAAAGAAACTTTGCCCATGTTTAGGGCAAGAATAATTCATATGAGATTATGAATTCTCGCTCTTATGGACTCTTTCATGAAAACGAAGAGTGGATCTGTGAGAAAAACGTTGCCCACATTCAGAACAAAAAAACGGCTTCACCCCCGTATGAATTTTTTCATGGTTGACGAGGGATGCCTTAACTGCAAAACTCTTCCCACATTCTGAACAGAAATACGGTTTCTCCCCTGTATGGACTCTTTGATGTCTTCTTAGTTGTGTCTGATTTGCAAAACATTTCCCACATTCTGAACAAATAAATGGCTTCTCTCCTGTATGAACTCTTTGGTGAATGATACAGACCGACTTTTGAGAAAAACGTTTCCCACATTCAGAACAAGAATAGGGCTTCTCTCCTGTATGAACTCTTTCATGTGAAGTAAGGTTTGCTTTCAGGTAAAAACATTTTCCGCATTCAAGACAAGAATATGGCGCCTGCACTGTATGCGTTCCTACGTGTTTTATTTGATGCTTGATAAGTTCGCATTTCTGAGCGAAACATTGCCCACATTCAGAACAAGAATACGGCTTTTCCCCTGTATGTTGTCTTCTGTGTTTGATAAGGTTTGATTTATCAGAAAAACGTTTCCCACATTCAGAACACGAATACGGCTTCTCCCCCGTATGAACTTTTTCATGTCCGATAAGGTGAGCTTGCCGAGCAAAACATTTTCCACATGTGGAACAAGAATACGGCTTCTCCCCCGTGTGAACTCTTTCATGGGCGACGAGTTGATGTTTTTGAGGAAAACATTTGTCACATTTAGAACATGAATACGGCTTCACCCCTGTATGAACTCTATCATGAGTGATAAGTTGATCTTTCCGAGGATAACATTTTCCACATTTGGAACAAGAATATGGCCTCTCCCCTGTATGAACATTTTCATGTACAATAAGATATTGTTTTTGGGAAAAACATTTCCCACATTCAGAACAAGAATATGGCTTCTCCCCTGTATGAACAACTTTATGTCTGGTAAGAATAGATTTTGTGGAAAAACATTTTCCGCATTCAGCACAAACATACGGCTTCTTTTCCTCCGAATGAACTCTTTTATGTGCGTTAAGATTCTTTTTTTGGGAAAAACTTTTTCCACATTCAGAACAAGAATGCGACTTCTTCTCTGCATGTATTCTCTCATGGCTGATAACCTGTGATGCATTCGCAAAATGCTGTCCACAATGAGAACAGGAGTATGACTCCGCAGGTATATGCCCTACTGAATAGGTAAGGAGAAGAGTGGGAGAAGCCACGTGTGTAGCGGGAACAAACAACAGAAGTCCTGGTTGCAGTGTTGGAAAGGGCACTGGGGCAGACAGGTCTCCTTTAGACACTGGTGTGATGTCATTTCCGTCACTGTTTGAGGAAAAAGCATTATTCTGGATGGATATTTGTGCTGTAAAAATAAGGAGGAAAAAATGTTAAACTCTAGAATACTTCAATTTCACCAACTTTGGACATAATATATACCAGACAGTTGAGATGCTCACACCTCACATTTACTCCATAGCCACCTCCTGTCGTCTCCAACTTAAAAACATCTCCCACATCCATCCCTTCCCCTCACCTAACACCACTAAAATGCTAGTGCATGCCCTGGTTATCTCCCGACTGGACTACTGCAACACCCTACTACTGTGGCTGGCTGTGTGCTTGTTGTTGTGAACAGGTGGCACAATCTCGGCTTTTGGAACATGACAATAGAGCCTGAACCCCATCTTTCACTATTGATCCTCAGACTGTGGATAAAAATTTACGCTGCTGGTCTGTATAAACTCTATCCACTGTATAAGAACACTAGCAACAGGGAGAGAGGAAGGATCACAGCCAGGTTGTTTGAAGCACACTATTGGGCTCTTATAGACCCTATTTATTATGTAGATTATTATTATTATGGGGCATCAAGAGCCCTGCCCACTTACTTCAGAAAATTAAGGTGAAACTGTAAACCTTGATATCCAAGCCATTTCTTTTTCAACTTAAAATCAGAAAACAGTTTAGGACAGTGCCAAACGTAACTCGACACAATAGTCAATTTGTCAATAGACAATTGTCTTTGCTTGCGGTATCCCTTTAAATAAAGCAACGGAAAAAGCGTCAACCAGATTAAAAAAAAAATCTGCCAGCTCTATAAGCAAAACATACATTTTTTATTTGACCCTGCACTCGCCCACGGCAATCAAAACTTGCGTAGGTCAAAAGGTTGTTTCTTCTTCCCCCAACCAAAACACACAGAGGAGGATCTCTGTAATTCCGGTAAAAACCAGGTATCCAGGCTGAAGCAAGATACAGGCTTGTAGACCTAGAAATATGGGTCAAACTAAGGCCAAGAGCTAACTGGCCTGACCAACTTTCAAAGTGTTTCTCGGAGACCCACAATATATATCTTGCAATTTTTCTAGGACAATGCCACCCAGACAAAACTTTGAATAAAGGGCAAAGAATGGCAGTCAAGCTGCAGTTCCTAAAGCAAACACAGGCCAAAGAAGTTTTCCGAAACTGTCCGTCAGGTCTGGAGTTCCTCCACAGCTTGACTTTCACCTGCTATATGCTGTTCCACCAGCAGATGGCTCTGTCCTGCAGAGGTGTTGGTAATCAGCCGGCACCTGTGGTGACTTCCTGCTCTATATAAGCTGATCCGCACATGGAGCCAGTGGATCAGCATTGATTGTCTCTCTGTACCCTGTATATTGAATCCTGTACTTAATTCTCCCTCCTGTACCTAGACCTGGACCCCGACTGGAATCTTGTACCTTGAAACCCAGGAATCTTTCACCTTGAAGCCCTGAACCTTGAAATCTGGACTCCTGCATAGCCCATGTGATTTACATTTCCTGTTCCTGCTCTGTGTCTGCCTTTGGACTTTCCTTGGACATATAAGATAGGCTCTTATTCAGGGTGAAGGTCCACTTTAAATAATAAAAAAAAATTTTTTTTATACCACCAAGGCCATGTCCACCTGGTGATTGGCTGATCTCAAGAGTGCCGGCTGACGTGCACAAGCCCGCTGGTCGCATCCCCGTCTCCCTCTAGACTGGGAAGTGGCTCCGTGTCTCAGCTACAGAGAAGCAGGGGGTTGTGGCTGCTGTGGGAGCCGCAGGTAAAGGTGAGCTTACCAGCGACCCCTGGAGTTTTACATAGTGAAATCGGCCTGAAGTCTTTTAGACTTCACCATCATGCCGTGTGGCTTTACAGCTGCTTAAAGGAGAAGGGTGCCCCCAGCCATGATTTTGCAAAGCCATACGTATGTTACCATGATCAATGTTTCTGGAGGTGGTTTATTATTTTGCATTTGTGTGGCGATAGTGATTTTTGGCTTATTGTGGTGATATTTATTTTGTAGATCTTGTGGCTATAGTTCATTCATTCAAAGCATTAGGGATATTATTGCTTTTCACAGTTAAGATTGTAATGAATTGCAATTTTGATTAACTCCCTTATATCGCTACCCCACATTAAATCCACAAGTAAAGTGCCTGTGCTGGAAAATCACTATCCCTTTAAAAATCATCCCCTCAGTGGAACAGAACTTGGAGGGGACCCACAAGCCATAAACACTTCCTCAAGCCGTAGAACACTCGCCCTGAGGAAGTAACGGGGGGCCAGTCGTCACGGAACGCATGGGAGGCAGGGGCACCACAGTGTTAAGGTTGGTAATTACCAATTACTACATTATTGATGTTGGGCTTGTGGGTCCCCTTCAAGTTCTTTTCCACTGAGGGGATGATTTTTAAAGGGATAGTGATCCAGCACAGGTACTTTACTTATGCATTTAATGTGGGGTAGTGATATAGGTGATATAAGGGAGTGATTATCTATGAATTAATCTAATAGGGGTATTTTTTGGCACTTTCAATTGCACATTTTTGCCCAGGGTTATGTTTTTTTGTACATGTACTATGCACTTTGTTGGAGATATGATAATAGAGATTTATGCCAAGAGGGACTATATGGCCATTGTTTATTAGCATTTGCATTTTATATGTGTGATGTTATGGAGGTCATAAATGATAAATTGAACATATGAAGGTGAACATTCCCTCGCTCCATTTGTTCCACTCCAATTATTATAAATAACCCTTATTACGCTTAGTCGCTAATAAAGGTGAAATAAACCCTCAGGTAGCCACTTCACTCTGCGCTATTTCTCTTTCACTTGACAATAATGCTTAGGATTATGAATATAATAGAATATGCTGCTACTAATGTATTACTGTGATAAAGATATCCTAAAAACAATTAAAAACATAATGACTGGCAGGGGTGTATAACGGACTATTTTACAAAATATTGTGTTAATCCTAGTACATTATATGCAACAATACAATATTATAACAAAAGTATAAGTTATCAAAAATAATCAAAATTTATTTATATATGCCCATGAGATTCTCCAAGCAAAACCGTGCGATTAGTCAGTGCAAAAAGCCTCAAAAAGGAGGAAAAAGTGCGCTTAGTGATAGCTGAGATCAAAAGATAGAAGGTCAAATATGGCCAGGAAATGTATATCAGTAGGAGACCATGGTAGCCATGATCTAAAGTGCAGAGTGCAGGAAAGTGCAAAGTGCTGTGAACAGCAGAGAACTTCAGGGCATATACAACAAAGCTATTTACACAAATAACACTGACTTAAGAAATATATCAAAATAGCTAAAAGCAATCTACATTACCACATAGTATGGGGTCCCTAGTTCACCACCATGTCCAGCATGCCCGTACCGCTGACGCGTTGCGTGGCAATTAGTACTGCCACTTTATCAGAGTGAATGATGACCTTGAAAGATTGGTACATGAAGGTAAGCATCCTTGATGTCTACAGAGGTCATGAAGTCCCCTGGGCGTAGTGAATTGACAGCTGAGCGCAGAGTCTCCATGCGAAAGTGTTTAAATCTGACAAATCTGTTGAGGCACTTTAAATCCAGGATAGGTCTGATGGACCCTTCTTTTTTGGGAACAGTGAATAGGGAATAGTAGCCTCTGCCCCTTTCCCTCAAAGGCACCTGGCAGATGACCCCCAACTCCAGAAGGTTTTGGACAGCAAGGCACAGACCCCGAGCTAACAGGGGTTTTGAGCCATCCCGGATTTGATGAATCTTGGGGGTGGCCAGGCTGCCAACTCTATCTTGTAACCGGAGGACACTACCTCCTGAATCGTCCGGTCTGAGACGTGAAGCCTCCAGATGTGAGCAAAGAGCCGAAGCCGTCCCCCCACCCGGATGGGTGAGGGCGCCCCTTCATGCCTGAGGAGGCTTTGGTGAGGATTTTGGCTTGGGACCCCAGGAGAGGCCAGGATGGCCACATCCTCTGCCCCTTCCCCAGTGATCTCCGCGGGCCCCAGTAAAGGAGACTCCTCGGCTAGTTCTGGAGCCACGGAAGAAAGGCACCCATCCCCTGAAAGGACAGGGACGGCCTCCTACGTTGAGGCAACCTACTGCCCCTGGCAAACAAAATCCAAGCGTTCACCAAAGAGGCGCAGGCCCTTGAAAGGGAAACCAGTGAGAGCCTTCTTAGCAGCATTATCGGCTACCCACTGACGTAGCCAGACAGAGCGGCGTATAGCCACCAACAGGGCAGAAGTCCTACCACACATTCTGATGGCATCATCCATGGCAGACAGAACATATGCAACAAATTCATAGCAAAGCAGGAGAGATCTATACTCTTCTCCTCCCGCGTCGTCAGAGGCCCCTTCAAGGAGACTCTTAAGCAAACCCTTAATAGCAATAGCTGTAATGGCAGAGGCACAAACCCGGTCCCCACACAGGCAAAAGCATGGCAAGCCAGTTGGTCCATGCGCCGGTCCTCACCATCCCTCAGGGTAGTAGTGTCAGGAGAATGCATGACAGATGTATTGGACAGCCCCAGAATGGGAGCGTCCGCCTCGGGAGGACATGGACCAACGCTTAATCACATCAGCAGGAAAGGGATACCTCTTGTCCCAACTCTTGGGCACCCCTGGCAGCTTGCTAGGCCGCTCCCATTCTTTGAGCACCAGATTATTAAAGTGAGACTGCTCCAGGAATTCCAAATGTGGTTTAACTGTATGAAAAAGCTCACCCTGCTGCTGCGGAGCCACGGCAGGAGGGGAGATACAGAGCACTTTAAAAATATGAGACAAGAGCCTGTCAGTGTCATCTGAGGACCAAGGATCTTCCCCAAAGGGAGACCCTGTACCACCATAAACCCTAGGTTGCTCCTCAGATGATTCTGAATCAGAGAACAATTCCCCCTCCTCTAGGGGGGAATAACCAGTAGGATCAAAAATGTCCTCAGCTTCCAAAGGAAAGAGGGAAACGGCGGGAGATAAATGCTGCTTCTCAGCAGAAGCCTTACGCGAGGCAGACCCAGCAATGCTGGCAACCCATGCAGCCAAATCAGGCTGAGACTCCCCGCTAGTATACTCCTCGCAGGGGGTCAGATGTAAGTGTAGGGGGGGGGGGAGGCGAAGTCCGAGGGGGCGCAGGCCCAGCAACAGGTAACCCAGACTGCAGTGCAAGTACCTGCTGGGCGCAGGATACACATACCCTGACATCATCACCGATTGGGGATACCCCACACGCAACATATAGCCGGGCTTGTCCCGAAGGAACCCCAGGCCCATTATCCCCAGAAGCCTCCATATGGTGATTTGAATGGCACAGTAGGCCAGTAAGGGTTAACGCTAAGTAGCTACCCGGGATGCCCCAATAAACCGCTAGGGAAATGGGAGATAATGAGGGGGGAAGGCCGGGAGAAACCACAGGACCGAAGCTTTAACCCGCCTGAAAGACATAATCAAACATTCCCATGAGAAAAAGGCATAAGAAAAAAAACAGACAAAGATCACCCTGATAAGTCTCGGACTTATATAGGGCTGGGAGGAGCCACAAGCAGTTTTCTGCAGTCCAGCGCCATCTTGTGAATGTATTACCCAGAAGTAAGGAATATTCTGGAACAGGACGTGCTGTATACTTAGAATATTTGTATAGCTTTGGATTTATATGGTGGTGCGGAAGATTTTCTGGTGAGGCTGTGGGGAGTTTTGGGGCTATCCCCACTCATTTTCTATATTTCTTCTGAATATTCTTTTTCACATTGATCATGGCATGTAAATTATTAAATATTGTATGCATTTTTATAATGAATCTCCTTATGATTAACTCGTCTACACCTCAATTTATTTGGTTGTGTCTTGTACAATTTTTGTGTATTGTTGTTGTGTTTATACGTTTTTTTAGAGGTTTTAATCGGTCTCATGTGTTATATTATTGTTACAATCATAATTAAACTTTAATCGACTATGGATGTTGGTGTGCGCCCCCTGTGGGTTTGTTTAGGTCATTATATTTATCTTGGTTACCAGCCATGATGTTGACATGAGAGACAGAAAATGAAAATATTTTCTATATAATCTTTATTACTCACCTGGGCTGATCTGCAGCTGGTGCTCATTCTTCACCTCTTCATCCTCCTCCGTTTTCACAAATGTCACTATAGGGCCTTCGGGGTCTGTGAATTAAAGTGATTGGCAAGTCGAAAGTGAAATAAAAAAAAATCAATAGCTTAGCTTTCATTGAGTGGTTCCAGCTCTGTGCTTCCTTAGTGAGGAAAATCACTTCATCATTCCTTCCCCACCTTGCTCATGTGGTCCATCAATCAACCTCTGGGGGACTAAGAAAAGAAACATCCCCCACTCCCTGCCCAGATGTCCTGATTGGCTGCCTCTCTCTGCAGCTATGAAACCGCCCCTTTCTCTCTGATCTCCTGCAGCATATCGCCCCGCCCTCCTCTCTATGCACTATGTGCTGGCAATAATAACTAGAGCAGGGGTACTCAAATGGCGGACCGCGGTCCGAATCCGGACCGCAGACGCCATTTGTCCGGACCGCTGCCCAGGGCCGGACTGTGGCGATGGCCCCCCGCCTGTGGTCCCCTGTTCGGGCGCCGCTTGATGACGCGCTGTCTCCCCCTCCCGCTGGTTATCATATTGCTTGTGCTGCAGCCTATGATAGCCGGGCTGCAATACAGGAAGCAACATTAGTTCCGGACAGGTCGGAGGCCAGGGCTGGCACGGCGCATAAGGTTCAGCATGAAGCGAAGGAGAACACGTGGGAGGAACCGTATCCTAAGAGGTCAGAGTCTGTCCTTTCTCCCTCTCAATCACCCGACCACGTCATCCCTGGATCAGCAGCAGGGGCTGTAAATCTGATGTGCTGGGAATTAACCCTTTCAGGGACACCACCTCAAGCACATTTAAAAAGTAAGCCAAATGTTTTTGTCCTTTTTGAAAAACTTTTTTTTTTCTGCAATGTGCAAGCTGCTTGTACACAGAGATCCAGAAAAGGTCCTTTCCTATTCCAGTTTTGCATTTAGCCCTAATTGTTTTTCATAAAGTGGATCAAAACACAGCTCACCTGGGTTTTGGTCTGTTTAAAGTGGACCATTTCACCAACACAGCTGGCCCTAGAATCTAAAAGACTCCAGGGCTGGCCGACTAGGTGCCCCTGGGGGCTCCAAATGGATGCTCCACTGTATGAACCCCTTAGCATTCCACTGGTCATTTGCCATGGCTGCATCCCTGGCGTTCCTACAGCATCCGCCCAGACATTCAGATAGGCAGGGATGCGCACATCATAGGGAAACCAGGGATGCACCTGCTGCTGTTCCCTATGCCAACGCTGAGTCCTAAACAATGGCTTTATGCCGTGCATTAGTAGCACAATATAAAGCGCCAATTGGACAAGTGTCTACGAATGTGCTGTGGGACTGGTGCAAAGGTGAGTGGGGTGAGCAATCTGGGGGTTATACACAGCAGGGTATCCCAAATCGAGAGGCCCCTGGGGCAGGGACCTATCACCAAGATAATGAAAATCCTGGTGATAGGTCCACTTTAAAGAGGAACAACACCCAAGATTTTCTCAGTAAAAAACTACCTGACTACCAATCTAATGGCACATGCACCCAGCTAGAGGCCAGTGGGGATGTGGCCGGCAGCATGCTTGGCTCCATTCAACCCTTCAGCCAACAAGAATCAGCGCATGTGCCGCTGGAACGGCAGTCAGGTAAGTTTTACCAGCGATCCGTGGGGCTACCCCAGGGTCAAGGACCAATCCCAGGTTTTGGTAAGTTTTAATATATATAATAAATATATTAATGTGACATTAACACACTTATACTGGGCTGTACAAAGTACAGCAGGGCCGTTGTGACCAAAAAGTCCAGGGCCATTTTTTGACCCCAGTCCGCCCCTGGGTGGCTGGTTCGGTTTGCGCCCTGGTGTGAGCCATGTTCCGGAGCTCCTGGGTCGAGCCTGAGGTAATTCCCCGCCAATATGTGTATGAAAAGCGTGCACCGCCATGGTTTGTTCTATATAGCCGCCGCTTCCAGCGCTTGATGCGCCTGGGCGCGCTCGTCCTGTCCGGGCTGGCACTCTTACTTACACCACCACCCCCCCCCCCCCCCCAGACCTTCATCCCACGGCAGACCCTGGTAAGTGGACCTCCACTGAAAGTAGTTGAGTAGCCCTGAACTAGAGGCACAACAATGCACTTGTATATTTTTACTATGATATAGAGCGTTCTGGGCACACGTGTTAGAGACCGCCCGTTATGATCTATGTAAAGCACACAGTGTGCTTACATCACATTGCTGTTGCCACGCCCACCGTTTCTCCTCAATGTTTCTCTGCATCTCCAATGCTCTAATACTTTCACCAATAACTTAGGAACTACAGGGTCTTTTTGAAAACGGATTGAAGTTTGGGACAGTGCAACATGTAGCCCGAGGCAATGGGACAACAATCGGGCGCTCAGCTTCTATCCCCAGCCCTGTGTCCCAAAACAGTCTGTGATTCCTTTTTTGTACCTCAGCCTTTGCCCAATATTCATAAAAACAACAACAGGAAGTAGTATTATGGTGAATGGTTTATTCAGTTACAAACAAACTGTCATTACTCACCTGGAATGATCTGTAGAGGATGTTCCTCCACTTCATTCTTGACAAATACTTCTTCCTCCTCTTTCTTCACATTTCTCACTATGGTGTCTTCAGGGTCTGTCGGTAAAGAGAAGAGATGTTAGAGCAAGTGCGTGTGTCGTAGGGAGGGAGGGATGTGAGAGAGGAGGAGAGAGAGAGAGGGAGAGGGAGGTGAGAGGAGGGAGGAAGGGAGGGAGGGAGAGGGAGAGAGAAAGGGAGGGAGAGAGAAAGGGAGGGAGGGAGGGAGAGAGAAAGGGAGGGAGGGAGGGAGAGAGAAAGGGAGGGAGAGAGAAAGGGAGGGAGGGAGAGAGAGAGAAAGGGAGGGAGAGAGAAAGGGAGGGAGAGAGAGAGAAAGGGAGGGAGAGAGAGAGAAAGGGAGGGAGGGAGGGAGAGAGAAAGGGAGGGAGGGAGAGAGAGAGAAAGGGAGGGAGGGAGGGAGAGAGAAAGGGAGGGAGAGAGAAAGGGAGGGAGAGAGAGAGAAAGGGAGGGAGAGAGAGAGAAAGGGAGGGAGGGAGGGAGAGAGAAAGGGAGGGAGGGAGAGAGAGAGAAAGGGAGGGAGGGAGGGAGAGAGAAAGGGAGGGAGGGAGGGAGAGAGAGAGAAAGGGAGGGAGAGAGGGAGGGAGGGAGAGAGAAAGGGAGGGAGGGAGAGAGAAAGGGAGGGAGGGAGAGAGAAAGGGAGGGAGGGAGGGAGAGAGAGAGAAAGGGAGGGAGAGAGAGAGAAAGGGAGGGAGGGAGGGAGGGAGAGAGAGAGAAAGGGAGGGAGAGAGGGAGAGAGAAAGGGAGGGAGGGAGGGAGGGAGGGAGAGAGAAAGGGAGGGAGGGAGAGAGAAAGGGAGGGAGGGAGAGAGAGAGAAAGGGAGGGAGAGAGGGAGGGAGGGAGAGAGAAAGGGAGGGAGGGAGGGAGAGAGAAAGGGAGGGAAGGTGGGAGAGAGAAAGGGAGGGAAGGTGGGAGAGAGAAAGGGAGGGAAGGTGGGAGAGAGAAAGGGAGGGAGGGAGAGAGAGAGAAAGGGAGGGAGGGAGAGAGAAAGGGAGGGAAGGTGGGAGAGAGAAAGGGAGGGAGGGAGAGAGAGAGAGAAAGGGAGGGAGGGAGAGAGAGAGAGAGAAAGGGAGGGAAGGTGGGAGAGAGAAAGGGAGGGAAGGTGGGAGAGAGAAAGGGAGGGAGGGTGGGAGAGAGAAAGGGAGGGAGGGTGGGAGAGAGAAAGGGAGGGAGGGTGGGAGAGAGAAAGGGAGGGAGGGTGGGAGAGAGAAAGGGAGGGAGGGTGGGAGAGAGAAAGGGAGGGAGGGTGGGAGAGAGAAAGGGAGGGAGGGTGGGAGGGGGAAAGGGAGGGAGGGTGGGAGGGGGAAAGGGAGGGAGGGTGGGAGGGGGAAAGGGAGGGAGGGTGGGAGGGGGAAAGGGAGGGAGGGTGGGAGGGGGAAAGGGAGGGAGGGTGGGAGGGGGAAAGGGAGGGAGGGTGGGAGGGGGAAAGAGAGGGAGGGACGGAGAATGGGAGGGAAAAAGGGAGGGGAAAAAGGGAGGGAGGGAGGGAGGGGGGGAGAAAGGGAGGAGGAAGGGGGGGGAGAGGAAGGGGGGGGAAAGGGAGGGGGGAGAGGGGAGAGGGAGGAGAAAGGGAGGGGGGGAAGGGAGGGGGGTATGAAAGGGAGGGAGGGAGGGAGGGGGAGAAAGGGAGGGAGGGGGGGAGAAAGGGAGGGGGGGAGAAAGGGAGGGAGGGGGGGAGAAAGGGAGGGAGGGGGGGAGAAAGGAGGGAGGGGGGAGAAAGGGAAGGAGGGAGGGGGGGAGAAAGGGAGGGAGGGGGGGAGAAAGGGAGGGAGGGTGGGAGAGAGAAAGGGAGGGAGGGTGGGAGGGGGAAAGGGAGGGAGGGTGGGAGGGGGGAGGGAGGGTGGGAGGGGGGAGGGGGAAAGGGAGGGAGGGTGGGAGGGGGAAAGGGAGGGAGGGTGGGAGGGGGAAAGGGAGGGAGGGTGGGAGGGGGAAAGGGAGGGAGGGAAAAAGGGAGGGGAAAAAGGGAGGGAAAAAAGGGAGGGAAAAAAGGGAGGGAGGGAGGGAGGGGGGGAGAAAGGGAGGAGGAAGGGGGGGGAGAGGAAGGGGGGGGAAAGGGAGGGGGGGAAAGGGAGGGGGGGAAAGGGAGGGGGGGGGAAAGGGAGGGGGGAGAGGGGAGAGGGAGGAGAAAGGGAGGGGGGGAAGGGAGGGGGGTATGAAAGGGAGGGAGGGAGGGAGGGGGAGAAAGGGAGGGAGGGGGGGAGAAAGGGAGGGGGGGAGAAAGGGAGGGAGGGGGGGAGAAAGGGAGGGAGGGGGGGAGAAAGGGAGGGAGGGAGAGAGAAAGGGAGGGAAGGTGGGAGAGAGAAAGGGAGGGAGGGAGAGAGAGAGAAAGGGAGGGAGGGAGAGAGAAAGGGAGGGAAGGTGGGAGAGAGAAAGGGAGGGAGGGAGAGAGAGAGAGAGAAAGGGAGGGAAGGTGGGAGAGAGAAAGGGAGGGAAGGTGGGAGAGAGAAAGGGAGGGAGGGTGGGAGAGAGAAAGGGAGGGAGGGTGGGAGAGAGAAAGGGAGGGAGGGTGGGAGAGAGAAAGGGAGGGAGGGTGGGAGAGAGAAAGGGAGGGAGGGTGGGAGAGAGAAAGGGAGGGAGGGTGGGAGAGAGAAAGGGAGGGAGGGTGGGAGGGGGAAAGGGAGGGAGGGTGGGAGGGGGAAAGGGAGGGAGGGTGGGAGGGGGAAAGGGAGGGAGGGTGGGAGGGGGAAAGGGAGGGAGGGTGGGAGGGGGAGGGAGGGTGGGAGGGGGAAAGGGAGGGAGGGTGGGAGGGGGAAAGAGAGGGAGGGACGGAGAATGGGAGGGAAAAAGGGAGGGGAAAAAGGGAGGGAGGGAGGGGAGAGGAAGGGGGGGGGGAAAGGGAGGGGGGAAAGGGAGGGGGGGAAAGGGAGGGGGGAGAGGGGAGAGGGAGGAGAAAGGGAGGGGGGGAAGGGAGGGGGGTATGAAAGGGAGGGAGGGAGGGAGGGGGAGAAAGGGAGGGAGGGGGAGAAAGGGAGGGAGGGGGGGAGAAAGGGAGGGGGGGAGAAAGGGAGGGAGGGGGGGAGAAAGGAGGGAGGGGGGAGAAAGGGAGGGGGGAGAAAGGGAGGGAGGGAGGGGGGGAGAAAGGGAGGGAGGGAGGGGGGGAGAAAGGGAGGGAGGGTGGGAGAGAGAAAGGGAGGGAGGGTGGGAGGGGGAAAGGGAGGGAGGGTGGGAGGGGGAAAGGGAGGGAGGGTGGGAGGGGGAAAGGGAGGGAGGGTGGGAGGGGGAAAGAGAGGGAGGGACGGAGAATGGGAGGGAAAAAGGGAGGGGAAAAAGGGAGGGAAAAAAGGGAGGGAGGGAGGGAGGGGGGGAGAAAGGGAGGAGGAAGGGGGGGGAGAGGAAGGGGGGGGGAAGGGAGGGGGGAAAGGGAGGGGGGGAAAGGGAGGGGGGGGGAAAGGGAGGGGGGAGAGGGGAGAGGGAGGAGAAAGGGAGGGGGGGAAGGGAGGGGGGTATGAAAGGGAGGGAGGGAGGGGGAGAAAGGGAGGGAGGGGGGGAGAAAGGGAGGGAGGGGGGGAGAAAGGGAGGGAGGGGGGGAGAAAGGGAGGGAGGGGGGGAGAAAGGGAGGGAGGGGGGGAGAAAGGAGGGAGGGGGGAGAAAGGGAGGGGGGAGAAAGGGAGGGAGGGAGGGGGGGAGAAAGGGAGGGGGGAGAAAGGGAGGGGGGAGAAAGGGAGGGAGGGAGGGGGGGAGAAAGGGAGGGGGGGAAGAAAGGGGCATTAGCTTAGAGAAGGATATTTCCTGTCCTTCAAAGTCTGTGAATTGCATTAGAATGAAAGTGACCCCCTTGCAATACATTCCGCTCTTACCCTGTAATAGGAGAAGCTGCGGATCCTCCATCATGGTGGCCTTGTAGATATCTTTGTGTCCTTCCTAATCTTCCTTTGTCCTCTGTAAAAAAGAAAAATGCACATCACACTTGGAGTAACGGCCGCTCTATAGTGGTCACACTATCAGAGGAAAATGGTCTGAACTTCTTCTTGAAGCAGGTCAAAACCCAGGGTGCTCGGATAGACGGGGAGGGATGGGGACATCGAAGGATGAGCTTTGGACCCAGAAATGGGTTTCCATACGCTTTAACTCTTTAGCTGCCAGCCTACCTAGAGTTTTTGTCACCCTCTGTTGCCAGACCATTTTTCACTATTTTGTGCTACACGTGTTCAACTGCGATTCCCAGGAAAAGTATATATTTTTATATTTTTTTTGGCCGCAGCGTTTAGACTTTAACATGAAATGTCTGGCTTGAAATGTTTCCAGTGTTTTCTAAATATTTTTGAGTAAAAAATAAATTATTTTTTAAAGCATTGTCTTGTTTATTTTAAATAAAACATTTTTTTTTGTTTAAAGAAAACCATATTGCATGTGAAAGCCCATTTCTCCCAATTACATCAGTACCAGATATGTATCAGTAGCCCCCCGTTCCTGCCCAGGAGACCCCACAAACTGAAAAGAGCACTTTACATTTATAAATAAAGTACAACTACTATCCACACTACAATGGGTTACATTTTTAAAATTGTTGTGGGGTCCCCATATCCCCATTTTTGGGATTTTTAAAAATAAAAAAATGACATGGGGAAAGTCGCCCTACCCAGCATAACCGGCTCGGGAACCATCTATGCAGGACTTGTAGAACAGGGTCCAGGATACAAGCCCACGTAGCCTTAGTGGCCCCAGGCTCTTCTGCCTCCCCCTGGGCTTTGGGAAGGCAGGTAATAGGGGGGCTGGGGGTTAATGGCAAGTCACCCACTAGCCGCAGGTGACTTACCAGCCCCCAAACCTTGTAAACTGGTATAGGGGTCTCATGGATCCCTTACCTACTCACAAAGGGTTAAATGTAAACAAACAGACACAACAGAAAAAATTACTTTTTTTTTTTTTTCTTTACTCACCTATGATCCTTCGATGTCCCACAGCGATCTAATAACAGATGCTGGGTGATTGGTGATCATAGCAAGGGATCATAGCCTCCTACCCCTCCAACCCTGTAACTCCCGATTAACAGCAAGAGAGGCAACCAAGTGAGCGTTACATGCTTGCCATTTAAAGGGTTAAAGTGGACCAAAAGCCAGGTTTTTGACTATCCTAGGTTTTGGTCCATGCCCCCGGGACACTCCGATCGGGGATGCCCCGCTGTGTGAAACCCCCCAGGTTGCCCGGTCTAACGATCATTCCCCGGTCCTACGGCACATGCGCGTCAATCTCTCGTCAATCAGCGCGCTCAGATTCGCTCCTGAGCCTTCGTTTAAAGCGGACCTTCACTCTGAATAAGAGTCTATCTTATATGTTTCCCACACCCTGTACATACAGATTGCTCACATTAATCCAGACCTTCACCCTGAATAAGAGCCTATCTTATATGTTTCCCACACCCTGTACGTACAGATTGTCCACATTAAAAATCATCCTACCTGCATCTACTGCATGTTATGAGCATTTAAACATCCAAGATGGCAGCTTATGGAAGCTGCCATCTTATCAGGCAGCCTGCAAACAGGAAGTGCCTCCTGACTGTGCTGCTCTGCATTCTGGGACTGCTGACCTTTTCCTGACCCCAGCTCTGCTCTGTCTGAGCAAAGCACAGCTATAACCCGCCCCCCTGTACTTTATCCCACTCTCCTCTCCTCCAGTAAGTGTGATGCTTCTGAGTCAAGATGGCGGCGCCCGTATCCTAAATTCCTGAACAGAGTTGCAGCCCAGTGGGGGAACGAATAATAAATTAGTGACTAAAAACGTAAAATATATTAATTTTAGATGCTGGGGAACCGTTTTTAAGAGTTTGGGCTTTTCATTAAACCGGACCTTCACCATCATTTAATGAAAAGCCCAAACTCTTAAAAACGATTCCCCAGCATCTAAAATTAATATATTTAACATTTTTAGTCACTAACTTATTATTCTTTCCCCCACTGAGCTGCAACTCTGTTCAGGAATTTAGGATACGGGCGCCGCCATCTTGACTCAGAAGCATCACACTTACTGAGGAGAGGAGAGTGGGATAAGGTACAGGGGGGCAGGTTATAGCTGTGCTTTGCTCAGACAGAGCAGAGCTGGGGTCAGGGAAAGGTCAGCAGTCCCAGAATGCAGAGCAGCACAGTCACTTCCTGTTTGCAGGCACTTCCTGTTTGCAGGCTGCCTGATAAAATGGCGGCTTCCATAAGCCGCCATCTTGGATGTTTAAAGGCTCATAACATGCAGTAGATGCAGGTAGGATGATTTTTAATGTGAGCAACCTGTATGTACAGGGGGGAAACATATAAGATAGACTCTTATTCAGAGTGAAGGTCCGCTTTAAATCACGCTGAAGGTCCAGTTTAAGACTTCATCTAAAGCAAGTAATGGCCTGCACCAACCATAGTATAAACAAAGTGTGCACCCCCTTATAGCTATATATAGTATAAAAAAACAAGAACAAATGTGCACCACTAATTAATCCATCTACAAAGTATATTTTATTGATTGATACACAAGACACAATAAAACTTTAAAATACATGTAAAAACATGCAAATAACACTAGAGGGCACAGCTGGCTCAGAAAGCTCTAACATATCCTAAGTTATCAAAACCTAATCCCAATTACCTATATTGCATCTCCCCCGTATCCCGCTAACCGAAAGTGCATTTGTGCAATATAAATTATTTTAATACTCTAGCTAATATAAATAAATAATATCAATGTGCAATGCTAACATAATAAATTAATGTATATATAGCAGCAGCGAATAAAGTGCATAAGTATAATGTAAAAATCCCACAATAATGAGGACACAGCGGGGTAGCAAGAGGGACAATGACATCAATCTGACCATACTTGCCCTGAGGAAGTGACAGGTTTTCCATCACGTAACGCGTTGGCCGAGGGAACGGGTGTTGCTGGCCCAGACTATGGATATGTAAGATTGGTGTGTTATATGTGTCATTGTCCTTCTCGCTACCCCGCTGTGTCCTCGTGGATTAATTAGTGGTGCACATTTGTTCTTGAGTAACTAGGGACTCTGTGGAGGCCCCTCTCTGTTTTTTTGTGCTATATAAGAGCCGTGATTTACTTACTGAGTTTTCAAGTTTCTTATATTCACGTGTCTCTGTGTTGTAAAAGGGGGCGTGGCTTTCCTGGCCTTGAGTAAAAACGACTGACTACAAGTCCCAGAATCCTTCCGCTGTAACTGCTGAGCTCACTGGCAGCTTTGGCTAAATTAAGCAGCAGTAACGATTAGCAAGCCAGAGTCAGGAAGTTTCTGCTACGAACATTAAAGGGATACAGAAGGCAAAGGCAATTGTAACACCGTTGTGTCAGGCTACGTTTGCCGCTGTCCTAAACTGTTTTTGAATTGAAGGGGAAATGGATGAGATATAAAGGTTTACAGTTTCACCTTATGATTTATCTTATCTGAAATATTTGGGTGTAGGCCTTGGCTCTGTGATGCTGCATAACAATCAGCATAATGGGCGGGGTCTGTAAGACAGGTATTATCACCCTGGCTGTTCTTCCTCTCTTCCAGTGTCCACAGTCTGATGATACGGAGCTTTAGACCACCAGCTTAGCCCTATGATTGGTGGTCTGTGGCAAAGGAATTCAGGGGATGTGCCACTGCTCTTGTTTCTACTTTTAGAAGCAGCTGACAGGAAGGGAGAGGGCAGCCATGATGAGGTGAGCTGCTGAATGACAGTTTATGCACTTTGCCTACAGAGTCCCTTTAAACACACCGCTTTGGTGTACGTTGATAGGATAAAACACATTGCTGCAAACAAATAAAAAAAAAAAAAGAAAAAAATAACATATAAGCTGAGCCTCTTGCGGACATCAATAATGAAAATGTTTAAAAAGGAATTACCCTCTAAAGCAGAACGAGACCCAGTAATGTTTATAGTGGGGGAGAAAGGGTTTCTTATTTATAGGGGAAGGAAGGAAGGGGTTAATGTTTATAGTGGAGGAGGAAAACGTTAATGCTTATAGGGGAAGGGGTTAAAGCGCTCCACGCCAAATGCCAGTCTGGGGGGGGGGCATTCAGAATGCTGGAGCCCCCCTGCGCATAACCCGCAGAACGCCGGTAATCTTTACCTTATCCTCGGTCATCCGCCGGGAATACAGCGCCGTGATTGGCCGACCAGCGTTCACGTGGGCAGGACACTCGCCAGCTGAAACGTCACTGCCCACGTGATAGGCGCACAATTGCGCCACTGGTTTCTTATTGGTGGAGATTACCAGTGTTCTAGGGGTTTTGTGATGGGGGGGGGGGCTCCAGCATGCTAAATGCCCCCCAGACTGCCTTTTAGCGGCAGCAGCGGCTACCAACACCACAACCGCGGAGGGTGTTGGTCTGCTTTAATGTTTATAGTAGGGGGGGAGGAAGGGGTTAATGTTCATAGTGGGGAACGGGGCTAATGCTTATAGGGGAACGGGGTTAATGCTTATAAGGGGAACGGGGTTAATGCTTATAGGGGGAAGGAGTTAATGTTTATAGGAGAAGGGGTTAATGCTTATAAGGGGAAGGGGGTTAATGCTTATAGGGGGAAGGGGTTAATGCTTATAGGGGGAAGGGGTTAATGCTTATAGGGGGAAGGGGTTAATGCTTATAGGGGGAAGGGGTTAATGTTTATAGGAGAAGGGGTTAATGCTTATAGGGGGAAGGGGTTAATGCTTATAGGGGGAAGGGGTTAATGTTTATAGGAGAAGGGGTTAATGCTTATAGGGGGAAGGGGTTAATGTTTATAGGAGAAGGGGTTAATGCTTATAGGGGAACGGGGTTAATGCTTATAGGGGGAAGGGGTTAATGCTTATAGGGGGAAGGGGTTAATGTTTATAGGAGAAGGGGTTAATGCTTATAGGGGAACGGGGTTAATGCTTATAGGGGAACGGGGCTAATGCTTATAGGGGGAAGGGGTTAATGCTTATAGGGGGAAGGGGTTAATGCTTATAGGGGGAAGGGGTTAATGCTTATAGGGGAACGGGGCTAATGCTTATAGGGGGAAGGGGTTAATGCTTATAGGGGGAGGGGTTAATGCTTATAGGGGAAGGGGTTAATGCTTATAGGGGAAGGGGTTAATGCTTATAGGGGGAAGGGGTTAATGCTTATAGGGGGAAGGGGTTAATGCTTATAGGGGGAAGGGGTTAATGTTTATAGGAGAAGGGGTTAATGCTTATAGGGGAAGGGGGTTAATGCTTATAGGGGGAAGGGGTTAATGCTTATAGGGGAAGGGGTTAATGCTTATAGGGGAAGGAGTTAATGCTTATAGGGGGAAGGGGTTAATGCTTATAGGGGGAAGGAGTTAATGCTTATAGGGGAAGGAGTTAATGCTTATAGGGGAAGGAGTTAATGCTTATAGGGGGAAGGGGTTAATGCTTATAGGGGGAAGGGGTTAATGCTTATAGGGGAAGGAGTTAATGCTTATAGGGGGAAGGGGTTAATGCTTATAGGGGGAAGGGGTTAATGCTTATAGGGGGAAGGAGTTAATGCTTATAGGGGAAGGAGTTAATGCTTATAGGGGGAAGGGGTTAATGCTTATAGGGGGAAGGGGTTAATGCTTATAGGGGGAAGGAGTTAATGCTTATAGGGGAAGGGGTTAATGCTTATAGGGGAAGTGGGTTGATGCTTATAGGGGGAAGGGGTTAATGCTTATAGGGGGAAGGGGTTAATGCTTATAGGGGGAAGGAGTTAATGCTTATAGGGGAAGGGGTTAATGCTTATAGGGGAAGGGGTTAATGCTTATAGGGGAAGGGGTTCGTGTGTAAGGGTAGAAGTGAAAAAGGGGATCAGGGGCAGGAAAGGGTTACAACCGGCACCGGACAGCGATCGAGAAAATCCGCCGTCAACTTACCGGCTTCCGCATTGAGGATATTCACGCCCCGCCCACTTCCGCTCCCGCCCTTTCACCCCGAGGCCGCGCGGCCATCATGTTGTAGCCAAGGAACATGAGACTGCCAATGAGAGTCTAGTGGGCGTGGCATGTTTAATACTGCCGCAAATCACGTAGAACGCCTCGGTAATAAGCTATCGTTGTGACCATTATTGGTGTAAAATCAATATTTATCCGTTCTCGGTCGCTGTAATGTGGCCACAACAAAATGGCCGCGGATTTCATCGCCAGGGGGAGGAGCACAGAGCGGAAGTGGGAGGGTTGCTATTTTTCTTCCAGGCGTGAAGGTGGTCTCTGGTGAGCTGTGAGCGCTGTATTAACCCTTTCTGTTTCTATTTGGGGGCGTGTCATGCAGGGCTAGGCCCCTCCCTTTCCTCTACTCAGCTGGGCCTTAACTGTTTCCTTCTTTGCAAGGGAGGTAAATGCAAGCCATGTGTTTCCATAGCAACCTGCTCCCTTACTGTAAAGTGGACCAAAACACAGGCCCTGTAATCTATAAGGTTCCAGGGCTGCATGATTCCCTCCCCCCAGAGCATCCAAATCTGGGATGCCCTGCTGTGTGAAAGTCCCGAAGTTGCCCAGTAAACTCACCCGATCTAACGGGGGATCCAACACGCACCCGCGCCAACCATTTGTGAATGGCCAGCGCGGGCACACTCCCTGTTAGAGGGTACACAGTGGCGCATCCCGACTTGGGGTGCACAGGGGGAAAGAACCAAAACCCGGGATAGTCAAAATAATGGGTTTTGGTCTACTTTAACCACTTGCTCCCCACTCTAGCCCTGGAGACTCCTCACAGACGTAGAAGTGTCTCACTGACTCTTCCTCTCCTGGCCCGAGAACCCCACAGGTGGAAAGGCAAGTCAAAAAACTTTTTGTTTTTATAAAAACAGTGGGCCCTCCCAGGGACCTGGTAGTTGACCCGCTTTGCTGCCCTCTGGCGCACACCCTGGGGTAAGGTGTATCCATCTTGAAGTAACATGGGTTGAAGCGTATCCATCTTGAAGTAACATGGGTTGAGGTGTATTCATCTTGAAGTAACATGGGTTGAGGTGTATTCATCTTGAAGTAACATGGGTTAAGGTGTGTGCATCTTGAAGTAACATGGGTTGAGTTTTGAGCATCTTGTAGTAACATGGCTTGAAGTGTATCCATCTTGAAGTAACATAGGTTGAGGTGTATTCATCTTGAAGTAACATGGGTTGAGGTGTATTCATCTTGAAGTAACATGGGTTGAGGTGTGTGCATCTTGAAGTAACATGGGTTGAGATGTGTGTATCTTGAAGTAACATAGGTTGAGGTGTGTGCACCTTGAAGTTACATGAGTTGAGGTCTGAGCATCCTGAAGTAACATGGGTTGAGGTATGTGCATCTTGAAGTAACATGGGTTGAGGTATGTGCATCTTGAAGCAACATAGGTTGAGGTGTGTGCACCTCGAAGTAACATGAGTTAAGGTGTGAGCATCTTGAAGTAACATGGGTTGAGGTTTGAGCATCTTGTAGTAACATGGGTTGAGGTGTATCCATCTTGAAGTAACATGGGTTGAGGTGTGAGCATCTTGTAGTAACATGGGTTGAGGTGTATCCATCTTGAAGTAACATGGGTTGAGGTGTGTGCATCTTGAAGTAACATGGGTTGAGGTGTATCCATCTTGAAGTAACATGGGTTGAGGTATGTGCATCTTGAAGTAACATAGGTTGAGTTGTGAGCATCTTGAAGTAACATGGGTTGAGGTGTGAGCATCTTGTAGTAACATGGGTTGAGGTGTATCCATAGTAAAGTAACATGGGTTGAGATGAACCAATCTTGAGGTAACATGGGTTGAGGTGTATCCATCTTGAAGTAACATAGGTTGAAGTGTGAGCATCTTGAAATAACATGGGTTGAGATGTATCCATCTTGAAGTCACATAGGTTGAGGTGTGGGCATCTTGAAGTAACAAGGGTTGAGTTGTGTGCACCTTGAAGTAACATGAGTTAAGGTGTATCCATCTTGAAGTAACATGGGTTGAGGTTAACCCATCTTGAGGTAACATAGGTTGAGGTGTGGGCATCTTGAAGTAACATGGGTTTAGGTGTGAGCATCTTGTAGTAACATGGGTTGAGGTGTATCCATCTTGAAGTAACATAGGTTGAGGTGTGTGCATCTTGAAGTAACATGGGTTGAGGTGTATCCATCTTGAAGTAACATAGGTTGAAGTGTGAGCATCTTGAAATAACATGGGTTGAGATGTATCCATCTTGAAGTCACATAGGTTGAGGTGTGGGCATCTTGAAGTAACAAGGGTTGAGTTGTGTGCACCTTGAAGTAACATGAGTTAAGGTGTATCCATCTTGAAGTAACATGGGTTGAGGTTAACCCATCTTGAGGTAACATAGGTTGAGGTGTGGGCATCTTGAAGTAACATGGGTTTAGGTGTGAGCATCTTGTAGTAACATGGGTTGAGGTGTATCCATCTTGAAGTAACATAGGTTGAGGTGTGTGCATCTTGAAGTAACATAGGTTGAGGTGTATCCATCTTGAAGTAACATGGGTTGAGGTGTATTCATCTTGAAGTAACATGGGTTGAGGTGTATCCATCTAGAAGTAACATAGCTTGAGGTGTTTTCACCTTGAAGTAACATGAGTTAAGGTGTATCCATCTTAAAGTAACATGGGTTAAGGGTGAACCCATCTTGAGGTAACATGGGTTGAGATGTATCCATCTTGAAGTAACATAGGAAGTGTGAGCATCTTGAAATAACATGGGTTGAGATGTATCCATCTTGAAGTCACATAGGTTGAGGTGTGTGCACCTTGAAGTAGCATGAGTTAAGGTGTATCCATCTTGAAGTAACATGGGTTGAGGTGAACCCATCTCGAGGTAACATAGGTTGAGGTGTGGGCATCTTGAAGTAACATAGGTTGAAGTGTGTGCATCTTGAAGTAACATGGGTTGAGGTGTGGGCATCTTGAAGTAACATGGGTTGAGGTGTATCCATCTTGAAGTAACATGGGTTGAGGTGTGTGCATCTTGAAGTAACATGGGTTGAGGTGTGTGCACCTTGAAGTAACATGAGTTAAGGTGTATCCATCTTGAAGTAACATGGCTTGAGGTGTATCCATCTTGAGATAACATAGGTTGAAGTGTGTGCATATTGAAGTAATATGGGTTGAGGTGTGTGCATACTGAAGTAACATGGGTTGAGGTGTGTGCACCTTGAAGTAACATAGGTTGAGGTGTGTGCACCTTGAAGTAACATGAGTTAAGGTGTATCCATCTTGAAGTAACATGGGTTGAGGTGTGTGCATCTTGAAGTAACATGGGTTGAGGTGTGTGCATCTTGAAGTAACATGGGTTGAGGTGTGTGCATCTTGAAGTAACATGGGTTGAGGTGTGTGCATCTTGAAGTAACATGGGTTGAGGTGTGTGCATCTTGAAGTAACATGGGTTGAGGTGTGTGCATCTTGTAGTAACATGGGTTGAGGTGTATCCATCTTGAAGTAACATGGGTTGAGATGGGTGCATCTTGAAGTAACATGGGTTGGGTTGTGTATATCTTGAAGTAACATGGGTTGCGGTGTGGGCATCTTGAAGTAACATGGGTTGAGGTGTGAGCATCTTGTAGTAACATGGGTTGAGGTGTATCCATCTTGAAGTAACATGGGTTGAGGTGTGTGCATCTTGAAGTAACATAGGTTGAGGTGTATCCATCTTGAAGTAACATGGGTTGAGATGTGTGCATCTTGAAGTAACATGAGTTGCGGTGTGGGCATCTTGAAGTAACATGGGTTGAGGTGTGTGCATCTTGAAGTAACATAGGTTGAGGTGTGAGTATCTTGTAGTAACATGGGTTGAGGTGTATCCATCTTGAAGTAACATGGGTTGAGGTGTGTGCATCTTGAAGTAACATAGGTTGAGGTGTATCCATCTTGAAGTAACATGGGTTGAGATGTGTGCATCTTGAAGTAACATGAGTTGCGGTGTGGGCATCTTGAAGTAACATGGGTTGAGGTGTGTGCATCTTGAAGTAACATAGGTTGAGGTGTGAGCATCTTGTAGTAACATGGGTTGAGGTGTATCCATCTTGAAGTAACATGGGTTGAGGTGTGTGCATCTTGAAGTAACATAGGTTGAGGTGTATCCATCTTGTAGTAACATGGGTTGAGGTGTATCCATCTTGAAGTAACATGGGTTGAGGTGTGTGCATCTTGAAGTAACATAGGTTGAGGTGTGAGCATCTTGTAGTAACATGGGTTGAGGTGTATCCATCTTGAAGTAACATGGGTTGAGGTGTGTGCATCTTGAAGTAACATAGGTTGAGGTGTGAGCATCTTGTAGTAACATGGGTTGAGGTGTATCCATCTTGAAGTAACATGGGTTGAGGTGTGTGCATCTTGAAGTAACATAGGTTGAGGTGTGAGCATCTTGAAGTAACATGGGTTGAGGTGTGTGCATCTTGAAGTAACATAGGTTGAGGTGTATCCATCTTGAAGTAACATGGGTTGAGATGTGTGCATCTTGAAGTAACATGAGTTGCGGTGTGGGCATCTTGAAGTAACATGGGTTGAGATGTGTGCATCTTGAAGTAACATGAGTTGCGGTGTGGGCATCTTGAAGTAACATGGGTTGAGGTGTGTGCATCTTGAAGTAACATAGGTTGAGGTGTATCCATCTTGAAGTAACATGGGTTGAGGTGTATTCATCTTGAATTAACATGGGTTGAGATGTGTGCATCTTGAAGTAACATGGGTTGAGATGTGTGCATCTTGAAGTAACATGGGTTGAGGTGTATCCATCTTGAAGTAACATGGGTTGAGGTGTATCCATCTTGAAGTAACATGGGTTGAGGTGTATTCATCTTGAATTAACATGGGTTGAGATGTGTGCATCTTGAAGTAACATGGGTTGAGGTGTGAGCATCTTGAAGTAACCTGGGTTGAGATGTGTGCATCTTGAAGTAACATGGGTTGAGATGTGTGCATCTTGAAGTTACATAGGTTAAGGTATATCCATCCTGAAGTAACATGGGTTAAGGTGTGTGCATCTTGAAGTAACATAGGTTGTGGTGTGTGCATCTTTAAATGCAAGGCTATTTATGGTAGCGGCCACCCAATAGTATATGGGAGTGGTACACATACATCTGACCATTCCTCCATCTTCTCTTTGCAGACATCCATTTCTGTGGCCATAGTGTGCTCTGTGAAAGCTGAGCACACTTCATAAAGTTCAATGGTGGATAGGGACAGAAGTCACATAACTGAAAAGATCTGGAGCCTCACCTTGGAGATCATCTTCCTGCTGACCGGAGAGGTGAAGAGGATTCTGGGAGGGTCACATAAAAGCAGTTGTATTTCTATTAATGAAACACTTACCTGGCTTACAGGTGAGGAACATTTTCGGACTAATTTTTTTCTTCTAATACAGGCTTCTCCTAGGAAGTCAGGTGACCATATGACCATCACAGTGTCTCCACCTCCTTCCCTGACACATGAGAGGCGCGCCATGCAGAAGATCATGGAAGTCATCAACAATATCACCGAGCTGCTGACAAGAGAGGTGAGTGGTGCCAAGAAACTTAGGGGATTAGCCAGAAAAAATAAGGGCATGTCTAGAGGGTGAAGGTGTCATTGTATATATGTGTGTGTGTGTTAGGTTCTTATAAGGTGTCAGTATTTCACTATGGGGGGAGGGGGATTATCTACAATGACATGAGTGCCCTGATGGTCACTCTGCACCATTATCAGGTATATACACCAGAGATCTCCCCGTTCTCTCTATTTCCAGGATTCCACACAGGAAGTCACACCGCACCATTATCAGGTATATACACCAGAGATCTCCCCGCCCTCTTTATTCCCAGGATTCCACACAGGAAGTCACACCGCACCATTATCAGGTATATACACCAGAGATCTCCCCGCCCTCTTTATTCCCAGGATTCCACACAGGAAGTCACACCGCACCATTATCAGGTATATACACCAGAGATCTCCCCGCCCACTTTATTCCCAGGATTCCACACAGGAAGTCACACCGCACCATTATCAGGTATATACACCAGAGATCTCTCTTTATTCCCAGGATTCTCTGTGTGATGTATAATCACTATTTTTATGGTCACACCTGCATCTTAAAATCTGTGTTAACATAAATAAGGAATCCCTGGTTAATCTTCATTTCTTCTTTCAGACAGAGAGTGGGAAGACGGAGCTTGTTATGGAGAATTTGGGTTCTATAGAGGATGGCAGTGATCTTAAGATGATTAAGGTAGAGTGGTCCAGTTGTAGGGGGACAGAAAGATCTCCACTGCATGACGATAAAGCAGCAGAAGAGACGTTTGTGAGGAATGATGAGTGGTATAAGGAGGAGGAAAGCTCTCCAGTGATTGGTGCAGGTGAGTAAGAAATACTGGTCCTTTACGTAAATCATATAATGGGTGGGAGTGGCTTGCTTGCTCAGCCCATAAATTGTATTTAAGCATCACATCCTTTTTTAAGCACTGATAAATGGACCTATTTTCGCCCCATATTGCTTCAGAATGTGTGGGACACACCACTGCCTGGTAGATCTACCGTATTCCTCTGCTTGCCTGCAGCATGTAAAAAAGTAAACTGTCAGCCAAATAATGGATTCTGTTGCAAAAATGTTTCTTTTGAAGTCTGTATGCAAAGCAGAAATTGGAGAAAAACAAGCAAACCAGAAAAGAAATAGCAACACCCCTTTGTTTCAGAGACTGAAATGTAACATTCCGGCTAAATCACACAGTCTGCCGAAAAAATTGCAACCATAGCCTTACAATCAGCTTACTGGGATGCAAGACAAGTTTGCTTCTATTATACCCCTAGTCTGGACAGGTTCTTTAAGCCAGGGGTCAAGCTGGGTAATCCGTCTAAAGAGAAAATGGAGTCTGATAGTCTTGGGTCAGAGTTAGCAATCCAATGGGGAATCCAATAGAGTAAGGTAGTAAGTAGCTGGGTCACAGCTTGATATTGCAGGATGATCAGGAATTCTATGGAATCTGGAACTGTTGAATATCAGGCTTCAGCAGAGCATGCATTAGTGCTAGAGGCTTTGCCCTGCGCGTGTGATTAGCACGTGTCACCCGCTGCTTTTGAGAAATCCTATCTCAACTTCCGCATTGATGCACACTTGCACGGCATCTGCATGATCTGCACACGGACAGAAATTAGCGAAATGCACATGCTAACTTCCGCGCACAACACACGAACATCTGCACAACAGGTACCAAGATGGTGCTGGAGGTTTCGAGTAGACAGCAGGCTGATGATAAGAGATGCAGACATGAAGAATAGCTGAGCTCACACAGTCCAGCAAGGGATTTCCAGAGAAGCAAGGTCCAGGAAGTAGCCATGGGTCAGACACGGGTTAACACAGTCCAACAAAGGGTTATCCAAGAGGCAAGGTCTAGGAGGTAGCCAAAGGAACATACACAGGTTAACACAGACCAGCAAAGGGGTATCCCAAGTAGCAATGTCCAATAGAAAGCTGGGAGTCGGGAAGCACTCCTCTCGCTTAGAACTAATAAATACACTAAAACCCAATGGAGATTGACCCAACACGTCCTCTCAGCCGTTAGACTTACGATAGCGAGGAACTGGAAACTTCACACTTTGCCCTGGACTGAGATACAGGGCAGAGTCTCAAACACTATGTGCAATGAAAAACTCACTGCAATATTCAGAGACCAATATGACCAGTTTCTTGAAGTTTGGTCCCCGTGGCTGGACCATATAAGCGTACCTAAAGGCCAGACCGACCCCGTATTCCCAGTTTGAAGGTTCGTTCGTGCGACCCACTAGGGTCTCTTATGAGGATAGAATGTTCTGAACCCACTTGGACTTACCGGCCTCACAACGTTTCCCCTCCCCCCTCTTTCCTACCCGGTTACCCTGCTGTTTGTCTGTCTCACTCCCCCTAAAAAGGTTTTCTCAATCTAGTAAAATACAGCTAGGCTCACTTACAAACACACTTGCAGCTTCCACGATAGTATTTCATGAGTATTCAAACAGCTTTAATAATTTCTGTTTTTTCATCCTTATATTGGATTGTTACATATGGTTACTAAGCAATCTTCTGTAGTTATCTCAAGACTGACTATCTCTGGAATTATGTCTCATGTTGTCTTCACGCAAATGCCTCTCCCTCTCCTATATATCTGGTTGACACCATTGACGATAACAATGTCTTGGATCTTTTGTATGAATACGCAATGTATGTTGTAGCGCCTGTGCTCCTAGATTTCTGTGAATGCACTACTGTATATGTTTTTATTTGTAAAACCCAATAAAATCTTTGTAAAAGAAAGCTGGGAGTCATACATGGAGGACCCATCGTTTCAAGGAATTCACAGAATCATAGCAAGAACTGAATAGGAATCCTCTGGTTGAAGATTAAGGTTAGAAGCTTTCTTATAAAGGGTTCAAAGTGTGTGGCTTTGCTCCCCCCTGCTCAGCTGACAGGGTGCACCTGTTGATACTAATTGCCCAATATGCCCCCCCCACGTTTTTAAAATCTGTACAGCTGTTGTGCAATAGCTGATGTTTGCGCCATAGACACCACCACACGCACATGCACAGTGAAGGCTGCCACTCGCTCCCGTGCATTGGAGACTTCCATTTGCATTCCATGCAATAGAGACTGCCACTTGAGGCTTTGCAATACCGGTCACTGTTCACACATGCGCAAAGCCATTGCGACATGCTAGGTCAGAGGGAACCTGCACCAAGCCTGGAACCTCCGCCACAACCCCAACTACAGGTTGGGGATCCCTGCAAAACACTTTGACAGGCAGATCAGAAGAGAGCAAGGCTTTTCTGTACTTACCTGTGCCTGCCCACTTGCACAGCTCATCCAGGATTTGCCAGGTCAGAAGCTGCCTGCACCGATTCTGAAGCCCCCGCCACCACCCCAACTACAGGTTGGGGATCCCTGCAAAACCTTTTGACAGGCAGATAAGAACAGAGCAAGGCATTGCCTGTCCACTTGCACAGCTCATCCAAGAGAAAAAAATAATAAGTACACACTTGGGCACAGAGGATTGATTTGACTGGACTTGATGTGATAGGGGAGGGGAGGGGCGGGAAAGCAGAATTGCCCATCTGTAGCAAGTAAGGTAAATCTTGTCCGAATCCACTGGCTGGCTTCCAGTAACTGGAAGACGTGGGTGAGTACCAGAGAAATGGTCAGGGGAAAAGACAGGAAGTGAGTTGGCTTATAAACAGGAAGATGGGGTGATAGCAACTGGACAGACATTTTAACATTGTTATCACTGTATTTCCTACAGCTGGTCAACACACATGGCGAAACTTTGCAACACATTCCGATATATCTCCAGATATCGTCAGGAAAACAGAGGATGATACCACAGAGGACAAAATGATTTTTAGAGACCTGCATCCAGATTGCCTCATTGCACATTCATTATCTAGTCCTGCTAGACATTGGGAAAGCAGTCCCGATTACTTACAACTTGTCCCCCATCATACAGCTCAAAAAGGAGGTGTTGGCTCCCACTGCATAGGGGAGAAGCTGTATTCTTGTTCTGAATGTGGGAAATGTTTTTCTTTTAAATCAGGCCTTCTCAGACATGGAAGAATCCATACAGGAGAGAAGCCCTATTCTTGTTCTGAATGTGGAAAATGCTTTTCTCAAAGATCTTTGCTTAATATTCACGAGAGAGTCCATACAGGTGAAAAGCCATTTTCATGTTCTGATTGCGGGAAATGTTTTTATAATAAGTCTGCTCTTCTGAAACATAAAAAAGTTCATACGGGGGAGAAGCCATTTTTTTGTTCTGAATGCGGGAAATGTTTTACCCGGAAATTAGATCTTATGAGGCACGAGAGAGTTCATACAGGGGAGAAGCCGTATTTCTGTTCGGAATGCAGAAAGTGTTTTAACCGCAAATCGTCTTTTTTGATACACGGAAGAGTTCATACGGGGGAGAAGCCATACTCTTGTTGTGAATGCGGAAAATGTTTTTCCCATAAATCGGTCCTTATGAAACATGCAAGTGTTCATACGGGGGAGAAGCCGTATTCGTGTTCGGAATGCAAGAAATGTTTTACTCGCAAATCAACTTTCATGGAACATGAAAGACTTCATACAGGGGAGAAACCATTCTCTTGCTTTGAATGCGGGAAATGTTTTTCTCATAAATCGGTTCTTAACAAACACAAGAGAGTTCATACAGGGGAAAAGCCATATTCCTGTTCGGAATGTGGGAAATGTTTCACCCGGAAATCGGGTCGTCGCAAACATGACAGACTTCATTCAGAAGGGAAGCTATACTGCTAATCCTTTTGTGAGAAATATACCTATATTTTTTGTTTCTTTTACACAAAGTAAAATGGATCTACACAGCAGCGTAAAAAAAAAGTACTGCACAGCTGTGATGTAATGACAACTATGAAAAATATCTTTTATCAGGGGACCAAAAATACAATACAAAGACAATTACAATGTAAGGGACAATAGAATATAATTTCAAAGCTCGTAAGAAATGTTCAATATCGAGCACAGAAATGTGAGGCCCCAACGCTGAACAACAAGAGTGAAGCAGCGTAGTAGCCATAGGTACGTAGGTGTCTTGGGATACACCAGACTACTCAGTGATATTTATTGTTGTGTCATTCTTATGATGTTATTTATTGTATTTATTTACCCTCTCGCTCATTTAATGGATTATTATTTATTTTTGTACTATTTCGATTATTGCACAGTGCACTTTAAGTTGCTTTTGAGTTGGCCTATAGGGCCTCGTCTTTCAATAATGAAGCGTATATTCTAAGTAAACAGCACGTCCTGTTCCAGAAGATATTCCTTACTCTTGGGTTATACATCCAGTAGATAGCGCTGGACTGCAGAGACAGAAAAGTGGCTCCTCCCAGTCACCATATATACCAGGGACCTCCCACAAATTCCCCAGTTCTTCTTTGCAGTCTGGGCTGCGATGACTAGAAGATGGCTATCTCTACTCGCAGGTGAGCGGGGCTATTAGCTATTATACAGAGCTATTAGATGATACTGACAGGCTTTTAGCTCACATGTACTCTTTATGTACTCTGTATCTCTCCTCCTGCCGTGGCTCCGCGGCAGCAGGGGGGAGCTGTTTCATACTGTTAAACCACACTTGGAGTTTCCTGAACAAGCTCATTTTAATAATCTGGTGCTCAAGGAGTGAGAACGGCCTAGCCAGCCCACCGTGGTGTCAAAGAGTTTCCTGCTGAAACAGTTAAATGGTGGACATGTCCTCCCGAAGTGGATGCACCAGTTCTGGGGTTGTCTAACACATCCTTCATGCATTCCCCTGACTCTACTACACTGAGGGATGGGGAGGACAGGCGCATAGATCAGCTGGCTTGCCATGCCATTGCCTGTGTGGGCACCGCGCTGCGTCCGGTCTGTGCCTCTGCCATTACGGCTGTTGCTATTAAAAGCCTGCTCAGGGGTCTCTTAGATGGGGCCCCTGATGATGCAGGTAGTGAAGAGTATAGAGCTCTTCTGCGTTGTGAAGAATTTATTGCATATGTTTCTCTGCCTTGGATGATACCATTAGAATGTGTGGCAGGGATTCTGCCTTGTTGGTGGCGATACGCCGCTCGGTCTGGCTGCGCCAGTGGGCAGCTGACAACACTGCTAAGAAGGCCCTCACTGGGTTTCCTTTCAAGGGGCTGCGCCTCTTTGGTGAACGTCTGGATTTGTTTGCTAAGGGAGGCAAGTTACCTCAGCGTAGAAGGCAGCCCCGGTCCTTTCAGGGTTCAGGTGCCTTTTCTCCTTCCTTCAGGGGCTCCAGAATTGGACGGGGAGCTTCCTTTGCTGGAGCCTGTGGAGATTTTTGGGGCAGGGGCAGTGGACGTGGCCGCCCTGGCCCCCCCTGGGGTCCCAAGACTAAGCCCTCCCCGAAGCCCCCTCAGGCATGAAGGGGCACCCTCACCCATCTGGGTGGGGGGGACGGCTTTAGCTCTTGGCTCATGTCTGGAGGCGTCATGTCTCAGACCGGTGGATTCAGGAGATAGTGTCCTCCGGTTACAAGATAGAGTTTGCAGCCTGGCCGCCCCCAAGATTCATCAAATCCCGGTTAGCTCAAAACCCCCTGTCATCTCAGGGTCTGTCCCTGGCTGTCCAAGGCCTTCTGGAACTGGGTGTCATCTGCCGGCTGCCCTTGAAGGAAAGGGGCAAAGGCTATTATTCCAATCTGTTCATTGTCCCCAAGAAAGACTGGTCCATCAGACCTATCCTGGATTTGAAGCTCCTCAACAAATTTGTCAGATTCAGACACTTTCGCATGGAGACTCTGCTTTCAGCTGTGACTTTCCTACGCCCAGGGGACTTCATGACGTCTGTAGACATCAAGGATGCTTACCTTCACGTACCTATCTTTCCAGGTCATCAGAGATTCCTCAGGTTCGCTCTGGAGCAGACCTGGGCAATATACGGCCCGCGGGCCGTATACGGCCCTTTGCTAGGCTCTTACCGGCCCGGGCTGAGCTGGCCAGTAAGAGACGCAGAGGAAAGGAAAACATGCCAGACTCGACGAGCCGAGTGGCCGATCGGCTGCTGCTTAACTTAGGTGATCGCCTGTGTACAGTGCAAGAGGCTTAGGTTAAGCAGCAGCCGATCGGCCGCTCGGCTCGTCGGGTCTGGCGCGTTCTACCTTCCTCTGAGGAAGCCAGACCTGATGAGCAGGTGATAGAGACCTGGGGACTTGGGCAGGGCAGAGTAGGGGCTCCAGAGCATCTCCACTCACTGGCTGTAGCAGTTGGTAGTGCAGGGGTTAATTGCAGACCCGCAGTGTGGGCTGTCTGGCCAGGAGGTATGCTGTCTGTCACTTTGAAGGTAAGAGGGAGGGGGGCAGAGGAAGGGGGCTGCTAAACAAGCCAGTGTCTCTCAAACAGTGACGACAGGACATGACAGGCAGAGCAAGCTGTAGTGATAAGCCAGCTTTGCAGAAGAATGAAAAGGAAGCCTGCAGCGCGGGGGATGGAGTGTGACGTTGGTGCTCAGTAAGTCTGCTCAGAAAGATGATGTAGTTTGCTTGTGTTTTCCCTTCTGCTTCCATCCTGCCTGCTGTCTCTTTTTCACCGTGTACCTGCCCACCATGCTGTCACCATGCCCCCTTCCTGCTATCCACCATGCTCTCACCATGCCCCCTTCCTGCTGTCCACCATGCTCCCCCAGCTGCCCACCATGCCCCCTTCCTGCTGTCCACCATGCCCCCTTCCTGTTGTCCACCATGCTCTCACCATGCCCCCTTCCTGCTGTCCACCATGCTCTTACCATGCCCCCTTCCTGCTGTCCACCATGCTCTCACCATGCCCCCTTCCTGCGGTCCACCATGTCCCCTTCCTGCTGCCCACCATGCTCTCACCATGCCCCCTTCCTGCTGTCCACATGCTCTCACCAGGCCCCCTTCCTGCTGTCCACCATGCTCTCACCATGCCCCCTTCCTGCTGTCCACCATGCTCTCGCCATGCCCCCTTCCTGCTGTCCACATGCCCCCTTCCTGCTGTCCACCATGCTGTCACCATGCCCCCTTCCTGCGGTCCACCATGTCCCCTTCCTGCTGTCCACCATGCTCTCACCATGCCCCCTTCCTGCTGTCCACATGCTCTCACCATGCCCCCTTCCTGCTGTCCACCATGCTCTCACCATGCCCCCTTCCTGCTGTCCACCATGCTCTCACCATGCCCCCTTCCTGCTGTCCATCATGCTCTCACCATGCCCCCTTCCTGCTGCCCACCATGCTCACACTTTGCCCCCAGCTGATCTGAGCTCTCCTTCCAGACTGCCAGAAGCCAAGGGCTTCTCTGATTGGCTGGGAAATTATCACACCAGAACGTTTGAAGTGGACCAAAACCCTGCTTTATCAGCCCAGGAATCTTATAGATCCCCTCCCTGCGGGGCATCCAAAATTGGGATGCCATGCTGTGTGAAACCCACCAGGTCGCCCATAAACTCACCTTCTTTCCCAGTTCAACGGTGCATACACGAGTTGCGGCCGCATGTCCGCTATCCCTCTAGCAGGGCGCGTGCCTGTGTCGGCCAGTTGTGAATGGCCAGCACAGGCGCGCTCCCTGTTAGAGGGAAGCGCAAGATGCAGCCGCCAGCGCACTCGGAGCCGCTGAGCTTAGACGTCGCTTAGACGCCCATAGCTTAGCGGCTCTCCACAATATTTTTAGTTTCTCATGTGGCCCCATGGAAAAAATAATTGCCCACCCCTGCTCTGGAGGATCAGCACTACCAATTTGTAGCCTTGCCCTTCGGTCTCACCTCGGCTCCCAGGGTATTCACCAAGCTGCTGGCAGGCGTGATGGCTCTGCTCAGATCTCAGGGCATTCGCATTCTTCCCTACTTGGACGACATGCTTATCGCTTCTCAGTCCTTCCATCAGGCAGAGCTGGACACTCAGCGGGTGGTGTCCACACTAGAGTCATTCGGCTGGGTGATCAACCATCCCAAACCTTCCCTGTCTCCTTCCATGGTGAAGTCCTTTCTGAACATGATTCTGGATTCATCTCAGGTCAAGATCTTTCTTCCTCAGCAGAAGGTGGAGAGTCTTCAAGAGAAAGCTCAGCTCCTTCTGTCTTGTCCTCATCCATCCATCAGGCAGGGAATGCAGCTGGTGGGCTTGATGGTGTCCTGCTTCGAGGCGGTTCCATATGCTCAGTTTCACATGAGGCCTCTTCAGCTTTACCTCTTGTCATTATGGAATCGGGACCCTGTGTCCTTGGATCAGGCATCTCTATCGTGGTGGCTGGACGCAAGGAACCTGCTGGGGGACAGATCCTTTCTGGCCCCCTGCTGGGAGACTGTCACCACGGATGCCAGTCTGACAGGTTGGGGGGGCTTTTGGAAATCCCTGAAATTCCAGGGTCAGTGGGGCCCTCAGGAGGCCCATGCCCCTATCAACATTCTGGAATTGAGGGCCATCAGGTTGGTTCTCGCCCACTTAACCCCACACCTGCGGGGTCAGGCTGTTCAGGTCCGCTCGGACAACCAGACGGCGGTTGTCTACATCAATCATCAGGGAGGGACCTGGACCAAGAGGGCCCTCAAGGAAGTGTCCCTGATTCTGTCCTGGGCGGAGGAGAATGTTCCCTGCATCTCAGCTGTGTACATCTCCGGGGTGAAGAATCTGGAGGCAGACTCTCTGAGCAGGGGGACCTCTCGTCTGGGAGAATGGCCCCTCAGCAGCAGGGTGTTACGCTCCCTGTGCCACCGCTGGGGTCAGCCGGATGTGGATCTGTTTGCGTCCCGTCACAATCACAAGCTTCCAGTCTTTGTCTCTCTGTCCCAGGATCCTCTAGCCTTGGCCATGGATGCGCTGGCAATGCCTTGGACGGGGTTTCAGCTCCTGTATGTGTTTCCCCCTTTTCCCCGGCTGGGCAGGGTGCTGCGCAAGATAGCTCAGGAAGGGGTGCCAGCCATACTGGTGGCCCCCTGTTGGCCAAGAAGAGTGTGGTTCGCAGACATCGTGCAGCTGGCAGTAGATCAGTACGCCCTGCCCCGGGTTCCAGATCTGCTCACTCAGGGGCACCTACGCCACCGCAATTTACATACGCTGGCTTTGATGGCCTGGCTGTTTAAACCTCCATCTTGATGGAAAAAGGGCTGCCTGCCTCGGTTGTAAATACCATGATCAGGGCTAGGAAACGGTCTTCTTCTTCCATCTACTACTGGGTTTGGCGTACTTACATTGACTGGTGCGAGTCTAACTTGCTTCCCTGTCGTGTGTTTTCTATTCCTAAGATTCTGGAGTTTCTGCAACATGGTTTGGATCTGGGTCTTCAGATCAGTACTCTGAAAGGTCATGTTTCTGCCTTGGCCATTTTTTTCCAAAGATCTTTTGCTCAGCATCCCCTGGTCAAGACCTTTTTCCAGGGGGTTACTCACGTGCGTCCCCCACGTAAGCCTATGTTACCAGTCTGGAGCTTGAACTTGGTCTTATCTACCCTGCAGGGCTCTCCCTTCGAGCCCTTGCAAGGAGCTCCTTTGTCCATTCTTACGCTTAAGGTGTTCTTTTTGGTGGCTATCACTTCTGTGAGGCGCGAGTTGGTGGCGCTTTCTATAAAGCCTCCTTATTTTGAGAGACACCAGGACAAGGTGGTGTTTCGTTTTAAGCCAGATTTTCTGCCTAAGGTTGTTTCTGCCTTTCATCTCAATCAGGACATTGTTTTGCCTTCTCTGTCTCCTAATCCTAGTACTTCTAAGGAGAGGGTTTTACACTCTCTGGATGTGGTCAGGACTCTGAAGTTCTACCTGGTGGCTACTGAACCCTTCAGGAAGACTGATGCTCTTTTTGTGCTCCCGTCTGGACCTAAGAAGGGTCTGGCTCCAGCTAAGTGCACTATCAGCAAGTGGATCCGTCAGGCTGTGATACAGGCCTACTCTGCTAAGGGGAAGGAACCTCCCTTCCGCCTTACTGCTCATTCTACTCGTGCTATTGGTGCCTCTTGGGCCTTTCAGAACCAAGCTTCTGTTGAACAAGTTTGCAAGGCCGCCACTTGGTCTTCTGTTCATACTTTTTCTAAGTTTTACAAGGTTGATGTTAAGGCCTCAGCTGATGCTGGTTTTGGTTGCAAAGTTCTGCAGGCGGCAGTGGTTTAAACTGTCTGCTGTTACCTTTTGGGGATCCCACCCTACCTTACGGACACTGCTATTGGATGTCCCAAGAGTAAGGAATATCTTCTGGAACAGGACGTGCTGTATACTTAGAATTATACAATTCTGTGATTACTCACCTGTAGAATTGGTATTATACGTATACAGCACATCCTGTTCCACCCCACCCTTGTTATCTTTTTTTCTTAGTTACCTCTGTATGGTGATTGTTCAATTTTTGTAATGGTTATAGTTCTCCCGGTTCCATTTTAACTGCTTTTCAATACTGGGGAATTTGTGGGAGGTCCCTGGTATATATGGGGCCGGGAGGAGCCACTTTTCTGTCTCTGCAGTCCAGCGCCATCTACTGGATGTATAACCCAAGAGTAAGGAATATCTTCTGGAACAGGACGTGCTGTATACGTATAATACCAATTCTACAGGTGAGTAATCACAGAATTGTATTTTTTACACTTACTATTGCATATTCATTATTGGCTTTGCAGTAGGCCAAGTAATATTTTTTATTGTTCTCCGGCAATCTCTAGCTCCCTGCCATTTTGATAGTCTTTCGTGTATTTGTAATTTTTGACCCTCAAAAAGTTCTCGCAGCCAAACAGGTGATCCCCAGATTCTGGAAGCAAAAGAGAGCCCCGACAGTGAGGGACTGGGTGGGAGAGGTGTTGTATATCTGCAAAATGGAAGACCTGACACATGCGCTACACGACAGGGACAAGCAATTTAGGGCAACATGGATGCCCTGGTTGTTATTTCAGGAGTCTGAGGAATTAAGAGGGTTATATGATCATTAGTTCCTGAGATGTGTCTGCGCTGGGAGCGAGCCGGGAGGTGGCTGAGATATGAGAGAGAGGCCATACATTAGCAACGACAGTGTCTGGGGTAGCACTGGAAGAATTAAACACCGGAGCCCGCCCCACTCCCCCTCTTTCCCCCCCACCCTGATTGTCTCTGCCAGTTTACCCATAGGTATCCTGCACATCCTTGAAGGTTATGTATTTGAGATGGCCACAAATGAAGTTCGGTAGAACCACACAACGAATAGAGGTGTAGTCAGCATAGAATGATATAGCTCGCCCCCATTATGGGTAATGGAACAGGCATTAATCAATGTGAAAAGTGAAGTTGTAAAGTGGCTAAGCATATGTACATTGGCACTTTTGTAAACCGGTTACCTTGTCCTTTCCTACTGACCCTTATCTTTGATTGCTGTATCTCCTTGTATAACATCAAAATAAAGAATATTAAAAAAAAAGGCAAAAACACTGACAAAACTATTAAATGTTCATACTGGAAAGAGATAAAAACCATATCACATACGTCTTTCAATTGTTGGATGTAATGGGCCATCCTGAGTCTCATCCAAATGTTCCCAAAAAGACGACCTCCCACCAGAGTCTTCTTGGAAGTTATGTCGGCCGACCATTGCTTAGACAGGACCAACACCCGTTTTTACTTTAATGGGTGTTGGTCCCGCTGTCTGTGCTTCACAATAAACTCGGGGGCATCCAGAACATTGCAGTCCCTTCGCAGATAACCTAGCAGAATGCTTGTTATACTCACTTTCATTACGAGCCAGCGCGGGAAAGGAGTCCCGCGATTGGCTGCCAGGTGGTCACATGCGCAGGTCCTGCTGGTGGCCGGCGCAGAGGACAATCGCGGGACTCCTTTACCAGCGCTGGCTCGTAATGAAGGTGAATGACAGCGGGACCAACACCCGTTAAAGAAAAAACGGGTGTTGGTCCGGTTTAAGCCATAAGGAACACCTCTGAGCCACCAACAGGGATAAGCCCTTGGCATTTAGCCTAACAATATCATCTATAGCAGAAATGACATACGTGTAGACTTCCATGCTGGAGCCTGCTATTGATTGCTGGTACCATTGTTTTTAGATGTGAGTGCGCATTTTTATACTTTTAAGTGGGAAGCAATAAAAGCGGTATTACGCTAGATTTGTCTATCACTTCTCTTTCATGTTAATACCTTTGAGACTGCTAGAGCATTGGTCTGAAATATTCTAGCTGGTAAAGATATCCATTATCCAAGGAGGAAGAATTAAGGCATTGCGGAAAGGTTATTTGTGAAATGCCCAGCTAATATGGCCACTTGGTAAGAGTATACTACACAGGTGGTGGGCACAAGGTGGAAATGTATTGGAGTTGAGCACCTTTTTGTTTTGAACGCATACCTATTGGGACAGTTACATTAAAGGGAACTATTGGAGGAAATCTACTAAGGTTTTGTGCACGTTGAGCAGATATAATCCATCTTGTAAACTTTGTATATTTAAGATAATAGCGCGGGTTTCTATACAATATGAAACATAGAGGACCCTTGTTCAGAACAAGAACCCAAATCAGAATTATTTTCTTCCCTACTGGATGAGGGCTCCCTTTCCGAAGAATCTTCCTGAGCAGCATAAATATCCTCTGCCTCGGATTCGGTACACTCCACAGGAAATAAATGCTTCTGTTTTTTTAGACGCCTTTAAGGATCTCGAGACCGGATGATCATCAGGATCCCTAGATTGGAAGCAGTGGCCTTCCAGGCAGGCCAATCTCTTATTTCCAACTGGAAATAAAACCCTGAAATATGAGAGTGGGATGGAGCCACTGTAGGAGCAGTAAGCCCAGAGGAAGTGGACCCTGAGGCTCCCATAAAGGGAAATACCTCAGAGGGCCTCTTGCTCAGCCTCTTCCACCACAGCGGTGCATTCAGAACAGATTGGGCTGTCCTCTTCCAGAGGCCTCTGCAGGCACAGAGGACATGGGGCGACACTCACCAGTCCCTGATGCCCCAGATGCCTCAGTCATGGTGAAGTCAGGCTATTATCCCCAGGGGCCTAAGACCGAAGTATATAAGGAATCTCGATAATCACTAGTGATTACTCTGAGACCCTAGAGGTGGTCCACAACCTAATATCCCTCATCCACAATATCTAAAAATAGGTATTGAGAGAAAGAAAATCCCTTTACTCTTTGTTTTTAAACTAAATAAAAATTACTACAGGAAAATAAAAGAATATCCTACCAGATCCTGGGATCAGAGAAGGGAAGTGTGGCAGCAGGAGACCCCAAGTCCAACAACGACCTTACCGAGGATGCTGGAGGCAGGCAGGCATAGATGGAGGCACCGACAGCAGCAGTGAAAGCGGTGGCGAGGGGAACAATGGCCTGGCCATCTGGGAGCCAGCCAGCGGCTCTAAGAGGTGCGGGCAGTGGTCTGAGGATGGAGGCCCGCGGCAAGGAGGTGCGTTCGAGGAAGAACAGGTGGAGGCCCGAGATAGTGGGCCAAAGAGGTGCTCAAAAGTACAAGGCCCCCAGCTCTTCGAACGGTGACAGTAGTCCTACTGCCGGAAATCCAGGCAGTCTGGAACAGAGCCGCAACCTAGATGCAGCCCCTGCACACTGCTCCCAGCTAGAAGCGAGACTGTGCCCCTTTCCCGTTGCTCAACCAATATCAGTGTTCCATCTATCTGGCACGAAAATTCAGCTCCTCTCCTCCCCATGTCTTCCAATCGCCCCAATGACAAAAAGTGGAAAGGAACAGGCAAAGGAGAATACTGTGTCTTCCCCATGGTCCACCCTGCAGGTCACCAGACAAAACCCGTGGCTGGATGTCGCTTTTAGAAGGGATCTATCAGTCCTTGGGGCCTTCTTCACAAAAATTGAAGTGACGCCCCATAGCGTCTGCAGAACCTGGAGCCTACCCTTAATTTTACCCCTGATCCGACGCTATTGGCCTAACCAACTCCAGGAGGCATAGTGGGTCAACCGGATCAGCTGGACTTTAAGGACCTGGGCGACAGACAGGGTTAAATCCCCCACTTCCTGAACACAAATCTATAAAAAGGTAAAAAACAAATAAATTTAAGGAAAATAAATCCAAGCACAACCTTCGCAGTCCAGTCTAACTGCAACAATGATCCTGAAGAACTTGGGAAGCCAGCCAACGCAGTGCGAGCAGTAAAAAATCTGTCTTTAATTAGATGTGGTTAAAAAGCCATCACAGCAGCACAGACATAAAAGGTATAGGCATGAGCTTCTCCTGGTGTCTATGCGTTTCGGGCATCAGCCCTTACTCTTGACAGGGAGGCAGCTCAGATACACACAATTTAAATAGTAAAGCAAACAATCATTAGATACACCTGTGGGTAACCACCAATCGGTGCACACACCATATACATATAATTCGGGTTACTTATTACCTTATACGGCTTGTGCCGTGTCCTCCGATATCCCAGAAAGTGCAGTGAAACAGGATACAGTACATGGACCAATCTCCATGGGGCAGCCTACGTAGGAGCCTCCCATAGGCAGACATCAAAAAGATGTCATAGTACTGGCAAAAACGAGCTGTGCCCAGACCGCCATTAAAGGCATAGCTCTGACCTACTAACTGCAAGAATGAAACTGGATTACATGCGGAAGTATATATAGGTGAGGTGGGTAGAGGGGAGATAGAAAGAGCTGGGTGGCAAGGAGTGAGCAGAGGTAAGGCAGGGAGAGGAGAATTGAACAGAGGTGAGACAGGAAGGGGTGAAGTGGGCAGAGCTGAATCAAGAAGAGTTGAGCAGAGGTGAGAAAGTAAGAGAAGTGATGGGTAGAGGTGAAGTGGATAGAGATAGGTAGAGCTGAGGGCCGGGGAGGTAAGATGGGACAAGGTGGAAGGAGGGAAGTGGAGGTAGGCAGAGGTAAAATGAATACAGGTAAGGAGGGAAGAAGTGGGCAAAGGTGAGCTGGGATGAGTCTACTTGGGCATCTCCAGACACATCCAGCACAAACAACACTCCAGTAGCAAACGTGTGTCATCCACCTCTACAAAGAAGTTTATCTCTGACCCACCTTCTGCTTTGGAAATTAGAGACACACTGCTCTCTAGTGGTCAGCTGTTTGCATTGCAAGGAAAGCTCTGCTCGCTAACTTCTTAGGGGTGCTGGGAGCCACATGCGTACCGCAAGTTGTGCATCCATGCTTTAAACCCATACTGGGCTCACCAGACTTTCGCCCAAGCTTTGGGAAATGGGGAGCTGTTGGTAAAGGAAGAGTGCAATATTTTCTAAAATCGGACGGTGGATGATAAATAAAGATATGATATTGGGGGAGGGGCAACTTTGACTTTTTGGAGAGTCTCATACTTTCTCAATATCACTTAAAGTGGACCAAAACCCAATCTAGATTCCCGGGCCGATCGATTCCCTGGGACTGGGAAAGAAGGTAAGTGTATGGGTGACCTGGAGGGTTTCACACAGCAGGGCACCCCGATTTTGGATGCCCCGCTGTGTGAAACGCCCCCAGGTCGCCAATACACTTACCTTCTTTCCCAGTCCAATGCCGCATACAAGAGCCGCAGACGCATCCCCGCTAACCATCTAGCAGGGTGCGTGCCCACGTGAGGCATTTGTGAATGTTCGGTGCGGGCACACCCCCTGTTAGAGGGAAGCGGGGGGATGCAGCCGTCAGCATGCTCAGAGCCGCTCGCCTTAGGCGACGTTATGTCAGCAGATCCGAATGCGCTGATTGGATGAGCCATATTACCGTGAAGAGGTGGGTTGGTTTCGATGACCTGGGGGGTTTCACACAGCAGGGCATCCCCGATCAGGGTGCCCCCGGGGGAAAGGACCAAAGCCCAGCAGGAGAAGGCCTATTCTTTGCTTTTGTTCCTCACTCGCCTTCTTCAACCATAAGAGCTTCGAGCCAGTGGATCGCCCTTTCTACCCTCTCTCACTTGTTTGAGTAAAATATGATAATTAAACATGAGGTCAGCTGACCATGCCTCCTCTTAGATGTTAACAACTAACACTTAAGACACCAAACAAGAATAAGACACGGGGAAGGGGAATGACAACACAAATGGACAAATAAAAAAGGGGGATGTGGGGAACACAAGGGGTAGGAGAAATGGGGAAAGAGAGGAGGGGGGAAAGGGAGGGGCAGGGGCTGCAGTGGACGGGGGAGGGTTCCCCTCGAACGCTTGATCTTCTATTTCTGCAGGAAGTCAAGATATTCTGCCGAGAAGATGAAGCGGCCCCACTCACGCCATGTCTCCCTATGTTTTTCTAGATTTCCTTTTAACGAGGCCGTTAGCTCCTCCATCCTGCCAATATCTCTAACCCTGGAGAGCCACATCGCCGTTGAAGGTGGGTCCAAAGACTTCCTGCAGGCCGGGATACATGTCCTGGCAGCGTTCAGAAGTGGAGCAAGCAAGGACCTGCCCCTTCTCTGAAGAGAGGCAGGGGCAAGATTGAGGAGATAGCTCACTGGATCTCCACCCAGGTCGATGTCAGTCAAACTTAACCAGAGCTTAGGTTTATGTTGAAGGAAAGGGTTGGAGTGGCCCTTTAAGGCATTCTTAACAAAAACTAATTTTGGCTTTCTGAGAACTTTTCATAGCCTAAAATCCAATCTAAAAGGCAGATGCCAACCTAAAAACTGGCAAAAATAAGTGTATAGCCACACAAAAAAATGGTGCAAAAAGAAAAAATGTGAGAAAAGTGAATAGAAAACGGGAACATTTTCCATCTTAAATATCAGTGATTCTGTTTGAGATGACAAGAACTGAGGTTCATGATCATGAGAACTTCAGCAGACTTCCCATAGAGGTTCTGCTGGATGTAGAGGATAGGACCCAACCTTGGCTATATATAGGTTGGTGGCTGGCTTAATCCCTCATTTCTGAGCTTGCTATGTGAAAGTGGAATCACAGCCTCTGCTGATACCTAATGCTGAGGTGGAACTGGACATTTAAAATAAAAATAAAAAAAAATGAAGTGACTGAGTGCCTAACCAGACAATAAATGCAGCAGCAGATGATTGGCTACGCATTTAGTCATGTCTTCGGTAGGAGCCCAGAACGCAGAAGCAATGTTCCTGGCAGGTGAATCGGTGGCCCGTAGCGCTAAGGTGTGCTTCGTTTATTAATTTGAAATGCCCAAATCTACCTCAGCGCCCAGCAGGGTTGTATCAGCAAAGGCTGGACTTGCAGTTGAAAAAGGTATTGGTAGTGTGGTGGATCAGTATAATGGGACGATGAGCCCAGAGGTGAAAGATCCTCCCTACTTCCCAAAGAATAGAAAATAAAAAGACAATTCTGTGAGTACTCACCTGTAGAATTGCTTTTACTATGCATGGCACAGCCTGCTTCAAGAAGTCCTTACGTATGGGATATTCCGCCACAAGGTGGCGCAGTGTACTGCAGAAGAGTTGTGGCTCCTCCCGGTACCCTATAAAAACAGGATGACCAATAGACTTCTCCAGCGTTGACAAGCAGTTATACAAGAAGCCGGGAGATAAAGGTGAAAAAGGTAACAACCCCAAAAATAACCATAAAGAGGCAACCAAGAATAACAGTAACTAGGGTGGGGTGAAGCAGGCCGTGCCATGCATAGTAAAAGCAATTCTACAGGTGAGTACTCACAGAATTGTCTTTTTCCTATTGCATGGCACGGCCTGCTTCAAGAAGTCCTTACGTATGGGCTGTCCAACAGCAGTGTCCGTAAGGTAGGGTGGGATCCCCAAGAAGTAGCAGCAGGTAGTTCAACCCACCACCGCCTGTAGTACTTTGCGACCAAAGGCAGCATCAGCTGAAGCCTTAACATCAACCTTGTAAAATTTGGAAAAGGTATGAACAGAAGACCAAGTCGCGGTCTTACAAACTTGTTCAACAGAAGCTTGGTGCTGAAAAGCCCAAGATACACCAATAGCACGAGCGGAATGAGCAGTAACCCTAAAAGGAGGAACCTTCGCCCTGGCAGAGTAGGCCTGCTCCACCGCCCGACGTATCCACGTGCTGATAGTGGATTTAGCCGGAGGCAAACCCTTCCTAGGCCCAGCAGGAAGAACAAAAAGAGCATCAGATTTCCTGAAAGACTCAGTAGCAACCAAATAAAACTTCAGAGCACTGACAACATCCAGAGAATGAAGGGTTCGCTCCTTGGAATTAGCAGGGTTAGGACACAAAGAAGGCAAAACAATGTCCTGATTGAGATGAAAAGCAGACACAATCTTAGGCATGAAATCCGGCTTAAGCCGAAACACCACCTTATCCTGATGCCGCTTAAAATAAGGAGGTTTGATGGAAAGCGCCACCAGCTCAGAAACTCGACTGACCAAAGTAATAGCCACCAAAAAGGCCACTTTAAGAGTCAGAATGGGCAACGCAGCCCCACAGATAGGCTCAAAAGGAGGACCCTGCAGAGCAGACAACACCAGATTCAAGTCCCAAACCGGTAGCATAGGCTTACGCGGCGGACGTACATAAGTAACTCCCTGGAAAAAATTCTTAACCAGCCGGTGATTGGCAAATGATCTTTGGAAAAAAATTGCCAGAGCTGACACCTGTCCCTTGAGGGTACTAAGTTGAAGGCCCGAATCCAAACCATGTTGTAAAAATTCCAAAACCCTGGGGATAGAAAACACCCGACAAGGAAAAGACTTGGACTCACACCAGGCAATGTAAGCATGCCAGACTCTGTAGTAGATAAAGGACAAGGACTTCTTCCTAGCCCGAATCATAGTATCCACAACAGAGGCCGGTAACCCCTTATCAATCAAGATGGAGGTTTCAGCAGCCAAGCCGTTAAAGCCAGCGTTTGTAAATTGGGATAGCGCAGCTGTCCCTGAGTGAGAAGATCTGGATCCTTGGGCAAGACGTACCGATCTACTGGCAACTGCACGACGTCTGCGAACCACACCCTCCTTGGCCAACAGCGAGCCACCAGGATGGTTGATACCCCCTCCTGGGCTATCTTGCGCAGCACCCTGCCCAGCAGAGGAAAAGGAGGGAACACATAGAGGAGCCGAAACTCCGTCCAAGGCATTGCTAGTGCATCCGTGGCGAAGGCCAGAGGATCCTGCGACAGGGAGACAAATCTGGGAAGCTTATGATTGTGCATTGTGCACATCTGGCTGACCCCAGCGGAGACACAGGGAGTGGAATACCTCGTTGCTCAGGGACCATTCCCCCAGCCGAGAAGTCCCCCTGCTCAGGGAGTCTGCCTCCTGGTTCTCCACCCCCGGAATGTAGACCGCCGAGATGCAAGGGACATTCTCTTCCGCCCAAGACAGTATCAGGGACACTTCCTTGAGGGCTCGCTTGCTCCGAGTCCCTCCCTGATGACTGATGTAGGCAACCGCTGTCTGGTTGTCCGAGCGGATCTGAACAGCCCGACCCCGAAGGTGCGTGGTCAGCTGAGAAAGAACCAACCTGATCGCCCTCAGTTCCAGGACACTGATGGGAGCATGGGCCTCCTGGGGGCCCCACCGACCCTGGAACTTCAGAGAATTCCAAAAGCCCGACTGTTCATGGTCCAAAATAAGTTACTAGCGCAAATGGTACAACAGTGCTGAATCCGCTCTAAGGATTCCCACTGCACAAGGGGCAGAGCCTGTCCTGCCCGATAGGGGCCCCCAGCTCATTATCCCCTGAAGCCTCCATTATGGTGATTAAAATTGCACAAATGGAAAAAGGTCACAGGCAGAACAGCCCTTGGTATTTCGATCCCTCTTAATAATAACAAGAGGGATCGGGAGGAACCACAACCCTCAATCTCAAGCCCACGACTAGCGCAAAGAAAAGGGGGTGAAAAGGCCCAGATCAAAGACACATCACACAAGCCAAAATAGCAAGAAGCATAAATAAAAAGAAGGACTCACGATCCAACAGAGGGACAGCAACGCCTCCAATGCAGAGGATCCCCCCGCTGCAGTGGTATAGGGACCCTTCAAGACCCAGGCCCCACAGCGTCAGCAGGAGATCATGGAAGAAGAGCTCCAATAGCAGCAGCAGTGGAATAAACACAGCGGTATCCGCAGGTCACCGGCCGCAGCCTAATAGCAGCAGCAGTGGAGCGCATCCAGCGCAGAGGAAGAGAGCAGAGAGCCTTCCGAAAGACGTGCTCCGCGAGGGGGCGGACGGCGCCCACCCATCCTCAGCGATGCTGCTCAAAGACAGCAGCATCAAAATGACCGCTGGGACACGGCGGCCGCCGCGTGTGCTGCCACCGCCACGCTAGCGGTGCCCCTCGTCACAGACAGCGCCGCCCGGCGGCGAAGCGCCCGCGGGGTGCGTGACCCCCATAGTAGAGACGGCGAGGGAGGCGAGTAGTTCACAAGCTCCAAGCCCCAGCAGGGCCAACGCGAAGCCAGACGAGAAGTGTCACATTAAAGCACATCAGTACACCAATAAAGCATGTGGGCACACATATAAGAGGGCAGAAATATAGTCAAGAAAAGGTGGGTCCCCCCTTTCAGGCTCACCATAGCCTGCGGCCGGCTACCTCTTAATGGGAGGTCTGCGGCCCAGAGCATGTGCTCTGCCGAACGCCCAGGGACCCATGCGGCGTTCACCCTACCGTCACGAATCCCAAGCAGCCAGAGGCTGGGAGGCAGTAGAGGGTCAGATGGGATCCGTGGGAATAGGTCTCGCAGTGGCCGACGGGCTAGGTGGCCCCGCTCAGCTGCCATTCTCTGAGAGAGAGTCTTCAACGATCTTCGCAGTCAGACTGCAAGAAGAATTCTGGGGGATTTTGGGAGACAGCTGCCTTATATGGGCTGGGAGGAGCTTCAATTTTCATCTTGCAGTCACTGCGCCACCTTGTGGCGGATTACCCACTTGTCAGAAATAGAGCGACCTGAACAGGACACTGGGAAAATAATCAATGTTACATCAAAACTCATATTGAAAAAGTGAATTAAAACTCCACTTTTATTTAATCCATATCAAAATGATATAATCTTGAAAACAATGTATTTTATTCAAGTGCAGCAAAACAATTGATTCTCCTCCCTCCCCCCCTTCGAGTTTAAAAAAATGACAATATTGTCATTAAAGACAGACATCGAACTCCCTGGAGTCTTTTAAATAGGAACATCGGAGGCTCTGGAGTCTTTTAAATAGGAACATCGGAGGCTCTGGAGTCTTTTAAATAGGAACATCGGAGGCTCTGGAGTCTTTTTAAAGAGGAACATCGGAGGCTCTGAAGTCTTTTAAATAGGAACATTGGAGGCTCTGGAATCTTTTAAATAGGAACATCGAAGGCTCTGGAGTAACATAGTTACATAGTATGTAAGGCTGAATAAAGACTTTAGTCCATCCAGTTCAGCCTGTTTAACTCCTTCCAGTGGTCTAGTAGCCATAGCTGGAAATGTTATTACATGCCAGGAAGGCATCAAGGCCACTTTTGAACATTTTTAATGTATCCCTCATTACTACCTCCTCTGGCAGCGAGTTCCATAGTGTCACTGCTCTTACAGAGAAGAATCCCCTCCTATGTCGGTGGAGAAAGCACCTTTCCTCTAACCTTAGTGGATGCCCCCGGGTTATGGTTACACTCCGGGGTATAAATAGATTGTGGGACAGATCCTTGTATTGACCCCGAATATATTTATACATAGTTATTAGATCACCCCTCAATCGTCTTTTTTCTAGACTAAATAAGCCTAACTTGGACAATCTTTCCGGGTACTCTAGCCCCCGCACTCCTTTTATTAACTTTGTTGCCCTTCTTTGAACGTGCTCCAGTTCTGATATGTCCTTCTTAAGCACAGGTGCCCAGAACTGTACACAGTATTCCATATGGGGTCTGACCAGTGACTTGTACAGGGGTAAAATTATGCTCTGGTCATGAGCACCCATGCCCCTCCTGATGCACCCCATGATCCTGTTTGCCTTGGCAGCAGCTGCCTGGCATTGATTACTACATTTGAGCTTATTGTCAACTAAAACCCCTAGGTCCTTTTCCATTGTTGTTTTACCAAGTGTTTCTTTATTTAGTGTGTAATCATGACACAGATTTCTCCTTCCCATGTGCATAACCTTACATTTATCTGTGTTAAACTTCATTTGCCATTTAACTGCCCATGCTTCCAATTTATCTAAATCTGTTTGTAGCTGCCTGTTGTCCTCCTTTGTTTTAATTACTTTGCTCAGCTTAGTATCATCTGCAAAGATTGAGACTTTACTGTTTAATCCATACCCAATGTCATTTATATATATATTGAAGAGAATTGGTCCCAGAACTGACCCTTGTGGTACTCCACTAGTAACAGTGACCCAATCTGAGTGTGTACCATTGATAACCACCCTCTGCTTCCGATCATTAAGCCAATTTCCCACCCATCTGCACACGTTTTCCCCCAGTCCAAGCATTCTCATCTTTTGTACCAGCCTTTTATGTGGCACAGTATCAAATGCTTTAGAAAAGTCAAGATACATGATATCCAATGACTCCCCCTGATCCAATCTTGAACTTATCTCCTCATAAAAGCTGATCAGGTTTGTCTGGCAGGAGCGATTCCTCATAAATCCATGCTGATATGGAGTAATAAGGTCATTTTCCCCAAGGTGCTCCAGGATAGTATCCCTTAAGAAACCTTCAAACAGCTTGCCCACCACAGATGTTAAGCTTACCGGTCTGTAGTTCCCAGGTTCCCCCCTAGATCCCTTTTTGAATATTGGCACCACATTTGCCAAGCGCCAATCCATCGGAACAAACCCTGTAGTTATGGAATCCACAAATATTAGAAATAACGGCCTGTCTATTACTGTACATAACTCCCTTAAAACACGAGGATGTATGTCATCTGGTCCCGGTGATTTATCGATTTTCATCTGCTTGAGACGGTGCTGGACTTCTTCCTTGGTTAGACCAGTGACATTTAATGGAGGGTTTCGGTTATTCCCCTGCATTTCACTGGGCATGTCACATTCTTTTGTGAATATAGAAGCAAAGAAGTTGTTAAGCAAATTAGCTTTCTCCTCATTTCCCTCTATAGGGGTCCCATCCTTGCTTTTCAGGGCGCCCACACCCTCAGGTTTGTACCTTTTACGGTTTATGTAGCTAAAGAATAATTTGGGGTTAGTTTTACTCTCTTTCGCGACCAGTCTTTCTGTCTCCAGCTTAGCTGCCCTTATCTGTTGTTTACATTGTTTATTTTCTTCTTTATAGTTTTTTAACGCTTTCGCTGTCCCTTCCTGGTTTAAACGTTTAAATGCCTTTTTTTTGTTGTTTATTGCCCCCTTAACCTTTTTATTTAGCCACATCGGTTTACATGTGTGTCTAATAGTTTTATTCCTGTAAGGTATATATCTGTCACACTGAAAATTAAGTATTCCTTTGAAAGTATCCCATTTAGTGTCCATGCTTTTGTTCTTAAGGACATTTTCCCAGTCAATGCAGTGTAGGGCATCTCTAAGTTGGTCAAACTTTGCCTTTTTGAAGTCCTGCGTTTTTGTGACTCCTTGATAAGGCACCCTAGTGACTGCTAATTGGAAATTAATGATATTATGATCACTGCTTCCAAGGTGTCCCCTAACCTGTACCTTTATTACTTTGTCTGATACATTGGTTAGTATTAGGTCCAATATGGCTTTCCCCTTTGTTGGAGCTTGTACTTGTTGGGAAAGGTAGCCATCTTTTGTTTTAGATAAAAAACTATTACTTTTATGCGAAACACATGTTTCAGCATCCCAGTCTATATCCGGGTAGTTAAAGTCCCCCATAATCACTACCTCATTTATTTTAGCGGCTATATCTATTTGCCTTAGCATCATATTTTCTATGGATTCGGATATATCTGGAGGTTTATAGCAAACCCCCATCAGTATTTTATTTTTGTTTCTCCCTCCATGTATTTCTACCCATACCGACTCCACATGGTCATTCCCCTCACATATATCCTCCCGCAGAGCAGGCTGTAGAGAGGATTTTACAATTAAGCAGACTCCACCCCCTTTGCGTTTGTTACGGTCCCTCCTAAACACTTCTTTTAAATAGGAACATCGGAGGCTCTGGAGTCTAAAAGAGGTCCTCTCCTTGGGGCATCCTGAATGGAGATGCCCCCGCTGTGTAAAATCCCTCACCCACCTTGTCCCGGAGCCCTCGCCACGTCTCTGCGGCATGTTCATATCCCGGCTCACTTTAAGCTGTGTGCGCACACACGCCCGGTCTTTTTGAATGGGCATGCGACAGCTAAGAAGTAAGCCTGGAATGCGGCTGGCAGTGCACGCGGCTTCCCTTGGCACCCCCTCAGCTGCTTAGCCGCCAGCGGAGCCAAGTGAAAACGAGTACGCCGATTGGTTGAACAGCCCGCTCAGCATATCAGCACGCTCATTCTCGCCCAAGTTTGAGTCGTGGGACCGACAGTTAGGTGACCTAGGGGCAAACACAAAGCAGGGCATCCCAATTTGAGATGCCCCCACTGAGAGGAACAACACCCTGAAAAGTGAAAATCGGGTGTGTTGTTCCTCTTTATGATACTCTAGCACGCTGAACGCTGGCAAGATGAGTTGATGATCCGAAGGATTCACACAGTGGGGCATCCCAAATCTGCATGCCCTACTGAAAGGGAATATGACATGGACCATGTCACACACACTACATACTGCCAGCTCTGTTTTTTTTTTTTTAATACTTGAAAATGGTCAGTAAAGCTGTAGAGGAAGCCAGTGCTATAAAGGGTCATCTGTATAAATACTTCCAGCTCTGATTTTATTTATAGGATGCAGTTCCACTTGAAAACAAACGGTACAGCTGGAGAGGAACACAGTACTTTAAAGTGTTACCTATATAATACAAGAGTTAATGCTGCTTGCTTCAAAGACAACAGCATAGTTAGGTAAAAGGCAGTTAGGCCCCTATCCTCCGCCATCAGTTTTGATGCAAGAGACGGCAAGAGACAGCTGTAGTAGGTGGTAAAGAAATGCCGTCATGCCCGAACCAATGCTGGACAAGCGGGCTTCCAGGGTCCCAGTGGTGCCAAAGCCCAGAACACCTCTGCTCTCAAACCAAATGAGTGGTGACACGGCTGGTGAGCGTCACGACACCTGCAGTCAAAAGGTATCCCAAGGTGTATGCACAATCGGAAATGTTCACACGTGCCCTCCACTACTTGGGTATATGCTTACCAGATTTTCAAAGTACTAATATATTTCAACGCATCTCACTCCAAATTCGGAAAGATTATCCGAACTTCCAAATCTTAAAATGACCCTTAACACTTAGGAAAACTTGATATCAGGTATTAGTCACAAGAACATTTTCCACTCACAGAACGCCGGACTGGCAGCTGTGCTCCCGCAGTCGGTGCTGGCCCAGCGCCTCGCTCTCCCTCCAGCCAGTACCTGAACCTTACGCCCTGCCTTCTGGTACAGTCTCAAAGTGGTGATGTTAAATGAAGACAGTGCCCTCAAACACATACTTGATCCTCCCTCTCCTAACATCATTAGGATATGTGCGGTTATCAGCATTGCCTCAAATTAGCATTAATAATGTTTCCTTCTATCATCTAAAGTACTATGAGTAACATCCACCAGAATAACTGTGATAAGAAATTATGTTTATTCTTTAGAAGCACCGTTCCTCATCCTGTGGTACTCGTACTCATAGGAATGTTTGGGGGTGCACCAAGAGTAGGAGTCTGATGGGCCTGGTACATTATTTTAACAGTAAAACATTATAGGAGGTAGATTGAGAGAGAGAAATGACTGGTAGTGTCTGGCTCCTGCTCCCAGCACATACAGGGTTTCAACAATGATTACAGTGATAGGATTTAATAGACCCGGAGGGAGCATCAAGAAAAGTGTTTGTACTTAAAGTGGACCAAAACCCACCCTGGAGTCGCTCCCCTGGGGCATCTAGATTCCAGATGCCACGCTGTGTGAAACCCCCCAGGTCGCCTGAAAACTCACCTTCTTTCCTGGTCCAACAGTGCATGGCGAGAAGCGTCCGCATCCCCGCTATCTCTTTAGCCCGCTCGGACCCCCTCGTATTAGACGAGATCCTGGACGAAGGAACTTGAGCGGATCTGAGTGCCCTGTGTCGTAGGGCCGGGAAGAGGCGAGTTTGTTCAGGTGACAGAGCCGCTACCCCCAGGGCATTCAGATTCCGGATGCCCCGCTGTGTCAAACCCCCTAGGTTGCCCGAAAACTCACCTTTGTTCCCGGTCCAACAGCGCATGTGGGACCATTGGCCGCGTTGGTCATTGACAAATGCCTGGCACTGGCACACGCCCTGTTAAAGGGTTAGTAGAGGATGCGTCCGCCAGCACGCTTGGATCCCCTCGTACTAGATGAGCTCCTGGAAGAAGGTGCTCGAGCGGATCCGAGTGCGCTGCGTTGTAGGACCAGGAAGAGGTGAGTTTGTTTGGACGACCTGGGGAGGATTCACACAGAGGGACATCCCCAGCCAGGGTGCAGAGTTAAGCCCCCAGGTCGCCTAAAAACGCACCTCCGTTCCTGGTCCAATGGCGTATGCGTGAGCAGTGGCCTCATCCCCGATATCCCTTTAGCAGGGCTCGTGAAAGCCACTTGTGAATGATCGGCGCGGGCACACTCCCTGTCAGAAGGTTGCACGCTTGGATCCCCTCGTATTAGACGAGCTCCTGGACGAAGGGGCTCAAGTGGATCCAAGTGCGCTGATTGGATGAGCGGCCATGCATGCGTCGTAGGACCGGGAATAGACGAGTCAGGCGACTACGGGGATTTCACACAGCGGGGCATCCCCAATTGGGGCAAAAACCAAATCCAGGATAGTCAAAATCCTGGGTTTTGGTCCACTTTAACAGTAAAACATTATAGGAAATAGCTGGAGAGAGGGGAATAGTGTCTGTCTCCTGGTCCCAGCACATACAGGGTTTCAACAATGAATGCAGTCATAGGGTGCAGGAGACCCGGGGGCAGGCGCATCAGTTGCCTGAAAAAACATCAGCAGCATGCCGTCCCTTGTGCATAAATTGCCCCCAAAAACATCAGCAGCATGCCGTCCCTTGTGCGTGACTTTTTTCATGCCTGCGTAGACCTAATTGGGTGATAAAACATTTACTACATACAGAACAGAAATATCGCGTCTCCAGCGTGTGAACTCTTTCGTGTCTGATAACGTCGGATTTCTGGGGAAAACATTTCCCGCATTTAGAGCAGGAATACGGCTTCTCTCCCGTGTGACTTTTCACGTGCCTGCGGAGATGCGCTTTGCGGGAAAAACAAGTTCCACATTCAGAACAAGAATATGGCTTCTCCATCGTGTGAACTCTCGTATGCGCAATAAGATGGGACTTGACAGAAAAGCACTTCTCGCATTCAGAACACGAATAGGGCTTCTCCCCCGTGTGGACCCTCTCGTGCGTGATCACAGCCGATTTCACCGAAAAGCACTTCCCGCACTCGGCACAGGAATACGGCTTCTCTCCCGTGTGAACTCTCTCGTGGGTGATGAGACCCGATTTCTGGGTAAAGCGTTTCCCACATTCAGAACAAGAATACGGCTTCTCTCCCGTGTGAAGCCTTTTATGGTTTACGAGGGTCGATTTATGGGAAAAACTTTTTCCGCAATCAGAACAAGAATAGGGCTTCTCTCCTGTGTGAACTCTTTCGTGACTCATAAGGTGCGATTTCGATGAAAAACATTCACCACATTCAGAACAAGAATAAGACTTTGTCCATGTGCTTGGATCTTGTTGGGAGGTAACTCCTCCCGTCTGATCTGAAATATGGGGGGCAGGATGTGAGTAATCAGCAATGCACCCCCAATGTCCTGTCGGATAGGATGATGGCTCTGCGCTATGAACATCGGGATGCACATCTCTAGCAATCACTTTTCCCGCGAGAGAGTCCGACATGTAATCATCTACTTCTGTTTTCCAGTGTGGAGAGATTTCGCATTGTGTTGTGGTGTTTTGTCTATGTTGTCCAGCTGGAGGAGAAACAATATCGGTGTTCAAATGAGAATGAATTGCTACTGAGCTATTCTAACACAAGCAGTTCCTATCTCCGAACTGACCGACCTCCTGGCTATGGTCCTGACTGGCTTATTGAAGTGAGGAAGTGGGAAGCGTGCCCACGGAACGCGTGGCCCTTGTGGTGGTAGGCGGTGGGGAGACTTTTTTGGCTTAAATTTCTTTAATTTTGGTTTGTGATTTATATTGTGGTTCACATCATAGGACATTAGCACACTTTGGTTATGATGATGATGGGGGATTTATTGTTATTTGTGATTGTTTCATATAGGAAATGAATTGTGTTATTTTTTTTTATTATTATCTTGATGGGATTGGTTCTGATTACCAATTTCAGATTGTTACAACCAAATGTATTTTTGGATTGTTTGCACTTGCACTTTACAGCACATATATATTTTTATGATCCGGATCATAGGCAGGTTTTGCACAGTACATGTACATGGTTTTATATATCAGAAACTTTTTTTCTTTTACTACGATGTGTATACAGATATATACAGGAATTTATATATATATATATATATATATATATATATATATTTTTTTTTTTTTTCTCTTTTTTTATGGTGCTCTTCCCATCGCCTACACACCTATCTATGTTGGTCTGTCTTGTTTGTCATTGTCTGATTTATGTTTTTTATTTGGTTTTAGCATGTTTAGGATTAAATGTAGTGATTAACTTGTGTCAAGATCAAATAAAATAAAAAAGTTTTTTTACTTTTTTACTAGTATTGATTCTAGTGTGCCTCCCTATTTTGTTGTTGCTGACTGGCTTATTGATATCTCATTTTGTGCAAGCACAGGGGGTGGGGGGTCTTAGGCTGTTTGGAGGAGGCTTTTGCCCCCCCATGTGCTGCATATGCAAGCACATGGGGTGGGAAGGGAGTCTTGGGCTGTATGGGGGAGGCTTTTGACCCCTCCCATGTGCTGCACTTGACATTATAGGTAAGCTAATCCCAATGTATCTGTTGTATTTTATGGCCCAATGGGGGCTCTTATAGATTACAGTTAGAACTGAACTGCACAGAGGCTCCTTGGCATTTGGTGGTGCAGCTTTATCATATCTCTGCAGATATGTGTGGACCAAGACCTCTGTTCTTAATCAGATTTTAGGACTGGTTGCAAGCTGTATGGAGGAGGCTTTTGACCCTTTCCCCATCCTATGTGTTGCACTTGAGATTATAGGTTAAGCTGCTTTCAATGTATCTATTGTATGTTATGCCCCAATGGGGGCTCTTATAGATTAAAGTTAGAACTGCAACTACACAGAGGCACCTTGGCATTTGGTGGTGCAGCTTTAGCATATCTCTGCAGATGTGTGTGGACCAAGACCTCTGTTCTTAACCAGATTTTAGGACTGGTTGCAAGCTGTACGGGGGAGGCTTTTGACCCTCCCCCCCTCCCCATGAGCTGCACTTGAGATTATAGATAAGATGCTTCCAATGTATCTATTGTATTTTATGCCCTGATGGGGGTTCTCATAGATTAGAGTTAGCACTGCACCTCACAGAGGCACCTTGGTGTTTGGTGGTGCACCTTTAGCAGACCTCTGCAGATGTGTGTGGACTAAAACCTCTGTTCTTAATCAGATTTTAGGACTGGTTGCAAGCTGTATGGGGGAGGCTTTTGACTCTTCCCCCCTTCCCATGTGCTGCACTTGAGATTATAGTTTAAGCTGCTTTCAATGTATCTACTGTATTTTATGCCCCATTGGGGGCTCTTATAGATTAAAGTTAGAACTGCAACTACACAGAGGCACCTTGGCATTTGGTGGTGCAGCTTTAGCATATCTCTGCAGATGTGTGTGGACCAAGACCTCTGTTCTTAACCAGATTTTAGGACTGGTTGCAAGCTGTACGGGGGAGGCTTTTGACCCTCCCCCCCTCCCCATGAGCTGCACTTGAGATTATAGATAAGATGCTTCCAATGTATCTATTGTATTTTATGCCCTGATGGGGGTTCTCATAGATTAGAGTTAGCACTGCACCTCACAGAGGCACCTTGGTGTTTGGTGGTGCACCTTTAGCAGACCTCTGCAGATGTGTGTGGACTAAAACCTCTGTTCTTAATCAGATTTTAGGACTGGTTGCAAGCTGTATGGGGGAGGCTTTTGACTCTTCCCCCCTTCCCATGTGCTGCACTTGAGATTATAGTTTAAGCTGCTTTCAATGTATCTACTGTATTTTATGCCCCATTGGGGGCTCTCATAGATTACAGTTAGGACTGCAACTACACAGAGGCAGCTTGGCGTTTGGTGGTGCAGCTTTAGCATATCTTTGCAGATGTGTGTGGACCAAGACCTCTGTTCTTAACCAGATTTTAGGACTGGTTGCAAGCTAACAGGGTTGGATGGCTCCTTTAAAATTTGTGTATTCAAATTGCCTTGCTCACGTGTGAAGCGGGGGGGGGGGGGGGTGTGGTATATGGGTATTTTCACCTACGACTACATGTGGTGTGGTGATGATGTGGTACTGCTGACCTTTTGGCTCTTCCTATCTATATCCAACCCCAAAATAATCTCATTACCACTGCAGGCAAACAAGCAACTGTCACCTACATCGTGCTACTTATTTGCTCACCTGCATCAATCACTGAAGGGCTTTCCTCCTCCTTACACTGCACGTCACTCCACACACCCGTCTTATCATCTATTGCTTGTTCTCCATCATCACCTAGAGGAGACCTCTCTGGTATCACTTGGCAACTGAACCTCTCCACAATAATGTCCTTAAAGAATAAAATGAGAATCAATCCAGCATCTGTTTTAAACAAAAACCTGATAATAGTGCGGTGTGACTTTCTGTGTGGAATCCTGGGAATAAAGAGGGCGGGGAGATCTCTGGTGTATATACCTTATAATGGTGCGGTGTGACTTCCTGTGTGGAATCCTGGGAATAAAGAGGGCGGGGAGATCTCTGGTGTATATACCTGATAATGGTGCAGTGTGACTTCCTGTGTGGAATCCAGGGAATAAAGAGGGCGGGGAGATCTCTGGTGTATATACCTGATAATGGTGCGGTGTGACTTCCTGTGTGGAATCCTGGGAATAAAGAGGGCGGGGAGATCTCTGGTGTATATACCTTATAATGGTGCGGTGTGACTTCCTGTGTGGAATCCTGGGAATAAAGAGGGCGGGGAGATCTCTGGTGTATATACCTGATAATGGTGCGGTGTGACTTCCTGTGTGGAATCCTGGGAATAAAGAGGGCAGGGAGATCTCTGGTGTATATACCTTATAATGGTGCGGTGTGACTTCCTGTGTGGAATCCTGGGAATAAAGAGGGCGGGGAGATCTCTGGTGTATATACCTGATAATGGTGCGGTGTGACTTCCTGTGTGGAATCCTGGGAATAAAGAGGGCGGGGAGATCTCTGGTGTATATACCTGATAATGGTGCAGTGTGACTTCCTGTGTGGAATCCTGGGAATAAAGAGGGCGGGGAGATCTCTGGTGTATATACCTGATAATGGTGCGGTGTGACTTCCTGTGTGGAATCCTGGGAATAAAGAGGGCGGGGAGATCTCTGGTGTATATACCTTATAATGGTGCGGTGTGACTTCCTGTGTGGAATCCTGGGAATAAAGAGGGCGGGGAGATCTCTGGTGTATATACCTGATAATGGTGCGGTGTGACTTCTTGTGTGGAATCCTGGGAATAAAGAAGGCGGGAAGATCTCTCTGGGCTGCTTCTGTTGCTGGACCCACCTGAGGAAAGCACACACACTGGCTGAGTACATTGATGACATCATTATATAATGGGAGTCTGGGAGAAGCCTCCTACCTGGTGATGGGGAGAGCGGCTGATCTTTTATCACAGTGTCCATGCGGAGATCCCGGTATCCTTCTAGATACTTCCGCTCCTCCATGGTGCAACAGACCAGGTCATCCTTGTACCTTACAGGAACCTGCCGTACACATGACACAGTGACTTTCCAGACACAACGCATGCCCCAACATCTGAAGCGCCGCTCACCTCTCCGGTCAGCAGCTCGGTGATCTTGTTGGTGACTTCCAGAATCTTCTGCATGGTGCATCTCTCGAGTATCAGGGAGGGAGGCGGAGACACTGTGATGGTCACATGATCACCTGACTTGTCAGGAGGAAAAGTCTGTATAGAAAGAAAAAACAAAAAGGAACTTTATACCCAGAATCCACCTCCCCGTTCCAGAAGGGTTTTTATTAACAAAGGAATAAGTTGTTGGACCTCTCCAGTCAGCAGGAAGATGATCTTCAGACTGAGGCTCCAGATCTTCTCACACAAGTCGCTTCCGTCTACCTCCATCTTTGATAGTAGAGTTGTATAAAGTGAGCGGGGCTTCGTTAGGGGACGCTTCTGTCAATGCGGCCTCAGAACTGGGTGTCTGCTATGAAAAGATGATGAAAGGGTTAGGTGCAAGCTTGATTTCACATGTGGCCCCTCATCAAGGGCCCCGTGGATTGCCACAATGGTGGGCAAACACAGGGGAGGGGGCGGGACTGAGCCACCCTGAGCCACCACCGAACCCTTCTAAGGGAACCCAGTACCTGCAATTCTGAAGATCTCACAGAACACAACTGTTTGCCAGACAGAAGCTGCCATTTGGAAGGGAAGTATTGCTTTATATAAATAAGATTGTTTAAAGCGAGTTCAGGAGCTTTTGCGAGTTCCAGTTGTATTTTTAAGTGAGGTTGTATTATAAGTGAGGGGATTTTCCATTAAGGGACTTTATATTGTGGGACTTTAAAGTGGACCAACACCCACGGGTGATCGGCCCGGGAATCTATAAGATTCCCGGGCCGATCACCCCCCACCCCGCGGGACATCCGAGATCGGGATGTCCCGCGGGGTGAAACCCCCCCAAACACCCCAAACTCCTTACCTTATCTTCAGCGGCGGCCGGCCGCCGCCGCCTCCCTCGCGCTCCTGTAGGCGTGCGCGTGCCCTGCGCCGGCCGTCTGCGAATGGCCGGCGGGGGCGCGCGCGCGCCGAAAGTGACGCGAGGGAGGCGGCGGCGGCGGCTGCCGCTTAGACGTTCCTGATCCTCGCTTGTACGTCGGCGCTGGGAGCGGGGAGAGGTGAGTTTTTCGGGGGGTTAGGGGGGGTTTCACACAGCGGGGCACCCCGATCGGGGGTGCCCCACCGAAGTGGACCAAGACCCAGGATAGTCAAAATCCTGGGTGTTGGTCCACTTTAAGTGTTTAAGTGTTCTTATTGCCTATGTGCTAAAATAAGAAGGTAAAACCCAAAGTTGCAACTGTGAGCACTAAAATGTTTTTTACTGCCGTTTTGTAACTAGGATAATGGCTAGCAATATTGGAGGTCTACTTCAGTGCACAGTTTGTCATATCTATACACTTTAGGAGCAGCAGTTCCTGGGTGAATACCGCTGTGGTAAATGTGAGCAAATTGCAAAACTGGAAGCTCGGGTTAGAGATCTGGAGAAGCAAAATGCAACACTGAGGGAGATTGACAATATGGAAAAGGGCATTCTGCTCGCTGAGCAGGCATTAAGTGGGCTAGATACAGAAGGTGGAGTAATGGGTCAGGAGAAGCGGATAAGTAGCTGGGTAAATGTAGAGTAGAGAGGGAGTAGAAAGGGTGAACAGAAAAATAAGGCCATACCTGTTTTGCGCACCCCAGCAAAATTGCCAAGTTGGGTAATGATGCAAGAGTGTCAGTCTCAGAAATGGCAGCCCTAGCGGATACTGCTATCCCCAACAGCCGGGAGAACAGCCCAGCTAGTGAGCAGGTGGTTGGGACTGCAGGTAGGACTAGACAGTTAGTGGTCATAGGTGATTCTATTATCAGGCGGACTGATAGAATAATTTGTCACCAAGACCGCCTCAACCGAATGGTTTGCTGTCCCTTTACCTGGTGTCAGGCTTCGGCATGTGGTGGAAAGGGTGGATAAATTACTGGGAGGGGCTGGGAATGACCCAGCTGTCGTGGTCCATGTGGGAACCAATGACAGAATTAATGGGAAATGGAGGATCCTTAAGAATACATTTAAGGAATTAGGCACCAAGTTGAAGGGAAGGAACTCCAAGGTTGTATTTTCTGGAATACTGCCAGTGCTATGCGCTACACAAGACAGACAGCGGGAGCTTAGAGAGTTAAATGCATGGCTCAAGTCCTGGTGCAGGGCAGAGGGATTTGGGTTCCTAGAGCACTGGGCTGACTTTTCATTGGGGTACAAACTGTATTCTAAAGAAAATTTACACCTGAATGGAAGGGGGGCTGCTGTGCTGGGTAAGAGGATACTAGAGGGGGTGGAGAGTTATTTAAACTAGAGATGAGGGGGGAGGACAAGAGTGAAAACAAAAGTGAAGACAGGTTACTTAGGGGACAGCATATGATGGTGGGTGGAGAATTAGAAGGGGGGGGGGACTGCTATGATGGAAAAGGAGATCCATGTGTTGCAAACCAGCAGTAAAAAATTAGGCGGATGCATTACTGCAGAAACTAATACTATACCCCAATGTGTCAAACTAGATAGGAACATAAAGTGATAAAGTGTATGTTCACAAATGCCAGAAGTCTGGTAAGTAAAGTGGGGGAGCTTGAGGCTCTGGTGCTGGCAGAGAATATTTATGTTGTTGGTGTGACTGAGACATGGCTGGATTCCACACATGATTGGACTGTCAATCTACAAGGTTTTGCTCTTTTTCGGAAAGACAGAGCAAAATGAAAAGGGGGCGGCGGGTGTCTTTATGTAAAGCAAGAACTCAAAGCATATATTAATGAGGGGATACTAGCAGAAGATTGTGAGGATGTAGAATCCTTGTAGGTAGAAGTGGGGGGCGATGTAAACAATGTTAAAATACAGTTTGGTGTAATCTATAGGCCCCCAAATATAACTGAGGAAATAGAGGGTCAACTGCATAAACAGATAGAGCGGGTGTCACAAGCTGGTACAGTGGTGATGATGGGGGACTTCAACTATCCAGGAATCGACTGGAGACATGGTTCTGCTTCCACTACAAGGGGGAGAGCATTCCTCAGCTTGCTACAAGATAATTATATGAATCAGTTTGTGGAGGCACCTACTAGGGGTGATGCTCTTCTAGATCTTGTAATATCAAATAATGATGACCTGATGGGGACAGTAATAGTCAGTGACCACAATATAATTGTATAATTGTATTTAACATAAACTGTAAGAAAGATTTTTTGCCTAGGAAGGCAAAAACATTACATTTTAGAAAGGCCAACTTCCCCGGGCTCAGAGCTGCACTCCAGGACATTGACTGGGAGCATCTGTTTAGGAATAAGGATACAGATGCCAAATGGGAGTGCTTTATATCAATTGTGAGTAGCAACGTTGCAAAATGTATTCCTACGGGTAACAAATATAAGCGGCTAATGTTAAACCCCTCATGGCTGACACCTGCGGTTAAAAGGCATTTAAACATTACAAGGCTGAACTCTCAGCTGTAACACTTGAAAAGTATAAACTAGTAAATAAAATGTGTAAGAAAGAAATAAGGTTGGCAAAAGCACAAAATGAAAGAGATGTGGCCAAAGAAAGCAAAACAAACCCTAAAAGATTTTTTAAATACATTAATTTGAAGAAAACTAAATCAGAACAGGTAGGTGCCCTAATTAATGATAATGGGGAAATGGTCACTGGGGATGAAGATAAGGCGGAGCTGTTAAATGGATTCTTTAGCTCTGTGTACACAAGAGAAGAGCAAGGAGCCAGCACAGGAGATGCCGCTGATAGCAATAGCCCAAGTATAATAATTAACAAGCTAAACGTGGATATCATCCAAGAAAAACTAAATAACTTAAATGTGAATGTGACTGGAGGACCAGATGGACTTAAGAGTTCTCAAAGAACTCAGTTCCGTTATCTCGTCACCTCTGTTGTTGATCTTTAAAGACTCACTAGCAACTGGTATAGTGCCAAGGGACTGGTGCAAAGCAAATGTGGTGCCCATTTTTAAAAAGGGCTCTAGGTCTTCTCCGGGCAATTACAGACCTGTTAGCTTAACATCCATTGTGGGGAAATTGCTTGAGGGGCTATTAAAGGACAACATACACAAATATGTAACTATCCATAATATTATAAGTGACAACCAACATGGTTTTATTAAGGACAGAAGCTGCCAGACTAACCTGATTGACTTCTATGAGGAGGTGAGTAGAAGCCTGGACAGAAGGGCGGCTGTGGATATAGTTTTTCTGGATTTTGCAAAAGAATTTGACACTGTCCCCCATAGACGCTTATTGGGGAAATTGAGATCTTCAGGATTAGAGAATACAGTTTGTAACTGGATCGAAAATTGGCTGAAGGATCGTGTGCAGAGAGTTGTGGTTAATGATACCTACTCTGAATGGTTACCGGTTGTAAGTGGTGTACCCCAGGGTTCAGTGCTGGGCCCACTATTATTCAACTTGTTTATAAACGACATAGAAGATAGAATTAAAAGCACTGTCTCTATTTTTGCAGATGACACAAAGATATGTAGCACAGTGCCGTCTATTGAAGATGTTCACAAGCTTCAGGCTGACTTGGATACATTGAGTGTCTGGGCTCCACTTGGCAAATGAAATCATGCACTTGGGGTCTAACAGCCTGAAGGGCACATATGTCCTCGGGGGAGTAAAACTGGGAGAGTCACTTGTTGAGAAGGATACAGGGGTACTGGTAGATCACAGGCTAAATAACAGCATGCAATGCCAAGCAGCTGCTTCCAAGGCCACCAAGATATTATCATGCATTAATAGAGGCATGGAATCACGGGATATGTATGTCCTTTTGCCTCTTTACAAGGCACTGGTGCGCCCTCACCTGGAATATGCCGTCCAGTTCTGGGCACCCATTCATAGAAAGGACGCTCTGACTCTGGAAAGGGAGCAAAGGAGCCATCAAATAAAGGGAATGAAGGATCTTAGTTATGAGGAAAGATTACGAGAATTAAATCTGTTTAGTCTTGAAAGGAGGCGATTGAGGGGGGACATGATTAACTTGTATAAATATATAAATGGCCCATACAAAAAATATGGGGGAACACTATTTCATGTAAAATCCTCTCTAAGGACAAGGGGGCACTGCCTTCGATTGGAAAAAAAGAAATTTAGTCTCCAGAGGCGACAATCATTTTTACCATAAGAACTATAAATCTATGGAATAGCCTCCCACAGAAGCTTGTTACAGCATCAACCGCTGACAGCTTCAAGAAAGGATTAGATGCTTATTTAGAAGAAAATAACATTAACACTTACTATTAGCGGTTATCAGTACAAAAAAATAAAATAAAACAAAAAATAAAATAAATAGCTTCCCCTACCCCAAAACCCTTGGTTGAACTTGATGGACATATGTCTTTTTTCAACCGTATTAACTATGTAACTATATAACAACTCCACAGAGAAAGCTTTTTAGCGGACCAATAGTGAAAAATGACTTAAACCGCACCTTCAGCATCATTTAATGAAAAGCTCAAACCCTTAAAAAACTATTCCCCAGCATCTAAAATTAATATATTTTAAGTTTTTAGTCACTTACTTATTATTCTTTCCCCCACTGCAACTCTGTTCAAGACTCTAGGATACGGGCGCCGCCATCTTGCCTCAGAAGCATCACATACTGAGGAGAGCGGGATAAAGTACAGGGGTGGGGTTATAGCTGTGGTTTGCTCAGACAGTGCAGAGCTGGGGTCAGGGAAAGGACAGCAATCCCAGAATGCAGAGCAACACAGAAGGCACTTCCTGTTTGCAGGCTGCCTGATGCTCCATGAGCCGCCATCTTGGATGTTTAAAGGCTCATAACATGCAGTAGATGCAGGTAGGATGATTTTTAATGTGAGCAATCTGTAGGTACAGGGTGTGGGAAACATAAGATAGGCTCTTATTCAGGGTGAGGGTCCGGATTAATGTGGGCAATCTGTATGTACAGGGTGTGGGAAACATAAGATAGGCTCTTATTCAGGGTGAAGGTCCGGATTAATGTGGGCAATCTGTATGTACAGGGTGTGGGAAACATACAAGATAGGCTTTTATTCAGGGTTAAGGTCCGCTTTAAACCATAATCGGGATGCCCCGCTGTGTGAAACCCCCCCGGTCACCCTAAACACTTACCTTGTTTCCCGGTCCAACGGCGTGTACGCGATCCGCGGCTGCATCCCCGCTATCCCTCTAACGGGGCGTGTGCCCGCACCAGACATTTGTGAATGATTGGCGTGGGCACGCTCCCTGTTAAGAGAGTAGCGGGGGATGCAGCCACCAGTGCGCTCGGAGCCGCTGGCCTTAGACGAAGGCTTAGACGATGTGTCCGTGGACTGCGTTCACTTACCTTGCCCAGGATCCCACGCTGATTGTCAGCGATTCTGGCGTTGGGCGCGGCCATCTTTGATCCACTGCAGAGAGTGGCTTCCCCAGTCTGTCATACTTCCTAACCGGCCCGATTTGGGTGGGAATGTCCCGGCATTGCATCGATGTCCAGTTCCATGTGTCCTTCCGCCGCCACTTGCATTTTTTTCTTTTCTTTTTTCGTTGGTTGTTCAGTGGGTGGGCGGGACCCCATAATGAACGAGCCCGCTTGTGCCGCTCAGGTGCAGGAAAGAAGAATGCAGTGAGAGGTAAAATTTCTCGTGCGTGTGTGTCCCGCTTAGCTTTCTGAGGGAGGGAGGGGGTGCCCCTCACTGGCTGTAATGAGGGATGGCCCCTCACTGGCTGTAATGAGGGATGGCCCCTCACTGGCTGTAATGAGGGATGGCCCCTCACTGGCTGTAATGAGGGATGGCCCCTCACTGGCTGTAATGAGGGATGGCCCCTCACTGGCTGTAATGAGGGATGGCCCCTCACTGGCTGTAATGAGGGATGGCCCCTCACTGGCTGTAATGAGGGATGGCCCCTCACTGGCTGTAATGAGGGATGGCCCCTCACTGGCTGTAATGAGGGATGTCCCCTCACTGGCTGTAATGAGGGATGGCCCCTCACTGGCTGTAATGAGGGATGGCCCCTCACTGGCTGTAATGAGGGATGGCCCCTCACTGGCTGTAATGAGGGATGGCCCCTCACTGGCTGTAATGAGGGATGGCCCCTCACTGGCTGTAATGAGGGATGGCCCTCACTGGCTGTAATGAGGGATGGCCCTCACTGGCTGTAATGAGGGATGGCCCACACTGGCGGTAATGAAGGATACCCCAAACTGGCGGTAATGGAGGGATGCCGCACACTGGCTGTAATGGAGGAATGCCCCTCACTGGCTGTAATGGAGGAATGCCCCTCACTGGCTGTAATGGAGGAATGCCCCTCACTGGCTGTAATGGAGGAATGCCCCTCACTGGCTGTAATGGAGGAATGCCCCTCACTGGCTGTAATGGAGGAATGCCCCTCACTGGCTGTAATGAGGAATGCCCCTCACTGGCTGTAATGAGGAATGCCCCTCACTGGTTGTAATGGAGGGATGCACCTCACTGGCTGTAATGAGGAATGCCCCTTGTTGGTGTAATGAGGGATGGTCCTCACTGGCTGTAAAGAGAGATGCCTCTCACTGGCTGTAATGAGGGATGGCCCTCACTGGCTGTAATGGAGGGACGTCGCTCAAAAAAATTTCCTTTGCATGTCCCTCTTTCCGGTTTCAAAAATTAGGAGGTATGTAATGGTGTGGCTGGGGCAGGCAGAGGAAGGGGTTAATGGTGTAGCTGTGGCACATAGAGGACGGGGTTAATGGTTTGGCTGGGGCACATAGAGGAAGGGGTTAATGGTGTGGCTGGGGCAGGCAGAGGAAGGGGTTAATGGTGTGGCTGGGGCACATAGAGGAAGGGGTTAATGGTGTGGCTGGGGCACACAGAGGAAGGGGTTAATGGTATGGCTGGGGCACGCAGAGGAAGGGGTTAATGGTGTGGCTGGGGCACGCAGAGGAAGGGGTTAATGGTGTGGCTGGGGCACGCAGAGGAAGGGGTTAATGGTGTGGCTGGGGCACACAGAGGAAGGGGTTAATGGTATGGCTGGGGCACGCAGAGGAAGGGGTTAATGGTGTGGCTGGGGCACGCAGAGGAAGGGGTTAATGGTGTGGCTGGGGCACGCAGAGGAAGGGGTTAATGGTTTGGCTGGGGCAGGCAGAGGAAGGGGTTAATGGTGTGGCTGGGGCACACAGAGGAAGGGGTTAATGGTTTGGCTGGGGCACACAGAGGAATGGGTTAATGGTTTGGCTGGGGCACACAGAGGAAGGGGTTAATGGTGTGGCTGGGGCACACAGAGGAAGGGGTTAATGGTTTGGCTGGGGCACACAGAGGAAGGGGTTAATGGTGTGGCTGGGGCACATAGAGGAAGGGGTTAATGATGTGGCTGGGGCAGGCAGAGGAAGGGGTTAATGGTGTGGCTGGGGCACATAGAGGAAGGGGTTAATGGTGTGGCTGCGGCAGGCAGAGGAAGGGGTTAATGGTGTGGCTGGGGCAGGCAGAGGAAGGGGTTAATGGTGTGGCTGGGGCACATAGAGGAAGGGGTTAATGGTATGGCTGGGGCAGATAGAGGAAGGGGTTAATGGTGTGGCTGCGGCAGGCAGAGGAAGGGGTTAATGGTGTGGCTGGGGCACATAGAGGAAGGGGTTAATGGTGTGGCTGTGGCAGGCAGAGGAAGGGGTTAATGGTGTGGCTGCGGCACATAGAGGAAGGGGTTAATGGTGTGGCTGGGGCACATAGAGGAAGGGGTTAATGGTGTGGCTGGGGCACATAGAGGAAGGGGTTAATGGTGTGGCTGCGGCAGGCAGAGGAAGGGGTTAATGGTGTGGCTGGGACAGGCAGAGGAAGGGGTTAATGGTGTGGCTGGGGCACATAGAGGAAGGGGTTAATGGTATGGCTGGGGCACACAGAGGAAGGGGTTAATGGTGTGGCTGGGGCACACAGAGGAAGGGGTTAATGGTGTGGCTGGGGCACACAGAGGAAGGGGTTAATGGCGTGGCTGGGGCACACAGAGGAAGGGGTTAATGGCGTGGCTGGGGCACGCAGAGGAAGGGGTTAATGGTGTGGCTGGGGCAGGCAGAGGAAGGGGTTAATGGTGTGGCTGGGGCACATAGCGGAAGGGGTTAATGGTGTGGCTGGGGCACACAGAGGAATGGGTTAATGGTTTGGCTGGGGCACACAGAGGAAGGGGTTAATGGTGTGGCTGGGGCACATAGAGGAAGGGGTTAATGATGTGGCTGGGGCAGGCAGAGGAAGGGGTTAATGGTGTGGCTGGGGCACATAGAGGAAGGGGTTAATGGTGTGGCTGCGGCAGGCAGAGGAAGGGGTTAATGGCGTGGCTGGGGCAGGCAGAGGAAGGGGTTAATGGTGTGGCTGGGGCAGGCAGAGGAAGGGGTTAATGGTGTGGCTGGGGCACATAGAGGAAGGGGTTAATGGTGTGGCTGGGGCACATAGAGGAAGGGGTTAATGGTGTGGCTGGGGCAGGCAGAGGAAGGGGTTAATGGTGTGGCTGGGGCACATAGAGGAAGGGGTTAATGGTATGGCTGGGGCACATAGAGGAAGGGGTTAATGGTGTGGCTGGGGCACATAGAGGAAGGGGTTAATGGTGTGGCTGGGGCACACAGAGGAAGGGGTTAATGGTGTGGCTGGGGCACACAGAGGAAGGGGTTAATGGTTTGGCTGGGGCACACAGAGGAAGGGGTTAATGGTGTGGCTGGGGCACATAGAGGAAGGGGTTAATGATGTGGCTGGGGCAGGCAGAGGAAGGGGTTAATGGTGTGGCTGGGGCACATAGAGGAAGGGGTTAATGATGTGGCTGGGGCAGGCAGAGGAAGGGGTTAATGGTGTGGCTGGGGCACATAGAGGAAGGGGTTAATGGTGTGGCTGGGGCACATAGAGGAAGGGGTTAATGGTGTGGCTGCGGCAGGCAGAGGAAGGGGTTAATGGCGTGGCTGGGGCAGGCAGAGGAAGGGGTTAATGGTGTGGCTGGGGCAGGCAGAGGAAGGGGTTAATGGTGTGGCTGGGGCACATAGAGGAAGGGGTTAATGGTGTGGCTGGGGCACATAGAGGAAGGGGTTAATGGTGTGGCTGGGGCAGGCAGAGGAAGGGGTTAATGGTGTGGCTGGGGCACATAGAGGAAGGGGTTAATGGTATGGCTGGGGCACATAGAGGAAGGGGTTAATGGTGTGGCTGGGGCACAAAGAGGAAGGGGTTAATCGTGTGGCTGGGGCACAGAAAGGGTTAACGCACACGTCATTAGATAAGCAGAGGCGAGCATAGCTTCAGGCACAGCGTTTAGCCAATCAGCAGCGTCCATTATATCCCACACTGAGCCCCGCCCCTCTGTCCGGGGCGCTAAGCATTGTGGACAGCAGCGCAGCACTTACCAGCAACCGTGTTCCTCCGCACAGCGCTTCTGTGCGCTCTGCTCGCGGGAGCTGATGGGTAACAAATCACAGCCCCGCCCCTCTTAGCTTCAGCACGGTGGCCATTTTGTTGTAGCCTCATAGGACAACAGGAGGGCCGGATCCCGAGTGATGTCTGCGCAATTACTAATTATAATAATTATATATAATTAATTATATATCAGGAACAATGGCCTTATGGTCAGTATACCCACTTAGTTGTAGTGGCGGCCATTTAGTTGTGATAGGAAGAGGGCTCCTTTGAGCTATAGAAAAATGGCCGCCAGCCCCACTATACGGAATGGCAGGTTTCTTCATCATTATCTAATGGGACTAAAGTTGAAATTAGACTTTAAAGGGCCACTCCAGCAACAAAATAAAAATACTCCCGCTAAATAGCCATTAAGCTAATGTAATAAATGAAAAGAAAAGACAATCACCTTAAAGAGCTCCATATCTCATATGTTTCCCACACCCCGTACATACAGATTGCCCACATTAATCCGGACCAACACCCTGAATAAGAGCCTATCTTATATGTTTCCCACACCCTGTACATACAGATTGCTCACATTAATCCGGACCTTCACCCTGAATAAGAGTCTATCTTATATGTTTCCCACACCCTGTACATACAGATTGCCCACATTAAGCCGGACCTTCACCCTGAATAAGAGCCTATCTTATATGTTTCCCACACCCTGTACATACAGACGCATCAGGCAGCCTGCAAACAGGAAGTGTCTTCTGACTGTGCTGTTTTGCATTCTGGGATTGCTGACCTTTCCCTGACCCCAGCTCTCTTCTGTCTGAGCAAAGCACAGCTATAATCCGCCCCCTGTACTTTATCCCACTCTCCTCAGTAAGTGTGATGCTTCTGAGTCAAGATGGCAGCGCCCGTATCCTAAAGTCCTGAACAGAGTTGAAGCCCAGTGTGGGAAAAAATTATAAGTAAGTGACTAAAAACTTAAAATATATTAACTTTAGATGCCGGGGAATCATTTTTTAAGGGTTTGGACTTTTCAATAAATCACGGTGAAGGTCCGGTTTAATCGCTATTCAGCGGGGGTTATTTTTATTTTGTTGGAAGTGGCCCTTTATAGTGGACCAAAATCCAACGGGATGGGCCCGGGAATCTTAGGCCCGCTGTGTGTTTCCGCTACACTTAACTTACTTCCTGGTCCAACGTGGCATGCATGAGCTGCTTCCTCGCTATCTCTCTAGCAGGGCGCTGTTTGTGAATGGCCGGCGCGGGCGCGCTCCCTGTTAGAGGGAAGCGCGATATGCGGCCGCCAACGCCCTCGGAGCTAAGACCTCGCTCAGACGTGCATAGCTCAGCGGCTCCAAGCGAGCTGATTGGACGAGCGGCCGCACATGCGCCGTAGGACTGCGGTGAGGTGAGTTGATGCGGGAGATCTGGGGGTTTTCTCACCCCCGATCCCCCTCACCCACTCCCCGGGGAGTGGACCAAAACCCAGGATAGTCAAAATCCTGGATTTTGGTCCACTTTAAGCTCATGTAATGTAATGAAAAGAAAAACACACTTACCCCAAATCCAGCCACAACTTCGGGGCCTAAATTCAAGTTTAATGTGAGTCTTTTTTTCCATTTGCTACATGAGCATAAAGCAGACCTTCACCGTGATTTATTGAAAAGCCCAAACCCTTATAAAACTGTTCCCCAGCATCTAAAATTAATATATAAGTTTTTAAGTCACTTACTTATTATTCTTTCCCCCACTGGGCTGCAACTCTGTTCAGGACTCTAGGATACGGGCGCCGCCATCTTGACTCAGAAGCATCACACTTACTGAGGAGAGGAGAGCGGGATAAAGTACAGGGGGGCGGGTTATAGCTGTGTTTTGCTCAGACCGAGCAGAGCTGGGGTCAGGAAAAGGTCAGCAATCCCAGAATGCAGAGTAGCACAGTTAGAAGACACTTCCTGTTTGCAGGCTGCCTGATGTTCCATGAGCCACCATCTTGGATGTTTAAAGGCTCAGAATACACACTAGGTGCAGGTAGGATGATTTTTAATGTGAGCAATCTGTAAGTACAGGGTGTGGGAAACATATAAGATAGACACTTATTCAGGGTGAAGGTCCGGATTAATGTGGGCAATCTGTATGTACGGGGGGGGAAACATATAAGATAGGCTCTTATTCAGGGTGAAGGTCCGCTTTAAGTGCTATTGTGCCTGTTATATGCAGCTCAGATCTTTAGCACTAACGGAAGATACTGGGGTAGACAGCTTCCTGGAGACCCCTCGTATGTATTAATATGATCCACACACTCAAAACTGAGCAACATGTCTCACAAGGACCATTTACCATTTATAATGGTCACATGATTTACAGTGTTTTCAGTGGTTTAGTATAGGGATGTTTGTGTCTGTTAGTGGTGATACAAATAAAACAATTGATTTGAGTTGTGTGGTTGGCAGGAGAAAAATAAAGTGCTTGCCACACATACATCAGGAAATACACGTGAATACAACTGATACTGGATCCTATCAGCTGATAATTTACAGTCATTAAACCGGACCTTCAGCACTTAATGAAAATCCCAAACCCATAAATAACCAGCATCTATAAGTAAGTTTTTAGTCACTTACTTATTATTCTTTCCCACATTGGGCTGCAACTCTGTTCAGGACTTTAGGATACGGGCGCCGCCATCTTGCCTCAGAAGCATCACATACTGAGCAGAGAAGGGGGGGAGGAGTGCAGGGGGCGGGGTTATAGCTGTGCTTTGCTCAGACAGAGCAGAGCTGGCAGGATCGGCGCCAGCACGGGGCAAACCTGGGCAATTGCCAGGGCCTCTGGCATCTTCAGGTCCGAATTAATGTGAGCAATCTGTATGTACGGGGGGGAAACAAATAATACAATTGATTTGAGTTGTGTGGTTGGTAGGAGAAAAGTGCCGGGTGTTGTGTGCAGACCTGCTCATGTCTGGCCTCAGCAACAGGGGGTAATCAGCAACAATGATGATGGTGGCCTGGAAGGCAGGAGGGCAATTGACGGAAGCTCAGAAGGTGGCGAGAACCAGGTGACAGCAATGGTGAAGTCTTTAGCGGCAGCCGAGTAAGCAGTAAGGGCTATAGGGTGATTGGTGGCTATAGGGAAGGCAACAAGGACTGGAGCATGATTGGTGGCTATAGGGAAGGCAACAAGGACTGGAGGATGATTGGTGGCTATAGGGAAGGCAACAAGGACTGGAGCATGATTGGTGGCTATAGGGAAGGCAACAAGGACTGGAGGATGATTGGTGGCTATAGGGAAGGCAACAAGGACTGGAGGATGATTGGTGGCTATAGGGAAGGCAATAAGGACTGGAGGATGATTGGTGGCTATAGGGAAGGCAATAAGGACTGGAGGATGATTGGTGGCTATAGGGAAGGCAATAAGGACTGGAGGGTGATTGGTGGCTATAGGGAAGGCAACAAGGACTGGAGGATGATTGGTGGCTATAGGGAAGGCAACAAGGACTGGAGGATGATTGGTGGCTATAGGGAAGGCAACAAGGACTGGAGGATGATTGGTGGCTATAGGGAAGGTAATAAGGACTGGAGGATGATTGGTGGCTATAGGGAAGGCAATAAAGACTAGAGGGTGATTGGTGGCTATAGGGAAGGCAACAAGGACTAGAGGGTGATTGGTGGCTATAGGGAAGGCAATAAGGACTGGAGGGTGATTGGTGGCTATAGGGAAGGCAACAAGGACTGGAGGGTGATTGGTGGCAGTAGAGAAGGCAATAAGGACTGGAGGATGATTGGTGTCACGATCAGATCAAGGTATATCACGAGTCAAAGCAAGGTACAAGGCGCTATCACAGGCACTGAGCAACTGACAGAGTGAAACCTTTATAGGGACAGATATGATGGGAGGTGAGTGTGTGATTGGTGCAACTAGGAACTGGTAATTGATTGGGAGAACAGGGAGTGCCCAATATGGACACATTGGCCCAGACAGGAGGGGGGCGTAAGCCCCACTGAACCTAGGGCTCATTGGCCCTTCAGCAACACAACACTCCCCCCACCCCACCTGGCCCTTTAATCAATTTTTCCTCCGGCGGCCGTGCTGGGAGCAGCGCCGCCGGAGGACGGGGAGGCGCGCGCATGGCCGCAGAAGCTGCCGCTCGCTGCGGCTGCCGGGCGGGAAGCCGCGCAGCGGGCGGCCGCACCAAGGAGACGCCGCTGGACCGAGGAACGGGTGAGTGGACCCTGACATTACCCCCCCTCTCACGAGGGGCCTCCGGACCCTCACCAGGTTTCCCCGGATTGTCACGATGGAACTTCTTTACAAGAGCCTTGGCGTGAACATCTCTTGCTGCCACCCAGCATCTTTCCTCCGGACCGTAGCCAACCCAGTCCACCAAATACTGTAAGGAATTGCGAATCCTACGTGAATCTAAGATCTTATTCACTTCATATTCTGGCTCATTATCAATGAGAATCGGTGAAGGACCAGCAAGAGGAGTGTTCTTAGCTGGTTTTAACAACGAAACATGAAACGAGTTAGGTATTTTCATAGTCGGCGGGAGTTGAACTTTAAACGACACATTATTCAACTTCTTGATTATCGGATAAGAACCAATGAATTTTGGACCCAATTTGCTGGACGGTTGACGGAGCGCAATATTTTTAGTGGAGACCCAAACTAGATCGCCTACTTGAAGAGTAGGTTCCCGTGATCTACGGCGATCGGCAAATTTCTTATATCTTAAACTAGTGGTCTTAAGAATCTCCTGAACATGTGTCCAGATATTCTTCCGTTCTTGAAGCCACTCCTCCAACGCCGGCAAGTTGGAAGGTGACCCTGAAAGGGAAGAAGCTCTAGGATTTTTCCCTAAGTTACAATAAACAGGCGATATCTTGGTACTTTCACTAGGCGCGTTATTGTAAGCAAATTCGGCGAAATCAATAAATTCTGCCCATTGTTCTTGGGCATCAGAGACATAACACCTTAAGTACTGTTCCAAAGTTTGATTAGTTCTTTCCGTCTGCCCATTGGACTGGGGATGGTAGGCAGACGAAAGAGAGATCTGTATACCCAGCCGCGAACAGAAATGTTTCCAAAAACGGGAAGTAAATTGGACGCCCCGATCGGAGACTATATTGGACGGAATACCATGAATACGAAAAATGTGTGAAGTAAATAGTCGAGAAAGCTCTGGTGCAGAAGGAAGCTTGGCCAAAGGAACGAAGTGTGCCATCTTACTGAAACGATCTACGACCACCCAAATAACAGTATTCCCGTGTGATAAAGGCAAATCTACAATAAAATCCATAGAAATATGAGTCCATGGTTCAGCAGGGATTTCAAGAGGAACCAAACCGCCACTGGGAGCCTTGTGAACCCCTTTACTTCGAGCACAAACAGCACAAGCGTCGATAAAGGCAGTAATATCGCGTCTCATGGTTGGCCACCATACATGGCGACGGGCAAGCATAAACGTTTTTCGGTTACCCACATGACCAGCAGTTTTAGCATCGTGAAATTCACGAATTACATCTGAACACAAATGTGGCGGTACAAACTGGCATCCCAAGGGAACATCACTAGGAGATTCGTCTTGAAACGGCGCCAAGGTCTTAGAGAGATCAGGAAGTAATGCCCCGACCACACAACCTGTAGCGATAACCCTTATCGCCGGAGGGCTTCACCGCCCGAGACGTCCTTTTCCCAATCGTAAGAGGTGCTGCTGGAATTCCAGAGTCGTCCATGAGGAAACAGGAACAGCGCTTACAAGGGCTAGTGAATTGTAATATAGCGTTTCCCCCAATAAGAGACAGAACTTCAGTATTGAGGGTGAAGGTGAAGTGTCCTTTATTAGTGCCACACTGTGCCTTATATGCAAGGCTCCATGCAAGGGGACCTCCCCCGTGGACCTGATGGAGGACTGCATGACAAATACACCGACCAATAGCAGCAGGGCACACAATCCCTCGACTCTGCCGGTGACGCAATCAGCAACACAATAGACGTCTGTAACACACTCAATCAGAACAATGCCATTGTCTGTGACGTAATCAATCAACACAATGGCAGCCTGTAATACAATCCAAACTACAATGACATTGCCTGTAACAGTATCAAAATACAATGACATTGTCTGGAACCTAATTAAGAAAAGGCCAGTGAATGACCCGGTGGGCAATGGAATAGTGATGACATCCAAAAGGCAGAGCATCTGTCACAATGCCCCCCTTTTTGTGGAACACCCGGCAGACCCGGATTGACCCTGTTCGGGTTAACGTGGGGCTGTCCGGACTCTTGTTATGGGCAGAGTTCTGTGTAAGGACAAGTCTGCAAATAGTGAGTAACCGGACTAAACATTGACGTGGGCTGTACATAGGAATCGGTCATGGGTGGGGTCCAAACATTGGGATATTGTGGCGTTGGTGAGTTCAGCACCAAAGTCCTTGGTTGGATGTGTGCACAGGTGCTTTGCTTTCTTATAGCTGGTCCAAGTTTCAATCTCTTTCCATGGAAGCTGATCGGAGAATCCACAATCTTCTGCACATCTACATCATCGTAAAAGGAGACAAAACCATAACCCTTAGAAACGCCAGAGGCATCCCTAATAATTTTGACATTCTTTACAGCGCCATACTTTGAAAAAACATCCTTAATTTCAGGCTGATTAATCCGACGGTCAATGCCCCAATAAAAATAGTGTTTGGCATAAGTTTCCCTTCTGGAAGGACGTAACCTGATGGCTGATCCTCTTCTTGACTTCATGTAACAGACATGACGTGATGCAGACGAAACCCCTGGGTCTCCCCGACCAGTGGGCTGGAGTTGGCAGCTCGGGCTGGAGCCCGGGTTGTAACAGGGTTGATGCTGGCTGGCACAGAGGTAGCGTAGGCAGAAGTCATTGGTCCTACATCATTTCCCAATAGTACTTCTGCGGGTAAGTTGTCCATAAGTCCCACATGTACCCTGCCGGATCCAGCGCCCCAGTCAAGATGTACTCGGGCGGTGGGGAGTCGAAACACAGCTCCTCCCGCCACCCTTACTGCAACGGTGTGTCCAGTGCGGTCTTTGTTCTTGACCAAATGAGGTTGGAGCAAGGTAAGTGTGGCTCCGGTGTCGTGTAATCCTTGCGCGGTGCATCCATTGACTCGTACCTCCTGGCGATGGTGCTGTCGGTTGTCTTGGATGGCCGCTTGTACGGGATCAGCTTCATACAGTACCCCCAGATACTCTTCCAAACTGCTCTCAGCTTCCAAACAGTGTGCCGCAGGAGTGCGGGAGGTGGAAGGTTGTTTTTGCCTCCACGTGTTTCGGGGAGGCTCTAGGGCGCAATCCCTGCGATAATGTCCCCATTGTTTGCAACTATGGCACTGAACTGTGGAGAGGTTCGGTTGCTGCGCCGGCCTATGTGGCCCAGAGTCACGAGTTGGCACTGAAGCCACAGGTGCTTGAAATTTGATGGGAGGTGGTGGTTTTGGAGCGGACTGTTCTGTCTGGCGAGCATCGGTGTACTCGTCGGCTAGACGAGCAGCCTCAGGTAGCGTTAGAGGCCTCCGGTCACGTACCCACTCTCTTAGCTCTGGTTGCAGGGCATTGAGAAAATGTTCTAGTAAAAACAACTGTAGTACATCCTCAGCGGTCGTGGCTTTGCATCCAGTGACCCAGTGTGATGCTGTACGATGGAGGCGACATGCCCACTCCGTGTAAGAATCCCCTCCCTTCTTTTGGGATTCCCGAAATCGTCGCCTGTAGGCTTCCGGGGTGACAGCGTACCGGGCTAACAAAGCCTCCTTTACCAGATGGTAGTGTGGTAAGTCCGCATCAGGGATGGCCCGAAAAGCATCGGAAGCTTTCCCAGATAGTTTCCCTGATAATATGGTGACCCATTCCTCCGTGGGTACCCGGTGTAAAGCGCACTGCCGTTCAAAATCGGCCAAAAATCCGTCAATCTCGTCGTCACTTTCCTGGAAGGACTTAAATGCTGCAAATGGAATCTTTCTCCCCCCAGTGTAACTGAGGCTGAGAGGCTGCTGGGTTGAAAGTCGCCGATCTTCCCTTCGCTTACTGGCCTCTGCCTCCGCTGCGGCGAAGACTCGGTCGATCAGTTCCTGTGATGGATTTGGGCCATAGACCGACAATCTGTTCCGAACCGCTTGAACGAGAGCAGCGTCTTCATCGGCCTCTATATTGGTTTCGGTCCTCACTGCTGCACGATCCATTTCGATCAGCTTGGCTATCAGTTCCTGACGTGGGCGGTTGCTAGCTGACCTTCCCCGGCTCTCGAGTAGATCCTTCAGGGTCAGCCTTTTCAACTTGTCCTACTGACTCTCCATCGGGGTAGCACTCTCTCTGGGTAGAAAGGACCATCCGACCGCTTGCCACCAATTGTAGCGATAACCCTTATCGCCGGAGGGCTTCACCGCCCGAGACGTCCTTTTCCCAATCGTAAGAGGTGCTGCTGGAATTCCAGAGTCGTCCGTGAGGAAACAGGAACAGCCCTTACAAGGGCTAGTGAATTGTAATATAGCGTTTCCCCCAATAAGAGACAGAACTTCAGTATTGAGGGTGAAGGTGAAGTGTCCTTTATTAGTGCCACACTGTGCCTTATATGCAAGGCTCCATGCAAGGGGACCTCCCCCGTGGACCTGATGGAGGACTGCATGACAAATACACCGACCAATAGCAGCAGGGCACACAATCCCTCAACTCTGCCGGTGACGCAATCAGCAACACAATAGACGTCTGTAACACACTCAATCAGAACAATGCCATTGTCTGTGACGTAATCAATCAACACAATGGCAGCCTGTAATACAATCCAAACTACAATGACATTGCCTGTAACAGTATCAAAATACAATGACATTGTCTGGAACCTAATTAAGAAAAGGCCAGTGAATGACCCGGTGGGCAATGGAATAGTGATGACATCCAAAAGGCAGAGCGTCTGTCACATAACCCATAGGTAGAATCGGATCACCAGTATCACCCCGATCCTTACTTTCACCGAACATGCGAGATAGAGCATGCGCTTTAGTATTTTTTACACCCGGCTTGAAAGTAATAAAATTAAAATGCGAGAAGAATAATGCCCAACGTGCCTGACGAGAGTTCAACCTCTTGGCAGACCCAATGTATTCAAGATTTTTGTGATCGGTATACACAGTTATAGGATGTAATGAGCCCTCCAGCCAGTGTCGCCATTCATCAAAAGCCAGTTTAATAGCTAATAGTTCCCTATTACCGACATCATAATTTTGTTCCGCGGTACTGGATTTACGTGAAAAATAAGCACAATGATGAAGAAGCTCAGGGTTACCAGAGTATTGCGACAAAACTGCACCCACCCCCAGCTCAGAAGCGTCCACTTCAACAATGAAGGCTTTAAGAATATCTGGATGAATTAACACAGGTGCCGAAGTAAAGGCCCGTTTTAAGGTCAGGAAGGCCTCACAGACAGAGGGAGACCAGTTAGCAGTAAAAGCCCCCTTGCGGGTAAGGTTAGTAAGAGGTGCTACAACATGAGAAAAGCCTTTGATGAAACGTCGGTAAAAATTTGCAAAACCTAGAAAATGTTGCAATTCTTTTAGGGTCTTGGGTTGAACCCAATCCTGAACCCCAAAACTTTCCCCGCATCCATCTCCAAACCCTGGTTTGTGATAATATACCCTAGAAAGTGAACTGTGGTGACCTCAAACAAGCATTTAGAAAGTTTAGCAAATAAGTTGTTCTCTCTTAATTTTTGCAGTACCAACTTAACATGACGTCTGTGCTCCAATAAAGACTTAGAAAAAATGAGAATATCATCCAAGTAGATGACCACAAATCTACCGAGATACTCTCTAAATATATCATTGACAAGATCTTGAAAGACGGCTGGCGCATTACAAAGATCAAAAGGCATAACCAGGTACTCGTAATGGCCGTCTTTCACATTAAATGCAGTCTTCCACTCATCTCCCTGCCGGATGCGAATCAGATTGTATGCCCCTCTTAAATCCAATTTGGAAAAAATTTGGGACCCTGTGACTTGATTGAACAGATCCCCGATCAAGGGCAAGGGGTATCGGTTCTTTACAGTGATCTTATTCAAGGCTCGATAATCAATGCATGGTCTCAGGCCGCCATCTTTTTTCTCTACAAAAAAGAATCTGGCCCCGGCAGGCGAGGTAGAGGGGCGGATAAATCCCTTCCTTAAATTTTCGGGGATGTACTCCCTCATTGCTTGCTCTTCAGGCAGAGTAAGGTTATAGATTTTTCCCCTCGGGGGAATCATGCCAGGAAGCAAGTCAATAGGGCAGTCATAAGACCGATGTGGAGGAAGAGTATCAGCAGAACGTTCAGAGAAGACATCAACCCAGTCTGCATATGGCTGAGGTAATCCCTGAGGTAAAACTTGCACACTTCTGAGGCCTGTAGTAAAGCAGTGATTTTTACAATGGTCACTCCACTTGATCAACTCCCCAACCCGCCAATCTAACACCGGGTTGTGGAGTTGTAACCAGGGGTATCCCAAAACCACCAGAGTTTCTGGACAGTCGAAGATGAAAAATTCTAAGAACTCAGAGTGGGAAGAGCCAACAATTAACCGAAGAGGTGGGGTCTTGGTATTTATAGGTCCCCCCTGGATAGCCTTCCCATTGATAGCCAAAACTTGAAGGGATCTTTCAAGAGGAACTAAAGGGATACCTAAAATGGAGATCATAGTCCTGTCCAAAAAGTTTCCCGCCGCACCACTGTCGATAAAGGCGGAAACTGTTTGCTTAGAAGAACCCCAAAACAGGTCAATAGGCACTAGCATTTTATTTTGGTGAGAGTTGCAAACTGACTCACCCAGATCAGTACTCTCTACCTGGTCTGGGTGTGGAAGTTTTCCGCCGGTCTCCCCTTGTTGGGACAGGACCCTGCAAAATGACCAGAATTCCCGCAATACAGGCATAACCCCTCGGATCGCCTACGCTGTTTCTCTTCTTGGGATAAGCGGGTTCTCCCTAATTGCATAGGTTCTTCCTGGGGAGATGATGAGGTACTTTCCCCACGGGGAACCGGAGACCTATGACCTTGGACTGGGCTGAAGGACGTGGGAGCCCTGACTCTCTCCCTGGCCCTTTCTCTAAGACGTCGGTCTATTTTAATGGAGACCTGCATTAATTGATCTAGGTACGCTGGCGGAGGAAAATTGACTAAAGCATCCTTGATGCTTTCCGACAGCCCCACCCTGAACTGACTACACAGAGCGGGATCGTTCCATCTAGCTTCGATAGCCCAGCGGCGGAATTCAGCACTGTAATCTTCAGCCGAATTCCGCCCTTGTTTTAAGACTCGAAGCCTATTCTCTGCTGTAGACTGTGAATCAGGGTCAGCGTATAGGATGCTCATAGCGTTGAAAAATGCAGTTACAGACTGTAAGGCAATATCATGACTCGGCAAACTAAAGGCCCAGGACTGCGGGTCTCCTTGAAGTAGAGAAATGACTAAGCCTACTCGTTGGATCTCAGTGCCAGAGGAAACAGGCCTCAGCTTGAAATATAGTTCACACGAATTCTTGAAGTTAGAAAATTTTGCTCGCTCTCCAAAAAATTTTTCAGGCAGAGGAATCTTCGGTTCGGAGAAATGAGGTGGTACAGAGGAAGTCGGCACTTGACGAGACTCCTGGGTGGCCACTCTTTGAGCGAGTTGGTTGATCGCTGTGGCCATAGCTTGCACCTGCTGTACCAGGTCATCCATGTTTTGGCCTGTGATAATGTCACGCTCTAGTAACTCCAGCCCTCTAGGTAAGCCCTCAACCCCCAATCTCCGCAGCCAGCTTCACCTGTAGGGGCCCCCGCTTGCCGGGACGCAGAATACGCCTGCCCGGGATCGGTTGCCCCCAGGACTTCAATGGCTCAAAGGATGAGAGCTTACAGGTATAGAGGTCTGAAGAACCAATGGCTAAGAGCGAGTGTAGCGGTAGTCCAGAGACAGGCCAGAGGTTGACACGGGGAGTCAGAGTTCGCAGTGGTACAGAGGGGAGAGACAGCTCGAGGTCAAGGTACAAGGCAGAGGTCGGCAACGGAGATCAGATCAAGGTATATCACAAGTCAAACCAAGGTACAAGGCGCTATCACAGGCACTGAGCAACTGACAGAGTGAAACCTTTATAGGGACAGATATGATGGGAGGTGAGTGTGTGATTGGTGCAACTAGGAACTGGTAACTGATTGGGAGAACAGGGAGTGCCCAATATGGACACATTGGCCCAGACAGGAGGGGGGGCGTAAGCCCCACTGAACCTAGGGCTCATTGGCCCTTCAGCAACACAACACTCCCCCCACCCCACCTGGCCCTTTAATCAATTTTTCCTCCGGCGGCCGCGCTGGGAGCAGCGCCGCCGGAGGGCATAAACAGAACGTGCTCGCGCGCGCGAGCACGTGTGAGGAAGCCGGGGCCACCGGCCTGAGGATGGGGAGGCGCGCGCACGGCCGCAGAAGCCGCCGCTCGCAGGAGTGGACCCTGACAATTGGCGGCTATAGGGAAGGCAATAAGGACTGGAGGATGATTGGTGGCTATAGGGAAGGCAACAAGGACTAGAGGGTGATTGGTGGCTATAGGGAAGGCAATAAGGACTGGAGGATGATTGGTGGCTATAGGGAAGGCAATAAGGACTGGAGGATGATTGGTGGCTATATGGAAGGCAATAAGGACCGGAGGATGATTGGTGGCTATAGGGAAGACAATAAGGACTGGAGGATGATTGGTGGCTATAGCAAAGGCAATAAGGACTGGAGGATGATTGGTGGCTATAGGGAAGGCAATAAGGACTGGAGGGTGATTGGTGGCTATAGGGAAGGCAATAAGGACTGGAGGGTGATTGGTGGCTATAGGGAAGACACTAAGGACTGGAGGGTGATTGGTGGCTATAGGGAAGACAATATGGACTGGAGGGTGATTGGTGGCTATAGGGAAGACACTAAGGACTGGAGGGTGATTGGTGGCTATAGGGAAGACAATAAGGATTAGAGGATGATTGGTGGCTATAGGGAAGGCAATACGGACTAGAGGATGATTGGTGGCAGTAGAGAATGCAATAAGGACTGGAGGGTGATTGGTGGCTATAGGGAAGGCAACAAGGACTGGAGGATGATTGGTGGCTATAGCAAAGGCAATAAGGACTGGAGGGTGATTGGTGGCTATAGGGAAGGTAATAAGGACTGGAGGATGATTGGTGGCTATAGCAAAGGCAATAAGGACTGGAGGATGATTGGTGGCTATATGGAAGACAATAAGGACTGGAGAATGATTGGTGGCTATAGGGAAGGCAATAAGGACTGGAGGATAATTGGTGGCTATAGGGAAGGCAATAAGGACTGGAGGATGATTGGTGGCTATACGGAAGGCAATAAGGACTGGAGGGTGATTGGTGGCTATAGGGAAGGCAATAAGGACTGGAGGATAATTGGTGGCTATAGGGAAGGTAATAAAGACTGGAGGATTATTGGTGGCTATAGGGAAGGCAATAAGGATTAGAGGATGATTGGTGGCTATAGGGAAGGCAATACGGACTAGAGGATGATTGGTGGCAGTAGAGAATGCAATAAGGACTGGAGGGTGATTGGTGGCTATAGGGAAGGCAACAAGGACTGGAGGATGATTGGTGGCTATAGCAAAGGCAATAAGGACTGGAGGGTGATTGGTGGCTATAGGGAAGGTAATAAGGACTGGAGGATGATTGGTGGCTATAGCAAAGGCAATAAGGACTGGAGGATGATTGGTGGCTATATGGAAGACAATAAGGACTGGAGAATGATTGGTGGCTATAGGGAAGGCAATAAGGACTGGAGGATAATTGGTGGCTATAGGGAAGGCAATAAGGACTGGAGGATGATTGGTGGCTATACGGAAGGCAATAAGGACTGGAGGGTGATTGGTGGCTATAGGGAAGGCAATAAGGACTGGAGGATAATTGGTGGCTATAGGGAAGGTAATAAAGACTGGAGGATTATTGGTGGCTATAGGGAAGGCAATAAGGACTGGAGGATGATTGGTGGCTATAGGGAAGGCAATAAGGACTGGAGGATAATTGGTGGCTATAGGGAAGGTAATAAAGACTGGAGGATTATTGGTGGCTATAGGGAAGGTAATAAAGACTGGAGGGTGATTGGTGGCTATAGGGAAGGCAATAAGGACTGGAGGGTGATTGGTGGCTATAGGGAAGGCAATAAGGACTGGAGGGTGATTGGTGGCTATAGGGAAGGAAATAAGGACTGGAGGATGATTGGTGGCTATATGGAAGACAATAAGGACTGGAGAATGATTGGTGGCTATAGGGAAGGCAATAAGGACTGGAGGATAATTGGTGGCTATAGGGAAGGCAATAAGGACTGGAGGATGATTGGTGGCTATACGGAAGGCAATAAGGACTGGAGGGTGATTGGTGGCTATAGGGAAGGCAATAAGGACTGGAGGGTGATTGGTGGCTATACGGAAGGCAATAAGGACTGGAGGATAATTGGTGGCTATAGGGAAGGTAATAAAGACTGGAGGATTATTGGTGGCTATAGGGAAGGTAATAAAGACTGGAGGGTGATTGGTGGCTATAGGGAAGGCAATAAGGACTGGAGGGTGATTGGTGGCTATAGGGAAGGAAATAAGGACTGGAGGATGATTGGTGGCTATAGGGAAGGCAATAAGGACTGGAGGATGATTGGTGGCTATAGGGGAGGTAATAAAGACTGGAGGGTGATTGGTGGCTATAGAGAAGGCAATATGGACTGGAGGGCGATCAGCAGCCAAAGATGACCCATTTGTGGCAGCGGAGCTGAAAGGTGACATCATGTGACTCACTATTTTGGGGTACAAAAGTCTTAAAGGAGCCACAGCACTCAACCCTGTTGAGGTGCAGACCAACCTAAAATCTGTCTCTAAATCTGATTAAAAACAGAGGACTCGGTCCACACACATCTGCCTTTGTGGGGTGCAGTCCTAACTCTAATCTCGGAGAGCCCCCTTTGGGACATACAATGCAATAGATAAATTGGGAGCAGGCTTACCTGAGGTTGGCCTAAAACCTCAAGTGCAACACTATTTTGGGGACCACTAGGATTCTCCTGCCCAAGGGCCCTGGAGCCGGGGTCAGGAAAAGGACAGCAATCCCAGAATGCAGAGTGGCACAGTCAGAAGACACTTCCTGTCTTCAGGCAGCCGAAGATTCAATCGGCTGCAATCTTGGATGTTTAAAGGTTTAGAAAATGCAGTAGATGCAGGTAGGAGGATTTTTAATGAGGGCAATCTGTATGTACAGGGTGGGGGGGGACATATAAGATAGGCTCTTATTCAGGGTGAAGGTCCGGATTAATGTGGGCATAATGTATGTTCTGGGGGGGGGGGACATATAAGATAGGCTCTTATTCAGGGTGAGGGTCCAGATTAGTGTAGGCAATCTGTATGTACGGGGGGAAACATATAAGATAGGCTCTTATTCAGGGTAAAGATCCGGAAATAATGTGGGCAAGCTGTATGTACGGGGGGGGGGGGGGGGGGGGACATACAAGATAGGCTCTTATTCAGGGTGAAGGTCTGGATTAATGTGGGCAATCTGTATGTACAGGGTGTGGGAAACATATAATATAGGCTCTTATTCAGGGTGAAGGTCTGGATTAATGTGGGCAATCTGTATGTACAGGGTGTGGGAAACATATAGGATAGGCTCATATTCGGGGTGAAGGTCCGGATTAATGTAGGCAATCTGTATGTACAGGGTGTGGGAAACATATAAGATAGGATCTTATTCAGGGTGAAGGTCCGGATTAATGTGGGCATTATGTATGTTCGGGGGGGGGGGGGGGGAACATATAAGATAGGCTCTTATTCAGGGTAAAGATCCGGAAATAATGTGAGCAATCTGTATGTACAGGGTGTGGGAAACATATAAGATAGGCCCTTATTCAGGGTGAGGGTCTGGATTAATGTGAGCAATCTGTATGTACAGGGTGTGGGAAACATATAGGATAGGCTCATATTCAGGGTGAAGGTCCAGATTAATGTGAGCAATCTGTATGTGCAGGGGGGTAACATACAAGATAGGCTCTTATTCAGGGTGAATGTCCGGATTAATGTGGACAATCTGTATGTACAGGGTGGGAGAAACATATAAGATAGGCTCTTATTCGGGGTGAAGGACCGGATTAATGTGGGCAATCTGTATGTACGGGGGGAAACATATAAGATAGGCTCTTATTCAGGGTGAAGGTCCGGATTAATGTGGGCAATCTGTATGTACAGGGTGTGGGAAACATACAAGATAGGCTCTTATTAAGGGTGAAGGTCCAGTTTAATATTTACCTGATTGGAAATGTATTGATAATTATATACAGTGCATCCTTTAACTTGGTTTAAACAATATATCTACATTGAAATTCATATTCCAGAGGTCGAGCTCCTAGAAGGGAGACCAGCTCTGAGGCTGTTTTTATTTAATACTTTTTATTGAGAGTCAAAGACAAGGAACATACACTCATCTTATATTTTGTATCTGTTTCACAACTAATATTAGAATTAGACTTTCTGGGTCATTATACATTTCCAACTATAAAGCGATCAGTTATCATCTGCAACATTACAGAAACTCTTGTCATACTCTTTGATGACATCAGTTACGCTGTCATCATTGATCATGTTTTACACCATCACACTTTTCCTTTTAACCCTTGTCTGCGAGCAGGTGAATGTGTTCCTTGCCCAAATCTAGCATGGCAGAGGAGGAGAGAGACGGGTGGGGGTTACTTTCAGGGCACCATAGCTTTAACCCTTTAACTGCCAGCCTACCTAGAGTTTTTGTCACCCTCTGTTGCCAGACCATTTTCACTATTTTGCATTACAGATGTTCAACTGTGGTTTTTGAAGGGATTTCCCAGGAAAATTATATATTTTTTTTTTTTTTAGCAGAGAACATGAAATGTCTTGTTTGCTATTATTTAAGTATATTCTCAATATATTTGGGTGAAATCTGTAGTGTATATTTTTCTATAAGATTGCATGTAAAAGCTCCATTTCTCCTGGTTCCAACGGTATCACATATGTATTTATTGGTAGACACCCTTCCCTGCGCTGGGGGGGTGGGCATTTCTTTTTGGAATTTTAAGGGGACCAGCTATGGGGGCTTGTATAACATGGCTCAGACGCCAGCCACGGTGGCCCCCCCAGCCCTGCAGGCTACAAGCCCGCAAAGCCTAATGACCCCAGGCTCTTCTGCCCCCCTTTGGGGAGGCAGGTAATGGGGGGTTAGGAGTAATGGCAAGTCACCCGCTAGCTGCAGGTGACTTTCCAGCCCCCAAGACTTGTGAACTGGTACCCCAGGGGTGACAGCATCTGTCACCATCATGTCGGAGACGGAAGAGCCCGGGGGGGGGGGCTCCGATCCCCCCCCCCCTGGCGAAGCGGAGACACGGCGTGAGGGATCGCACATTGAGGTAACCAAATGTCTTTTTTTTTTTTTTAAGTAAATGCTGGCGGTGCCTGAGGCGGGGGAGGGGGGCTATTCCGGACCCTCTCCTGAAGCCGGAAGAGCCTGGGGGGGGGGGGCAACGGAGGCCCCCTGGGTGAAGAGGAGACCCAGGTGAATTCATAGAGGGGTCAGGTGAGTGTCTTTTTTTTTTGCCCGCTAGCAGGGGGGAAAGCCAAAATTGACATACCTGTCGTTAGAAAGGTTAAAGAATACCTAGATCCTGACTCCCAATTGGCATAAATAAAATTACAGAGTTCATGTGAAGTCTTTTGCCCTGCTGGATTCCTCAAATTGCAATTCCCGGAGGTCCACTTTAAAGGGACATTCCAGGAAATGGTAATGCAGAAAGAAACAAACCTGAAACCTGTCTCATGTGCCTCCCTTCCTTTTTCTGCAGTGCACTGTAGATGATGTAGAAGAACTCCAACGTTTGCCTCTCCTTTCAATTCCATGATGCACGTCCCAAAACCACCCCTCGACAGTCTCAGAGCGTAGGTGTGCTTGGCGAGCCATAGTGGCCGTGTTGCTAGCCCGAACCACGGCAGGATGTGTGGATGGCTTATTGAGCAGCTCTGCTCACACTGCCTTTCCTGGCACGGAATGGAAGCTAACATCGGAGGAGTTTGCTTCTCCTTTCGAATCCATGATGCACGTCCAACACCACCCCTTGACAGTCTCAGAGCGTAAGGTGCTCGGCCAGCCACAGTGGGTGTGTTGCTAACTCTGACCACAGCAGGACATGTGGATGGCTCATTGAGCAGCTCTGCTTTCACGAGTAATGGCATGGAATGGAAGCTAACCCAGCTGCATTACTTAAAACACATAAGATATTTCATTAGAATTGAATCTCAAACTTATTGGTGGAAAGTACATTACTCTCACAGGGCATAAGGGAGGGAGGAAGACTCGTTGTGCCTGGATAGGGACTTTAACCGATAAACATGTACAGTTTTATTCCTCATAGAAATAATGTTTCTAACATTTACATCAACATATCTACTGTATGAACTTTTTCATGAGTGAGAAGATATGTCCTCCGAGAAAAGCTTTTCCCACATACAGAACAGGAATATGGCTTCTCCCCTGTATGAACCCTTTTATGACTGAGAAGGTGTGATTTCCGAGAAAAACATTTCCCACATTCAGGACAAGAATACGGCTTCTCTCCGGTATGAGCTCTTACGTGATTGATAAGATCTGCTTTCCGAAAAAAACATTTCTCACATGCGGAGCATGCAAAAGGCTTCTCCCCTGTATGAACTCTGCTATGACTGATAAGGTGGGATTTCCGAGAAAAACATTTCCCGCATTCAGAACAAGTATGTGGCTTCTCCCCTGTATGAACTTTTTCATGTTTGACGAGATCTGCATTCCAATAAAAACACTTCCCACACACAGAGCATGAAAATGGCTTCTCTCCCGTATGAATTCTTTCGTGAGTGATAAGGTGCGATCGCCAAGAAAAAGATTTCCCACATACAGAACAAGAATACGGCCTTTCCCCTGTATGAACCCTTTTGTGACCGTTAAGGTGTGGTTTGTCAGAAAAACATTTCCCACATTCAGAACACGAATACGGCCTCTCCCCTGTATGAACTCTTTCGTGTCTGATAAGGTGCGATTTCTCTGAAAAACGCTTCCCACATTCAGAACAAGAAAATGGCTTCTCTCCCGTATGAACTCTTTCATGAATGATAAGGTGCTGCTTGTCAGTAAAACTTTTCCCACATTCAGAACACGTGTGTGGCTTCTCCCCTGTATGAACTTTTTGATGTCTTGTAAGGTTTGATTTCTCAGAAAAACATTTCCCACATTCAGAACATCGATGCTGCTTCTCTGTCGCCACAGCTCTTTCTGCGCCGATAAGATTTGATGTCTTCAAAACCAAGGATGGGTAAAGGATCCAAGCAGGACTCCCTGCATGCACAGCGGGGTGATATGACATAGGTGCAGGGTGCGGTGCAGTTTGGGTGTCCGGCTCAACTGGATCTCTTGTAGACTCTGATGTGATGTCATCAGCTTCTGTTTCACCGAAAGAAAGGATAATGGCACCCATGTCACTATTATTCTGTCTGTATCTTCCATCTGGAAGAAATAAGAAATGGTAGAGAGAAAAAAAATTTGCTCTATATCACAAACTAGCTAAAATCCAAGGGCAGCTAAATCAGAAATCATCACTTTTATTAAACATGAAATTGTGTGAGCAGCAGATAATACAAAAAAAACAATTCAGGAAGAGCTGGAGCAGCGATTCCCCCAACCCGTAGCTTGGGAGACACATATGGCTCACAGCCCCCACACATAAATAGTGGCCCCTGTCATCTGAATAGATCTGTATGATCCTAAACCTCAAAGACCATCTGACCAATAAGGAAACATCCCTGGCGTATACTGAATGTCAATTGCGGTACTCCCATCGCACTGATCTCTTATGCAACCACCATGTGTGTTCAGGAGGAAGAGGAGTCTCCTGAAGGCCCACGACATCAGGGTTATACCTAGCTATAAATTTCAGTACCATATTGTGCTTAATAGGATCATGCAAGCCCCTCTTATTCCAGGACTGGAAGGAGATTTCTCTCATATTAGTCATCAATATCATTTACAGCTACCCAGGAGGGCAAGCATCCAAGAGAAGACAGCACACACACCACCTTATCCAAACTATATATTGCAAAATCATACCCTTTAATCTACCCTTATTCCCCCCACACCCATGCAGCCCCAAACTAAACTAAAGGCATAACCCAAGGGTGGCTATCCGTCAGGCGGACCCCCTCCTTCGTGCCCATTTAACGGGGGTCCAGGGTGTCGTTCAGTCTTTCAAATCAACCTAGGCTATAAGAAATACGAGACACACTCATTTGGAATGCGTTCAACCATCATCACTTTTTTATTTAACGTAAAATAGAAAACTTACATGTCATCTACAGGAGGCATATCATATTAGGAAAATATCTGGCTCAGTAACTGGTCTGTTCTACCTAACGAGCACAATCTTTGGAATGTTAGCTATGCCAGGAGGCAGGACACTCAAAGGCGTTGTCCGGCTTCCCGACGCCATCTTAATCACAGTTATTGTATTTGTAGCAGCATATTCTATTATTTTCATAATCCTAAGCATTAATGTCAAGCAAAAGAGAAATAGCGCAGAGTGAAGTGGCTGTCTGAGGGTTTATTTCACCTTTATTAACCACTAAGCGTACAATGCAGAGAGAAAGATAAAGTGGAACAAATCGAGGGAGGGAATGTTCATAATCAATGTTCAATTTATCATTTATGACCTCCATCCATCACACTATATAACCCTCCCATTCAGGGACATAAAAGACCCATAAAGAGAAGACAATAATAACAGTATAAACATTGGATTACTTCACCAGGGAATTGGTGGTCTCAGTAAGCTATGGTCTGTAGAGCAGCATTGTCTGGGGACTGACAGCATAGTTCAGACAAGTTCTGCAGAAATGTAAAACAGCATGGCCGCCCATCAGACAACTTGCAGGGTACACACAGCCCATAAAGCATTGCAATCCATAGTGAAGAATGCTTTAGAAAAATGGAGAAAACAGCTCGATCCAGGCCACTGGACACAAATCCTCGTCCCATACGCTCAGCACAGCAAGGGAGTAATGTATGGCAGCTGCAATTAGCCACAAGGTTTAGTGTCTAGCCAAGTAGATCCTCAAAAAAAGAAAAAAAAGTGTCTTCCCCGAGTCCACCACTCAAAATGTTGCAGGACTGAGCATGGCATATTGCAGATTAAACTCTCACAGGCAGCTTCTTCTGTAGCACTATAACAAAGTCAAGGAATGTCGCCGTTGAGTTGTCAACTCTCAGCTCCCTTTTCGCCTTCACCGGGCGCAGGATCTTGCCACAGTCCCAGGAGTTAAGGAGACAGGCACAACAGGAGGTAAGGTACTCTGTGTGTGCGCGCATGCGAGACAGCTCAGTCCCGCCGAACTTGTTTTGTGGAGCTCAATCCTGCCAAACTCCAAGGTATTCCATCGCCACACGTAAGCCTCTGGCGATTTCCCCTCCACCCCCTCCAGTAGGCCTGCGATTTGGAGGTTATTACGCCGCAGGTGATTTTCGATGTTGTCTGCCTTACTTTGCCACCCCGTCATTCTTTGCTTAAGTGCGCAGACACTGCTCTCCAATGGACGTTCAGCAGTCGCCGTACGTTTACGAAGGGCCTGCATATCCTGCCAGATTAGGCCCATATCAGTTTTGACCTCCATCATACCCATCAGCGCATATCTAGATGTGGTACTAGCGGCTAAAAGTTCCTGCCGTAGCTGAGACAGTTACCTTCTCTCCCGTGTCCACAAGGTCCCCGGTTTGTAATATGGGAGCCGAGGGGGGCTTACCATCTCTGTCCAAGCACGCGTGGAGGCGCCGGCACCATCATGAGGGGCTGAGCCTGTGAACATCTCCAACTTCTTGGAGAGCTCTCTCTCCTTGATTTTACACTGGGCCATGGCACCGAAGGCAGATAGCAAGTCCTGGAAGTCTGGGGAACAAACGTACTGGTCCAAATCAAGTTTTGCTGGTGGATGATCAATCAGGATGATAGCGCTGGAGCGGAGCCTGCACATCCGCTCACATTGCTGGTCAGGCCACACCCCCTCTTTAAACTAAATTCAGTTGTGTGTTATAAGCACGTTATTTGTCCCACCCTCCTTGAATTTCTACTGTGTGTTTAAAATCCCGGACTGAGTCCCCAATTGTAATGCAATATTCTCCAAGTATATTTGCAGCCTTTAAATGTTTAAGGCAATTAAAAAGCACAAATAACTAAACTCTAATTGCACCTCGTATTGTCGTATCGCCATGTGGGATACAAGGCTCCTCTCGTTCACAAAACAGAAAAAGTTCTGTCGACCATCAACTGATCTATGCTTCCCATTTCTGTGTGTTTTGTCTGATTTAAAACGGTCAAGCTTCCTGACTACAACCATGGGAAGGGCTGAGCAGAGCTCCAGGTGTGGGGGCGAAGCAAATAAATCCAAAAGATCAAATAAGAAGTCAGGGAAGGCGGCAGACAGGCTAAGTCCAAGAATAAGTCAGAGTTCGGGGGCTGGCAGCAAACAGGCAAAGTCCAAAGAGTAAATCCGAGTCAAAACCAAGTAATCCGTCCAAGGGTTAATCCAGGAAATCAGATCAGGAACTCAGGAAAACTGAATCTAGGAATTTAGATGGTAACACAGCAGAATGCAGCCAGCTGGCCAGCTGTGTCAGAGTCTGAGTGAGGTCCCTTCCTGTCCATTCAGACCCAGGAAACCAGGAAGTAAAAAGCAAGCCCAAGAGCTTATGCTCTAAGCTTCGTGCAGTTGCAGTGAGCTGAACACCAGGTGGCACTGCTGAGCAGTGCAATGGATGAATAGCCAAGTCTAGTACAAACACCCAATTCTGCGGCTGCGTGCAGAGATCAATGGAGCATGCCCAAGTCTCATAGAAGAGCGAGAAAGGCGAGGAGACTGCCAAACATATCTCAGGAAATCCAGTCTTAAATCATGACTTTATCAGTTAAATTAGCATGTCAATACACACATAAAACTCAGCCATCAGCCATGTTGGCTTCTGTGCAGGTATTATGGCTTCCACACACACAATCTGGGTTGACTATTGTGCTATATACGAGCAAGCCAGGTTTGGGGAGTTTTTATTAACTCCCCAATACCTGAAATGTTCCTCTTTAATCAATTTGTTTTATCTTTTGAGTCATCATGGAACAAAAAATGACCATAGCATTACAGCCACAGAATACAATAGCGCTTAATAAAAATACAATAATAATAATGACTCACCCGGTCTGATCTGTAGAGGAGTTTCCTCTTTAGTTTTCCAAAACTCTTCCTCCTCCTGCTCAGTTTTTACTATAATTTTTCTGGGCTCTGTGAATAAAGATGAGAGTGATGACCCTGTGCTGAGATGTATGAGACACAGTAGGGTGTGTGCGCCAGTGAAGGTGGGAAAACCTTTTTTTAATTTTTCAATATTTATTTTATTTTGGAACATAAAATGACATTTAAAGAGACCTTTGCTGATGTTCCTCTCTAAACACCCCCTCCACACACTGTCTTTTGGATGTCTGCATTATCTAAACGCCAACATCCGGCAGCATTCCTGGCCCCTTTCCACCACCCCTTAGCCGTCCCAGAGTGAAGGCTGCAGTATCAGCCGTCCTTACCGCTAAGGGGCAGTGCAGTGCATGCCGGGATGGGATGAGTTGGTGATGCCAGAGCACGAAGCGACCAGACAGGTAAGTCAAAACTTCTACAATGTGAAATCAGAGGGGCGGGGAGAGCAAGCCAGGTTTGGGGAGTTTTTATTAACTTCCCAATACCTGAAATGTTCCTCTTTATGCAATTTTTTTACCTTTTGAGTCATCATGGATACAAGTGGCAATTCACAATACTAAATAGAAAGTATGCATGCAATACAACATGAAGCAGTTTTACGATTTCCCCATAGTGCACAAAACCCAAAGATTCCAATTTCCTGGGTTTTGTTCATTTCTGGTGGGGCATTCCCGATTTGGGACCTCCTTGGCCATTGGGGGTACAGGTAATGGGTTGGGGGTAACAGAAAATCACCCACGGCCATGCTGGCAGGCATAGAGTCCCGCTCACAGCCTGACACACAGCAAGCAGGACTTTTTCATTCACTGTGCTGCACCAGAGAGGTGTAAAAGGGGCTGTTTGTATCCCCAAATTTCACCTCTCACCCCGATTCCCATGTGACTCGCTCAGCTGATCAGCAACAAATTCAGCAGCACTCGTTTCATTCAGATTTCTTTTGCTGCAGAGACATTAGTGCAGCAAGGAATTCTGCATGGAGTGAGTGACGCTTGGTTACGCGCCCCAGATAGAGGTAATCTAGGGATGAGGAACGGTAAAGAGGCAGGTAAAATGGCCGATCCAGAGGGGTTTCACATAGCGGGGCGTCCCAATTCAGGATGCCCCATAAAGGGGCAGTTCCCCACCCCTCGAGTCCTGACTCGAGGGGATGGTTGCTCCTCTGTAAGCAAATCTACCAAACACTAAGGCTATGTTCACAACTGTCTGGCACTGCATGCATCCCTGCAGCGGTACAGTCACAAAAATCCTACAATAGCTAATTTTTTGCCCTTTTTACACCTCTCTGATACAGCAGGCCGAACGAAAAAAGTCCTGCTTGATGTTTGCCCAGTTCTAAGCACACACCACCAAAGGTAGGGGTATTTGGACCATAGGAGTGTGGCTTCCCTCGGATTCCCTTTAGCATTTTTTGACATCTAGAGGGTGGGAGGAGATTCCCAGAGGAAGCCACACCCTTGTATATAAATACCCCTCCCTTCGGCGGGGGGTGCTCAGACCCTGGCAGCCTGTAAGGAAGAGGAAGCCTTGTCCCCCTTCCATCCAAATGCTAGCAGATGGGGAGCCAATGGAGGACCCCAGAGGCACCGGACAGTGGACAGGGCTGGATGAAGTTGGTGGCAAGTAGAGTTTAATGTTGGATCATTAAATACATTTTGTGTCATGTTCTATTTAACTTTTTCGACCATGAACAAGGTATGACCAGTCATACATAAGTCAGGTTCAGACAAGCTAATGTCCCTCACAAGCCCAGCGGCTCTCAGTCCACATTCCTTTCCCCCACCCTAATAAAAAAAGACAGGTTTCCAAATCAGGTTTGGGAGGGCAGATCCTGAAAATATTCAAGAACAGTTTCAGTGTCTGGGAAATTCCGATACTTACCCACCTAGAATCCAGCAAAACAAGTTTTCACAAGTTTCAGGCTAGCAAAACTGGGAGGACAAGTCTGAACATCAAAGTAATATTGGGGTATAGCTGACAGAGGGTCCTGGAAGAGAGGGAGGGAGCCGTAGCAAGAGGGCGGAGGAGAGGAGGCCGAGGCTGCCAGCTTGGAGGTCCGCTTGTGGTTTCCCCTGTCAGGATGGTAAATACATTGGTTGCTGGTCAGGTAATACTCTTAAGTCTGCCTTTACCACTGTATATGTGTATGCCGGTCATATAACTCGCAATCATAGGGTGTTATATCTGGTTGTTTTGTAAGATTTGATTTTACCATTGGTCTCAGTGTTCTTTGAAATAACGGATATCTAAAGCGGGTGCGTGTATCTATTGCGTTATCATTGGCCGGTTAATATATATATATAATATATATTTATTATTTGTTTGCCTATTTTAGCCGAGCCAGGCAGGATATATTTTAGTTATCAACTTGTTTACATATCTGGCTTAGCCAGGCATGAGTTATTGTATTAATCAATGATATATTTATTGATGTTTTTTATAATAATAATTGTTTACAAATTTGGCCATATTGGATCTAGGAGATATTGAATATAATTATTTACATATATTAACTTGTAAAGCGCTTATATTATTTGCTATATAAATAATAATAATGTTTATTAATAATAATAATAATAATAATAATACTATATTGGACAAGCCATCCAGGAGTTATTGATTTTGATTTTTTAGATTTAATTGTTTACACTGGTACCCATTGTGTGGAGAAGCATTGGACCAGCCTCTATGTCCTCCTGGCATGGCCAGAGGCCTACGAGCCATGGGACCTGAGCCCCTACACCTGGTAGCCTCAAAGGAAGGTGGGGGGGGCACCATGTCACTAGGAGCGAAAAAAAAAAAGATGTGAAGAAAAAAAACGCAAAATAAAGAAAAGCAAAAAGTGTTATAATGTGAAATCTCTTCTTTTTTTTTTAGAAGATTTATTACTCACCTTGGCCGACCCAAGGAGGAATTTCCTCCTCTTTCTTTTTCACAAATACTTCCTCCTCCTCGGTTTTCACATTTATCAGCACTGTGTCCCCGGGGTCTGCAAATAAAAAAAGGAGAGTGATGCCCCTGTACGTAAATACACCAAACATACCAGAAGGCGCATCGAGTAACTAAACGGGGGGGGGGGGGGGGGGGGGTGATTTCTATGGAAGGTTTATTACTTACCTGAACTGATCTCTTGAGAAATGTCCTCCTCTTTAACTCTCACAAACACTTCTTCCTCCTCGGTTTTCACGATCGTTGCTACAGTATCTCCACAGTCTGTAAATGAAGCTGAGAGTGAGGACACTGTGGGGTAATGGGCAGAGTAGTTAGGCTTTCTGGCACCCGGGGCAAAGATTCAAAATCGGGCCCCCCCCACCTGTGCTCAGGCCCCACTTTGACGCACCCCCCGACCACGTGCCCCCCCCCCCTAGCCATACCCCTGCATTGGGTTGGGTTGGTGGGAGGAGATCTGTACCGTCCTCTATGATGTTGGAATTGAGGTGGCGGCATATTCAGATAAAGCCCGTCTTACCCTGTGATGGGAGGAGCCTCTGAGCCTCCATTGTGTCGCTCCTGAGATCTCCTTCAGTTCTCAGTCCTTCCCGTCCTCTGCCGAGCTTGCACTTGCACAAAACAAAGTACAACGTTACATTTAGATAGATATACAGATATACAACAGGTCAGATGGCGAGCTGTCTCGCCAGCATCCGCACAGAGCTGAAGGGTTTGATTAAAGTGGACCAAAACCCACCGTGGAGTCTATGAGACCCCAGGGCAGGAATACTGGCTCCCTCCGGGGCATCCCGAATCTGGATCTGTCAAACCCCCCAGGTTGCCCGAGAACTCACCTTCATTCCCAGTCCGACAGCGCATGTGCGTGCAGCGGCTGCATCCCTGTTATCCCTTTAGCAGGGAGAGTGTCCGCGCCAGGCATTTGTGAATGGCCAGCGGGGGCATGCTCCCTGTTAGAGGGTAGTGGGGGATGCGGTCGCCAGCACATTCGGATGCGCTCGCCTTAGACAAGCTCCTAGACGAAGGGGCGGGAGCTGATCCGAGCACGCTGATTGGACGAGAGGGCTGCACATGCACGGAAAAGATCGGGGAAGGGTGAGTGAGATCAGTGACCTCGGGGGTTTCACACAGCGGGGGAATTTGCGATCGAGAAGCCCGGGGAGGGGCAAAGTGGACCAACACCCAGGATTTTCACTATCCTGGGTGTTGGTCCCCTTCCGCGGGGCATCCCGATCAGGGATACCCCCCAGAAAGCCCCCAAAAACTCACGGACAAGCGACGGACAAGCTGAGGCCGCCTCTCGCGCGTCCCTCTTACAGGGTGCGCGCCCTGCTAGAGGGACGCCCAAGAGGCGGCGGCGGCGGCCCGCGCATGCGCCGTTGGAACGGGGAGAAGGTAAAGTTTGTGGGCATCCGGGGGGGGTTCACACAGCGGGGCATCCCGATTTCGGATGCCCCACGGGGAGGGAGTCGATCGGCCCAGGAATCTTATAGATTCCCGGGCCGATCAGAGGTGGGTGTTGGTCCACTTTAAAAAGAGTAATCAAAATATACAACCTCCATCCCCCCCCAGGTTCAACCTCTCAAATGACTCAGAAAAGGTTTACTTCTACAACATTCAGGCAAAACAAAATCCAGGGCAGACAGCCCTGGAATCTAAAGGACCCCAGGAACAGCCGCTGGACCTCCGCAGGTTGGGATGCCCCGCTATTTGAACTCAACCCCTGGTCACAGCAAAACTCACCTGCTTCCTGGCGCCTTTGCCGATGTAAAATAACTGGCGGCCGTATCCCCAGGCATCTTCATGGCTGTGAGCGCGCTCCCGCCCCCCACCACCCAGATAGGCTGGGGGCAGTAGCGCATGAGCTGCTGGGGATACAGGCCCGATTCCCACGCCCTGCATACAAACAGAGCCATTTCCTGAGCATTACAAATGCACACCTGGAGTATGCCGTCCAGTTCTGGGCGCCCATTCATAGAAAGGACGCTCTGACTATTGAAAGGGAGCAAAGGAGCCACCAAACTAATAAGGGAATGAAAGATCTTAGTTATGAGGAAAGATTACTAGAATTAAATCTGTTTAGTATTGAAAGGAGGCGATTGAGGGGGGACATGATTAACTTGTATAAATATATAAATGTATAAATATATAAATATGAGGAAACACTATTTCATGTAAAATCCTCTCTAAGGACAAGGGGGCACCGCCTTCGATTGGAAAAAAAGACATTTACGGTAGTCTCCGGAGGCGACAATCGTTCTTTACCATAAGAACTATAAATCTATGGAATAGCCTCCCACAGAAGCTTGTTACAGCATCAACCGCTGACAGCTTCAAAAAAGGATTAGATGCATATTTAGAAGAAAATAGCATTAACAGTTACTATTAGCGGTTATCAGTAAAAAACAAAAAACAAAAAATAAAATAAATAGCTTCCCCTATAAAATAAAAAATAACTTCCCCTGACCCCAACACCCTTGGTTGAACTTGATGGACATATGTCTTTTTTCAACCGTATTAACTATGTAACAGCGAACAGTTCTGATTGGCAGAGAGCCTGCGCACGCGCCATAGGGCCAGGGAAAGTCGGGTTTGTACGGCGATTCTGGGGGTTCACACAGTGGGATATCGCAGTTCAGGTTTTGACCCTATAAAACTCACCTTCTCCCATATTCAATAGTGCAAGCACACCCCCTGTTAGACGGCAGGAGAGATGCGACCGGCAGTGTGTTTGGGTCTTCTCGGCCCTTAGCCGATTCTTAGCCGTTTTTGATGAGCGCAGTTGAGGGGGCTAATTAGACGAGAGCCTGCGGCGAGATAACTGGGCGACCTGAGTTTCACATGGGGCATCCCAAATCGGGGTGCCCCCAGGGAGGAAGGACCAAAAACCCAGGTTTTGTTCCACTTGAAAGATAATGTCCAGGCTAAGTGTACAAACAAATCATTCTTCTTTTTTGTTCATTAACTGTGTTTTGGAGTGATAGTGCTCGTCTATCCGGTTTTGCAAAGGTCTAATTAACTTCAGATGTGCGGCAATGGGAGATACATGCATGGTGTCAGTATTTAAATGTGCTTCATGGGAGTAGGAAGTAATGTCATGATTAAGGGCTGAGTCTGTGCCCGAAACGCGTTGGCATCCAAACTGCTCCCTTATGCTTTATCCTGACTTATATCTATGGATGGAATGCTTTTAAAGAATTTTGTATGGAATAAAAACGCGGATATAATTTATCCTTTTAAACTGGATTAAGGCTGGCGTTTTTTGACTGTTGTACAAACAAATCATTGTTTGCTTACCCGGCATGCAGAGGATTCATCCAGCTGCGCTGCTCAAAAGCATTAGAAACATAGGCTGCCGAGTGACCGGGGCCCCATCCAGCCATGGCAGCCCAGCCAGGGACCCTGCAGTCCTATGTGACTGAATGAGGAAGTTGGAGGAAGTCAAGTTCGCCACTTCCCTCGTACGGCGGCCAGTCATGTGACTGGTCCACGTAGTAAAGTCCAGAGGAAGGAAAAGCACCAAAACCCTATTAGCCTGGCCCTAGAGTCGGAACGACTTGGGATGCCTCGCAATAAACCCCGCCCCCACCACCTGGGATCACCAACTATCCTATGGCGCATGTGCGGGTCACACTTTTGGATGTGTGCATCCTCAATTTAAAGCGGTCCTTCGCTCTGAATAAGAGCCTATCTTATATGTTTCCTACAACCTGTACATACAGATTGCCCACATTAATCCGGACCTTTACCCTGAATAAGAGCCTATCTTATATGTCCCCCCCCCATGCATACAGATTGCCCACATTAATCCGGACCGTCACCCTGAATAAGAGCCTATCTTATGTTTCCCCCCATGTACAGATTGCCCACATTAATCCGGACCGTCACCCTGAATAAGAGCCTATCTTATGTGTTTCCCACACCCTGTACATACAGATTGCTCACATTAATCCGGACCTTCACCCTGAATAAGAGCCTATCTTATGTTTTTCCCACACCCTGTACATACAGATTGCTCACATTAATCCGGATCTTCACCCTGAATAAGAGCCTATCTTATATGTCCCCCCCCCCCCGTACATACAGATTGCCCACATTAATCCGGACCTTCACCCTGAATAAGAGCCTATCTTATGTGTTTCCCACACCCTGTACATACAGATTGCCCACATTAATCCGGACCTTCACCCTGAATAAGAGCCTATCTTATATGTTTCCCCCCTGTACATACAGATTGCCCACATTAATCCGGACCTTCACCCTGAATAAGAGCCTATCTTATGTGTTTCCCACACCCTGTACATACAGATTGCCCACATTAATCCGGACCTTCACCCTGAATAAGAGCCTATCTTATGCGTTTCCCACACCCTGTACATACAGATTGCCCACATTAAAAATCATCCTACCTGCATCTACTGCATGTCATGAGCCTTTAAACATCCAAGATGGCCGCTCATGGAACATCAGGCTGACTGCAAACAGGAAGTGTCTTCTGACTGTGCTGCTCTGCATTCTGGGATTGCTGACCTTTTCCTGACCCCAGCTCTGCTCTGTCTGTGCAAAGCACAGCTATAACCCCACCCCCTGTACCTTATCCCGCTCTCCTCTCCTCGGTATGTGTGATGCTTCTGATTCAAGATGGCGGCGCCCATATCCTAAAGTCCTGAACAGAGTTGCAGCCCAGTGGGGGAAAGAATAATAAGTAAGTGACTAAAAACTTAAAATATATTAACTTTAGATGCTGGGGAATCGTTATATAAGGGTTTGAGCTTTTTAATAAATCATGGTGAAGGTCCGGTTTCAGTCGCTCTTTTGGCAAACCCTCGGCATCTGCACAGAAGCCAATCAGCGAGCTCATGTCTGCCGTTTAGAAATATCCGGCATTTCCATTGCATCACATTCATAGGCACTGCGCAGGTGCGAGACCAGGGGCTGCACGCAGTTCCGGATGGGATGCAAGATGGCGCTGCCAGTCGGGAATCCGAGAGACCCAAAAGATGGATGCCCCGATGAGGTAAGTAAACGCTCCCCAACTATAAAACCGCATCCCCGCTATCCCTCTAGCAGGGCGCATAACCACACCAGGCGTTTGTGAATGGCCGGCGCGGGCATGCTCCCTGTTACAGGGGGAGGCGGCAGCCAGCGCGATCGGATCCACTCGCCTTATAGGCGAACTATTAGATGAAGGTGCGGGAGCGGATCCAAGCGTGCTGACTGGACGAGAGGCTGCGCATGCGCCGTAGGACCAAGGAAGAGGTCCTGGAGGGCAGTTCCGAGCACACGGATTGGACGAGAGGCTGCGCATGCGCCGTAGGACTGAGGAAGAGGTCCTGGAGGGCAGTTCCGAGCACACGGATTGGACGAGAGGCTGCGCATGCGCCGTAGGACCGAGGAAGAGGTCCTGGAGGGCAGTTCCGAGCACACGGATTGGACGAGAGGGCTGCGCATGCGCCTTAGGACCGAGGAAGAGGACCTGGAGGGCAGTTCCGAGCACACGGATTGGACGAGAGGGCTGCGCATACGCTGTAGGACCGGGGAAGAGGTCCCGGAGGGCAGTTCCGAGCACACGGATTGGACGAGAGGCTGCGCATACGCTGTAGGACCGAGGAAGAGGTCCTGGAGGGCAGTTCCGAGCACACGGATTGGACGAAAGGCTGCGCATGCGCCGTAGGACCGAGGAAGAGGTCCTGGAGGGGCAGTTCCGAGCACACGGATTGGACGAGAGGGCTGCGCATACGCTGTAGGACTGAGGAAGAGGTCCCGGAGGGCAGTTCCGAGCACACGGATTGGGACGAGAGGGCTGCGCATGCGCCCGTAGGACCGAGGAAGAGGTCCTGGAGGGCAGTTCCGAGCACACGGATTGGACGAGAGGCTGCGCATACGCTGTAGGACCGAGGAAGAGGTCCCGGAGGGCAGTTCCAAGCACACGGATTGGACGAGAGGGCTGCGCATACGCTGTAGGACCGAGGAAGAGGTCCCGGAGGGCAGTTCCGAGCACACGGATTGGACGAGAGGCTGCGCATACGCTGTAGGACCGAGGAAGAGGTCCTGGAGGGCAGTTCCGAGCACACGGATTGGACGAGAAGCTGCGCATACGCTGTAGGACCGAGGAAGAGGTCCTGGAGGGCAGTTCCGAGCACACGGATTGGACGAGAGGGCTGCGCATACGCTGTAGGACCGAGGAAGAGGTCCCGGAGGGCAGTTCCGAGCACACGGATTGGACGAGAGGGCTGCGCATACGCTGTAGGACCGAGGAAGAGGTCCTGGAGGGCAGTTCCGAGCACAGGGATTGGACGAGAGGGCTGCGCATACGCTGTAGGACAGAGGAAGAAGTCCTGGAGGGCAGTTCCGAGCACACGGATTGGACGAGGGTGCGCATACACTGTAGGACCGAGGAAGAGGTCCTGGAGGGCAGTTCCGAGCACACGGATTGGACGAGAGGGCTGCGCATACGCTGTAGGACCGAGGAAGAGGTCCTGGAGGGCAGTTCCGAGCACACGGATTGGACGAGAGGGCTGCGCATACGCCGTAGGACCGAGGAAGAGGTCCTGGAGGGCAGTTCCGAGCACACGGATTGGACGAGAGGGCTGCGCATACGCCGTAGGACCGAGGAAGAGGTCCTGGAGGGCAGTTCCGAGCACACGGATTGGACGAGAGGCTGCGCATGCGCCGTAGGACCGAGGAAGAGGTCCTGGAGGGCAGTTCCGAGCACACGGATTGGACGAGAGGGCTGCGCATACGCTGTAGGACCGAGGAAGAGGTCCTGGAGGGCAGTTCCGAGAACACGGATTGGACGAGAGGCTGCGCATGCGTCGTAGGACCGAGGAAGAGGTCCTGGAGGGCAGTTCCGAGCACACGGATTGGACGAGAGGGCTGCGCATACGCTGTAGGACCGAGGAAGAGGTCCTGGAGGGCAGTTCCGAGCACACGGATTGGACGAGAGGGCTGCGCATACGCCGTAGGACCGAGGAAGAGGTCCTGGAGGGCAGTTCCGAGCACATGGATTGGACGAGAGGGCTGCGCATACGCTGTAGGATGGGGAAAGGCTGAGTGAGATCAGGCAACCTGAGGGGTTTCACACAGTGGGGACCCCCCAATTGGGGTGCCCCGGGGGCAAGGATCAAAACCCAGGATAGTCAAAATCCTGGGTTTTGGTCCACTTTAAAGATAACTTAGGAACTACAGGGTCTTTGGGGACAGTGCAGCGTTGTAGCCGAGACAAAGGGACAACAATCAGACACTCCCCTTTAGTATCACTTTAAATGCGGTCAGATGATTGGCTAGGCAGAGCGGCCTGCTGGGATTCTGGAAACAGTGGCTCCAGGTAAGGTGGAACGACTTGCCCTAAGTTGGGGTCTGGGATTTAAAGTGGACCAACACCCAGGATTTTCACTATCCTGGGTTTTGGTCCACTTCGGTGGGGCACCCCGCTGTGTGAAGCCCCCCCGAACGCCCGGAAACACTCACCTCACCACGCTCCTACGCGGGCGCTCGTCCAATCAGAGCGCTCAGAGCCGCTGTGGTATGCACGTACAAGCGGCGTCCAAACACAGCGGCTCTGAACGCTGGAGGACGCGTCTCGCGCTTCCTTCTAACAGGGAGCGCACCCGCACCGGCCATTCACAAACGGGTGCGCGTCCTGCTAGAGGGAAGCGCGAGACGTGGCCCACGCATGCACCGTTGGAACGAGGATAAGGTAAGGTTTCTAGGCGTCCTGCGGGGGTTTCACACAGCGGGGCATCCCGATTTCGGATGCCACGCGGGGAGGGATCTGATCGGCCCGGGAATCTTATAGATTCCCGGGGCGATCCCCCTGGGTGTTGGTCCAATTTAAAGTGGACCAAATCCCACGCTGATCGAAATCTTCTAGATTCCCGGGCCGATCGATTCCCTTCCCCCTGGGGGCATCCAAAATCAGGATACCCCACTGTGTGAAACCCCCCAGGTTGCACTTACCTTTTTTCCTGGTCTAATGGCGCATGCGCGAGCCGCATCCCCGCTATCCCTCTAGCAGGGCGAGTGCCTGCACCAGGTATTGGTGAATGGTCGGCATGGGCACGTTAGAGGGAAGCAGGGGATGCAGCCTCCAGCGTGCTCAGATCTGCAGGCCTTTCACAAAGGCTTAAAGTGGACCAACACCCTCCAAAACAACTTAACTCTATTCACTTTAATATAAAAAGACACTTACCTTTTGATGACTGTTGGAGCCGTCTTGTCCCTCGCTGCGCCTGTAATCTTTATAATTCTCCCCCGGAAGTCCCGCCCTCCGGTGATTTGCATCTTGTCCTTCAAGCTTGTCTGTCCATTTGCCATTTGTCCGTAGATGAGGTCTTCTTAGCTCTCGCGCGACTTCTGTTTCTTGCCTTCTGTTGACGACGTCATCCGGGGGGGCGTGGCCTCTCACTGCTCTGGGGAGCGTGCACTACTCCCTGATTACTACTTGGTTTGTTGACTGACAGCTTGGTTCACCCTTCAGCTCCTCCCTTTCCCCAGCGCTGACAGAGCTCGCTTGTGCGCCCGCCCGTACCCTTGTGAGTAGAATCGCGCATGCCCAGTAGTGTCAGGTGAAGCGCCGCTTCACCTAACTACTGCGCATGCGCGCGATTTTAAGTAGGAAGAGGTCAAAGGATCTCTTCCTTTTGGATAAAAACTAAGATGATGGCCAAAAAGAAAAATTGTAGCGACGCGCCGAGGGAGCATCGGAAGTAATTTTTTTTTTTCATAACTTTGCGAATCGGGTCCTGCTGCTTGTTTTACATATCTCCAAAAGAAAAGAAAAAAAAAAGGGCAGGGTGTTGGTCCACTTTAAACGGTGTGACGGTGAGCGCGCTGATTGGACGCACAGCCGCACATCGCACATGCACCATAGGACCGGGAAGAGGCGAATTGGCTTTGGCGATCTCTCTCATCCCCGATTGGCGTGCCTCGGGGGAAAGGACCAAGACCCAGAATAGTCAAAATCCTGGGTTTTGGTCCACTTTAAATCCCAGCTGGACACTCCCAACGCCCCCATCTGGGCGGAGCATCCAGCCCCTCTTTTCTGCCTCTGGCTCCGTTTAGAACCTGCAGATGTTTTTTTGAGCATAACTTTTAAAGTGGACCAACACCCAGGATTTTGACTATCCTGGGTTTTGGTCCACTTCGGGGGGGGGGCACCCAGATTGGGGTGCCCCGCTGTGTGAAACCCCCCAGAAAGCCCCAAAAACTCACCTCACCACGCTCCCACATGACCGTGCCATCCAATCCCCGCCGACGTCCAAGCGGGTGACAGCGACGTCCAAGACAGCGCGTCCGCCACCGCCTCCCGCACATCACTCTTACAGGGCGCGTCTAAAGGGACGCGCGGGGGGCCCGATAAGGTAAGGTTTTTTGGGGGGGTTTCACCCCGCGGGACATCCCGATCTCAGATGCCCCGCGGTGAGGGAGGCGATCGGCCTGGGAATCTTATAGATTCCCGGGCCGATCACCCCTGGGTGTTGGTCCACTTTAAACCAAGGCTGATCCTGGCGTCAAACTAGTGGTTTAGTCGTGCCGCATCTTTGGGGCCCAAGAACGGGGGGTAGGATGGATCAGAACATGTACCGTATGTTTCTACCCTGTCTGTAATTACTACTTTGTAAAGCGCTACGGAAGATGATGGCGCTAAATAAATAAACAATAATAATAATAACCCGAGCCCTCCATTTTAGCAGATTCTGCAATGAGAATACTATGTCTGGGGGCATTTTTGGGGCTTCCTCCCCTGGACAGCAGCCTTAGGTGAGGATTTTTACCTGTGTTAGCGGTTGCTATTGGTCACGTGACCTGGGTTTCTGTCCACTTTTAGTGCTTTCTAGATAGAGGTCCGCCTTAATGCCCGAGCTTGGACCATATAATCCTGCCCAGCAACCCCCTCACAATAAAATAGAAAGGCTCACCAGCCGCACTTCAGCTCGCAATGAGAGGACAAAACAATGGCATGTAGGAGCTGGCGGCCATTTTCCTATAGCCCCGCACCTCCCTCTCCTCTAAGATTAGAGCTACAAGAAAATGGCCGCCGCGTTTTTCTCACTAATATTTGCATTTTTATATAAATAAATGTATTTGTATAAATGCATAATAGGTGGGGGGGGGGGGGGGGGATGTCAGCGTTTAAGAATAAAGCGGAATACTAATTAAGTCGGGGCTACAACAAGATGGCGGCCAGTTCAGAGGTAAAATGGAAGTTCTAGTCTAGGTTGCCTTGGTGACGTCACACATTGAAACAGCTTGAAGGAGCTGCTGATTGGCTGAGCCCTGTTACCACAGCTCTCTTATAACGGCATTTACTGCATCCCCAGCATTGTGACCATTAAAGCGGACCAAAACAAGACAAGAAAAAAGACCATCAAGTTCAACCAAGGGTGTTGAAAGTTATTTTTTTATTTTATTTTATAGGTGGAAGGTATTTATTGTATTTTTTGTTTTTCTTACTGATCACCGCTAATAGTAAGTGTTAATGTTATTTTCTTCTAAATAAGATTTAGAATTATGTGAGAGAATCGTGCTGGGTTTTGGTCCACTTTAAGATAGGAGCACGCACGAGGCCAGGTATACAGGGGTGCGCATAACCCCCAAGTGTCCCTGATGTTGAGGGACTGTCCCTCTTTTGAGTCCATGTCCCTCGTTGTTCTCATTTGTCCCTCTTTGAGGTGTAACATGCAGATCTGCAGCAATAAATGATGCATTTGCCTATTCAAAGTGTTTCTATTGTTGTAACTGTTACACCCTATGTCTTATCCAATCCTCAATGAGGGGGCGTGGCTTAGCTTAACAATTGTCCCTCTTTCTCACCTTAAAGTGGACCAAAACCCGGGATTTGGCCCATCCTGGGTTTTGGTTCTTGCCCCGGGGGCACCCCGATCGGGAATACCCCACTGTGTGAGACCTCTGACCCACCGTGCGCAAACTCACCTCTTCCCGGTCCTACGGCGCATGCTTGGCTGCTCGTCCAATCAGCGCACTCGGAGCTGTTGACGTCATGCCATCTAAGCCAGTGTCTAAGGCCAGCGGATCTGAGCGCGCAGGAGGCCACATCCCCTGCTTCCCTCTAACAGGGGATGTGCCCGTACCGGCCATTCACAAATGCCTGACGCAGGCGCCTGCCTTGCTAGAGGGATAGCGGGGACGCGGCTCGCACATGCACCATTGGACCTGGAAACAAGGTAAGTGTATGGGGCCACCGGGGGGTTTCACACAGCGGGGCATCACAATTTTGGATGCCTAGAGGGGAGGGAATCAATCGGCCTGGGAATGTTCCACTTTAAGACGCTCACAAGGCCAGGGATAAAAGGGGTGCGCATATCTCCCAAGTGTCCCTGATTTTGACTGTCCCTCTTTTAAGTCCATGTCGCCTGTCCCTCGTTGTTCTCCTTTGTCCCTCTTTGAGGTGTAACATGCAGATCTGCAGCAATAAATGATTCATGTGCCTATTCAAAGTGTTTCTATTGTTGTAACTGTCACACCCTATGTCTTATCCAATCCTCAATGAGGGGGCGTGGCTTAGCTTAACAATTGTCCCTCTTTCTCACCTTAAAGTGGAACAAAAGCCGGGATTAGGACCATCCTGGGTTTTGGTCTTTGCCCCCGGGGGCACCCCGATCGGGAATACCCCCCTGTGTGAGACCCCTGACCCACCGTGCGCAAACTCACCTCTTCCCGGTTCTACGGCGCATGCTTGGCTGCTCGTCCAATCAGCGCACTCGCAGCTGTTGAGGTCATGCCATCTAAGCCAGTGTCTAAGGCCAGCGGATCTGAGCGCGCAGGAGGCCACATCCCCTGCTTCCCTCTAACAGGGGATGTGCCCGTACCGGCCATTCACAAATGCCTGACGCAGGCGCCTGCCTTGCTAGAGGGATAGCGGGGACGCGGCTCGCACATGCACCATTGGACCTGGAAACAAGGTAAGTGTATGGGGCCACCGGGGGGTTTCACACAGCGGGGCATCACAATTTTGGATGCCTAGAGGGGAGGGAATCAATCGGCCTGGGAATGTTGCACTGGGTTTCAGTGTCCCTGATTTTGACTGTCCCTCTTTTGAGTCCATGTCCCCTGTCCCTCGTTGTTCTCATTTGTCCCCCTTTGAGGTGTAACATGCAGATCTGCAGCAATAAATGATTCATGTGCCTATTCAAAGTGTTTCTGTTGTTGTAACTGTCACACCCTATCTCCTATCCATCCCTCAATGAGGGGGCGTGGCTTCATCCATCCCTCAGTGAGGGGGCGTGGCTTCATTTACATACTGTCCCTCTTTGAGGTGTAACATGCAGATCTGCAGCAATAAATGATTCATTTGCCTATTAAAAGTGTTTCTATTGTTGTAACTGTAACAACATGTCTCCTATCTATCCCTCAATGAGGAGGTGTGGCTTCATCCATCCCTCAATGATGGGGTGTGGCTTCATCCATCCCTCAATGACGGGGTGTGGCTTCATCCATCCCTCAATGATGGGGTGTGGCTTCATCCATCCCTCAATGATGGGGTGTGGCTTCATCCATCCCTCAATGATGGGGTGTGGCTTCATCCATCCCTCAATGACGGGGTGTGGCTTCATCCATCCCTCAATGACGGGGTGTGGCTTCATCCATCCCTCAATGAGGGGGCGTGGCTTCATCCATCCCTCAATGATGGGGTGTGGCTTCATCCATCCCTCAATGACGGGGTGTGGCTTCATCCATCCCTCAATGATGGGGTGTGGCTTCATCCATCCCTCAATGAGGAGGTGTGGCTTCATCCATCCCTCAATGACAGGGTGTGGCTTCATCCATCCCTCAATGATGGGGTGTGGCTTCATCCATCCCTCAATGATGGGGTGTGGCTTCATCCATCCCTCAATGATGGGGCGTGGCTTCATCCATCCCTCAATGATGGGGTGTGGCTTCATCCATCCCTCAATGACGGGGTGTGGCTTCATCCATCCCTCAATGACGGGGTGTGGCTTCATCCATCCCTCAATGAGGAGGTGTGGCTTCATCCATCCCTCAATGAGGAGGTGTGGCTTCATCCATCCCTCAATGATGGGGTGTGGCTTCATCCATCCCTCAATGACGGGGTGTGGCTTCATCCATCCCTCAATGAGGAGGTGTGGCTTCATCCATCCCTCAATGATGGGGTGTGGCTTCATCCATCCCTCAATGACGGGGTGTGGCTTCATCCATCCCTCAATGATGGGGTGTGGCTTCATCCATCCCTCAATGATGGGGTGTGGCTTCATCCATCCCTCAATGATGGGGTGTGGCTTCATCCATCCCTCAATGATGGGGTGTGGCTTCATCCATCCCTCAATGATGGGGTGTGGCTTCATCCATCCCTCAATGACGGGGTGTGGCTTCATCCATCCCTCAATGATGGGGTGTGGCTTCATCCATCCCTCAATGAGGAGGTGTGGCTTCATCCATCCCTCAATGACAGGGTGTGGCTTCATCCATCCCTCAATGATGGGGTGTGGCTTCATCCATCCCTCAATGATGGGGTGTGGCTTCATCCATCCCTCAATGATGGGGCGTGGCTTCATCCATCCCTCAATGATGGGGTGTGGCTTCATCCATCCCTCAATGACGGGGTGTGGCTTCATCCATCCCTCAATGACGGGGTGTGGCTTCATCCATCCCTCAATGAGGAGGTGTGGCTTCATCCATCCCTCAATGACAGGGTGTGGCTTCATCCATCCCTCAATGATGGGGTGTGGCTTCATCCATCCCTCAATGATGGGGTGTGGCTTCATCCATCCCTCAATGATGGGGCGTGGCTTCATCCATCCCTCAATGATGGGGTGTGGCTTCATCCATCCCTCAATGACAGGGTGTGGCTTCATCCATCCCTCAATGATGGGGTGTGGCTTCATCCATCCCTCAATGATGGGGTGTGGCTTCATCCATCCCTCAATGATGGGGTGTGGCTTCATCCATCCCTCAATGATGGGGTGTGGCTTCATCCATCCCTCAATGACGGGGTGTGGCTTCATCCATCCCTCAATGACGGGGTGTGGCTTCATCCATCCCTCAATGAGGGGGCGTGGCTTCATCCATCCCTCAATGAGGGGGCATGGCTTCATCCATCCCTCAATGATGGGGTGTGGCTTCATCCATCCCTCAATGAGGAGGTGTGGCTTCATCCATCCCTCAATGACGGGGTGTGGCTTCATCCATCCCTCAATGAGGGGGCGTGGCTTCATCCATCCCTCAATGAGGGGGCATGGCTTCATCCATCCCTCAATGATGGGGTGTGGCTTCATCCATCCCTCAATGAGGAGGTGTGGCTTCATCCATCCCTCAATGACGGGGTGTGGCTTCATCCATCCCTCAATGATGGGGTGTGGCTTCATCCATCCCTCAATGAGGAGGTGTGGCTTCATCCATCCCTCAATGACAGGGTGTGGCTTCATCCATCCCTCAATGATGGGGTGTGGCTTCATCCATCCCTCAATGATGGGGTGTGGCTTCATCCATCCCTCAATGACGGGGTGTGGCTTCATCCATCCCTCAATGACGGGGTGTGGCTTCATCCATCCCTCAATGATGGGGCGTGGCTTCATCCATCCCTCAATGAGGGGGTGTGGTTTAATTTAACAATTTTCCCTCTTTCCCACCTTACAAAGTTGGTAGCTATGGGTGCTGCAGAGCGTGCTCCCAATTCATTTCGATCAGGGACCTTTCCCGCGAATGACGTAGTCAAGGCAAAGGGCTCTGATTGGACGAGAGATCACTATAAAATCTATACATTTATAAAGTACGAAACATGTGCAAATCCTGCCTATGATCCGGATCATTATAAAATCGATATATTTATAAAGTACTAAACATGTGCAAATCCTGCCTATGATCCGGATCACTATAAAATCTATATATTTATAAAGTACTAAACATGTGCAAATCCTGCCTATGATCCGGATCACTATAAAATCGATATATTTATATAAAGTGCTAAACATGTGCAAATCCTGCCTATGATCCGGATCACTATAAAATCGATATATTTATATAAAGTGCTAAACATGTGCAAATCCTGCCTATGATCCTAATCACTATAAAATCGATATATTTATAAAGTACTAAACATGTGCAAATCCTGCCTATGATCCGGATCACTATAAAATCGATATATTTATAAAGTGCTAAACATGTGCAAATCCTGCCTATGATCCGGATCATTATAAAATCTATATATTTATATAAAGTACTAAACATGTGCAAATCCTGCCTATGATCCGGATCACTATAAAATCTATATATTTATATAAAGTACTAAACATGTGCAAATCCTGCCTATGATCCGGATCACTATAAAATCTATATATTTATATAAAGTACTAAACATGTGCAAATCCTGCCTATGATCCGGATCATTATAAAATCTATATATTTATATAAAGTACTAAACATGTGCAAATCCTGCCTATGATCCGGATCATTATAAAATCTATATATTTATAAAGTACTAAACATGTGCAAATCCTGCCTATGATCCGGATCATTATAAAATCTATATATTTATAAAGTGCTAAACATGTGCAAATCCTGCCTATGATCCGGATCATTATAAAATCTATATATTTATATAAAGTACTAAACATGTGCAAATCCTGCCTATGATCCGGATCACTATAAAATCTATATATTTATATAAAGTACTAAACATGTGCAAATCCTGCCTATGATCCGGATCACTATAAAATCTATATATTTATATAAAGTGCTAAACATGTGCAAATCCTGCCTATGATCCGGATCACTATAGAATCTATATATTTATAAAGTACTAAACATGTGCAAATCCTGCCTATGATCCGGATCACTATAAAATCTATATATTTATATAAAGTGCTAAACATGTGCAAATCCTGCCTATGATCCGGATCACTATAGAATCTATATATTTATAAAGTACTAAACATGTGCAAATCCTGCCTATGATCCGGATCACTGTAAAATCTATATATTTATAAAGTACTAAACATGTGCAAATCCTGCCTATGATCCGGATCACTATAAAATCTATATATTTATATAAAGTACTAAACATGTGCAAATCCTGCCTATGATCCGGATCACTATAAAATCTATATATTTATATAAAGTACTAAACATGTGCAAATCCTGCCTATGATCCGGATCACTATAAAATCTATATATTTATATAAAGTACTAAACATGTGCAAATCCTGCCTATGATCCGGATCACTATAAAATCTATATATTTATATAAAGTACTAAACATGTGCAAATCCTGCCTATGATCCGGATCACTGTAAAATCTATATATTTATAAAGTACTAAACATGTGCAAATCCTGCCTATGATCCGGATCACTATAAAATCTATATATTTATATAAAGTACTAAACATGTGCAAATCCTGCCTATGATCCGGATCACTATAAAATCTATATATTTATAAAGTGCTAAACATGTGCAAATCCTGCCTATGGTCCGGATCACTATAAAATCTATATATTTATAAAGTGCTAAACATGTGCAAATCCTGCCTATGATCCGGATCACTATAAAATCTATATAATTATATAAAGTGCTAAACATGTGCAAATCCTGCCTATGATCCGGATCACTATAAAATCTATATATTTATATAAAGTACTAAACATGTGCAAATCCTGCCTATGATCCGGATCACTATAAAATCTATATATTTATATAAAGTGCTAAACATGTGCAAATCCTGCCTATGATCCGGATCACTATAAAATCTATATATTTATATAAAGTACTAAACATGTGCAAATCCTGCCTATGATCCGGATCACTGTAAAATCTATATATTTATAAAGTACTAAACATGTGCAAATCCTGCCTATGATCCGGATCACTATAAAATCGATATATTTATATAAAGTGCTAAACATGTGCAAATCCTGCCTATGATCCGGATCACTATAAAATCTATATATTTATAAAGTTCAAGTGCTACTAGTCAAACAATCAATTAAGAATAATATTCCCAACCATAACAACTCATAAACATATCAATCTACTCTATTCACCAATGAAAATATAATCACCTGTATATATTATTAGGCATCCCAAAGGGGAACCACTGATGTATATCAGAATACCAATCAAAAAATAATATTACAAATTTATCACAAAAAACATCACCAGAAATAAAGCCAAGGGATCATGAAAATAACATGTGTGAAGTCTCCCCACCGCCTACGGCACCAGGAGCCACGCGTTCCGTGGGCACATCACCCACTTCATCAGGCAGGTCTGCCCCAGGGGCACCCTAATTTGGAAATCCCCGCTGCTTCAAACCCCCCAGATCACCCATAAAAACTCACCTTTCCCTGCTCCTATGGCACATGTGCGAGCTCTCATCCAATCAGAGCTGTTTGCTGTGCCTATGTAATGTCTGGCAAGCAGCTGTTTGTGGAAGTCGGACCAGCACATCTGGGGGCGGGAGCATGCACACAGCCCAAAGGGGCCAGGGATGTGTCCACCACTATTTACATCCGCGAGGAAGCCTGGAAACTAGGTGAGTTTTTCTGGGGGGGGGGGTGATACAATGGGGCTCCTTGATTTGGGATGCCCCAGAGCTGGACAGAGCTGTGTTTAGTTCTGCTTTAAAGTGGACCTATCAGTGACACTGTCAGTCCTGGAGTATAAAAGACTCCAATGCATACCTTCCAACTTTTCAGAGTGGGAAAGAGGGACGTTTGTTAAATTAGGCCACGCCCCCCCGTTGTGGGATGGATGAAGCCACGCCCCCTCATTGAGGGATGGATAGGAGATAGGATGTAACAGTTACATCAATATCAACACTTTGAATAGGCAAATGAATCATTTATTGATGTAGATCTGCATGTTACACCTCAAAGAGGGACCATATGTAAATGAAGCCACACCCCCTCATTGAGGGATGGCTGAAGCTACACCCTCTCATTTGGGGGTGGATGAGACCACGCCCCCTCATTGAGGGATGGATAGGAGTTACATTGTTACAATTTACGATGATAGAAACACTTTGAATAGGCAAGTTAATCATTTATTGATGCAGATCTGCATGTTACACCTTAAAGAGGGACAATATGTAAATGAAGCCAAGCCCCCTCATTGGGGGATAAATGAAGCCACGCCCCCTCATTGAGAGATGGATGAAGCCACACCCCCCTCATTGAGGGATGATAGGAGATAGGGTGTGACAGTTACAACAATAGAAACACTTTGAATAGGCAAATGAATCATTTATTGATGTAGATCTGCATGTTACACCTCAAAGAGGGACAATATGTAAATGAAGCCACACACCCTCATTGATCAATGAATGAAGCCACGCCCCTCATTGATGGATGAAGCCACGCCCCCTCATTGATGGATGGATAGGAGATACATTGTTACAGTTACAACAATAGAAACACTTTGAATAGACAAATGTATCATTTATTGCTGCAGATCTGCATGTTACACCTCAAAGGGGGGCATAGGAGAACTAGGGACATGGACTCAAAAGAGGGACAGTCCCTCCAAATCAGGGACACCCTTAGTGCCCACCAAGATTGGCCAGGATCCCCTCATCTTCCCACTGGTCTCCCGCTGTGATCGCAGGCCCGAGCCTCTCTGCAGCTAAGGCGCGCTCCCGTGCCGAGCCAATAAGAGGGCAGCAGGATTGTGCCACCGACTGCAGGGAAACCAGGGATGCGCCTGCTCCCTATGCTGTCGCTCTGTTCAAAACAAAGCTTTATGGCGTCTATTATTGGTGTGCGGAGCATAAAAGGTGAGTAAAGCCTTCGCTATTTTACGGCTTGGACAATCACTTTAAAGAGGAACTCCAGCCAGACACAAAGCACAGCTATAACCCTCCCTCTGCACTTCCCCCCCGCCTCTCCTGTCCTCGGTGTGTGATGCTTCTGAGGAAAGATAATACACACAAAAAGCAATTTGTGGCCCAGTACACCACAAGGACAGGAACCTTGCTCCACAAGCACCACTCCTCCTCAACTAATAAACCAACAATGTAGCTAATTCATATCAAAAAGATTTGTAATTCATCAGTAAATCACATTAAAAAACATACAATACAATAATCATCACAAAACATTTAAAAAAAAACACACATACCAACACATAACCCAACCCAGCAGGGGGGGACCTAATCAGTCCTCATCATCTGTGCCAAAACATGATAATCTTGCAACACAAGAATACATATACACTAAATATGCCTAAAGTGCCTATGTGCAACATTAAAGTGCTAGGAATCAATAAAGCCAAGAAATATTGTAAACAATCAAAAAGTCACCTCAGTGAGAAATACATAAAAACCTCCTGCTGAGCGAGATAATCAGCCACCCACGCGTTCCGTGACGGACTGTCACTTGGCACCTTGAAAAAGTGACAGTCCGTCACGGTACGCGTGGGTGGCTGATTATCTCGCTCAGCAGGAGGTTTTTATGTATTTCTCACTGAGGTGACTTTTTGATTGTTTATAATATTTCTTGGCTTTATTGATTCATAGCACTTTAAAGTGGACCAACACCCAGGATTTTGACTATCCTGGGTTTTGGTCCACTTCGGTGGGGCACCCCGATCGGGGGTGCCCCGCTGTGTGAAACCCCCCAGAAACCCCAAAAAACTCACCTCTCCCCGCTCCCACGTGAACGCCGCAGCCAATCCCCGCCAACGTCCAGGCGGGGGACAGGAACGTACAAGCCGCTTCCGCCGCCTCCCGCCGCCTCCCGCGTGTCACTCTCGGCGCCCGCACCGGCCATTCACAGAGGGCCCGCGCGGGCGCGCGCACGTCTGGAGGGGCGCGCGGGAGGCGGCGGCGGCGGATCAGGTAAGGTCTTTTTGGGGGGTTTCACCCCGCGGGACATCCGAGATCGGGATGGGTGGGAGGTGATCGGCCCGAGAATCTTATAGATTTCCGGGCCGATCACCCCTGGGTGTTGGTCCACTTTAATATTGCACATAGGCACTTTAGGCATATTTAGTGTACCGTATATACTCGAGTATAGGTCGACCCGAATATAAGCCGAGGCACCTAATTTTACCATAAAAAAATGGAACAAGTTATTGACTCGAGTATAAGCCGAGGCGGCTTTTTTCAGCTTATACTCGAGTATATACGGTATACACACTTACCTCTCGTTTGCACAGCCTGTCCGTAGAAGCATCTTAAGAGGCCGGCCCAGAACGTGCGCGTCACCGCCCCCGGCCGGCGTGCCCTGCCCTCCGTCGCTGCGCGTCCGGCCCGGTGCTTGGCGCTGGGCTGCACAGTGTGCTCCGGTCCCCGCCCTACCGGCACAATGGCGCAGAGCACCGCCGCCCCCCTCCCCACCATCCATGCCGGCCCGAGGGAGGCCCCCCCGGAGACGCTGAGCGGCATCCCGTCCCCGGCACATGAGATGCGGGCGGCAGCGGAGGAACAGCGGGAAGTGAGAGGGTGAGAGCGGGAGCCGGCACGGGGGCGGGAAATGAATGGGCATGTCGCCTGGCCCCTTTTTCTCCTCCATTTCGGCACTGACTCGAGTATAAGCCGAGGCGGCTTTTTTCAGCCCAAAAAGTGGGCTGAAAAACTCGGCTTATACTCGAGTATATACGGTATATGTATTCTTGTGTTGCAAGATTATCATGTTTTGGCACAGATGATGAGGATTGATTAGGTTCCCCCTTCTGGGTTGGGTCATGTGTTGGTATGTGTGTTTTTTTTTTAAATGTTTTGTGATGATCATTGTATGTTTTTTAATGTGATTTACTGATGAAATAAAAATCTTTTTGATATGAATTAGCTACATTGTTGGTTTATTAGTTGAGGAGGAGTGGTGCTTTTGGAGCAAGGTTCCTGTTTTTGTGGTATACTGGGCCACAAATTGCTTTTGGGTGTATTATATTGTTTGTTTGGGACGCTTCATTGGCACACCCTCACTCATATGTATATTCTTGGATGGTGCTGAACCAATAGGTGCACAGTGTGCAGGTTCTTTTACGGTTCTTCTGAGGCAAAATGGCGGCACCCGTATCCTGAGTTGCAGATCAACGGGGGAAATAATAAAAAGTAAGCGACTAAAAACTTAAAATGTATTAATTTTAGATGCTGGGGAATAATTTTTTTTAAAGGTTTGGGCGTTCTCTTTCATGAAATGATTCTGAAGGTCCGGTTTAAAATGGACCAACACCCAGGATTTTGACTATTCTGGGTTTTGGTCCACTTCCCCGGGGCACCCCGAACGGGGATGCCCCACTATGTGAACCCCCCCCCCAGATCGCTAGCTTCAACTCAACCTCACCCCGCTCCTACAGCGCATGCGCGTCTGCTCATCCAATCAGCGCGCCTGGATCCGCTGTGGTATGCGCGTCAAAGCGACGTCTTAGCTCAGCGGCTCCGAGCACGCTGGCGGCCGCATCTTGCGCTTCCCTCTGACAGGGAGCGTGTCCGCTCCGGCCATTCACAAATGGCCAGCGCGGGCAAGAGAGAAGCGCGAGATGCAGCCGCGGCCCGCGCATGCGCCGTTGGATCCGGTTGCAGGTAAGGTTTCTGGGCGTCCTGGGGGGTTTCACACAGCAGGGCATCCCGATTTTGGATGCCCCGCGAGGAGGGAACGGATCTTCCCGGGTCGATCCTGCTGGGTGTTGGTCCACTTTAAGTGTCCTTAATCCTGTTTATTGCGGCACCAATTGTTTCTTTCCGTTTTTGTATTATTTCTTTTTTTTTTCTCAAAACCTTTATTGGTTTATGTTTGTCTCTAACACGTCCACGCATAATTTAAAGAGGAACATCGGAGGCCCTGGAGTCTTTTAGAATTCCACTCCTTGGAGCATCCTGAATTGGGATGCCCCGCTGTGTAAAACCCCCAGAAGCCCTGTTTTACTAACCTTGTCCCGGAGCCCTCGCCATGTCTGAGGTCACTTCCCGGCTCACCTCCAGCCAACCGCGCGCCCGGCCTTTCTGAATGGATATCGTGGGCAGGGGATGCAGCCGGCAGCACACTCGGCTCCCTTCGGCACCGATTGGCTGCTTAGCCACCAGCGGAGCCGATTGAAAGTGGGCCAACACCCAGGGGTGATCGGCCCGGGAATCTATAAGATTCCCAGGCCGATCACCTCACACACCGCGGGACATCCGAGATCGGGATGTCCCGCGGGGTGTAACCCCCCCAAAACCCCGAAAATCCTTACCTCTCCAGCCGCTGCTTCCGCCGCCGCCGCCGCCTCACTCACACGTCAAGAGTGACGCGCGGGAGGCGGCGGCGGGCGCGATCCCTTGTCCGTCGACGGACGTCACTTGTCCGTCGGCGGGCATTGGACAGCGCAGTCACGTGGGAGCGTGGAGAGGTGAGTTTTCGGGGTGTTTGGGGGGGTTTCAGGCAGCAGGGCACCCCAAATCGGGGTGCCCCGGGGAAGTGGACCAATACCCAGGATAGTCAAAATCCTGGGTGTTGGTCCACTTGAAAGCGAGCGCGCTGATTGGTTGAACGGGCCGCACAGTCAATCATATTGCTCGTTCTAGCCCGAGTCTGCGTCGTGGGAGCTATAGAAAGGTGAGCATGAAAATCTGGTGTATTGTTCATCTTTAAAGCGGAACAAAACTTGTCCGCTGGCCCTCCCTGTGCAACACCCCAAAACGGGATACCCCGCGGCTCTCACAGCGATGTAAACTATCCGTAGCGAGTGCAGCCGCATCCCTGGCATCTCTGGGCTCAGCCGCGCTCCTGCTCCCAGCCACTCAGATAGGCTAGAGACGGGAGCGCGCCTGCCACTGGGGATCCACATGCTCTCGCTCCTGATTGCAGAGAGCAGAGCTGCTTGGTGAGCATTAATATGCACAGCAAATGGCTCTGATTGGATGCCAGCCCGTGCATGCGCTGTAGCACCAGGGAAAAGTGAGCTTTTACTGTGTGATTTGGGAGGGGGGGGTGTTTTGCACAGCGGGGTATCCCAAATCGGGCGCCCTGGGGGAAAGCAACAAGTTCCCAGGTTTGTTCGGCTTTAAAGTGGGACAACACCTGGGATTCACTCCTCCTCCTCCTCCCCGCCGCCGCAGACATTCATGAATGCAGCAAAATAGGGGCAAGAGAGCGCGATCTTCGAGAAGGCGGCCAGGTAAGGTGAGTAAGTCAAGGCTAACCAAGCAGCGGTTTGCACACTTATGGATGCCTTTTTATTTTTTTGTTTTAGAAACGTTTAAAAAAAAGACTCAGTCCGCTTTAAAGTGGGCCAAAACCTAGGATTTTGATCTTGGGTTTTCGTCCTTGCCTGATTGGGGATGCCCCGCTGTGAGAAACCCCACAGATTGCCCAAACAAACTCACCTCCTCCCGGTCCTATGGCACATGCACGGCCGCACATCCATTGGAGCCGCTGACGTCACGTCATCTAAGATGGCGTCTAAGGCCAGTGGCTCAGAGCGTGCTGGCAGCCGCATCCCCCGCTTCCCTCTAACAGTGGGTGTGCCCGCACCGGACGTTCACAAATGGCTAGCGCGGGCACACACCCTGCTAGAGGGATAGCAGGGATGCGGCCACGGCCCGCACATGCGGCGTTGGACCGGGAAGTAAGGTAAGTGACCGATGCGACCTGGGGGGTGTCACACACCTGGGCATCCTGATTTTGGATGCCCCGGGGGAAGGGAATCGATCGGCTTGGGAATATTATAGATTCCTGTAAGAAGGTCCCAGAGGAATAAAATGTTTATGATCTAAATTATTAATGAATTATTATTAAATCACTAATATTACTGAAAAATAGGTAACTTGGATGAATGGAGTCATTTTTACCTGGTTATTATGATTCTGATCCGGGGCTGGTTAATAATGAAATCATACAGATTTAATACAACATAAAGTTTATTTTGGTGAATTGCATCAATATTCATTATATATATATATATATATATATATATATATATATACACACAGTAATGTTATGTCTTAACTTCAACTATTTAAGTGAACCCATATGTAAGGCATAGTGTTACATGCCTCTCCCTTGGGGGGAGAAGAAAAGGTATGGCCAGAGGGATAACATTTTAAAGTGGACCAACACCCACCCGGGCCGATCACCTCCCTCCCCGCGGGACATCCGAGATCGGGATGTCCCGCGGGGTGAAACCCCCCCAAACACCCCAAACTCCTTACCTCCTCTAGACGTGTGCGCGCCCGCGCCGGCCGTCTGTGAATGGCCGGCGCGGACACGCGCGCGTCAAGAGGGACGCGCGGGAGGCGGCGGCGGAGGAGCCGTTTTTCCGCGGCTTGTCCGTCGGCGCGGGGAGAGGTGAGTTCGGGGGGTTCGGGGGGGTTTCACACAGCGGGGCACCCCGATCGGGGGTGCCCCACCGAAGTGGACCAAGACCCAGGATAGTCAAAATCCTGGGTGTTGGTCCACTTTAAGGACAAAGGATGGAGTCTTTGGGTCTTGTTGCTTTGGGTCTCTGAACAGACAACATGTAAGAGATTGCCACATAGGCAGTATGGTGGGGGTTGGGCGAGAGAGACAAAGACCCTAGATTGATTAGCCTGAGAGGGAAAGATTGCTGCATTTTTCTATGGACACGCATTTACACCATTCATATTATTATTTTTCTGTAATGTAATCGGCTCTATTTTATATTAAATCCATTTATTGATTTTTGGTTTCGGCCAATACTTAAAGCACGATAGCTGAGATCATTTTTGGATGGCCCAGTCCTTGTTAAAAAGTCAAACAAAGGAAAAAGAAAATAGCACAAATGGTGATATTTTACAATTCCCGGGCCGATGGAGCTGGGTTTTGGTCCACTTTAAGGTGGGGATTTTCCCTCCCCTGAGTTTGGTACCTTTTTAAAGAGGAGCAACACCCGTAATTTTATTCTCCCAGGTGTTGCTCTCCATTAGGGAGGTCCCGCTCTGTGATTGTATGTAAAAACTTGCGTATCAATTATCTGCGATCCTTTGGTGCATGTGCGGGTCACTAGCCAATCAGCGCTTGCATCCCATTCATCATCGTTAGCAAATCTGATTTCAGATTGGCTAGAAAAGCTGAATGGAGCAAGTGTTGCTGGCCCCTCGCTCCTCTGCGTGCCCATGCCAACCATTCAGAAATGCCTGAAAGTAGTATAGAAGGGGTAAGTCCCGCGCATGCATTGCGGGATCGCTGTCTTCGTGAGTGTACCAGTATACTTTGGGGTTTCACACATCTGGGTATCCCATATCATTTAGACTGTGGGTGGGCATTATTCCTTCTTTTAAAGTTGACCAAAACCCTCCCTGGAGTCTAAAAGACTAGACCAGAGTCAGGATGCCCCGCTGTGTCAGGTAACCCGAAAACTCACATCCTTTCCGGTCCAACGGTGCATGTGCGAGCAGCGGCTGCATCCGCACTATCCCTTCTAGCAGGACATGTGCCCGCACCAGGCATCTGTGAACGGCCGTCGCGGGCACGCTTCCTGTTAAAGGGTATAGGAGGGGCATTAGATGGAGGGCTGTGCATGTGCTGTAGGACCAAGGAAGGGTGGGGGAGACCAGGTGACCTGGGGCTTTTCACACAGTGTGACATCCCCGATCAGGGTGCCCTGGGGGCAAAGACCAAAACCCAGGATACTCAAAATCCTGGGTTTTTGGTCCACTCTAAAGGAAAACTACCTTTTTCTCAGGGTTTCGGGGGTTCTGCCTTATTGCTTTCATCTTCTGGAATACAAAACAAACATTTGTGTTAAGATTGTTAAGACCTGTGACTTACCTATCAACATGCTGCTTCCTTATACAGTGGCTCTGTGTTGCTAAAGTGGGTGTGACGTTCCTGGCCTTGAGTAACAACCACTCAAGTCCCAGAATCCTTCCGCCGTAACAGGTGAGCTCATAAGCAGCTTTGGCTAAATCAAGCAGCAGTAATGAGTGAGTGAGTGAGAATGCTGCCATTAACCACTTTAGGTACTGGTACACACAATTATGATTCCCTCATCTGAAGAGCCTGAATTATAGCAGGAGCGGTTAAACCTGGAAGCTCAGGAGCGTGGAGCATCGTCTCTGTCTCAGTCAGGACGTCTCTGCTCCGCACACGAAACACACCGCTTTGGTCTACTGCTTCCACCGTAACAGGTGAGCTCATAAGCAGCTTTGGCAAAATCAAGCAGCAGTAATGAGTGAGTGAGTGAGTGAGTGAGAATGCTGCCAGTAACCCCTTTAGGTACTGGTACACACGATTGTGATGCCCTCGTCTGAAGAGGCTGAATTATAGCAGGAGCGGTTAAACCTGGAAGCTCAGGAGCGTGGAGCATCGTCTCTGTCTCAGTCAGGACGTCTCTGCTCCGCACACGAAACACACCGCTTTGGTCTACTGCTTCCATCGTAACAGGTGAGCTCATAAGCAGCTTTGGCAAAATCAAGCAGCAGCAATGACCTCCCCCAGGTGAGGATGCTGCCAGTAACCCCTTTAACTACTGGTACACACGATTGTGATGCCCTCGTCTGAAGAGGCTGAATTATAGTAGGAGTGGTTAAACCAAGAGCGTGGAGCAACGTCTCTCACAAAACACACCGCTTTGGTCTACTGCTTTCATCGTAACAGGTGAGCTCATAAGCAGCTTTGGCAAAATCAAGCAGCATCAATGACCTCCCCCAGGTGAGAATGCAGCCAGTAACCCCTTTATCTACTGGTACACACGATTGTGATGCCCTCGTCTGAAGAGGCTGAATTATAGTAGGAGTGGTTAAACCAGGAGCGCGGAGCATCGTCTCTCACAAAACACACCGCTTTGGTCTACTGCTTCCATCGTAACAGGTGAGCTCATAAGCAGCTTTGGCAAAATCAAGCAGCATCAATGACCTCCCCCAGGTCAGAATGCTGCCAGTAACCCCTTTAGCTACTGGTACACACGATTGTGATGCCCTCGTCTGAAGAGGCTGAATTATAGTAGGAGTGGTTAAACCAGGAGCGTGGAGCATCGTCTCTCACAAAACACACCGCTTTGGTCTACGTTGCTAAAGTAAACAAATTGTTGCTAAGAAAACGTTTTTCTTTTACAACACAGACCTGACATTTATTGGCACTAGAAGGAAAACGCTCACCTCTGTCTGGGATCCGGCGCTGGGAGTCCCTTCTTCCTCGGGGGGGGGGGGGCTTCGAGCCCAGAACACCCATTCTCTGCCCCACGCATTGGCCTCTGACAGCTCGCTCCCGCCACAGGGAGGGGCCCTTTATATTGGGAGTGAGATGACGTCATCTCACTCAGCCGGTATAAAAGTTCGCTCCCGGCAGCTTGAGTGATCGGCAGAAGCAGGGTGCGGGGGCAGAGGATCCCCTGCTCCCCTATACAGGCTTCTGCCAATCATCTCCTTCTGGAGTGGGACTGCAAGATCGGCGGTAAGTAGAAAAAAGAATTGATGAGACCTTTTTTGTGTGTTTTTACATTTAACCCTTTGTGAACCGGTAAGAGGTCCTTGAGATCCCCCTATACCAGTTCCCAGGGCAAGAGGGGCTGGCAAGTGCATGGCTTACCATAATCACCCCGCCACATTACCCACCACCCCAAGGCCCAAGGGGGTGCAGAGGAGCCTGTGAGCCATATGGACTATGCAGGCTGGTAACCTTTAGAGCCAGGGGAGGCGGCCGCTTGGCCTCTGCATCTCGGTCTAAAATCCCCTTTATTTTTGTGGATATTTCCGGATCTGGCCAGGTCTAACGTTATTTGGAGTTGGGTTGGTGAGAGTCACTCATCTGTTCTTAAAGCTGTACAAACTTGTTCTTAATGTAAGTGCGTTTTCAGGATTAAAGGTGGCGCTTTTAAGACAATATTACACTATCCCCTCGATTCAAAGAGCAAAAGTTAATTGATTTCGGATCGAGAATCGTAAGTTTGGGTGGGTGTTAGTCATTTTTTCCTGTTTTTTTGGCCATTTCCGACTCGCACGAGCCTACGTACGATTTCGTATATGCTCTTACGATCATCGGAAGTTCGTTCCTAAATTGTAGGATCAAAACGTAAAACTTAGGATCAAAACCTAAAACTTAGGATCAAAACCTAAAACTTAGGATAATCGGATGTGTTTAGGTGTGATTCAGAGAACAGTTTTCCAACCTCTAAATACGTTTTAAAAGAAAGCCACTGCCGACACCTTTTAGCAGTCGGATTGCTGTTCTTGAACAGGTTTTTTGGCTATGTGGAGGAGTCTGCGCGTCTTGAGCTCCAATGAACTGCATGTATCAGCATGGCCGAGGCCATAAATTGTATGGCAATGCATACCTGATTCAATACATTTCATGTATGCCTTATAAAAGCATTTTAATGTGGACCTTAATTAGTCCTTTGCATGTAAACCTTTATTTTGCAATACATCCATATATTTGCGTTAATTAAAGAAACGTATGTCCTTTGTTATTTATTTTTAAATTGATGTACTAGAATAATATTTTTAATTTGAATTTATTGGTGTAGTTGTTTACTAGGGATGAGCGAATCGATCCGGACGAACCCGGATTCGATCCGAATTTCAGGAAAAATTCGATTCGGATCGAATCCGAATTTCCCCGCGATTCGATCACTCGAAGTTTTCCTTTAACATCCATTCATTTACATTTACAGGCATTCTAAGATGGCGGACGGGACATGTCTGGACATGTATCCCGCGCCAGTGCAAGCTGGGGCAGTCACATGCAGCCTATCAGCAGCCAGCAAGCCCGGTGACGTCACACAGCGGTATTTAACGGCGGCCATCTTGCTTTTCCTCATTTCTCTATTGCATTCGTGACAGACAGAACGCTGTGTAGCTGAGGCAGTTAGACAGGCTGGAGACAGGGACAGACAGGGACAGGCTGGAGACAGGCAGGAGACAGACAGGAGACAGACAGGAGACAGACAGGAGACAGACAGAAAGCCAGGGAAAGGTAGGAAAAACGGAGCTGGCTGACAGGGAGATTTTTTTTTTTTCATCCAGCCTTTGTTAGCGTTTTCAGGCTGCTTATAGTAACTAACTGTGCATATATACTGAACTGATCTTAAGTCTGCTGTGAGGCATCCCATTCTGTGACTAAAGCAGCCTCTGTTTAAGACCATATAAGCATTTGCTCTTATCATATTTGAAATTAGGCCTGATAAAGACACTTTTGCTGGCCAAAGCACTACTGGACCCTGCCAGGTCCATTCCTGCCCAGGGCATCCCATTCTGTGACTACAGCAGCCTCTGTTTAAGACCATATAAGCATTTGCTCTTATCATATTTGAAATTAGCCTGATAAAGACACTTTTGCTGGCCAAAGCACTACTGGACCCTGCCAGGTCCATTCCTGCCCAGGGCATCCCATTCTGTGACTACAGCAGCCTCTGTTTAAGACCATATAAGCATTTGCTCTTATCATATTTGAAATTAGGCCTGATAAAGACACTTTTGCTGGCCAAAGCACTACTGGACCCTGCCAGGTCCATTCCTGCCCAGGGCATCCCATTCTGTGACTAAAGCAGCCTCTGTTTAAGACCATATAAGCATTTGCTCTTATCATATTTGAAATTAGGCCTGATAAAGACACTTTTGCTGGCCAAAGCACTACTGGACCCTGCCAGGTCCATTCCTGCCCAGGGCATCCCATTCTGTGACTACAGCAGCCTCTGTTTAAGACCATATAAGCATTTGCTCTTATCATATTTGAAATTAGCCTGATAAAGACACTTTTGCTGGCCAAAGCACTACTGGACCCTGCCAGGTCCATTCCTGCCCAGGGCATCCCATTCTGTGACTAAAGCAGCCTCTGTTTAAGACCATATAAGCATTTGCTCTTATCATATTTGAAATTAGGCCTGATAAAGACACTTTTGCTGGCCAAAGCACTACTGGACCCTGCCAGGTCCATTCCTGCCCGGGGCATCCCATTCTGTGACTACAGCAGCCTCTGTTTAAGACCATATAAGCATTTGCTCTTATCATATTTGAAATTAGCCTGATAAAGACACTTTTGCTGGCCAAAGCACTACTGGACCCTGCCAGGTCCATTCCTGCCCAGGGCATCCCATTCTGTGACTAAAGCAGCCTCTGTTTAAGACCATATAAGCATTTGCTCTTATCATATTTGAAATTAGGCCTGATAAAGACACTTTTGCTGGCCAAAGCACTACTGGACCCTGCCAGGTCCATTCCTGCCCAGGGCATCCCATTCTGTGACTACAGCAGCCTCTGTTTAAGACCATATAAGCATTTGCTCTTATCATATTTGAAATTAGGCCTGATAAAGACACTTTTGCTGGCCAAAGCACTACTGGACCCTGCCAGGTCCATTCCTGCCCAGGGCATCCCATTCTGTGACTACAGCAGCCTCTGTTTAAGACCATATAAGCATTTGCTCTTATCATATTTGAAATTAGGCCTGATAAAGACACTTTTGCTGGCCAAAGCACTACTGGACCCTGCCAGGTCCATTCCTGCCCGGGGCATCCCATTCTGTGACTACAGCAGCCTCTGTTTAAGACCATATAAGCATTTGCTCTTATCATATTTGAAATTAGCCTGATAAAGACACTTTTGCTGGCCAAAGCACTACTGGACCCTGCCAGGTCCATTCCTGCCCAGGGCATCCCATTCTGTGACTAAAGCAGCCTCTGTTTAAGACCATATAAGCATTTGCTCTTATCATATTTGAAATTAGGCCTGATAAAGACACTTTTGCTGGCCAAAGCACTACTGGACCCTGCCAGGTCGATTCCTGTTGGGGCATCCCATTCTGTGACTAAAGCAGCCTCTGTTTAAGACCATATAAGCATTTGCTCTTATCATATTTGAAATTAGGCCTGATAAAGACACTTTTGCTGGCCAAAGCACTACTGGACCCTGCCAGGTCGATTCCTGTTGGGGCATCCCATTCTGTGACTACAGCAGCCTCTGTTTAAGACCATATAAGCATTTGCTCTTATCATATTTGAAATTAGGCCTGATAAAGACACTTTTGCTGGCCAAAGCACTACTGGACCCTGCCAGGTCCATTCCTGCCCGGGGCATCCCATTCTGTGACTACAGCAGCCTCTGTTTAAGACCATATAAGCATTTGCTCTTATCATATTTGAAATTAGGCCTGATAAAGACACTTTTGCTGGCCAAAGCACTACTGGACCCTGCCAGGTCCATTCCTGCCCAGGGCATCCCATTCTGTGACTACAGCAGCCTCTGTTTAAGACCATATAAGCATTTGCTCTTATCATATTTGAAATTAGGCCTGATAAAGACACTTTTGCTGGCCAAAGCACTACTGGACCCTGCCAGGTCCATTCCTGCCCAGGGCATCCCATTCTGTGACTACAGCAGCCTCTGTTTAAGACCATATAAGCATTTGCTCTTATCATATTTGAAATTAGGCCTGATAAAGACACTTTTGCTGGCCAAAGCACTACTGGACCCTGCCAGGTCCATTCCTGCCCGGGGCATCCCATTCTGTGACTACAGCAGCCTCTGTTTAAGACCATATAAGCATTTGCTCTTATCATATTTGAAATTAGCCTGATAAAGACACTTTTGCTGGCCAAAGCACTACTGGACCCTGCCAGGTCCATTCCTGCCCAGGGCATCCCATTCTGTGACTAAAGCAGCCTCTGTTTAAGACCATATAAGCATTTGCTCTTATCATATTTGAAATTAGGCCTGATAAAGACACTTTTGCTGGCCAAAGCACTACTGGACCCTGCCAGGTCCATTCCTGCCCAGGGCATCCCATTCTGTGACTAAAGCAGCCTCTGTTTAAGACCATATAAGCATTTGCTCTTATCATATTTGAAATTAGGCCTGATAAAGACACTTTTGCTGGCCAAAGCACTACTGGACCCTGCCAGGTCCATTCCTGCCCGGGGCATCCCATTCTGTGACTACAGCAGCCTCTGTTTAAGACCATATAAGCATTTGCTCTTATCATATTTGAAATTAGCCTGATAAAGACACTTTTGCTGGCCAAAGCACTACTGGACCCTGCCAGGTCCATTCCTGCCCAGGGCATCCCATTCTGTGACTAAAGCAGCCTCTGTTTAAGACCATATAAGCATTTGCTCTTATCATATTTGAAATTAGGCCTGATAAAGACACTTTTGCTGGCCAAAGCACTACTGGACCCTGCCAGGTCCATTCCTGCCCAGGGCATCCCATTCTGTGACTACAGCAGCCTCTGTTTAAGACCATATAAGCATTTGCTCTTATCATATTTGAAATTAGGCCTGATAAAGACACTTTTGCTGGCCAAAGCACTACTGGACCCTGCCAGGTCCATTCCTGCCCAGGGCATCCCATTCTGTGACTACAGCAGCCTCTGTTTAAGACCATATAAGCATTTGCTCTTATCATATTTGAAATTAGGCCTGATAAAGACACTTTTGCTGGCCAAAGCACTACTGGACCCTGCCAGGTCCATTCCTGCCCGGGGCATCCCATTCTGTGACTACAGCAGCCTCTGTTTAAGACCATATAAGCATTTGCTCTTATCATATTTGAAATTAGCCTGATAAAGACACTTTTGCTGGCCAAAGCACTACTGGACCCTGCCAGGTCCATTCCTGCCCAGGGCATCCCATTCTGTGACTAAAGCAGCCTCTGTTTAAGACCATATAAGCATTTGCTCTTATCATATTTGAAATTAGGCCTGATAAAGACACTTTTGCTGGCCAAAGCACTACTGGACCCTGCCAGGTCGATTCCTGTTGGGGCATCCCATTCTGTGACTAAAGCAGCCTCTGTTTAAGACCATATAAGCATTTGCTCTTATCATATTTGAAATTAGGCCTGATAAAGACACTTTTGCTGGCCAAAGCACTACTGGACCCTGCCAGGTCGATTCCTGTTGTCGCATCCCATTCTGTGACTACAGCAGCCTCTGTTTAAGACCATATAAGCATTTGCTCTTATCATATTTGAAATTAGGCCTGATAAAGACACTTTTGCTGGCCAAAGCACTACTGGACCCTGCCAGGTCCATTCCTGCCCGGGGCATCCCATTCTGTGACTACAGCAGCCTCTGTTTAAGACCATATAAGCATTTGCTCTTATCATATTTGAAATTAGGCCTGATAAAGACACTTTTGCTGGCCAAAGCACTACTGGACCCTGCCAGGTCCATTCCTGCCCAGGGCATCCCATTCTGTGACTAAAGCAGCCTCTGTTTAAGACCATATAAGCATTTGCTCTTATTATATTTATATTATAAGACACTTTTGCTGGGCATAGGCTTACTGCTGCCTGCCAGGTGCACTTCTGTTGAGGCATCCCATTCTGTAACATAGCATACCCCTCTTTATTTACACTAAGCAGCTCTCTTATTTACACTAAGCAGGCCTGTTGGAGGCTGAGTGTTACTGCTCACTTTTGGTGTGCATTATATTCTGTTTCATATAGACCCACCGCTGCCCGGGGTTTTTTTAAATATCACCTACTACCACGCCAGTTAGACTATGTCGGGCAGACAAGTGCCTGGAAGTGAAAAGAGGAGTGGCAGAGGCCAAGATTCCGCAGGCAGAGCTCGCATCAGACTGGGGGCCAGTAGCAGCAGGAGTCACGCTGAGAGACCTAATCTGCCAGTATCTGCTAGCGGTCGGGTCTCCACCAGTAACGCATCTGCCGTGGTAGATTGGTTGACGCGCTCATCAACAACATCATCACAACTTACGTCTGAGACCCCCAGTCTAGGGTCGGTAGGTTCCTCTGACACAACCCTGAGTTGGCATGCCCCGAGAGCAGTCCCTGTCCTCCCATTGCCTCTGGCCTACGCCGTTCCCTCCCCCAGCGACGTATCCTATGCTTTGGGTTCAGCTCCACTCTTTAGTGAGGAGGACCATCAGATAGAGGACAGTCAGCAGCTACTGCCCAGCCAAGAAATGGAGGTGGCTTCTTTAGCTAGGCAGACAAATAGTGATGTGGACAGTGTCGTGGGTGCTGCGAGCGTTCCAGCTCCTGCGCCAGACACTGTTGACGAATCCACGAACATCAGTGACGTACAGCCACAACTCGGTGATGATGATGATGATGACGATGAAGCCGATCGCACTTGGGAGCCGGGTGATGAAGGGGCTTCATCGTCATCATCAGGAGAAGAGGGGTGCAGGTTGCCCCGGAGTCAGCAGCTGAGGCAGCAAGGTGGTAGCAGTCAGCATGGGGGCACAATTCCAAAGGCTGGAGCCGGCCGGGGCCGGGGCCGGGGTAGAGCACCTGCTGTGCGGCAGTCTACCTTATCGGGAGGTAGTGGAGCAGGGGTTCCTGGAGTTGGCAACAGCAGCAGTGAATCAGTGAGGCCAGGGGGTGGGAAAAGTAGCTACTCGGCAGTGTGGCAGTTTTTCCTGAGGCATCCGCAGGAGGGTAACATGGCCACATGCAAGATATGTAGGCAAAAGGTGAAGCGTGGCCAGGGTCCAAATGTTGGCACCACGGCCCTGCGTCAACATATGATGCGTCACCATAAAACGACCTGGGAGAACCGAGGCTCCCAAGGGGTGGTCCAGTCTGCTTCCTCACCAAGTGAGCTCCCAATTTCTGCCAGCCAAGGCTCCAGCACCTCAGCCGAAGGCAGCTGTGCGTCATACCCATCCTCTGTCGCTCCTGCTCCTCCTCCTCCAAGTCATGCATCCCGCCAGCAATCCATCAGCGAAGCCATGTCCAAGAGACAGCAGTATGCGCCCACTCATCCTACGGCGCAGAAGCTGAATGTGCTCCTGTCCAAGTTGCTGGTGCTGCAGTCGCTCCCTTTTCAGGTGGTGGAATCTGCACCTTTCAGAGAACTGATGGCTTGTGCCGAGCCGAGGTGGAGAGTCCCAAGCCGTCATTTCTTTGCCAAGAAGGCAGTACCAGCGCTGCACACTTTTGTTGAACAGAAGGTGGGCCAGTCCTTGAGCCTGTCGGTGTGTAGCAAAATACATGGCAGCGCCGACATCTGGAGCTGTAACTATGGTCAGGGGCAGTACATGTCGTTTACGGCCCACTGGGTGAATGTGGTCCCTTTGCAGCAGCAACTTGGACAGGTCACGCCGCTTCGGCCTCCGCGCTCTCTGCCCATTGGGCCTGTGACACCGTGCGACTCGGCCTCCTCATCCTCCGCCATCTCCTCACCCTCCACTGTAGGCTCAAGTCTCAGTGCCCCTCCAGTCTACCATGTGTGCAGGGCACGGAGGTGTCACGCAGTGCTTCACATGGTTTGTCTTGGCGAACGGAGTCACACAGGGGAGGAACTGCTTAAATGTATTCATCAGGAAATCCAAACATGGCTTACTCCGAGAAAACTTAAAATGGGAATCATGGTTACCGACAATGGGAAGAACATTTTGTCTGCGCTGCGCCAAGGAAGCCTGACCCATGCCCCCTGCATGGCTCACGTCTTCAATCTGGTTGTCAAGCGGTTTCTGAAGTGTTCCCCCCATCTGCAGGACATCCTAACAACTTCACGGAAACTTTGCATGCACTTCAGCCACTCCTACACCGCCAAACACACCCTTCTTGAGCTACAGCGTCAGAATGGTATCCCCCAACATAGTCTGATTTGCGATGTTTCCACCCGTTGGAATTCCACCCTTCACATGTTGGACCGATTATATGAACAGAGAAAAGCCATCACGGATTTCCTGATGATCCAAGCAGATAGGGGGACTCCCCTGTGTAACTTCAATGTCAACCAGTGGCAGCTCATACGTGACACCTGCCGTTTGCTCAGGCCCTTTGAGGAAGCCACTTTATTTGTCAGTCGGCAGGATTACGGGATGAACGACGTGATTCCACTGCTTCATGTACTACAGCACATGTTGGAAACCATGGCTGGTCAGGGCACTGGAGACATGGCGTTTACATCTTACGGCCACATGAACCCCGTTGGAGCTGAACTGGAGGAGGAGGAGGAGGAAGAGGAGGAGGAGGAGTTGCCCAGCGAAACACAGTTTAGGCTTGGCGAAATGGCTGGTTTATCTAGTCAGCGGACAGGAGAGGAGGAGCAGGAGCAGCCAGAGGAGCTAGAGGTTTTTGAGGAAGGAGAGACAGAGGACCCGGGCACACCGTGGCAGTATGCAGTGGAGATGGAGACAGGTAGTCCATCCGAGTCACTTGCGCAAATGGCACGAAGCATGCTCACATGCTTGCGTAGTGACCCCAGAATTGTTTCCATCTGTCGGCGGGATGACTTCTGGCTGTCCACCTTATTGGACCCTCGCTTCCGGCACAAAATGGGGGCATTTTTTAAACCCACCGAGAGGGAGGACAAACTCAACTACTACAAAGACATTCTACGTAGGCAGTTGGCCGATGCCTATCTGCGCCATGGTCCATACTCTCGCAGGTCTGACTCGAGGGGACCTCTGCGCTCACCTTCCACTGCCATGGCCGCTGGGGGGGTTGGCAGCAGCAGCAGCAGAAGCTCCATCAGCAGCAGCAGCCTCAGTCTTCAGTCGCTAATGAGTAGCTTTCTACACCCGCATAGTGAGGCTACTCATGAGCAGCAGGAAGACCTGGAGCAGGACCTGAACCAGCAGGTCATGTCATACTTTGACATGACCATGCCAACACACCTTGAGGATCCGCTGGACTTCTGGGCAGCCAAACTTGATTTGTGGCCGCAACTAGCAGAGTTTGCCCTGGAAAAGCTGTCCTGCCCAGCAAGTAGCGTGCCATCTGAGCGGGTGTTTAGTGCGGCGGGGGCCATAGTTACGGCGAGGAGAACTCGTCTGTCAACTAAAAATGTGGAGAGACTCACCTTTGTCAAAATGAATCAGGGATGGATCAGCCAGGATTTCCACCCACCAATGCCTGATGCATGCGACTAGATTCAGCATGGTGCCACGTTTTACACTTTCCAAATGGTGCAAAACATATTTATGTCTTTAGGCCATTTTTTGGGCTCCTGCTGCTGCTGCTGCCAACTCCTGCCAACTCCAGGGTGTGATTCATCCAATTTTTGGGCTCCTGAGGCCAACTCCAGTGTATATTTGGGCTCCTGCTGCTGCTGCTGCCAACTTCTGCCAACTCCAGGGTGTGATTCATCCAATTTTTGGGCTCCTGAGGCCAACTCCAGTGTATATTTGGGCTCCTGCTGCTGCTGCTGCCAACTTCTGCCAACTCCAGGGTGTGATTCATCCAATTTTTGGGCTCCTGAGGCCAACTCCAGTGTATATTTGGGCTCCTGCTGCTGCTACTGTCAACTCCTGCCAACTCCAGGGTGTGATTCATCCAATTTTTGGGCTCCTGAGGCCAACTCCAGTGTATATTTGGGCTCCTGCTGCTGCTGCTGCCAACTTCTGCCAACTCCAGGGTGTGATTCATCCAATTTTTGGGCTCCTGAGGCCAACTCCAGTGTATATTTGGGCTCCTGCTGCTGCTACTGTCAACTCCTGCCAACTCCAGGGTGTGATTCATCCAATTTTTGGGCTCCTGAGGCCAACTCCAGTGTATATTTGGGCTCCTGCTGCTGCTGCTGCCAACTTCTGCCAACTCCAGGGTGTGATTCATCCAATTTTTGGGCTCCTGAGGCCAACTCCAGTGTATATTTGGGCTCCTGCTGCTGCTACTGTCAACTCCTGCCAACTCCAGGGTGTGATTCATCCAATTTTTGGGCTCCTGAGGCCAACTCCAGTGTATATTTGGGCTCCTGCTGCTGCTGCTGCCAACTTCTGCCAACTCCAGGGTGTGATTCATCCAATTTTTGGGCTCCTGAGGCCAACTCCAGTGTATATTTGGGCTCCTGCTGCTGCTGCTGCTGCCAACTTCTGCCAACTCCAGGGTGTGATTCATCCAATTTTTGGGCTCCTGAGGCCAACTCCAGTGTATATTTGGGCTCCTGCTGCTGCCAACTTCTGCCAACTCCAGGGTGTGATTCATCCAATTTTTGGGCTCCTGAGGCCAACTCCAGTGTATATTTGGGCTCCTGCTGCTGCTACTGTCAACTCCTGCCAACTCCAGGGTGTGATTCATCCAATTTTTGGGCTCCTGAGGCCAACTCCAGTGTATATTTGGGCTCCTGCTGCTGCTGCTGCCAACTTCTGCCAACTCCAGGGTGTGATTCATCCAATTTTTGGGCTCCTGAGGCCAACTCCAGTGTATATTTGGGCTCCTGCTGCTGCTACTGTCAACTCCTGCCAACTCCAGGGTGTGATTCATCCAATTTTTGGGCTCCTGAAGCCAACTCCAGTGTATATTTGGGCTCCTGCTGCTGCTACTGTCAACTCCTGCCAACTCCAGGGTGTGATTCATCCAATTTTTGGGCTCCTGAGGCCAACTCCAGTGTATATTTGGGCTCCTGCTGCTGCTGCTGCCAACTTCTGCCAACTCCAGGGTGTGATTCATCCAATTTTTGGGCTCCTGAGGCCAACTCCAGTGTATATTTGGGCTCCTGCTGCTGCTACTGTCAACTCCTGCCAACTCCAGGGTGTGATTCATCCAATTTTTGGGCTCCTGAGGCCAACTCCAGTGTATATTTGGGCTCCTGCTGCTGCTGCTGCCAACTTCTGCCAACTCCAGGGTGTGATTCATCCAATTTTTGGGCTCCTGAGGCCAACTCCAGTGTATATTTGGGCTCCTGCTGCTGCTACTGTCAACTCCTGCCAACTCCAGGGTGTGATTCATCCAATTTTTGGGCTCCTGAGGCCAACTCCAGTGTATATTTGGGCTCCTGCTGCTGCTGCTGCCAACTTCTGCCAACTCCAGGGTGTGATTCATCCAATTTTTGGGCTCCTGAGGCCAACTCCAGTGTATATTTGGGCTCCTGCTGCTGCTGCTGCCAACTTCTGCCAACTCCAGGGTGTGATTCATCCAATTTTTGGGCTCCTGAGGCCAACTCCAGTGTATATTTGGGCTCCTGCTGCTGCTACTGTCAACTCCTGCCAACTCCAGGGTGTGATTCATCCAATTTTTGGGCTCCTGAGGCCAACTCCAGTGTATATTTGGGCTCCTGCTGCTGCTGCTGCTGCCAACTTCTGCCAACTCCAGGGTGTGATTCATCCAATTTTTGGGCTCCTGAGGCCAACTCCAGTGTATATTTGGGCTCCTGCTGCTGCTGCTGCCAACTTCTGCCAACTCCAGGGTGTGATTCATCCAATTTTTGGGCTCCTGAAGCCAACTCCAGTGTATATTTGGGCTCCTGCTGCTGCTGGTGTCAACTCCTGCCAACTCCAGGGTGTGATTCATCCAATTTTTGGGCTCCTGAAGCCAACTCCAGTGTATATTTGGGCTCCTGCTGCTGCTGCTGCCAACTTCTGCCAACTCCAGGGTGTGATTCATCCAATTTTTGGGCTCCTGAGGCCAACTCCAGTGTATATTTGGGCTCCTGCTGCTGCTGCTGCCAACTTCTGCCAACTCCAGGGTGTGATTCATCCAATTTTTGGGCTCCTGAAGCCAACTCCAGTGTATATTTGGGCTCCTGCTGCTGCTGCTGCCAACTTCTGCCAACTCCAGGGTGTGATTCATCCAATTTTTGGGCTCCTGAGGCCAACTCCAGTGTATATTTGGGCTCCTGCTGCTGCTACTGTCAACTCCTGCCAACTCCAGGGTGTGATTCATCCAATTTTTGGGCTCCTGAGGCCAACTCCAGTGTATATTTGGGCTCCTGCTGCTGCTGCTGCCAACTTCTGCCAACTCCAGGGTGTGATTCATCCAATTTTTGGGCTCCTGAAGCCAACTCCAGTGTATATTTGGGCTCCTGCTGCTGCTGGTGTCAACTCCTGCCAACTCCAGGGTGTGATTCATCCAATTTTTGGGCTCCTGAAGCCAACTCCAGTGTATATTTGGGCTCCTGCTGCTGCTGCTGCCAACTTCTGCCAACTCCAGGGTGTGATTCATCCAATTTTTGGGCTCCTGAGGCCAACTCCAGTGTATATTTGGGCTCCTGCTGCTGCTGCTGCCAACTTCTGCCAACTCCAGGGTGTGATTCATCCAATTTTTGGGCTCCTGAAGCCAACTCCAGTGTATATTTGGGCTCCTGCTGCTGCTGGTGTCAACTCCTGCCAACTCCAGGGTGTGATTCATCCAATTTTTGGGCTCCTGAGGCCAACTCCAGTGTATATTTGGGCTCCTGCTGCTGCTGCTGCCAACTTCTGCCAACTCCAGGGTGTGATTCATCCAATTTTTGGGCTCCTGAGGCCAACTCCAGTGTATATTTGGGCTCCTGCTGCTGCTACTGTCAACTCCTGCCAACTCCAGGGTGTGATTCATCCAATTTTTGGGCTCCTGAGGCCAACTCCAGTGTATATTTGGGCTCCTGCTGCTGCTGCTGCCAACTTCTGCCAACTCCAGGGTGTGATTCATCCAATTTTTGGGCTCCTGAAGCCAACTCCAGTGTATATTTGGGCTCCTGCTGCTGCTGGTGTCAACTCCTGCCAACTCCAGGGTGTGATTCATCCAATTTTTGGGCTCCTGAAGCCAACTCCAGTGTATATTTGGGCTCCTGCTGCTGCTGCTGCCAACTTCTGCCAACTCCAGGGTGTGATTCATCCAATTTTTGGGCTCCTGAGGCCAACTCCAGTGTATATTTGGGCTCCTGCTGCTGCTGCTGCCAACTTCTGCCAACTCCAGGGTGTGATTCATCCAATTTTTGGGCTCCTGAAGCCAACTCCAGTGTATATTTGGGCTCCTGCTGCTGCTGGTGTCAACTCCTGCCAACTCCAGGGTGTGATTCATCCAATTTTTGGGCTCCTGAGGCCAACTCCAGTGTATATTTGGGCTCCTGCTGCTGCTGCTGCCAACTTCTGCCAACTCCAGGGTGTGATTCATCCAATTTTTGGGCTCCTGAGGCCAACTCCAGTGTATATTTGGGCTCCTGCTGCTGCTACTGTCAACTCCTGCCAACTCCAGGGTGTGATTCATCCAATTTTTGGGCTCCTGAGGCCAACTCCAGTGTATATTTGGGCTCCTGCTGCTGCTGCTGCCAACTTCTGCCAACTCCAGGGTGTGATTCATCCAATTTTTGGGCTCCTGAAGCCAACTCCAGTGTATATTTGGGCTCCTGCTGCTGCTGCTGCTGCCAACTTCTGCCAACTCCAGGGTGTGATTCATCCAATTTTTGGGCTCCTGAGGCCAACTCCAGTGTATATTTGGGCTCCTTCTGCCCCTCATAGTGATGCCACTTCAACTCTCTGCAATTGTGCCGCTCTGCGATTCTATTAGCGATGCCTCTGATCTGCATGTGATATTTCTTCAAAGTATTATTTAACTAACCCAGCACGCATCCTGTGCGTGTTACAACAAGGCTGAATGGATTACAACCCTATTGAGGCTGTAGGAGGCTCAGAAATAGCCGTTTTTAATAGCGATTCGTCGCGAATTTATTCGGGTCGAAACGATTTTTGTCGGAAAATTCGGCGAATCAGTCGAATCGAATTTTTCAAAAGTTCGCTCATCTCTATTGTTTACCTTTGCTTTGTTTAATTATTTTAGCTCATCTTTGGTCAGATATTAAATATTAAAATTAAATCCACAAGTAAAAAATGCAAGTTAACTAAAAATTAAACAAAGTAAGATTTACTTATGCAAATGCATTCATTAATGGTTGGTTACTACAAAATGAATGAAATAAAGAAAAATAAAAAACCATATATTTAGAATGCACTTTAATGAGGTAAGTTTGTAGTGCGCAGCCGCAAGATCAGAAGGATTTACGTCCAGACAAAAAAGGAAAAAGGGCAAAACCAATGTTGCAACCTGAGAAATGAAACGGAAAATTCAGGATGGAAACTGACATAGGTCTGATTCCCGAACTGCCATACGAACGGACGGACATTTTAGGATAGAAACGTATTAGCTTATAGAATCACTCGCAAGTTCATACGAACGCACGAGCGTGCGGGAAAAATAGGATGATCGGCACCAAAATCAAAGCTGTTACATGTTTCTTTGAATCGACCCATATGTGTGTTATTTCTGTTTTCTCCTTTTATATACGAGTGCACTGGTTGATGATCTCTGTGCATCTTTAATGCTGGATGTTTTGATGTGAATCTTTATAAACTGCATGAGTATTTGGAGAAACCAGAAGGAAGTCGAATGAGCAGACTATTATGCCCTTTTGATGTGAAGTTTGGTAAGAGTCTCGATACTCTGCTGGAGGATACACTTGGTGCAATTTAATTCACGTGCATGCGCTTTGGGATCGGTTGTCTATAATAGATTGACCAGAAGGGAGCACTGTGTTTGCATACGATTATCTCTACTGACACTCTTTGGATTGAGGAGTTTTTCCACGTTGAGCACCCGTTTCATTAATTTTGGACTTAACTAAGAACTTTTTAAGATACTTTGTTAATATCTGACCAATTAAGCGCGGTATTTGTTAATTTGTAAAAGCCCCTATAGCTTGTGCCCTGGCTGGTTTTGCTGAATGGGGGGGCACACATTTAAAAAAAAAATTAAAGCAGATCAAAAGTCTGCAAAAACTATTTCAGAGGGCAGATTCAATTTTGGAATGAAATAGAGAACACTGGTAGATTTTTAATGGAAAAATAAGGCATCCCCTAAAAAGCCCTATAAGCATTTGGAACAAAAATTAATAAGGCCCCTGTCTTTTTTTCGGGGGAAACAGTAGGTATAAATATATATTGAGAAAGACAATCAGATCACTCTTGTCCCCTTTCTCTGGATTTCATCCTCCCATCCGCTGGGAAATGAACCCAAATTACACCTGTAACCAATTATACTCCTGAATGTCTCGTCCAAATTATTTGAACAATTATATTTAATATCTAACAATTAATACCAATATCTCCTTGAATAACTAAACTATTAATAATATATATATATATCCTGCCTGGCTTGACTAAAATAAGCAAACAAATATATAAACATTATCAATAACTGGCCAATGATAATGCAATGGATACACGCAAAAGACTGTAGACTCTTTGGACTTCCGGTATATACGAAGAACACTGAGGCAAATAGTAAATATTGAGATATATTGTTGATAAAATAACAATGCGATCAATCTGACAAAACAACAAAATACAACACGCTATGATCAAAGTTAAATGATTGTCATACACATATACAGGGATTAAGGCAACATAAAGAGCATTACCCTCCTGAAACGGGAACCCACAAGCAGACCTTGCAGCTGGCAGCCTTCTTTTCTCCTTTCTCTCTTTCCCCCTGCCATCTTCTCCCCGACCACCTGACAGGGCCTCCTCTCCTCCAATTATACTGTGATCTCACTTTGATGTTCAGTCTGGTCCTGCCAGTTTCACTCGCCTGAAACTTGTGGACTTGTCTTGCTGGACTCACAAGTGGGCAAGTATTGGAATCCCGTGAAACTGGATCTGAACATTCTCATAGTCTGCTCTCTCAAAACTGAATTGAACCCTGTTTTGTTATTAGGGTGGGACAGAGGAATGTGGGCCTGAGAGGGACCAAGCGCTGAATGGTCGAATGCAATTGATTATACATACAGAAATAGATTAAAACATTACACAATATTTTAACAATATTCATTTTACATAAAGGCCCATTATTTACAACCATCTATTTGAAGCTACACCAGACCCCAAGAGTTTATGACCAGAGCCATCTCAGAACAGGTTTTGGTCCATAAACCTGAGGGGTGAAATCTGATAACCTGTAAGCGTGACTCTGACAACCAGTTATTAGACTCTTCTCTATGTGACTTGTCTCTTTTTAAAGCAAATATAAAAATGATATCTAAATATCTTCGGGAACGGGGTGACACAAAACGTCCTCCCATTTGTGGGATGGGTGCATTGGGACACCTTGGAAACTGTAAAAAGCAGTTGGTAATGGCAGTGTTGTGGATTAGTATAATGAGGCGATGAGCCCAGATGTGAAAGATCCTCCCCACTTCCCACAAGGATAAGAAATAAAATCATGTTCACATTCCTAATACAAGTTGGCATCAGAACACTACACCCAAAGATGGTGACGGGAGAGAGGACCTTATCTAGATGTGACGTAATTATCAGTCAACTGCGCCTGTGTGGAATTTGCTACATAGATAAGAAATAACTAACCTGTGCGTTCGGATAGAAGACATTGCCTTTTATAGAGATAGTTATTTCCTATGTAAGCCTCTGTTTTAAAGTAGTATAAAGCAGGAAATCCAAGGTTAAGGTAATACCATTTATTGGCTAACTCAATAAGATTGAAAATGCAAGCTTTCGAAGCTGTTCAAGCTTCTTCTTCAGGCATAAACTTGAACAGCTTCGAAAGCTTGCATTTTCAATCTTATTGAGTTAGCCAATAAATGGTATTACCTTAACCTTGGATTTCCTGCTTACATCGATGGCTAACACGGTACAACAACTTACTGACACAAAGTAGTATAAATAAATCCGCATGAAAAGGAGGAGTTTAGAAGCGCTTCTCCGGCATATGGCGTTATCATCAGTTTTGCGTGTAGACTCCACATTCCGTTGCTACATTAATTAATTAGGAACCGGCTGAGGTGAGAGATCTCTGGGACAGCAGACAGCGTCCACATCATCAGCGAGGGACTCTCACAACTCAGGAAGGCCGACATCTGATCCACAGGATGACCCCGAGAGTCGGCAATTGTGTTGTAGGAATTAGTTGATCTGATCTTGTTTCTCCAAAAAGACTCTAGAAACCTTAAAGCACATGTGTCAAACTCAAGGTCCCGGGGCCGGATGTGGCCCTCTGACAGGTGTCAGACAGTGACAGTGGACGACACTTCTTCTAGAGCAGCTTGTATTCTAGGCTGTCTGATGATGGCGAATACTGTGCTCAATTGTGGAGAACAGTACTGTCTCTTATCTTGTCCCCAAGACACGGCTCCTAAAAAATCAGCTGCTACGCACCTATTTAACATTCTGGAGGAGAAGAGAGTAGTGCCGCAACTGTTCTGTGTCTCTGTGCAACCTGCTTTTGCCACATAAGGCGGGGGGGCATAATCCACCCAACACTGCCACAGCAGAGGGCGCTACATATAATGCAGGGGTTACTGCTGATTGTAGGGCTGCCCAAAATAACTCAGTGTCTGCATCAGTCCTGGGCAAAATGATTCAGCGTCTGCATCTGTCCTGGGCAAAATAACTCAGTGTCTGCATCAGTCCTGGGCAAAATAATTCAGTGTCTGCATCAGTCCTGGGCAAAATAATTCAGTGTCTGCATCAGTCCTGGGCAAAATAATTCAGTGTCTGCATCTGTGTCCTGGGCAAAATGATTCAGTGTCTGCATCAGTCCTGGGCAAAATGATTCAGCGTCTGCATCAGTCCTAGGCAAAATAATTCAGTGTCTGCATCTGTCCTGGGCAAAATAATTCAGTGTCTGCATCAGTCCTGGGCAAAATAATTCAGTGTCTGCATCAGCCCTGGGCAAAATAATTCAGTGTCTGCATCTGTGTCCTGGGCAAAATGATTCAGTGTCTGCATCAGTCCTGGGCAAAATGATTCAGCGTCTGCATCAGTCCTAGGCAAAATAATTCAGTGTCTGCATCTGTCCTGGGCAAAATAATTCAGTGTCTGCATCAGTCCTGGGCAAAATAATTCAGTGTCTGCATCAGTCCTGGGCAAAATGATTCAGTGTCTGCATCTGTGTCCTGGGCAAAATGATTCAGTGTCTGCATCAGTCCTGGGCAAAATGATTCAGCGTCTGCATCAGTCCTGGGCAAAATGATTCAGCGTCTGCATCAGTCCTAGGCAAAATAATTCAGGGTCTGCATCTGTCCTGGGCAAAATAATTCAGTGTCTGCATCAGTCCTGGGCAAAATAATTCAGTGTCTGCATCAGTCCTGGGCAAAATAATTCAGTGTCTGCATCTGTGTCCTGGGCAAAATGATTCAGTGTCTGCATCAGTCCTGGGCAAAATGATTCAGCGTCTGCATCAGTCCTGGGCAAAATGATTCAGCGTCTGCATCAGTCCTAGGCAAAATAATTCAGTGTCTGCATCAGTTCTGGGGAAAATAATTCTGTGTCTGCATCAGTTCTGGGCAAAATAATTCAGTGTCTGCATCTGTCCTGGGCAAAATAATTCAGTGTCTGCATCTGTCCTGGGCAAAATAATTCAGTGTCTGCATCAGTCCTGGGCAAAATAATTCAGTGTCTGCATCTGTCCTGGGCAAAATGATTCAGCGTCTGCATCAGTCCTGGGCAAAATGATTCAGCCTCTGCATCAGTCCTAGGCAAAATAATTCAGTGTCTGCATCTGTCCCGGGCAAAATATTTCTGTGTCTGTAGCCATACGTTTGATTGGTTGTATTTGCATTTAGTTTCGTGTTTGTTATAAATTGGCCTTTTGAAGGCGACCAGAATGCTGATGTGACCCTCTGTGAAAATGAGTTTGACAACCCTGTGACACCTACCTGATAGGCAGATCCATGTCCCGCCCCGGCTCATTCTTTCTTCTGTAGTCTCGGCCATGAATTGCCCCCTATCACCCATCACAGGGACTACAGCATGCCCCCTCCATTCACTGCAATGGAGTAAGTGTGTCAAGACCTGGACCACCCAGGAGGCTTCTTCCATTCTCAGCATTTCAGCCGTGCTGCCTAGACTTAACCAACTTAACTTCCAAAGCAAAGTGGCAGGAAACTCAGCAAAACTCAGATTCATAGGATGCCATTGAGGGGGGAGATATCAATCTTAAGAACAAAGTAGTTGTTTGCCTGGCATAATTGTCAGTGATGTATACTATGCATGTTTTGCAAAAAAGGTTTAGTAGAATATGATGAATAAAATAGCGAGGGGGAAAGAACGAGTAGGGAGTGGGGTTATAAGAGTCCATTGGAATCAGATTATTATTAATGTTTATTTATATAGCGCCATCATCTTCTGTAGCACTTTACAAAGTGTGATTACAGACAAGGTAAAATATATAGTACAGGGAACAATACAAACTAGATGCCACAAGGTTTAAACCAAGTGTTGTGAGCACAGTAGACAATAGGAAAGAGAGCCCTGCCCTTGCGAGCTTACAGTCTAAAGGACGGGGGTGGAAACAAAGGGGCAAAATCACAAGTGGTAGAGCTTGAGTTGGGCTGCATGTGCCATTTGAAGGTTAGGTTGCTTAAGCCAGGTTATATGCTTGTCTGAAGAAGTGAGTTTTGAGGGCACTTTTATAGGCTTGGAGTGATAGAGAGTGACGGATTGAGCAAGGGAGTGCATTTAACAGAGGTAGGGAGACATGGGAGAAGTCTGGAAGGTTGCAGTACGAGGAGGTAACCAAGAAGGAAGAGGCAGAGCGGAGGTTGCGCTTGGGTAGGTAACGCTGGATCAGAGATGAAAGGTAGGGAAACGTAGGGAAGCAGAAAGTGTTCCAGGAGGTTCCGGAAACCATTGGATCTATCTGCAGGTATGTTGTAGTGGTTTATGGGAGCAATAGGTGGTATGCTTTAGGGACTAGTCACGATAAATAAAGGAGTGCTTGGCATTACGAGGAACCCTTAGGCTAGGCTAGTTCATGTTTATGTCCCTGGAGTGCTAGCGTGGTGGAATGGTTGATATACCGCCCATCACTTATTATCTTTTGCGTGAAGATTGGGACTCCGGGGTGCATGGACATGGACAGGAGAACCAGCTGGGACGTAGCTTGTACTTTTTGGGGGATTTTGTCCCATAATGTGGTGTGTATTCCCACCAGATACGGGTCAAAGCCCCCGTCTCAGAGTAACATCTCCAGAATTTGTCGTAGCTGGCACCACCAACTCTACTGGCCACCTATAGCATCTCATTAAAATCTTACAGCTCTTTTCCTGTGTCCTACATGAGATGGAAAGTTTGTGTGTAACTGTGAATGCCGAACAAAGGAGGGGTGGCAGCCGCTCAGACCATTTTATAACTAACCTGGGAGGTGCACGTGAGCAGGGCAATTAGGATACAAAAGTCTTAAAGGAGCCACAGCACTCAACCCTGTTAGCTTGCAAACAACCTAAAATCTGTCTCTGTCTCGCGTGCACCTCCCAGGTTAGTTATAAAATGGTCTGAGCAGCTGCCACCCCTCCGTTCTGAATTTGTGCAAGCACATGGGGTGTGGGGTCTAGGCTGTACTGCAAGGTCTCTGGCCCTTCCACCCTATGGCTTGCACTCTGGGTTATAGGGCAACCTCAGGTAGGCTGCTCCCAATTTATCTATTGCATCGTATGTCCCAAATGGGGCTCTCAGAGATTAGAGTTAGGACTGCACCCCACAGAGGCACCGTGGGGTTTGGTGGTGGAGCTTTAGCATACTTCTGCAAATGTGTGTGGAGAAAGTCCCCTGTTTTTAACCAGATTTAGAGACAAATTTTAGGTTGGTTTGCAAGCTAACAAGGTTGAGTGCTGTGGCTCTTTTAAGACTTGTGTATCCTAATTGCCCTGCTCACGTGCTCCTCCAAGGTTAGTTATAAAATGGTCTGAGCGGCTGCCACCCCTCCTTTGTTTCTTCTGAATTTGTAAAACCTTTGTAAATTTGTAAAACCTAAAATCTGTCTCTGTCTCGTGTGCACCTCCCAGGTTAGTTATAAAATGGTCTGAGCAGCTGCCACCCCTCCTTCGTTCTGAATTTGTGCAAGCACATGGGGTGTGGGGTCTAGGCTGTACTGCGAGGTCTTCGACCCTTCCACCCCATGGGCTGCACTCGAGGTTATAGGGCAACCTCAGGTAAGCCTGCTCCCAATTTATCTATTGCATTGTATGTCCCTAATGGGGCTCTCAGAGATAGGACTGCACCTCACTGAGGCACCTTGGGGCTTGGTGGTGCAGCTTAAGCATACTTCTGCAGATATGTGTGACCGAGTCCTCGGTTTTCAACCAGATTTAGAGACAGATTTTAGGTTGTCTGCAAGCTAACAGGGTTGAGTGCTGTGGCTCCTTTTAGACTTTTGTAACTGTAAATGCCTTCTCCCAGTTCCCATCCTAAAATTTCCAACCTTGATCAGACTCCCATTTGCTCACACTTCTTTCATGAATTCTTTATTTAAAAACAACCTTGCGAACGGAATGGAACATTTACAGGACGGCAATGAACAGCAACATACATCACAGACTAGTCAAATGTACCAGTAAGGAACATATAATATTTAAAAGTTTACAAGATGTTGCCCCATCTCTCTTTACCAGTGCCCCGTTGGCTACCGGGCATGATAGGCGTCTGTTAAAAGTTGCATTTAGCGTTTACCGGCTGCAAAACACATCAGTAATCACGCTACTGCACTCGTGGCTTCCGCCAGTACAGATTACTAGGGCAAATGCAGCTCAAATACATGCCCGCCTGATATGCGGTGACCATTCGTGTCATGTTTGGCAGATGCTGATGGATGTATGGGATGCAAACACAAACAGTCGGTTGAAAACATAAAATACTCCTCCCCCTCGGTGCTCTCAAACAGCAAAAGCGAGGCCACAACGGGAAAGAAACAACATTGTCATGACTTGTATCTACAGTCCCAACGGGAGTCGGCACTGGACAAATGTTTTATGTTTATTGTGTATTTGTATATCTGTGTATTTTTCTCCCTCTAAAAAAAAATGCAATAAAGTGAGATTAAACTAAAAGTTTACAAGATCAAGAGCAAATCCCACTCTGTCCCATCGAACAATCAACAATAACTTTCTATAAATATAACAATACAATAACAAGTCAGAAAATGTTGACCGCAGAGGGATCAGAAGTATGGATTTCTCCCGTATGAACCCTCTCGTGTCTGTTAAGAGCTGATTTGCGGGAAAAACTTTTCCCACATTCAGAGCACGAATAGGGCTTCTCCCCTGTGTGAACTCTCTCATGTCTGCTAAGAGCCGATTTATCAGAAAAACTTTTCCCACATTCAGAACAAGAATGTGGTCTCTCCCTGGTATGAACCTTTTCGTGTCTGACAGAATCGGATTTCTGAAAAAAACTTTTCCCACATACAGAACAAGAATAGGGTTTCTCCCCTGTATGAGCCCTTTCATGCTTGATAATTTTCGATCTCTGAGAAAAACTTTTCCCACACACTGAACACGAGTACGGCAGGTTCCCTGTGTGAAACGTTTCGTGAAGCATGAGACTCGTTTTATAGGAAAAACTTTTCTCACAGTAAGAACAAGCATACGGCTTCTCTCCTTTATGCAATTTTTCATGAAGCACAAGACTCGTTTTATACGAAAACGCTTTTCCGCATTCAGAACAAGAATACGGCTTCTCCCCCGTATGAACTCTTTCGTGCAAGATGAGCGTTATTTTTTGAGCGAAACCTTTCCCACATTGAGAACAAGAATAGGGCTTCTCCCCTGTGTGAACTCTTTCATGTCTCATAAAAACAGATTTGTAAGAAAAACATTTCCCACATACGGAACAAGTATACGGTTTCTCCCTCGTATGATCTCTTTCATGACGTATAAACTCGGATTTCCGTGCAAAACATTTCCCACATTCGAAACAAGAAAACGGTTTCTCCCCCGTGCAGTTTTCTTGCTGGGATTTTGCTTTCCTACTCTGAGCTGTATGAGGGGGAACGGGAATACAGCCCCATTGTCCAACGAGATTAGAAGATGAACCTGCACTGTGATATTCGGGATGCAGATTCCTATTAATCAGGTTTCCAACCAGAGAGTCAGCTGTAATTTCATCCGCCTCAATTTTCCAACCTGGAATGACATCGGGGTGCATTGTTGTGTTTCTGCTAATGTAGTGTCCAGCTGGAAAAAATAGAAACAATTTTTAACAGAGAATTCTAGTCCAGTGGCTCTCAACTGCCAGGTACCCCTTAGCAACAAGAAACTCCAAGTACCCCCTAGCTACAAAAACATTTCAACCCAGCATCCCCAAGTATGGGATCACTTATAAATGGTACCAAAATAAGTAGGCCACAGGCACTTTTAAAACAAGAAGGAATCATTTATTACTGTTAAATTGAACCAAAACCTACAGAACTTTATAAATACATTTGGCCAAAGCCCTTGCCGATACTTTCTTCTTAGTGTATAGAACTAGAAATAGATATTTTCACTCCTCAAAAAGTCCTGGAACACATTTTTGTTTGCTGTTCCTCTCTGTTAGATGGCAGGTGTTCAGTCATTGCATAGGTGTGGTAATGACATCATCACCACACACAACAGTGGCAGTGATGATGTCATATTAACATATGTAGGCTTTGTAAATGTCCAATTGCACGGTGAGAAGTGAAGGTCCAGGCGAGGGGGGGGGGGCTGGATAATGAGAAATTAGCTCACTGGTTGGGGGGCGCTATAGATTCCCACATTAATCCGGACCTTCCCCCTGAATAAGAGCCCATCTTATATGTTCCCTCCACCCTGTACATACAGATTGCCCACATTAATCCGGACCTCCACCCTAAATAAGAGCATATCTTGTATGTTTCCCCCACCCTGTACATACAGATTGTCCACATTAATCCGGACCTTCACCCTGAATAAGAGCCCATCTTATATGTTCCCTCCACCCTGTACATACAGATTGCCCACATTAATCCGGACCTCCACCCTAAATAAGAGCATATCTTGTATGTTTCCCCCACCCTGTACATACAGATTGTCCACATTAATCCGGACCTTCACCCTGAATAAGAGCCCATCTTATATGTTCCCTCCACCCTGTACATACAGATTGCCCACATTAATCCGGACCTCCACCCTAAATAAGAGCCTATCTTGTATGTTTCCCCCACCCTGTACATACAGATTGTCCACATTAATCTGGACCTTCACCCTGAATAAAAGCCTATCTTTATCAAAACTCTAACTCTCGCATTCAAAGCTTTCTCCAACCAGGCCCCTCCCTACATCTCATCTCTAATCCAACAGTATCAACCTAGACGCAGCCTCCGCTCTGCTGCCGACCTTCTCCTGTCATCCACCTCCTCTCACGCCCGCCTCCAGGACTTCTCACGTGCAACTCCAATCTTCTGGAATGCCCTCCCGCACCCAATCCGCCACTCCACAACCCTCAAAACCTTCAAAGGCGCCCTTAAAACTCACTTATTCAGACAAGCATATAATCTGGCCTAACCAATCTTCTAAAGGGCACAAAGCTCAATACTGACTGTTTGTGATCCTTCCCCCTCGTCTTCACCCCTCTTCCTTTAGACTGTAAGCTCGCGAGGGCCGGGCTCTCTCCCCTATTATATCTTGTACTCAGAATATCCACTGTCAAATCTGTAAAACTGCATTTGAAATAGTATATGTGCTGTATGTTTCTACCCTGTAATTACTACTTTGTAAAGCGCTACGGAAGATGATGGCGCTATATAAATAAACAATAATAATAATAACAATAATCTTACATGTTTCCCCCCTGTACATGCTGATTGCCCACATTAATCCAGACCTTCACCCTGAATAAGAGCCTATCTTGTATGTTTCCCCCACCCTGTACATACAGATTACCCACATTAATCTGGACCTTCACCCTGAATAAAAGCCTATCTTACATGTTTCCCCTCCTGTACATACAGATTGCCCACATTAATCCGGACCTTCACCTTGAATAAGAGCCTATCTTGTATGTCCCCCCCCCCCCCCCTACATACAGATTGCTCACATTAAAAATCATCCTACCTTTCCTCCCCCCCTCCCCCTACTTTCTTTCTCTTTTCTTTCTTATTCTTCTCTTTATACATATGGCCTTCTCACACTGAGCCATTTGGCCTTGGGGCAAGGAACCCTATGTGGCCTAAGATGGGCTCTAGATGCATATATGGATGCAGATAGATATCTATTTTTCACATAGTATATGTTTGATGCACTATTGACCCAGCTGTAAGTCACCTGTTTACTTGTATTTATGAGATGGCTCTGTAAGACTGCAAATGCTGTACCTTTCCATTTGTTTCTTTATTGAAAATAATAATAAAGAATTAAAAAAAAAAAAAAAAAAAAAATCATCCTACCTGCATCTACTGCATTTTCTGAGCCTTTCAACATACAAAATGGCCGCCTACGCCTGGAATTGCTGTCCCTTTTCCTGACCCCAGCTCTGTGCATAGCGCAGCTATAACCCCCACCCCCTGCACTTTTAACCCCCCTCTCCGCAGCTTGCGATGCTTCTGAGGCAAGATGGCGGCACCCGTATCCTAGAGTCCTGAACAGAGTTGCAGAGCAGCGGGGGAAAGAATAAAAAGTGACTACAAATGTAAAATATATTAATTTTAGATGCTGGGGAATCGTTTTTTTTTTTGCTTCTGAAGGTCCAGTTTAAGTAATTTTTCACTGTGGGTCCATTTAATACGGATCCTGGCTGTAGGGCACTACCTGCATGATATTGTTAAAGTATCACAGACAACTCTGTAGCAATACCAGCTACACAGGGCCATTCCGTGCAGGGGAAAGATTGGGTAAGGTTATCAGATGGAAGCCATGACTTCCATATAATGGAGAGAAGGGTGTAGAGGTGTGAGGAGAATTGTTGTATGCAGCCTCAGCCGAACAGAGCATTTCAGTACAAGTAGTATCGGAGGAACTGCTCCATCGTCTGATTTGTCTGCTTTGCCTGGCTGTCAGACTGCCGGTGGTAGCCTGTGGAGAGCGACAGCTTGATCTAGAGAGCCTGACATCGCTTGGCCCTAAAATTAGCCGCAAGTTCCACTTCATGAAGAAAGACTATTTTCAAATGAAATTGAAAAATTGTAGCTAGCTCAGAGGCTGGAGGTATATGAGCAATATGCATATGTGAACAAAGTGACAATAATCACGTGTCAATGGGGGCCACCTGAGCTAAAGTCTTTTGCTCACCAAAGTGACTGACAAGGGGATAGTTGTGGTTCAGATTCAGGACCTCAGAGCTAACACTCGAGTGTCACAGTTACCGTATTTTTAGTCCCATAAGACGCACACAGGATTTGGAGGAGAAAAATAAGAAAAAAATCACCAACCAAATAGTGGGCCAAAATACCCCCGTCACCCCATTACAGATAGTGTGCAGAATTCCCCCAATCACACCATTACAGACAGCATGCGTGGCATGCCAAATACAGGCAGGGTGCTGGCATCCCAAATACAGGCAGTGTGCGGGCATCCCAAATACAGGCAGTGTGCGGGCATCCCCAATACAGGCAGTGTGCGGGCATCCCCAATACAGGCAGTGTGCGGGCATCCCCAATACAGGCAGTGTGCGGGCATCCCCAATACAGGCAGTGTGCCGGCATCCCCAATACAGGCAGTGTGCCGGCATCCCAAATACAGCCAGTGTGCCGGCATCCCAAATACAGCCAGTGTGCCGGCATCCCAAATACAGACAGTGTGCCGGCATCCCAAATACAGACAGTGTGCCGGCATGCCAAATACAGGCAGTGTGCGGGCATGCCAAATACAGGCAGGGTGCTGGCATCCCAAATACAGGCAGTGTGCGGGCATCCCCAATACAGGCAGTGTGCGGGCATCCCCAATACAGGCAGTGTGCGGGCATCCCCAATACAGGCAGTGTGCGGGCATCCCCAATACAGGCAGTGTGCGGGCATCCCCAATACAGGCAGTGTGCGGGCATCCCCAATACAGGCAGTGTGCCGGCATCCCAAATACAGCCAGTGTGCCGGCATCCCAAATACAGACAGTGTGCCGGCATCCCAAATACAGACAGTGTGCCGGCATCCCAAATACAGACAGTGTGCCGGCATCCCAAATACAGACAGTGTGCCGGCATGCCAAATACAGGCAGTGTGCGGGCATGCCAAATACAGGCAGTGTGCGGGCATCCCCAATACAGGCAGTGTGCGGGCATCCCAAATACAGCCAGTGTGCGGGCATCCCAAATACAGCCAGTGTGCCGGCATGCCAAATACAGGCAGGATGGATGCATGCCAAATACAGGCAGTGTGCGGGCATCCCCAATACAGGCAGTGTGCGGGCATCCCCAATACAGCCAGTGTGCCGGCATGCCAAATACAGGCAGTGTGCGGGCATCCCAAATACAGGCAGTGTGCCGGCATGCCAAATACAGGCAGTGTGCGGGCATGCCAAATACAGGCAGGATGGATGCATGCCAAATACAGGCAGTGTGCGGGCATCCCCAATACAGGCAGTGTGCGGGCATCCCAAATACAGGCAGTGTGCGGGCATGCCAAATACAGGCAGTGTGCGGGCATGCCAAATACAGGCAGTGTGCGGGCATCCCCAATACAGGCAGTGTGCGGGCATCCCCAATACAGCCAGTGTGCGGGCATCCCAAATACAGCCAGTGTGCGGGCATCCCAAATACAGCCAGTGTGCGGGCATCCCAAATACAGCCAGTGTGCGGGCATCCCAAATACAGCCAGTGTGCAGGCATCCCAAATACAGGCAGTGTGCAGGCATCCCAAATACAGGCAGTGTGCAGGCATCCCAAATACAGGCAGTGTGCAGGCATCCCAAATACAGGCAGTGTGCGGGCATCCCAAATACAGGCAGTGTGCGGGCATCCCAAATACAGGCAGTGTGCGGGCATCCCAAATACAGGCAGTGTGCGGGCATCCCAAATACAGGCAGTGTGCGGGCATCCCAAATACAGGCAGTGTGCGGGCATCCCAAATACAGGCAGTGTGCGGGCATCCCAGATACAGGCAGTGTGCGGGCATCCCAAATACAGGCAGTGTGCGGGCATCCCAAATACAGGCAGTGTGCGGGCATCCCAAATACAGGCAGTGTGCGGGCATCCCAAATACAGGCAGTGTGTGGGCATCCCAAATACAGGCAGTGTGCGGGCATCCCAAATACAGGCAGTGTGCGGACATGCCAAATACAGGCAGTGTGCGGGCATGCCAAATAAATACAGGCAATGTGTGGGCATCCCAAATACAGGCAATGTGTGGGCATCCCAAATACAGGCAATGTGTGGACATCCCAAATACAGGCAGTGTGCGGGCATCCCAAATACAGGCAGTGTGCGGGCATCCCAAATACAGGCAGTGTGCGGGCATGCCAAATACAGGCAGTGTGCGGGCATGCCAAATACAGGCAGTGTGTGGGCACCCCAAATACAGGCAGTGTGTGGGCACCCCAAATACAGGCAGTGTGCTGGCATCCCAAATACAGGCAGTGTGCTGGCATCCCAAATACAGGCAGTGTGCTGGCATCCCAAATACAGGCAGTGTGCTGGCATCCCAAATACAGGCAGTGCGCTGGCATCCCAAATACAGGCAGTGTGCTGGCATCCCAAATACAGGCAGTGTGCTAGCATTCCAAATACAGGCAGTGTGTGGGCATCCCAAATACAGGCAGGATGGATGCATGCCAAATACAGGCAGTGTGTGGGCACCCCAAATACAGGCAGTGTGTGGGCATCCCAAATACAGGCAGGATGGATGCATGCCAAATACAGGCAGTGTGTGGGCACCCCAAATACAGGCAGTGTGCGGGCATGCAAAATACAGGCAGTGTGCGGTCGTGCCAAATACAGGTAGAGTGCGTGGCCTGCCACATTACAGGGAGTGCATCATGCCCCCCCAAAAAAAATTACATTTCCAACTTCCACGCCGCAGCCGTCTCCCGCTGACATAAAAACATACACGCAGCTGCCCGCCGCCTCCAGCTTCCAGGGCGCCAGTTCCGACTTCCGGGTGGATGTTGCCTGTGATTCCTGCCAGCTTCATAGGTCGCTGGCAACTAGGGGTGGCGGCAGTGGAGGCTACAGGAACAACGGCCAGCGGAGGCAGCAGGCGATGGTTGAGGCAATGTATATGTGTGCGTGTTTTTATGTTGGCAGGATACGACTACTGCAGCGTAGGAGCTGGAAATGTAAGTGTTTTTCGCGAGTCTTATAGTGCAAAAAATACGGTATATCCGCTCAAACCTCCCTCACCGACCACTTCTATCAACTCTAGGAAAGCAAGGATGTAGATTCTCTCTGTATCCTAAATACAAGCTCAGACCCCGAGTAGGAAATACTTTTCAGCTAGTGTCAGTTCATCTGGGGAATATGGGCCCCGATCTTCCAGGTGGACATTTTTGCTCCCCACGTTAAATGAAAAGAAAAAGAAGAGCCAGCTGGGGCTTGAAATAATGAGCAGAGCCAATGGTACTCAAGCTGTAAACAGGTTGTTTTTAACAACCCTAAAAAAAAAGCAAGGATTTCGATTCTCTCTGGATCCTAGATACATACTCAAACTCGGAGTAGGAAGTAATTCTCATCTAGGTTTGGTTCATCTGAGAAACATGGTTCCTGATCTTCCAGGTGGATAAGCTTTGACATTTTTGCTCCCAGGTCAATATGTTGTGTGAAAGTTAAAACATAAAAAAAAAAAACACTGAGCCTGCTGGTCTTGACACAACGAGCAGAGTGAAGGTACCCAAGGTTATCATGATCAGTCAGTATGAAAACAAGGTGCTTCTTCCAACCCTAGGAAAGCAAAGATTGTGGACCCTTGCAGTAGAACTGTAAGACTATAAGGCCCTTGGAGCCCACCCCCCCCCACCTGCCCCGGTCTAGAGGAAGCTTTGTTCACTGCCTTATTCATTCGTTTATTATGATTTTGATCCGGAGATGGCTGATTCAAAGAAAATAATACACATATAATATATACAGGTCCATAGAATATAAAGGTTTACTTCTGTGAATTGCATCAGTCTTTGGACCTCATGGAAGCAGTTCATTATAGTCATATGCGAGACTTAAACATAATAGTGTCTGGGATATGTTTCAGTTCCATCTCAGGAATTACTTGATGTATGGACTTTCAGACCATTAACTTGAGACATCTGTTGTGTATAGGCCGAGGGATTGTATTTCATGAAGGCCTTCTTGTGATAGAAAGAATGAGGGGGGTCTGTCCTTATCTGCTGCTGCCCCTGCTCTTCTACTGCAACTAGCGAACTGTGTATTTTTTCGCAACCGTTCGTCAGGGATTACCCTCAGTACTCCATCTCGAACCAGCGCACTTACTCCGCTTGGGAGCAGGTTTTAAAGTGAAATTGCACTGCTTGTGCTTTTTTCCCAATTCTATGAAGGATATAGCCCCAGGTGTATCCAGCTTCCAGCAGGGTCTGCTGAGGTTTATAACCGGTACAGCTGGCTAACTCCATACTCTGGAGGATGTAAAAATAATAAACTAAAATAACATCTAAACATCAGGAACACTCTGTCCCAAGGTTTCCCAGGGAGGAAACACAAAGAAATGAGGTGGGGAAGAAAGGGTGGGGCTTTTAACCTCTGTTCCTGTTTTGTGTTTCCTCCCAGGGGGTGGAGCATAATATCTCTCCACATGGTCAAGCTGAAGGATGAAATGGAAAAGAATGAGGGCTACAGCTGGGAGGAGAAATGTGGGTTGACCAGAGAATGATATTTAACTCTTTAAGTGCCAGCCTTCCTAGAATTTTTGTCAGACCACGTTTCACTATTTTGCGCTACATATGTTCAACCTTGATTTTTGAAGGGATTTCCAGGGATTTTCCAGGAAAATTATATATTGTTTTTTTCAGCAGAGTCTGAGCTTCAACATGCAATATCTTGTTTGGCCTTTTTTTATGTGTATTCTCAATACTTTTGGGTGAAATATGTGCAAAAAAAAACAAAAAAAACTATTTTTTGCAATTTGTAGTGTTTTTTGTAATAAAAAAATGTAAGTTTGTCAATAAAATTTTATTGTGTGCGAAACCCCAATTTCTCCCGCTCACAGCGGTACCACATATGTATTGGTAGACACCCTTTCCTGCCCAGGAGACTCCCCCAAACTGAAACAGCGCTTTAGGAGATTTTCAGATAAAATACAACTATGCTGCGCGCTAAGCGCACCTTGCAGTTTTTCCAGAAAGACAACCCTTTAAATTTGAAATACCCCTCACAAATGATATATTCTCTGGAAGTACACACCTCAAGCTTTCTAGGCGTACCAGGCTTGTTGACATGGGCGCAGTTTTCTGGAAGTAATCCCTCAATCAATTCTTTGGTTGCACAGAGTTTCCCTAAAAAAAGAATAAAAAAGAAGAATCAAAGCCACATTTTCCTAAAAAAAACTATATGCAAACAAGAAAAAACAAGTAAAATCTGAAAAAGCAACATCCCCCGAACAGAACGATACCCAACATGCATAGCTACTGTCAAGGGAAGAGTTGCCAAACACCCCAAAGTAAAGCGTGCGCATAACGGTAATTTTACTTGAAATTTTCAACTCTGTTGACAAAGTGCGCACCTTGCGATTTTTCAACCAAAACAACCCTTTACATTTGGAATATCCCCCATAAACCATATATTCCCTGAAAGTACACATGTTAAGCTTTCTAAGCGTACTGAGCTTGTAGTGGGCTCATCTTTCTGGAAGTAATCCATGGAAGAATTCTTAGGTTGCACAGGGTTTCCCTAAGAAAAATTATAAAAAAGCAGAATAAAAACCATGTTTTCCTAAAACATCAATATGCAAACAAGAAAAAACAAGCTAAATCTAAAAGCGCAAGGTCCCCCGAGCAGAACAATACCCAACATGCATAGGTACTATTAACCCTTTTAATTGCCAGCCTACTTGAAGTTTTGTCACCCTCTGTTGACAGGTCATTTTCCCCATTTTGCGCCATTTTTGCTGGAATTTCCAGAAAAATTATATACATATTTTTTGCAGCAGAGTTTAGGCTTTAACGTGAAATGTCTTGTTTGTAATTTTTCTACTGTTTTTTTAATATTTTTGCGTAAAAAAACGAAAAAATAAATAAAATAATATTTTTTAGACAATTGTCTCCTTTATTTTAAATAAAACATTTGTTTTATTAATGAAAACCATATTGCATGTGATAAGCCCCATTTCTCCCGATTACAATGGTACCACATTCGTATCGGTAGCCCCCCCATTCGTGCCCAGGAGACCCCCCTAAACTGAAAAGAGCACTTTATAACATTTACAAATAAAATACAACTATCCACACTATAAACATAAGGGGTTAATTTAAAAAAAAATGACATATGGTCCCCCCTCCCAGGGGGGGAGGGGACCCCATTTTTGGGGAGAATTTTAAGGGTTAGGTTAACCCTAGCCCTTAAAAATCCCCAAAAAATGACATAGGGTCATAGGGGACGACCCCATTTTTTGTTTAATTTTAAGGGTTAGGCTAACCCTAACCCTTAAAATTCCCAAAAAAACGGGGTCCCCCCCCGGGAGGGGGCCCCTATGAAATTTTTGGGGAGATTTTTAAGGGTTAGGCTAACCCTAACCCTTAAAAATCCCCCCCAAAAATGACATAGGGCCCCCCTCCCAGGGGGAAAACCCATTTGTTTGGGAATTTTTTAGGGTTAGGCTAACCCTAACAAAAAAAAATATGACGTAGGGTCCCCCTTACCCATCATAATTAGCCCGGGACCAGCTATGGGGGCTTGTAGGAACAGAGTGGAGGGGCCAGCTTTTGTGGCCCCCCACCCTGCAGCCTACAAGCCCACATACCCTGTGTGGGCCCGGGCTCTTCTGCCCCCCCCCCCCCTGGGCTTTGAGGAGGCAGGTAATTGGGGGTGCGGGGGTTAATGGCAAGTCACCTGCTAGTTGCAGGTGACTTGCTAGTCCCCAGCCTTGTGAACTGGTACAGGGGTCTCATGGACCCCTTACCAGTTTACAAAGGGTTAACATTAAAAAAAACACACTGACACATAAGAAAAAATTACTTTTATTAAAAAATAAAAACTTTTTTTTAACTTTACTTACCTCCGATCGTCAGCTCCATTGTCCCTCGATGTGATGACAGATGTGATCATGCTGGCTACAGTAGCAGAGGAGGGGCAGGTGATGATCTGATCATCTGCCCCTCTGCTCCTGTGGCCAGCATGATTGCATCTGAAAAAACAGCAGCAGGGAGCCAAGACGACACCCGGTGAGTTGACGCCATAAGCCCCGCCCCCAAAGGTGCGCCCGTCGGGAGAGAGCCCTTTCAGGCTCTCCCCTGAAGCTGAAGAGCCGGGGGGGGGGGCATCGGAGGCCCCCCCAGTGAAGAGGAGACCCGGAGGCAGCGCGACTGCAGGTAAGTAAATTTTTTTTTTTTTTTTTTTTTTTTTACAGTTATCAGCTGCTGCTGCCGAAGGGGGGGGCGCTATTCCGGGAGCTCTCCTGGAGCCATCCGATCCCCCACAGAGGATCGGATGGCACCAAATTAAAGAGAAAACACGGCTGGATCCAACAAGGGGTCAGGTGAGTATTTTACTTTTATATTTTTTTTACTGTGGGGGTGTAAAGTCAGCTACGCGAGTCTCACGTAGCTGGCACTAGAAGGGTTAAGCAGAGAACTCGGGGGATGGGTCTCTTCTTCCTCTCACAGCAGACATGAGGAAAGAGCTGCCATATGCGCAGTATAGCAGAACTCCTGAGGGAGCGGAGCAGGAGACAAAGGCCCTGTTTGAATTAGCTTGAACAGCCTTTCTGCTTACAGTCGGCCATTGAAACTTCCATCACATTCACACTGTTGATATTATTACTTTTTGTAACGTAACTGGCTCTATTTGAATTAAATTCACTCATCGATTTTTGGTTTCGGCCCAATACTTGATTTGTGAATTACAATAGCTAAGATTATATGGATTCCTCAATAGTCCTTGTAAAGTACAAACACAAGGGGGCAGGGTGAAATACCTACTCATTTGCCATCATATAGCTATATTTGATTGTGGTGGTTGCAACGGGTGTTGGATGGTGGTGGCATCTGTCAGTAGAACCTCAAAACCTCAGAGGAACAGGGTATGGTAAAGCAAGGAAACCATTCTGCCATTCCCCACCAATAGCAAAAAGCAGAGGGGGCGGGCTCATTATCGTCTCACTGCCACCAATGTGCAGGAGACCGGCCACTCCCACCCATAAAGGATCACATATAGTACTGACTCACCTGCATCAATCACTGGAAATTCCTCCCCGTCCTTACAATGCTCAATAATCCTCACGCCCGTCTCTACCACTGATGCTCCATCATCACCCAGCAGACATCTCTCTGGGGCCTCCCAACAACTGGACCTTTCCATCTTAATGTCCTTATGGAAATAGTTGGCGACCTCTGTAGGACACAAATCTTCAGAAACAAGCTCCACCTCCCCAATCCCTGACTGAGAGAAGAAATAGTGATTAATCTGAGATCCACTAAAAATAATACAGCAAGTGTATAAGTGAAGGTAGATACTTCAACATCCTGATCTCTGGTGGAAAGATCTCTGGTGTATATACCTGATAATGGCGCGGTGTGACGTCCTGTGTGGAATCCTGGGAATAAAGAGGGCGGGGAGATCTCTGGTGTATATACCTGATAATGGTGCAGTGTGACTTCCTGTGTGGAATCCTGGGAATAAAGAGGGCGGGGAGATCTCTGGTGTATATACCTGATAATGGTGTGACTTCCTGTGTGGAGTCCTGGGAATAAAGAGGGCGGGGAGATCTCTGGTGTATATACCTGATAATGGTGTGACTTCCTGTGTGGAGTCCTGGGAATAAAGAGGGCGGGGAGATCTCTGGTGTATATACCTGATAATGGTGTGACTTCCTGTGTGGAGTCCTGGGAATAAAGAGGGCGGGGAGATCTCTGGTGTATATACCTGATAATGGTGCAGTGTGACTTCCTGTGTGGAATCCTGGGAATAAAGAGGGCGGGGAGATCTCTGGTGTATATACCTGATAATGGTGTGACTTCCTGTGTGGAGTCCTGGGAATAAAGAGGGCGGGGAGATCTCTGGTGTATATACCTGATAATGGTGTGACTTCCTGTGTGGAGTCCTGGGAATAAAGAGGGCGGGGAGATCTCTGGTGTATATACCTGATAATGGTGCGGTATGACTTCCTGTGTGGAGTCCTGGGAATAAAGAGGGCGGGGAGATCTCTGGTGTATATACCTGATAATTGTGCAGTGTGACTTCCTGTGTGGAATCCTGGGAATAAAGAGGGCGGGGAGATCTCTGGTGTATATACCTGATAATGGTGCGGTGTGACTTCCTGTGTGGAATCCTGGGAATAAAGAGGGCGGGGAGATCTCTGGTGTATATACCTGATAATGGTGTGGTGTGACTTCCTGTGTGGAATCCTGGGAATAAAGAGGGCGGGGAGATCTCTGGTGTATATACCTGATAATGGTGCGGTGTGACTTCCTGTGTGGAATCCTGGGAATAAAGAGGGCGGGGAGATCTCTGGTGTATATACCTGATAATGGTGCGGTGTGACTTCCTGTGTGGAATCCTGGGAATAATGAGGGCGGGGAGATTTCTCCGAGAAGTTCCTGGATACTTCTGCAGGAAGCGCACACAATGGTTGGTTACATGGTCTTAGTCACATGATGGGAGGGGGGGATCTGGGAGGATCTTACCTGGTGATGGGGGAGGGGCTTGATCTGCCATTATGGCATTCCTATAAAGCTCCGGGTGTCCCTCTAGATACTCCCACTCCTCCATGGACAGATGGATGGTGACCTCATCACACCTTACAGGAACCTGACACACACAGTAGGACACAATCACTCTCTATACAGACCCCTGAGGCCTGATCATGTCCCAGAATTCCCTGAATCACCCACCTCTCCGGTCAGCAGCTCGGTGATCTTGTCTGTGACCTTCAAAATCTTCTGCATGGTGCGTTTCTCCGGGGTCGGGGAGGGAGGCGGAGACATTGCGATCGTTAAATGGTCGCCAAACTTTATAGGAGGAGCCTGAAAAAAAACAAAATCGAAGTCACATGATGGTCGAGAGAACCCACCTCAGAGGTGTGAGTTAATGCTCCCAGAATCCTCCTCACCTCTCTGGTCAGCAGAAAGATCATCTCCAGGGTGAGGCTCCAGATCTTCTCAGTGATGCGACTCCAGTCCTCCTCCATCTTGGGAGTTTTGTGAGGCGCGTCGGACCTTCTCGGAGCACGCTCCTGTCAATATGTCAGTGTTATAGATTATATAGTGTTATATCCTATAGTCTTATATATATATATATATATATGAAGGTCTGGGCCTGAATCGCTCCCATCAATAGCTTTGTGTTGTGCTGGGACAGTGGACGTTTCGGCTCCTACTAAGGGTTTTGCGTCTGTGCCCCGGAGGCATCTTGATGTGGGATGCCCCAATGTGTGAACGCCCCCAAGTCGTATTCACTCACCTTTCCCCGGTCCAGCGGGGCAAGTGTGGGCTCTAGGCCAATCAAAGGCGTTTGCTGTGACTTTGTAAGCCATCAAACAGCTCTGATGTTCTTCAATGGGGATGGCAAGCGGCCTATCTGAATGGACAGGAGCATGCACACAGCCACACATGGCAACCAAGAGCTGACCCATCTACCTACCTACCTGCCCACCCACCTGCCTACTGACCCAGCTACTACTACTGACCCACCCATGCACCTACCAACTTGCCCACTTAACTGCCTACTGGCCTAACGACCTGCCTACGGACTCATCCACCTACTTGCCGACTGACCCACCCACCTACCTACTGGCCTAACTACCTAGCCACATATCTACCTGCCTGTCTACTGACTCACCCATCCTATCTTCCCACTGACCCACCTACCTACCTGCCAACCAACCTCCCCACATATCTACCTGCCTTCCTACTGACTGACCTATCCTATTTTCCGACGGACCTACCTACCTACCAACCCACCTCCCTACTGGCCTAACTACCTAGCCACATGTCTACCTACCTGCCTACCTACTGACTCACCCATCCCATCTTCCCACTGACCCACCTACCTACCTGCCAGCCCGCCTCCCTACTGGCCCAACTAGCCACATATCTACCTGCCTGTCTACTGACTCACCCATCCCATCTTCCCACTGACCCACCTACCTACCTGCCAGCCCACCTCCCTACTGGCCTAACTACCTAGCCACATATCTACCTGCCTGTCTACTGACTCACCCATCCTATCTGCCCACTGAACTACCTACCTGCCAATCCACCCCCCTACTGGCCTAACTACATAGCCACATATCTACCCGCCTTCCTACCGACTCACCCATCCTATCTGCCCACTGACCCACCCACCTACCTACTGGCCTAACTACCTAGCCACATATCTACCCACCTTCCTACCGATTCACCCATCCGATCTTCCCACTGACCCACCTACCTACATATCTACCTGCCTTCCTACTGACTGACCTATCCTATTTTCCCACGGACCTACCTACCTACCAACCCACCTCCCTACTGGCCTAACTACCTAGCCACATATCTACCTACCTGCCTACCGACTCACCCATCCTATCTGCCCACTGAACCACCTACCTACCTGCCAATCCACCTCCCTACTGGCCTAACTACCTAGCCACATATCTACCTGCCTTCTACTGACCCACCCAAGCACCTACCTACTTGCCCACTTACCTGCCTGCTGGCTAACTAGCTAGCCACATATCTACCTGCCTTCTACTGACCCACCCAAGCACCTACCTACTTGCCCACTTACCTGCCTGCTGGCTAACTAGCTAGCCACATATCTACCTGCCTTCTACTGACCCACCCAAGCACCTACCTACTTGCCCACTTACCTGCCTGCTGGCTAACTAGCTAGCCACATATCTACCTGCCTTCTACTGACCCACCCAAGCACCTACCTACTTGCCCACTTACCTGCCTGCTGGCTAACTACCTAGCCACATATCTACCTGCCTTCTACTGACCCACCCAAGCACCTACCTACTTGCCCACTTACCTGCCTGCCGGCTAACTAGCTAGCCACATATCTATGCATTATTGGGAGTGTGTGCAGGAGTGGCGGCATGCACTTCTAGGGGTGATGGTCCAGGCTTCAGTGTCGCCTAGCAAGAGGGAAGGAGCACAGCCAGGGTGTCTGAAATTACCTTCTCAAGCTCTTACAGACCCCGCCCATTATGCTGATTATGCCGCATCACAGGTTCAAGGGCCACACCCACTTGGTTCAAAGAGAAATCATGTGGTAAAACTGTAAACCCCGAACGGCCATTTCTTCTTCAATTTAAAAAGCAAAAACAGTTTAAGACAGTGCCAAAGGCAGCCCGACACAATGGTGTAACGATTACCTTTACCTGAAATATCACTTTAAAGTGGACCAAAACCCACGCCCCAACAGCCCTGGAACTTATAAGAATCCAGGGCCGCTAGAGCCCCTCCTCCCGGGGCATCCATAATCGGGATGCCCCGCTGTGTGAAACCCCCAGGTCGCCGGGAACTCACCTTATCTCCCAGTCCAATCAGGGGCCGCATCCCCGCTATCCCTTTAGAAGGGTACGTACCTGTGCCAGGCATTGCAAATACAATCAGAGCCCTTTGCTGCACCACGTAGTCAAGGCAAAGGGCTCTGATTGTTTTCCAATGGAGAGCGCGCGCTGCCGCATCCCCTGCGACGCACTCTTGTCCCGGCCATTCAGACAGGCTGGGAAGGGAGTGCGCACGGCGCCGGGAATATGGCAGTGCGCTCTCCCCTTTAAATTCAATCAGAGCCTTTGAATTCAATCAATCCCCATTGAACTCAGAGGAACTGGGAAAGGTGAGTTTTAGTGGGTGAACTGGGGGGTTGGGTTCACACAGCGGGGCATTCCAAATCCGGATGTCTCGGGGGAGCACAGAACAAAACCCGGGACAGTCATATTCCCGACTTTTGTTCCTCTTTAAACCGGACCTTCACCATGATTTAAAGAAAATCCCAAAACCTTAAATGATTCCCCAGTATCTAAAATTGATAGATAAGTTTTTAGTCACTTGCTTATTATTCTTTCCCCCACTGGGCTGCAACTCTGTTCAGGACTCTAGGATACGGGCGCCGCCATCTTGACTCATAAGCATCACACATACTGAGAAGTACTGGAGAGCGGGATAAAGTACAGAGGGGCGGGGTTATAGCTGTGCTTTGCGCAGAAAGAGCAGAGCTGGGGTCAGGGAAAGGACAACAATCCCAGAATGCAGAGCAACACAGTCAGAAGACACTTCCTGTTTGCAGGCTGCCTGATGCTCCATGGGACGCCATCTTGGATGTTTAAAGGCTCATAACATACAGTAGATGCAGGTAGAATGATTTTTAATGTGGGCAATCTGTATGTACAGGGTGTGGGAAACATATAAGATAGGCTCTTATTCAGGGTGAGGGTCTGGATTAATGTGAGCAATCTGTATGTACAGGGTGGGAAACATATAAGATAGGCTCTTATTCAGGGTGAAGGTCCGGATTAATGTGAGCAATCTGTATGTACAGGGTGTGGGAAACATATAAGAAAGGCTCTTATTCAGGGTGAGGGTCTGGATTAATGTGAGCAATCTGTATGTACAGAGTGGGGGAAACATATAAGATAGGCTCTTATTCAGGGTGAAGGTCTGGATTAATGTGAGCAATCTGTATGTACAGGGGGGAAACATATAAGATAGGCTCTTATTCAGGGTGAAGGTCCGGATTAATGTGGGCAATCTGTATGTACGGGGGGGGGGGCATATAAGATAGGCTCTTATTCAGGGTGAAGATCCGGATTAATGTGAGCAATCTGTATGTACAGCGTGTGGGAAACATATAAGATAGGCTCTTATTCAGGGTGAAGGTCCGGATTAATGTGAGCAATCTGTATGTACGGGGGGGGGGGGGGACATATAAGATAGGCTCTTATTCAGGGTGAAGGTCCGGATTAATGTGGGCAATCTGTATGTACAGGGTGTGGGAAACATATAAGATAGGCTCTTATTCAGGGTGAGGGTCCGGATTAATGTGAGCAATCTGTATGTACAGCGTGTGGGAAACATATAAGATAGGCTCTTATTCAGGGTGAGGGTCCGGATTAATGTGGGCAATCTGTATGTACAGGGTGTGGGAAACATATAAGATAGGCTCTTTTTTAAGGTGAAGGTCCGCTTTAAAGCAGATGGAAACTGCTGTAACGCTGGACCTAGAGTCTAAAATACTTTAAAGTGGACCAAAACTGAGCCCGATGGGCCCGGGAATCTATAAGATGCCGCGCTGTGTGGAAGCCCCCAGGTCTCCCCATACACTTACCTTCATTCCCGGTCCAACGGCGCATGTGTGAGCCACAACGGCACCCCCCGTATCCCTGTATCAGGGCGCCTGCCTGGACCGAGCACTGGTGACTGGCCGCTCCCTTTTAGAGGCAAGCGGTGGAGGTGAATGCGCCGTAGGCCCGGGAAGAGGTGAGTCTGATTTGGCGATCTGGGGGGTGTCACACAGCGGCTGAATCCCCCCAAATCAGCAATCCCCACTGACGCTGCTAAATCCACCATTGGAACCCAGGGGAGGTTACTAGGTGAGTCCTGGGCCTAATCATGGAGGGCATCCCAAATCAGGATAACTTCCAGAAGGAAAAGGGAGGTGAGGTTAGTTTCCTGTCCCCCATCAGATGGAGCTCTGCTAGGAGAAGGTGAGTATCTCTCTATTGCAGGGCTCACTGATGGTATTAGGGGAGACGTGCAGTAGTTTCCTGTCCCCCATCAGATGGAGCTGTACTAGGAATAGGTGAGTATCTCTCTAATACAGAGCTCACTGATGGTGTGAGGGGGAGGTGCAGTCGTTTCCTGTCCCCCCATCAGATGGAGCTCTGCTAGGAGAAGGTGAGTATCTCCCTAATGCAGGGCTCACTGATGGTGTGAGGGGGAGGTGCAGTAGTTTCCTGTCCCCCATCAGATGGAGCTCTGCTAGGAAAAGGTGAGTATCTCTCTAATACAGGGCTCACTGATGGTGTGAGGGGGAGGTGCAGCAGTTTCCTGTCCCCCATCAGATGGAGCACTGCTAGGAATAGGTGAGTATCTCTCTAATGCAAGGGTCTCTTGATGGTATGAGGGGGAGGTGCAGTAGTTCCCTGTCCCCCATCAGATGGAGCTGTGCGAGAAAAAGGTGAGTATCCCTCTAATGCAAGGCTCACTGATGGTGTGAGGGTAGTTTCCTGTCCCCCATCAGGAGAAGGATGGGGTAGGGAGAGAGAGGCCAGGAAGGGGTTAATTGCCACACAACCTAATAACAGGATGTCACAGGAGACACAGGAGGGGTTAAATGTCCGCCACCCTCTTACCTGCCGCCGCTACACAGAGACAATCGGCTTGTGGCCACTTCCTCCCCGCGCTCCTCCCCTGTCCCCTGCTGGGCGCCGCCGCCATTTTACTACGGACACAAAGGGGAGCGCCATACGCAACGGCAGCCCAGAGGGCGGCATAGGGGTGGCGGGTTGTCTGTCTTCATCAATCCGAACCTAGAACAAAACCCGGCATTACCGCGTCCTCCATGTGCCGCCGCTTTGACACGATGCGAAAAAGTGTCTCTAGTGAAGCAGCGACGGCGGCCATTTTCTTGTAGACCATCATTTCCCTACGTTATGGAATGCTACAAGAAAAAGTCCGGAGCCGCTACACGGGTGACACGTTCCCCCTTTGTACTAGTACAGCAGTAAAACGGGTCGTATAACGCTTCTAACGCATTCCCTAAGGTAGATAAATGGCATTTTGGTGTGGGCTTCGAGCTACAACAACATGGCCGCCGCTCCGGCACTGAGGAGGGAGCAGATTGGATGGGGCGGAGCTCCGCGTCATATGTCAAAGGTTGCTATGACAACAAGGTCCATGTATCGCATCTGGGTCTCTCTGTGGGAGAGGAGACATTAACCCTTTTGCTGCCAAAACAGAGACTGTCACCTTAAACCGAACCTTCACCATGATTTAATGAAAAGCCCAAACCCTTAAAAAACGATTCCCCAGCATCTAACATTAATATATTTTAAGCTTTTAGTCACTTACATATTATTCTTTCCCCCACTGGGCTGCAACTCTGTTCAGGACTCTAGGATACGGGTGCCGCCATCTTGACTCAGAAGCACCACACTTACTGAGGAGAGGAGAGTGGGATAAAGTACAGGGGGCGGGTTATAGCTGTGCTTTGCTCAGACAGAGCAGAGCTGGGGTCAGGAAAAGGTCAGGGGGGGACATATAAGATAGGCTCTTATTCAGGGTGAGGGTCCGGATTAATGTTGGCAATCTGTATGTACAGGGGGGGGGAAACATATAAGATAGGCTCTTATTCAGGGTGAGGGTCCAGATTAATGTGAGCAATCTGTATGTACAGGGTGTGGGAAACATATAAGATAGGCTCTTATTCAGGGTGAGGGTCCAGATTAATGTGAGCAATCTGTATGTACAGGGTGTGGGAAACATATAAGATAGGCTCTTATTCAGGGTGAAGGTCTGGATTAATGTGAGCAATCTGTATGTACAGGGGGGCACATACAAGATAGGCTCTTATTCAGGGTGAAGGTCCGGATTAATGTGAGAAATCTGTATGTACAGGGTGTGGGAAACATATAAGATAGGCTCTTATTCAGGGTGAGGGTCCGGATTAATGTGGGCAATCTGTATGTACAGGGGGGGAAACATATAAGATAGGCTCTTATTCTGGGTGAAGGTCTGGATTAATGTGGGCAATCTGTATGTACAGAGTGGGGGAACATATAAGATAGGCTCTTATTAAGGGTGAGGGCCTGGATTAATGTGGGCAATCTGTATGTACAGGGTGGGGGAAACATATAAGATAGGCTCTTATTCAGGATGAAGGTCCGGATTAATGTGAGCAATTTGTATGTACAGGGGGGAAACATATAAGATAGGCTCTTATTCAGGGTGAGGGTCTGGATTAATGTGGGCAATCTGTATGTACAGGGGGGGGGGGACATATACGATAGGCTCTTATTCAGGGCGAAGGTCCGGATTAATGTGGGCAATCTGTATGTAAAGGGTGTGGGAAACATACAAGATAGGCTCTTATTCTGGGTGAAGGTCCGGATTAATGTGGGCAATCTGTATGTACAGGGTGTGGGAAACATACAAGATAGGCTCTTATTCTGGGTGAAGGTCTGGATTTATGTGGGCAATCTGTATGTACAGGGTGTGGGAAACATACAAGATAGGCTCTTATTCTGGGTGAAGGTCCGGATTAATGTGGGCAATCTGTATGTACAGGGTGTGGGAAACATATAAGATAGGCTCTTATTCTGGGTGAAGGTCTGGATTTATGTGGGCAATCTGTATGTACAGGGTGTCGCTCAGACGTGCATAGCTCAGCGGCTCTGAACGCACTGATTGGTGGGGATGAGGTGAGTTTCCTCAGGGAATCTGGGGGGTTTCACATAGCGGGGTGCCCCGGGGAAAAGGACCAAAACCCAGGATAGTCAAAATCCTGGGCTTTGGTCCACTTTAAAAAATGACAACCAAGACATTTCTTGTTAAGGCGCAGCCGAAAAAAAACAATATATAATTGTCCTGGGAAATCCCTTCAAAAATCACAGTTGAACATGTGTAGCACAAAATGCCTGCAATAGAGGGTGACACATACTGTAGGTAGCCTGGCACTTAGGGTTGAGGGTTAAGCCCCCCTCCTCACAATCTCATGCTGGGGGCAATTAGTGGCTAAAAGGAAGATAAGAGCCAAAAAAAGATTTCATTTCCCCTGAATTTCTGAGAATGATGTCATCCCAATCTTCCGGTATAAAAGCCCGCTGATCAGTGGAGGGCAGGTGGAGTGGCAGGGGACTTCAATCCTATGCTCCCCCACCCGGCTTCCACCGATCACTAATGGCTGTCAGGATCAGCGGTAATTGGCACGGGACACAGAGAGGTGTAGGATCACTGCTGTGTGGTGAACTTCTGAGGGATCCATGAGACCCCTATACCAGTTCACAAGGCAAGAGGGGCTGGTAAGTCACCTGCAGCTAGTGGGTGACTTGCATTAACACCCGGCTCCCCATTACCTGCAGAAGAGCCCATGAAGGATGGGGCCACCCAGGCTGGCTCCTGTGCCCTGGTCTACAAGCCCCCAAACATAGTGCCTGGGCTGGTTTTACTAGGAAGGGGGGGGGACCCCACACCATTTTATTTTTATTTTGGGGGGGTTTAACCAGCTCAAATCAGCTTAGGAAATATGGCATGTCCCAAAATATGCCTGTAAATATTAGTGGGCACAGCCTTACTCAAATCAAAAACAATCAAGCGTGCTCCGGGGTCTGTGCCAATATTGGAAACACATATAGACAATAGGCACAATAAACCCAATTAGACGGGCACAGCTTATCTATAGATATTATAGTGGACCAACACCCAGGATTTTCACTATCCTGGGTGTTGGTCCACTTCAGCGGGGCATCCGAGATCAGGATGTGTGAAACCCCCCCAAAAGCCCCAAAAACGTACCTTTGTGGCAACGGACAAGCGACGGATAAGCCGCCTCCCGCGCGTCCCTCTTACAGGGCGCGCGCCCGCACCGGCCATTCACAAACGGCCGGCGCGGGCACGCGCACTGCTAGAGGGACGCGCGGGAGGCGGCGGCGGCGGCGGCTGATCCGTCGCCAAAAAGGTAAGGTTTTTTTGGGGCTTTTGGGGGGGTCCCTCACCGCGGGACATCCTGATCTCGGATGCCCCGCGGTGAGGGAGGTGATCGGCCCGGGAATCTTATAGATTCCGGGGCTGATCACCCCTGGGTGTTGGTCCACTTTAATAATCTGAGGAAGCTTGCAAAAGCGGAACGCGTGAGATTGTTGGATTGCCACAGACCCCCGGTTATTGCAGAGATGGCCATAAAGGGACAGGAATTATACTTTTTGCTTTTTCCTTTGTTTGTTTGATATACTCCTTATGTTCTCATGTGCAAGCCATCTTATACCACCAAGACTGATTGAAGGCGGTAATATCACAGCACGCACTTTATATATAGAGTTAGTTTATAGATTATGGGTGAATTTTGATAGTCTATTTATAGTTTGCAGCATTTATTAGGCTTTTTCATCACATATGTAGAAGATTTATTTATATATTGATTGCAATTTAAATTAGCACAAGCACTTTTGGTCATCTTGGCAAATTAATTGTATATTTATAGGTTATTAAGGATTATTATGGATAGGATTATTTATTAGACTTACAACTATTATGTTGTTCTGTCTGGTTTAGTACTGTACCCGTGGCTTAGAGATATTGGATGGTCTTAGGAGCCTGTTTTAAAGTGGACCAACACCCAGGATTTTGACTATCCTGGGTGTTGGTCCACTTAGGTGGGGCACCCCGATCGGGGGTGCCCCGCTGTCTGAAACCCCCCCGATCGCCGCAAAAACTCACCTCTCCCCGCTCCCACGTGACCTCGTCCGGCCAATGACAGTGCTCAGAGCAGCTCTGGTATGCGCGTCCAAAGCCGCTTGGACGCGCATACCAGAGCGCTGTCATTGGCTGCGTCTCTCGCTTCCCTCTAACAGGGAGCGCTCCTGCGCCGGCCATTCACAAAACGGCCGGCGCGGGAGCGCGCCCTGCTAGAGGGAAGCGAGAGACGCGGCCGCGTCGCGCGCATGCGCCATTGGATCGCCGGTAAGGTGAGGATTGTGGGCCTCCTGGGGGGTTCCTTCCCGCGGGACATCCCGATTTCGGATGCCCCGCGGGGAGGGATCTGATCGGTCCGGGAATCTTATAGATTCCTGGGCCGATCCCCCCTGGGTGTTGGTCCACTTTAATATTGTCTGTACATGTTTTTTAACCTCCCTGGCGTTGTGAAATAGACAAATGCAATGGCAACGAAAGCGTTACCATTGCATTTGTCTCTGACACACGGCTCCGCCCCCATGAGCCTCTGCGGCTCACAGAGACGGAACCCGGAAGCGGAGACGGACGCCGCTGCCGCGGCTCTCACCTGTGATCGCGGCGGAGACATCGCTGGATCGCAGGGAGAAGGTAAGGAGGCTGCGCCGCCCGCTCTTGCTCCCAGATCGATCCCGAGCGTGACTCGGGGTTACCGCCACTTACAGCGCAAATGAACCCCGAGTCACGCTCGGGATCGCCGCCAAGGGGGTTAATGATTTTTTTTCTATTTGGAACCTTAATTATTAATATCTATAAGTAAGCCGTGCCCGTCTACTTGGGTTTTATGTGCCTATTGTCTATATGTGTTTCCAAAATATGCCTGCCGCACTTCTTAATGCAATCTTGGAATCTGTTTTGTGCAATTCCATCACAATATGGTTGGGGGAGGCATCTAGGAAACAAATGACGGACTCCAAATTCAATGCATCACCAGTGACACTGAAAGGATATTCAGAGTAAACCATTGGATGAAAACCGCTTCAAGATGAAACTTAATCCGGACCTTCACCCTGAATAAGAGCCTATGTTATATGTTTCCCACACCCTGTACATACAGATTGCTCACATTAATGCGGACCCTCACCCTGAATAAGAGCCTGTCTTATATGTTTCCCACACCCTGTACATACAGATTGCTCACATTAATCCGGACCTTCACCCTGAATAAGAGCCTATCTTATATGTTTCCCACACCCTGTACATACAGATTGCCCACATTAATCCGGACCTTCACCCTGAATAAGAGCCTATCTTATATGTTTCCCACACCCTGTACATACAGATTGCTCACATTAATCCGGACCTTCACCCTGAATAAGAGCCTATCTTATATGTTTCCCCCCTGTACATACAGATTGCTCACATTAATCTGGACCTTCACCCTGAATAAGAGCCTATCTTATATGTTTCCCCCCTGTACATACAGATTGCTCACATTAATCCGGACCTTTACCCTGAATAAGAGCCTATCTTGTATGTTTCCACCCCCCTGTACATACAGATTGCCCACATTAATCCGAAACTTCACCCTGAATAAGAGCCTATCTTATATGTTTCCCCTCTGTACATACAGATTGCTCACATTAATCCGGACCTTCACCCGGAATAAGAGCCTATCTTGTATGTTTCCACCCCCTTGTACATACAGATTGCCCACATTAATCCGGAACTTCACCCTGAATAAGAGCCTATCCTTTATGTTCCCCCCTGTACATACAGATTGCATTGCTCACATTAATCCGGACCTTCGCCCTGAATGTTTCCCCCTGTACATTTGTTTCGGAGTGTGACCATGCACATCTGGGGATGCATGCATGTGCATTTTGGAGCGCACGCATGTGTTTGGGAATGTACATGTGCATGTGGGAGTGTGTGAATGTGCGTTTGGGAGTGCACACACGTGCGTGTAGGAGTGTCTGCATATGCGTATGTCTGTGCATGAATGTGCATCTTGGAGTGCACGCATGTGTTTGGGAGTACAGGGGTCCACACGTGTGTCTGGGAGTGCGCACATTGGGGAGTGTGTGCTTGTGTTTGGGAGTGTAGCATACCCCCCAACTGTCCCGATTTTCCTGGGACTGCCCCGATTTTTATTACCTGGTCCCGCGCCCTGCGGCACTTGCTCTTGTCCCGCGCCGTCATGTCCCATGCCGTTACACAGGAGGGAAATGGCCACACTGGTGAGTGTATTTGTCTGTGTGTGTGTTTGTGTCTGTGTGTCTGTCTGCGTGTTTGTGTCTATGTATGTGTGTCTGTGTGTTTGTCTGTGTGTGTGTGTTTGTGTCTATGTGTGTGTGTGTTTGTATCTATCTGTGTGTCTATGTATGTGTATTTGTGTCTATGTGTGTGTGTGTGTTTGTGTCTGTGTGTATGTGTCTGTCTGCGTGTTTGTGTCTATGTGCGTGTTTGTGTCTGAGTGTGTGTGTGTCTGTCTGCGTGTTTGTGTCTATGTGTGTGTTTGTCTCTGTGTGTGTGTTTGTGTCTATGTGTGTGTTTGTGTCTATGTGTGTGTGTGTGTGTTTGTATCTGTGTGTCTATGTATGTGTATTTGTGTCTGTCTGCGTGTTTGTGTCTATGTGTGTGTGTGTTTGTCTGTGTGTTTGTGTCTATGTGTGTGTGTGTTTGTCTGTGTGTTTGTGTCTATGTGTGTGTTTGTCTATGTATGTGCATTTGTGTCTGTCTATGTGTGTGTGTCTGTCTGCGTGTTTGTGTCTATGTGTGTGTGTGTCTATGTGCGTGTTTGTGTCTGAGTGTTTGTGTCTATGTGTGTGTTTGTGTCTGTGTGTGTGTCTATGTGTGTGTGTGTGTTTGTATCTATCTGTGTGTCTTTTTATGTGTATTTGTGTCTGTCTATGTGTGTGTGTCTGTCTGCGTGTTTGTGTCTATGTGTGTGTGTGTGTTTGTATCTATCTGTGTGTCTATTTATGTGTATTTGTGTCTGTCTATGTGTGTGTGTCTGTCTGCGTGTTTGTGTCTATGTGTGTGTGTGTTTGTGTCTATCTGTGTGTCTATGTGTTTGTGTCTGTGTGCGTGTATGTATCTGTGTATGTGTCGCCCCTAACTGGTTGTCTAACGAGGGATGCCCTATTTAATTCTTAGGTGGTGTTTGCCTTTAAGGGTGTGGCTGAGGGCGTGGCTTCTTTTGTCCCTCTTTACAGTGTGCGCATGTGGATCTGGGATTGTGCACATGTGTATGGGAGTACGTGCAGAAGCACAGGAGCAGGCCTGGAGATGGGAGTGAGAGGATGAGATTAGAAAAGATCCTGAGTAGAGAACGTCCAGCGCAGAACTGTCTCTGCAGATCAGTAAGTAGAATAACTGAGAATATGGGACTGAGGGAGCCTCGTGGGTTGAGGTTAGAATCCTACAGGGCCAGATCACCCCCTTACATGCCCTAGAATGTTCAAGAGGTAGAGGAAGCGTCAGCGAGATGTCTCCATGCCCCCCAAGTGTCCCTGATTTGGAGGGACTGTCCCTCTTTTGAGTCCATGTCCCTCTTTGTTCTCATTTGTCCCTCTCTGAGGTGTAACATGCAGATCGGCAGCAATAAATGATTCATTTGCCTATTTAAAGTGTTTCTATTGCTGTAACTGTTACATCCTATCTCCTACCTATCCCTTCAACGAGGGGGCGTGGCCTAATTTATAAATTGTCCCTCTTTATCCTTAAGTGTTAGGAGGTATGTCTCTCCATCTGTGGGGTCTTAACCCAGGCAGCAGCCCCCCTTCCCCCCCCCCCCAGCCTTAGGGGTTAATGTTTAGTGCAAAGGAAAGGGTTAATTGAGGACACAATCTTTCTGTGCTCCTCCTAGTGCAGCTGAGAGCGGCGGCCATCGTGTTGTAGCCTCAGACAGGACTGCCCATGCGCGGACAGCAGGCACGCGCCTCATAGCCTCAGACAGGACTGCCCATGCGCGGACAGCAGGCACGCGCGTCATAGCCTCAGACAGCAGGCGCGCGAGCGCGTCATCTCATTTATAACGTGCAATATAGATATCACCGGCTTCCGCTATTATACACACATCATAAATTCACCACAGATTACATTTGTTTTTAGAAATTTTAGGAACGAGATGAAGATGCGAAGGTAGGCTCCAAAAAGATGGCCGCCGCCCCTCCAGCACTGAGGACAGTTTGCTGCCTGGGGCGGGGTTGGCACAGCACGGAAAGCAGACACCAGGGGAGGCGAGGATACGGAAGGAATTGTTATATCTCGGAGATATGGTGACACCAAACATGATAGGTATGGACTGGTCTGAAAGAAAGGGGCGGGAGACATCTTCTGCTCTTCTTCCACCCCTTGTTTTTTTGCCTTATTTGCCCCCTCTCCTGCCCCTCTTCATGTCCTTCCTATCTCCTCTTGCCCCTTCCTGGCTCTCTTCTGCCCCTTCTGTGCCCTTATTAAAGTGGAACATATCCCACCGGCGGCTGACCTGGACTCAAAAGCCTTCAGAGCCGGCCTCTGGCTTTTCCCAAATCGCTGCGTGAAACCCCCCAGCGTATAAAATACTCACCGCCCCCCAGGCGCATGCTCTGATTGTTTACAATGCAGAGCTGGGGCCCCTCCATTGATTTCAGTGAAGTATCCTTGCTAATCCTCTGCCTGACTTGCCCCTCTCCTGTCCCCTAATGTTCTTCTACTGCTCCTCCTGCCCCTCCCCACTACTTGCTAAACTTTTACCCCATCTGCTACCCTCTCGCTCCACTTTTACTCCCTTCTTTCCCACCTTGTTACCCTTCTGTGTCATTTTTACCCCCCACTGCCCCCTTTGCCCCCTGTTTTTTCTATTTCTCTTTTTTCCTTTCTCTCTCTTCTTTATCTTTTTTGCTTTCCCTCTCTTTTCTCTCTTTTTTGCTTTTCTATCTCTTTTTTGCTCTTTTCTCTCTTTCTTCTTTCTCCATTTTTTCTCTCCTCTCTATCCCCTTTTTTATCTCTCTCTCTCTTCTCTCTCCCATTTCTTATCTTTCTCTTTTCTCTCTTTCTCTTTTTTCTCTCCCTCTCTTTTTTTTTCTCTTTCACTCTCTCTTTTTTTCTCTCTCTCTCTCCTTTTCTTTTTTTCTCCCATTCTCTTTCTCTAATTTTCTCTCTCTCCTCTTTTTTTCTCTGTTTCTTCTTTTTTTCTCTCTCTCTCTCTCTCTCTCTCTCTCTCTCTCCTTTTTTTCTCTCTCTTCTCTTTTTTTTTTCTTTCTCTTCTTTTTCTTCCTCTCTCTTCTTTTTCTCTTTCTCTTTTTCTCTCTCTCCTTTTCTTCCTCTCTCTTCTTTTTCTCTTTCTCTCTTTCTCTCTCTCCTTTTCTTCCCCTCTCTTCTTTTTCTCTTTCTCTTTTTCTCTCTCTCTCCTTTTCTTCCTCTCTCTTCTTTTTCTCTTTCTCTTTTTCTCTCTCTCTCTCCTTTTCTTCCTCTCTCTTCTTTTTCTCTTTCTCTTTTTCTCTCTTTCTCTCTCTCTCCTTTTCTTCCTCTCTCTTCTTTTTCTCTTTCTCTTTTTCTCTCTTTCTCTCTCTCCTTTTCTTCCTCTCTCTTCTTTTTCTCTTTCTCTTTTTCTCTCTCTCTCTTTTTTCTCGCCCTCTCTTTTTTTTTCTCTTTTTTCTCTCTCTCTTCTTCTTTTTTTCTCACTCTCCTACTCTTTTTTTTTTTTCTCCCATCCTCTCTTTCTCTAATTTTCTCTCTCCTTTTTTTCTCTGTTTCTTCTTTTTTTTTTTCTCTCTCTCTCTCTCTCTTCTTCTCATTTTCTCTCTCCTTTTTTTCTCTGTTTCTTCTTTTTCTCTCTCTCTTCTTCTCATTTTCTCTCTCTTCTTTTTCTCTTTCTCTTTTCTCCCTTTCTCTCTCCGAGTGCGCTGATGAGTTGCCGCGCATGCGCCGTAGGCCTGGGAAGAGGTGAGTCCCGCTCGGCGTTCTGGGCGGTTCACGTAGCGGGGCATCACCGATCGCATGTTCCGGGGGGACATCCTGGTTTTTGGTCCACTTTAAAGTCATGCAGCAGGGAAATATAAAATATAAAGGTACTTCCCTTATGTCCTGCAGACTCTGGTCACTGGGTCCGGGCTTCACAACTCACCTGATCGCTTTATTCTTATTCTCTGCCACTTCCCTTCCAGACCACACCTCTACCATGAGTCACAGAGGGCGTGGCCACACCTCCTCTATTCAGTCCGATGGAGAAAGAGGCGTGCAAGACCCCGCCCACTACCTCCATTGCAAATGAATGGAGAGGGCGTGGCCACACCTCCTCTATTCAGTCCAATGGAGAAAGAGGCGTGCAAGACCCCGCCCACTACCTCCATTGCAAATGAATGGAGAGGGCGTGGCCACACCTCCTCTAGTCAGTCCAATGGAGAAAGAGGCGTGCAAGACCCCGCCCACTACCTCCATTGCAAATGAATGGAGAGGGCGTGGCCACACCTCCTCTATTCAGTCCAATGGAGAAGAAGGCGTGCAAGACCCCACCCACTACCTCCATTGCAAATGAATGGAGAGGGCGTGGCCACACCTCCTCTAGTCAGTCCAATGGAGAAAGAGGCGTGCAAGACTCCGCCCACTACCTCCATTGCAAATGAATGGAGAGGGCGTGGCCACACCTCCTCTATTCAGTCCAATGGAGAAGGAGGCGTGCAAGACCCCGCCCACTACCTCCATTGCAAATGAATGGAGAGGGCGTGGCCACACCTCCTCTATTCAGTCCAATGGAGAAGGAGGCGTGCAAGACCCCGCCCACTACCTCCATTGCAAATGAATGGAGAGGGCGTGGCCACACCTCCTCTAGTCAGTCCAATGGAGAAAGAGGCGTGCAAGACCCCGCCCACTACCTCCATTGCAAATGAATGGAGAGGGCGTGGCCACACCTCCTCTATTCAGTCCAATGGACAAGGAGGCGTGCAAGACCCCGCCCACTACCTCCATTGCAAATGAATGGAGAGGGCGTGGCCACACCTCCTCTATTCAGTCCAATGGAGAAAGAGGCGTGCAAGACCCCGCCCACTACCTCCATTGCAAATGAATGGAGAGGGCGTGGCCACACCTCCTCTATTCAGTCCAATGGAGAAGGAGGCGTGCAAGACCCCACCCACTACCTCCATTGCAAATGAATGGAGAGGGCGTGGCCACACCTCCTCTAGTCAGTCCAATGGAGAAAGAGGCGTGCAAGACCCCGCCCACTACCTCCATTGCAAATGAATGGAGAGGGCGTGGCCACACCTCCTCTATTCAGTCCAATGGAGAAGGAGGCGTGCAAGACCCCGCCCACTACCTCCATTGCAAATGAATGGAGAGGGCGTGGCCACACCTCCTCTATTCAGTCCAATGGAGAAGGAGGCGTGCAAGACCCCGCCCACTACCTCCATTGCAAATGAATGGAGAGGGTGTGGCCACACCTCCTCTATTCCGTCCAATGGAGAAGGAGGCGTGCAAGACCCCGCCCACTACCTCCATTGCAAATGAATGGAGAGGGCGTGGCCACACCTCCTCTATTCAGTCCAATGGAGAAGGAGGCGTGCAAGACCCCGCCCACTACCTCCATTGCAAATGAATGGAGAGGGCGTGGCCACACCTCCTCTATTCAGTCCAATGGAGAAGGAGGCGTGCAAGACCCCGCCCACTACCTCCGTTGCAAATGAATGGAGAGGGCGTGGCCACACCCCGGTGATTGATGGCTAGCTGCGATTAAAGGGATAGCTGGGATGTGGCCGCTGCTTGCGGATGAGCCATTGGACTGGGAAAGAAGGTGAGTTTCCGGGTGACCTGGAGGGATTCACACAATTCTGGATGCTCCTGGGTGGAGACAATTCCCACCTATAACATTACAGGGATGTCGGGTGGGTTTTGGTCCACTTTAGCCCTTTCCCCTCTCCTTACCCTTCTTGGTCCTCTTTTCCGCATTGATCCCCCCCCCCACCACTTGCTCATCTGCCCCATCTCCTACCCCTCCTGCTTCTCTTTTGCCCCCTCTTTCTTTATTAAAGCCCCCGTCCAGGCTTTCTCCCACCTTCTCCCTCTTGGGGAACAGTAAGTAATGAGCTATTTCAAAGCGCCTGAAAATCTCTGATTGTGTTCCAGGCAAAACAGAGTTTCTGAGTTGGGAGGGGTGGGTCATGTTGCTCTGCTGTGGTCAGATACAGTTGTGGGACCACAGTGGCTTGTCATGCTCGCTCACACTGAGAGCACTGAGGGATAAAGTGGCTGGAGGTCCAGGTGGAATAACATTGAAAAATTGGAAAACTTAGGAGCCCTGCTACAGCTTCTAGCCCCCCCCCCCCCCCCCCCCCCGCTGCAGGAAATGGAGGGGAGGCGCATGGGACGGCCATCAGATGAGCTGATTATTGCTGCTGGGTCTAGATTCCCTTTAACCCTTTTCCTGACCCCTCTTGATCTTCTGCCTGACTTGCCCCTCTCCTGCCCCCTATTGTTCCTCTACTGCTCCTCTTTCACCCCATCTCCTACCCTTCTCGCTCCACTTTCATTCCCTTCTCTCCCAACTTTTACCCTCCTGTGTCATTGTTACCCCTCTCCTGCCCCCCTCTTGCTCCTCTTCTGTCCCCACTTTCTCTACTCCCTTGCCCCCTGTTTTTTTCTCTCTCTATTTTTCTCTCTCTTCTTCTTTTCTCTCCTTTTTTTTCTCTCTCTCTTTTCCCTCTCTTCTTTTTTTCTATCTATCTCTCTCTATCTTTATCTTTTTCTTCTCTCTCCTTTTTTCTCTCTCCCTCTCTTTTTATCTTTTTTTGTCTCCATCTTCTTTCTCTATCTCTCTCTTCTTTTTCTCTCTCCTTTTTCTTTCTCTTTTCTCCCTCTCTCTCTCTCTCTTCTCTTTCTCTCTCTTTTTTTCTCTGCCCTTCTCTCTTTTTTTCTTGTTCTCCCTCTCTCTCTCATTTTCTCTCTCATTTTTTCTCTCTCTCGCTCTTCTTTTTCTCTCTCTCTTCTTCTTCCATTTCTCTCTCTCTCTCTCTCTCTTTCTCTCTTTCTCTCTCTCTCTCTCTTTTTTTCTTCTTCTCCTTCTCTCTCTCTCTCTCTTTTTTTTCTCTCTCTTCTTCTCCTCTTTCTCTCTCTCTCTCTCTCTTTTTTTTCCTTTTTTCTCTCCCTCTCTTTCTCTCTCTCGCTCTTCTTTTTCTCTCTTTTTCTCTCTCTTCTTCTTCCATTTCTCTCTCTCTCTCTATATCTCTCTCTCTCTCTCTCTTTCTCTCTCTTTTTTTTTTCTTTCTCTCTCTCTCTTTTTCCTCTTCTCCTTCTCTCTCTCTCTCTCTCTCTCTCTCTTTTTTTCTCTCTCTTCTTCTCCTCTTTCTCTCTCTCTTTCTCTTTTTTCCTTTTTTCTCTCTCTCTCTTTCTCTCTCTCTCTTTTTCCTCTTCTCCTTCTCTCTCTTTCTCTCTTTTCTCTCTCTTCTCCTCTTTCTCTCTCTCTTTCTCTTTTTTCCTTTTTTCTCTCTCTCTCTCCCCCCCTCCCCCCCTCTCTTATCCTAAAGCTCTCCTCTTTATTCCCAGACTCTGAAGATCTCATACCAAGAAATGTGAAAACTGAGGAGGAAGAAGAAGAAGATGAAGAAGAAGAGATAGTGAAGATTAAAGTGGAAGAAATTGATCTACAGATCAGCTCAGGTGAGTACTAAACCTCATATACAAAGTATTCCCCTGCCTATATATAGTCTGTCCTGTCGGTGCCTCAGGTGAGTACTAAACCTTTCTCGTATATCGCAGACCCCGGAGACGCCACAGGGGGAAATATAAAATCCGAGGAGGAAACATCTGTCAGGAATAAGGAAGAGGAATTTCCTCAACAGATCAGCCCAGGTCAGTAATAAACCTTCTATTATTAATAATAATATTATTATTTATTTATATAGCGCTGTACACATTAGTAATTACAGGAAGGGTAGAAGCATACAGCACATAGACTGTTACAGATGCAGTGTTTACAGTGAATATTCTGAATACGAGAGAGAGCCCCGCCCCCGAGGAGCTTACATTCTAAAGGATGAGGGGTGGAGACGAGGGGGAAGGATCACACACAGTCAGTATTGAGGTTTGTGGCATGTGCTCTGTAGAGAATTGCCTAAGCCAGACTATATGCTTGTCTGAATAAGTGAGTTTTAAGGGCACCTTTGAAGGTTTTGAGGGTTGTGGAGTGGCGGATTGGGCGGGGGAGGGCATTCCAGCAGATAGGAGTAGCATGTGAGAATTCCTGGAGGAGGTGGAAGGTTTCTATGGAAGGTTTTCCTTGCCTTAAAGAGTCTTTTTTTTTTTTTGTAAGATCAAAAAAAATAAACTGTCTACAGTGATGATTGAAACGTTTTTCCTGACACTCGTTTGTTGTCTGATACACAACACTAATACTAATTCACATACACTCTGACCATTGGGCTCCGTTGACTGTTTTCTGAATCCCCCCCCCCCCATGCCACTCTACCCTAGCGCTGAAGCACGGGGGGGGGATGGGGAGGGTTCACACGCACAAAAAACACTGTCAGGATCGGGGTTGCAACCTATAATAATAGGAATAAGTCCAACAGATTCTTAAAGTGGACCAAAACCCAGGATTTGGACTATCCTGGATTTTGATCTTTGCCCCCGGGGCATTCCCCACTGTGTGAAACCCACCAAAATGCAAGAGAGGGAGGCACGCCCATATCAAAATCAATGTCAAATACCAAACAACATATATCGGCAGCGGGTGGCATCACTTGCCGTGGGTTCGTCGGACAGGTAAGAACTGTGGGCGAACGGCTGGGTTTCAACTTTCCCGGGTTTTGTTCCACTCCCCCGGGGCATCCTGAATCAGAATGCCACAATACATGAAACTCCCCCAGAACGCCGCCATTTACTAACCTCTTTCTTGTTCCAACGGCCCATGTGCGGGCTGTCATCCAATTAGAGCCATCTGCTGCGACTATGTCACATGCGCCACTGGAACGAGGAAGAGGTGAGTGAATAGCAGTGTTCTGGGGGTTTTACACAGTGGGGCATCCAAATTTGGGATACCGTTTGTACCCTCTGCTGGGGGTTCGAAACCCTCTGTTGCCAGATGAGGAGATCTCCAAAGTGGACAAACAGGACACAGAAATTGGGTGGAAGAGGACAAGTACCTCTAATACCATTATGGAAAGTCAGCAGCGCTTTGCATCACAGGGGATGAGTTATCTGCTGACTGGTCATAATGCTTGGTTTCTGATTTTGCCTTAAACCTGGGGCATCCCAAATGTGTGAACCCCCCCTCCCACAGCACCACAAAACTCACCTGCTTTCTGGCTCCTTCACCGATGTAAACATCAAGCACCCATGTCCCATGCATCTTTGGGCTGTGAGCACCTTTACTTGTTGGACATCCCTTTCTTACATGTCTCTAGCCAGCCTTTGGCTTGTTGGACATCCCTTTTGTACATGGCTCTATCTAGTGTTTGACTTGTTGGACATCCCTTTCATACATGGCTCTATCTAGCCTTTGGCTTGGTGGACATCTTTCGTACGTGGCTCTATCGAGCCTTTGACTTGTTGGACACCCTTTCATACATGGCTCTATCTAGCCTTTGACTTGTTTGACATCCCTTTCGTACATGGCTCTATCTAGCCTCTGACTTGTTGGACATCCCTTTCGTACATGGCTCTATCTAGCCTCTGACTTGTTGGACATCCCTTTCTTACATGGCTCTATCTAGCCTCTGACTTGTTGGACATCTCTTTTGTACATGGCTCTATCTAGCCTCTGACTTGTTGGACATCTCTTTTGTACATGGCTCTATCTAGCCTCTGACTTGTTGGACATCTTTTTCGTACATGGCTCTATGTAGCCTTTGACTTGTTGGACATCCCTTTTGTACATGGCTCTATCCAGCCTTTGACTTGTTGGACATCCCTTTTGTACATGGCTCTAGCTAGCCTTTGACTTGTTGGACATCTCTTTTGTACATGGCTCTATCTAGCCTCTGACTTGTTGGACATCTCTTTCGTACATGGCTCTAGCTAGCCTTTGACTTGTTGGACATCCCTTTCGTACATGGCTCTAGCTAGCCTTTGACTTGTTGGACATCCCTTTCGTACATGGCTCTAGCTAGCCTTTGACTTGTTGGACATCCCTTTCGTACATGGCTCTAGCTAACCTTTGACTTGTTGGACATCTCTTTCGTACATGGCTCTATCTAGCCTCTGACTTGTTGGACATCTTTTTCGTACATGGCTCTATCTAGCCTTTGACTTGTTGGACATCTTTTTCGTACATGGCTCTATGTAGCCTTTGACTTGTTGGACATCCCTTTTGTACATGGCTCTATCTAGCCTTTGACTTGTTTGACATCCCTTTTGTAAATGGCTCTATCTAGCCTCTGACTTGTTGGACATCTCTTTTGTACATGGCTCTATCTAGCCTCTGACTTGTTTGACATCCCTTTCGTACATGGCTCTATCTAGCCTCTGACTTGTTGGACATCTCTTTTGTACATGGCTCTATCTAGCCTCTGACTTGTTTGACATCCCTTTCGTACATGGCTCTATCTAGCCTCTGACTTGTTGGACATCTCTTTTGTACATGGCTCTATCTAGCCTCTGACTTGTTGGACATCTTTTTCGTACATGGCTCTATGTAGCCTTTGACTTTTTTGACATCTCTTTCGTACATGGCTCTATCTAGTCTTTAATTGTTTGACATCCCTTTCTTACATGGCTCTATCCAGCCTTTGACTTGTTTGACATCCCTTTCGTACATGGCTCTATCTAGCCTTTGACTTGTTTGACATCCCTTTCGTACATGGCTCTATCTAGCCTTTGACTTGTTTGACATCTCTTTCGTACAATCTAGCCTCTGACTTGTTGGACATCTCTTTCATACATGGCTCTATCCAGCCTTTGACTTGTTTGACATCCCTTTCGTAAATGGCTCTATCCAGCCTTTGACTTGTTTGACATCTCTTTCGTACATGGCTCTATCCAGCCTTTGACTTGTTTGACATCCCTTTCGTACATGGCTCTTTCCAGTTTTTGACTTGTTGGACATCCCTTTCGTACATGGCTCTATTTAGCCTTTGACTTGTTGGACATCTCTTTTGTACATGGCTCTAGCTAGCCTCTGACTTGTTGGACATCTTTTTCATACATGGCTCTATGTAGCCTTTGACTTGTTGGACATCTCTTTCGTACATGGCTCTAGCTAGCCTCTGACTTGTTGGACATCTTTTTCGTACATGGCTCTATGTAGCCTTTGACTTGTTGGACATCTCCTTCGTACATGGCTCTATCTAGCCTCTGACTTGTTTGACATCCCTTTCGTACATGGCTCTATCTAGCCTTTGACTTTTTTGACATCCCTTTCGTACATGGCTCTATCTAGCCTTTGCCTTGTTTGACATCCCTTTCGTACATGGCTCTTTCCAGTCTTTGACTTGTTTGACATCCCTTTCGTACATGGCTCTATCTAGCCTTTCGTACATGGCTCTATCTAGCCTTTCGTACATGGCTCTATCTAGCCTTTCGTACATGGCTCTATCTAGCCTTTCGTACATGGCTCTATCTAGCCTTTCGTACATGGCTCTGTCTAGCCTTTCGTACATGGCTCTATCTAGCCTTTCGTACATGGCTCTATCTAGCCTTTCGTACATGGCTCTGTCTAGTCTTTCGTACATGGCTCTGTCTAGCCTTTCGTACATGGCTCTATCTAGCCTTTCGTACATGGCTCTGTCTAGCCTTTCGTACATGGCTCTATCTAGCCTTTCGTACATGGCTCTATCTAGCCTTTCGTACATGGCTCTATCTAGCCTTTCGTACATGGCTCTATCTAGCCTTTCGTACATGGCTCTATCTAGCCTTTCGTACATGGCTCTATCTAGCCTTTCGTACATGGCTCTATCTAGCCTTTCGTACATGGCTCTATCTAGCCTTTCGTACATGGCTCTATCTAGCCTTTCGTACATGGCTCTATCTAGCCTTTCGTACATGGCTCTATCTAGCCTTTCGTACATGGCTCTATCTAGCCTTTCGTACATGGCTCTATCTAGCCTTTCGTACATGGCTCTATCTAGCCTTTCGTACATGGCTCTATCTAGCCTTTCGTACATGGCTCTATCTAGCCTTTCGTACATGGCTCTGTCTAGCCTTTCGTACATGGCTCTGTCTAGTCTTTTGTACATGGCTCTATCTAGCCTTTCGACTTGTTGGACATCCCTTTCATGCATGGCTCTATCTAGCCTTTGGAGCCAGCCTGCAGCAGTGTCCTAGGCTGCTTCAGCTGTGGTTGAGTAGGTGCTATGGTATAGGTGAAGCCTTCATATGTGATATCTAAACAAGCACGGACATATGGCTAGGCCCCACACAATGTTGAAGGATTGCTGTAGCAGGTAGTAACTTAAAGCAGACCTTCACCATGAATAACAGCATATCTTATATGTTGCCCACACCCTGTGTATACAGATTGCTCACATTAAAAATCATCCTACCTGCATCTACTGCATGTTATGAGCCTTTAAACATCCAAGATGGCGGCTCATGGAACATCAGGCAGCCTGCAAACAGGAAGTGTCTTCTGACTGTGCTGCCCTGCATTCTGGGATTGCTGACCTTTTCCTGACCCCAGCTCTGCTCTGTCTGTGCAAAGCACAGCTATAACCCGCCCTGTCCTGTACTTTATCCCACTCTTCTCTCCTCATTATGTGTTATTATGAGTCTAGATGGCAACAGAGTTGCAGCCCGGTGGGGAGAGAATTAAAATTGACTATTTTTTATTTTTTTTAGGGGTTTGAGCTTTTCATTAAATCATGATGAAGGTCTGGTTTAAGTAAACAAATACAGTCTGTCCATTCAGCTTTTTGTTTATTGCCACTTATTCAGTATAATGTAGACAAATTGTTTTGCTACGGCGTGCCTCTGTATAATATATAGTGACACATACCAAATATTAGTGTATGAGAACGATGGCAAAAGATGAAAGTGGGCCTTGTTTCACTATGGGGGTGGGGACGTCTGATCCTAGTAATGGTCAATTAGTTTCATTGATATTTATTTGAAAAAAAACATAACTACATAAATACGTTCACAAATATTTGCAAGGTTATGTTCACATTACATTACCAAAGGTTTTTCATGGGGTTTGTACAGTAGCTAATAAAAGTAAGTCTAATTAGAACACTGCTCATATTGTATACTAATAGATTTTGGTAAATTATTTACATCCAGTGTTGCCATTAATTATCCTAAACGGATGGTTGTAAGGTAATAGAGTTGTGACTGCATAACTTGTCGGTATGTGTCGCCCTAGTCCCAGAAGTGTTACACCAGCTTGGGCTTCATCGGAGGTTTCCAGGTGGTCAGGACCAAACATAAGTATGGTCAAAAAATAAAGTTTTGTAAATTGCTCCCCTAAAGCCCCCTTCTGGCAAAAACTATTTGAGAGGGCGTAACTTTATGCAGATGTTCTGGAATAACAGGCCGATTCTTTGCAGCAGAACTGCATGGGAGTGGCCAACTTGTCACACACAAAAGCATGAGGAGAGAGCTGTGCCAGTAGCATCCCACACCAAACAGAGAGAGATAAATGCATCAGAAACACGGGCAGCTTGTGTATTATGTTATATAAACACACACACTGAATAACCAGCTGCTAGAGAAATTGTGTGTGTGCAGTTAAGCCCTCTCAAATAGTATGTCACTGATTGCCAGTGTGGGGCTTTAGGGGAGCAATTTACTGAAACTAAATTTTTTTTTTTTTTTTTTTTACTTTTGGTCCACTTTAAGCAGAAAATTGATTCTATGGTGTGTTCTACACAGTAGTATGTGAGACTGGTTACCTTATGGTTTGTAGCAAGTATACCTTCTCAATTGTATGTGGTTCTGAAAACTGTCCCTTGGTGTATTACTTTCAGCCTTGGTTAGGAGTATTGGGGTCAGCTTTAGGTAGAAGTTTGACAATTACTGGGGTTATATGTCCGATAAGGTCATAGTATAATTTTTGGTGTAGGTGTGCTGGCGTGGCAGGCTGTGCCGTGAGCTAGGTCCTAGTACTGTCTTATGTTCAGTGCTCCTGAGGTGCCTTTTGAGCCGGGTCCTGGTGCTGTCTTATGTTCGGGTTTGCCTGAGATGCCTATGAGTCCGTTCCTGGTGCTGTCTTACCAACCCATGTAGAAGGAGATTTGTTGCACTTGGACCAGATGCATAATTGCTAGTACACTTTGGAACCATGCTGAGGCTTGGTTGAAGCAAAGACAATGCAGATCAACTCTACAGAACGGTACAGGATATTCCCAGTAATGTTCTAGTGGTCTGAGGGAATACCGTTACCATTTGGGACTGATGGGGAGGGCTATAAATATATTTGGATGGGTAAGGCAATCAGCATGGGTATTGCTAGCATGTGGGGATTGTTACATATACATATGGTAATGAGCTGGTGTAGTAGAAGGAATTTGATCAGTCTAATGGCGTTTCTTGGGACAGTGGGTATCTTGATTGTTGTAGAAAATCTTCATTATCATATTCAGAATGATACATTTGAAATTCTGAACCTATTCTTTACGGCCCGCGACCGGTTTCCAAATCACTGTACTGGCCAGTGCTTTTCAAAAGGTTGAGCACCCCTAGCCTAAATAGTCTCCTTTTTTCCAGCCATAAGCTCCTCCTCTATGCCACTGATTTTAAATAAGTGCTTTCAGCAACCCTGACCCTATTTCTTTTTTTTCAGGTGGAATCACCAGCTGGAATAATTTTGAAGAATACAATATTATTTCTCCAGATTCCAGAAGAGAAGATGATAACATCACAGAAATATCTACAGGAGACCCTGCTACACAAAACTTCCATCCAGCAGTGCACCCGGCACATCTCTCTCCTCACTCCTCTACAGCGAAGCCTACAGCTGCTATTTCTAAGAAGCCATATTCATGTTCTGAATGTGGGAAACGTTTTCCTCAAAAATCACTTCTTATCAGACACAAACAAATCCATACTGGGGAGAATCTATATGGTTCTGAATGCGGGAATGGTTTCTCTGATAAACCAAAGATTAAAACAGTAAAAAAGCCATATTCCTGTTTTGAATGTGGGAAACATTTTTCTCACAAATCAGACCTTGAGATACATGAAAGAGTCCATACAGGGGAGAAACCTTATTCCTGCTCTGAATGCGGGAAATGTTTTTCACGGAGATCATATCTTGACGTACATGAAAGATATCATACGGGGGAGAAGCCGTATTCTTGTTCTGAATGTGGAAAATGCTTTCCTGAGAAATCAGACCTTACCAGACATAAAAGAGTTCACACAGGAGCAAAGCCATATTCCTGTTCTGAATGCGGCAAATGTTTTAACCGTAAATCAAACCTTAACAGACATGAAAGAGTTCATATAGGGGAGAAGCCATATTCTTGTCCTGAATGTGGGAAATGTTTCTCTCGTAAATCATACCTTGTCATACATGATAGAGTTCATACGGGGGAGAAGCCATATTCCTGTTCTGAATGTGGGAAATGCTTTTTAATTAAATCAGACCTTATTAGACATGAAAGTGTTCATAGTCTAGATAAACCATATTCCTGTTCTGAATGTGGAAAAAGTTTTTCTTGCAAATCATACCTAACAAGTCATGAAAGATTTCATACAAATGAAAAGCCATATTCCTGTTCTGAATGTGGGAAATGTTTTTCACTGAAATCAGCTCTTAAAACCCACGAAAAAGTTCATACAAATGAAAAGCCGGTTTCCTGTTCTGAATGTGGGAAATGTTTTTCTAATAAATCAAACCTTACCAGTCATGAAAAAGTTCACACAGGAGAGAAGCCGTATTCCTGTTCCAAATGCAGGAAATGTTTTTCTATTAAATCAGCCCTTATCACACATGAAAGAGTTCATACAACTGATAAGCCATATGCATGTTCTGAATGTGAGAAATGTTTTTCTGTTAAATCAGCCCTTACCAGACATGAGAGAGTTCATACAGGGGAGAAGCGATATTCTTGTTCTCAATGTGGGAAATGTTTTTCCATTAAACAAAACCTTATAAGACATGAAAGGATTCATACAGGAGAAAAGCGATATTCTTGTTCTCAATGTGGGAAACGTTTTTCCCTTAAACAAAACCTTATAAGACATGAAAGAGTCCATTCAAATCATGCATAAACACGTTCATACAAGAAAAAAAATAGTTATCAAGTTCTAAATACGGGAAATGTTTTTCCAGTCCAGCATACATGAATTGTATAGGCCAGGATTCACCATGTAAATATAAAATGTTCTGCTATAAATTCTCTGTACAGATAGATCTGATTATCCATCAATTGGTATATATATATATATATATATATATATATATATATATATTTACATAGGGTAATTCAAAGAGAATGGTAAGAAAAGAAAACATACAGACTGCTATAATGATTTTTTTGTAAACATTGAGAGCTCACAAGTCTCTCCTAAGGTATTTTGTTGCATTTACTGTATGTATTATATGCATTAAATGACATATCTGTTATATACGACTCATAATACCCTGTGTATGTTACTTGTCCCACCCTCCTGTAATTTATACTTTGTACAGCACCATAATACGATGTCATATACTAAGCGAATACATCGTATGTGAATATGATGACGCTTTACAATACAGTAATTCCACCAGAGAGCTAGAGCAGAGGAAAATAGAATACCACAGAGATTTCATTTCTTCTCACACCTCTGGTTTACTATTTTTTTTTTTTACTTTTATTGAGAGAATTCAAAAAAAGATTACAACACAATGGCCCCGATTTCAATAAGAGTTGAAAAAATAAATGATAGTATAAAATTCAATTAATAAAAAAAAAAAAGCCTGAGAATTTCACTGTTGCTGAATCACCAGCTAGGAAAACAATGAGACAATGGCACTTTTTTACTCCTAAGAAAAGTAGAGAACTGTTTACTCCTTTCTACACTGTAGTAAAAGTTGCCATTAACTTACATTGACTTTTTATATGGTGATTCAGTAACAGCGACATTCTCAGGCTTTGTTCTCATGAATTGAATTTCTTTCAACACATCGTGAATCAAGGCCAAGTTATGAAATACAATGCCCTTATAATTATTTACCGCAGGGGTTCCCAACAGGTGGTACTAGTACCACTGGTGGTACTTGAGGTCCTTTTAGGTGGTACTCAGCTGGGCTGCAGACTTACTTATACCCCAGCTTGATCTGCTGCCATCTGCCACTCAAGTGTGAGCTGCACCATAAATAAAAAAAACTGCACCATTTTTGTGTGGTTTATTCACTTTAAGTGGCTTTTCTGTATGTTTAGGTGACTCACACACCACCCAGGTGATTCTTGATTTAATCAGAAAACGTAAAGTGATACTTGATGAAAAAAGGTTGGGAATCCCTGCTCTAGAGTCCTTAGATATATTTTCAGTAACAATGGCATATAATGATACATCACTTAATTATTATTTGCACTTCACCCAATAGCTTCAACCAAAGCTTCTTACTGTATACCAGTATCATGATAACACATTACTGTTATACATAAATAAAGCCAAGCGGAGGAAATGTGCTACTTTTTATATACAGTTGTCTGGTCATATCCTTGGTCTTTTGTTTTTTTCTTCCAATCCATTCCAGGTCGTCCTTAATCATTTCGATTGGGTAATTCCTGCCCGGAGGGCGTAGGCTGCAAGATAAACAAAAAGGTGTGGCCCCTCCCGGCCCCACAAGTAGCAGATGCCTCTGATCAAGACCAGTTTCATTCTTGCAGTTGATGTAGACTGTGAAGATCGCTTGGAATTCTCTCTCAAGATTAGGTATTGGCAGCAAGTGGGGGATACACCCTGTCCGCTTCCTGCACGATCTTATTCCCGTGGATTCCTCTGACCAAACTCGATGCCTCCCCAGCTTTTGCTGTTTTGGGGTCCGTGAAGGTAAGGTGAAGCGCCGGGGTCTGGGGTGCTTTCTGAGTGTTACATGCTCAGGGCTGCAGGCTTTCATTAAAAAGCAAGTCAGCTGCAGGTTTTTGTCTGGTGAGCCTGATTGGGGGGGAGGGGGGGACCAAGGGATTTTCCCTCTCTTATTGTTTTTAAGCTAGGGTTGCTGGCCAGAAAAAAGGGGGCTGCTCTGAGCCACTGCACGGCCACCCTCAAGTGGAGCTAAACCTTTTGGCAGGTCATTTTGTTTGTATTCTAAGCATACAGCACGTCCTGCTCCAGATATAGTAATAACATGTGGGTAATCCTCCGCCTGAGGGCGCGTTCACTGCAGACATGTAGAAAACAAGCTCCTCCCGGCCCTACATATACCGAGGGACCTTCCACAAATCCCCAGATTTCTCTGCAGTGCTGAACTGCGAAAACATGAAGTATCACGCTCTCGCAGGCGAGCAGGGCTTTACAGCCCGAGGCCCTGTGGGACTATTTCCACCCGTCCTCTTTGTGAAGAATATGCCTCCCAGCCTGGGCTGCGTTGGTCGGGTGAAGGTAGGCAGCACCTTGGGTGCTTAACGGAGCCATGCTCCTCCGCAATCCCCCACCATAGGGTAGGCGGTTTAGGCTAATGGTGAGCCTCTAGTGGATGCCCCTCCTGCATTATTGCCCCGTAACCCGGGTAGCGCTGGACCCTGTGTTAAGGGGCGCCATCCTTCCTCATTTCCCCAACTAGTTAGGGGGAAAAGAAAGGGGGGGGGTATGTGTGTGGCGGTCCCAGTGTACCATTATGTCACGTTTATGGCCTTATTTATGCCCTTAATTAACATCGAGATGTCAGAGCCGCGCTGCTTGCTCTTTATTCGGTTTTCGGCTGCTGCCGTATGTCTTATACATAGTTTGCTGCCTCGTCTGGATGCTTTGGCGCCTTTTCCTTACTAGATTTAACGGTTTTCTACGAATCCCTAAGCGTGTGGTTGTATCCTTGCCTTTGCTATTACCTCAGAGCTTCGCGCTTTTTGGAGTGGGCGGGGTCTTGATTCGGCGCGCTCCACGTCACGGCAGAGACATTGAGCCCGCCCTTCGAGGTTCGCTGGGCGCCATTTTGTTGAGCTTCACGCGCACGTGGTGGCGGTCTCCTCCTCCACTTTATCTGTAAGTGCCCTCGCGGGCGACTCCCTCTTTATGTTTTTCCAGCTGCGCATGGCCCTGACATCTCTTTCACATTTATGTCTTTCAGACGCCGAGCACCGGTGGCTTCTCCCGGCCTCCTATATATATATATATATATATATATATATATATATATATATATAAGGATATTAGCGGGCTTTCCTACAATTCTCCCACATTGATCAGCGGGTCGTTGGGGCATCCAGGGTTGCCTATTGCATAAATCCCTACGGGCATACTGTGCCTAGATAATCACCATATGGAGGCATCTCAGGATTGTGTGACCGGGGGTATAGCGTGTGGTCTCCCCATGCTGATGCTGACAGGGCACGGGTCTGCGCGCCATGTGCTGAGCAAGCACTGGACCTGCGAGCGGCGCCTGTGGCTGCACCTTGCTCCTTCTCTCCCCTTTCCTCTTGCCTAAATCTCACTCCTGTTGAGTCATGTACTAGCGGGGAGTTACAACTTGACGTCTCTCCTAGACGGTCTACGCTGGAACAGATTGTTGAGGGGTTGTCCTGGCAGACAACGGCCCTTGACACCCCCGGCTTCGGCCTTTGCTATGGGCTCGGAGGAGCCCTCTTCTCCGCGTGATCTGATGATGGAGACCTGTTCTCTGACCCGGATTCCTCTGATGAGAGGCAGAGGAGTCATGATGATGCTGGCCAGGATGACTGGGGCCAGCTTGACATTGATGGTATGTTGCTCAGGATTTTTAAGGCCCTATCTATTTCGCCACCTGGTGCAGTACCCAGGGCGAGAGGGGAGCGCTTCCATACGGCGTCTGCGCGCTTGGAATTTCTCGAGCAGGCTCAGTTCCATGCTCTCGTACTCAAGGAGTGGGAGTGCCCCACTAAACTTCAAGGGACCCCAGAGGATTGGGATTGGAAATACCCTTTTCCCCCTGAGATGGTTGATTGTTGGTCAACATCTCCAGTGGTAGACGCACCGATTATTGGGGTTCCTAACCCCCCTTTCTTTACAGCTCCGGCTTACAGCACCCTTCGGGACGCCGAGGACCGGCGCATTGATAGGCTGGCTTCCCACGCCTTTGCTTGTGCAGGAACGGTGCTGCGTCCTGTCTGTGCCGCGGGCATCACTGCAGTGGCCGCTAGAGGTTCCGCACAAGTTTGCTGAAGAAGGGGAGAACCGTTATGCTGGGGGCCCTGGGTGGCCCAGTGGGGTGTGGTCTGCAGAGGCTTCTGCTGAGGACAGTGGGCCTGTACGCTCTCTCACGAGGGCTGTTCTGCATAGCCAGGCTCCTTACTATTTCGCCCCTATCTTCAGGCTCTATGATGACGTTCGGACGGTTTTGTTCTTCACCCTGTTGGAGATGGCTATCTCTGGTTGTCTTGTTTCTATTGGAGAGCTAGGACCTAGCTTCCTCCTATTCTTCTTCCTTTTCTGCCATCTATGTTAGGGTATGTTGTACCCTGTTGGACGTTCTCTGTTCCTGGGGTTCTAGAGTCATTACGGCATGGTTGGAGTTGGCTCCCCAACTCTGTTCTATGAAGGTTTCAGGGCTCGCCCTGTTCGCCTACTGCAGAAGTCTGATCCAATCTTCTGTGTTGAGCATTCATCAGGGTTTGCTCAGGTGCATTCCTCAGGGAATTCTATGCTCCCGTTTGGGGGTTACTTATTCTGATCCCCTGCGAGGGGGCCCTTGGGTCTTATTCAGGTTCTTGTCTGAACTGTTCCTTCCCTCATGTCGCTCTTCTGGGGCGGTTGCTCCAGTCAGAAGTGTGCCATAGAGGACGGCTCTGTTAGCGGTCCTAGTCATTATATATATATATATATATATATATATATTTTTTTTTTTTATATTTTTGTACACCATGAGGTGGGGGTGTTCCGCCTTACACTGAGTTATGGTCCAGGTGGTGTTGTTCTCCCCGTTTTATTCCAGACCTTTCTGCCTCTGGGCTACTGTCTTGATTACTCTGTGCTTTGGGGATCTGCATCCCTCAACAGGTGTTGGAGATTTTTCTGGTCTGTCTCTTGTCCCTGATAGGGATTTATGCCCTTGGGGCTTGTAAGAGTCTCCATCCTTATGTACCGGATCTTGACGGCCTCCATGGGTATAGGTGCCCTTTGGATTGGTCTTACTCGGTTGGATTTGTCCTTCTGATCCTAAGAGTAAACGTTTCGGCTTGTGCTGATTCTTGTTAGTGTTGTTTCAGTATTCCTCCCGGTCTCGCCTAAGACCAGGGTTCATATTCCCCGTCGGGGAGAGTTCTAAGGTTGCCAGGGCTATCCTTTTTTCTGGCAGTGGCATGGTTAGGCTGTTACTCTGGCCTACTCTTTTAAGGGAAGATTCTTCTTCTCTCTTGGTTTTTTGTTCTCTTCCTACTTGTGCTTGGCTTGTGCCTTTCAGCACTATAAGCTGGCTAGTCCGCTGCTTGTGTTCAGTTCTGCCTTTACAAGGTTTTCAAAAGGTTGAGGTTAGAGCATGTGCTCATGTTGCTCTTGGTAGCAAGGTTGCGGGTGATAGCGCTTTTACTGTTGGCTGTGCATTTTTTCATGGGGATCCCACCCTACTTTATGGACACTGCTATTGGATGTCCCACATGTTATTACTATACCTGGAGCAGGACGTGCTGTATGCTTAGAATAATACAATTCTGTGAAATACTCACCTGTAGAATTGGTATTATACGCATACAGCACGTCCTGCTCCACCCCACCCTGGTTTCACTTTGTTCTGGATCCCCTGTATGGTGATTGTTATCATTGATATTATTGCCAGTTTCTGGGTGGTTGGTTTCTCACCGGCTTCTCTTCTCACTGCTTTTCATTGCTGGGGATTTGTGGGAGGTCCCTCGGTATATGTAGGGCCGGGAGGAGCTTGTTTTCTACATGTCTGCAGTGAACGCGGCCTCAGGCAGGAAGAGAACAAAAAAGACGTGCTGTATGCGTATAATACCAATTCTACAGGTGAGTATTTCACAGAATTGTATTTTTTTATACTGTTTTTTTATTGTTTTATGTTTAAATCTAAACTATTATAGATTGGGAAAGGGCAAATATAATATTACTATATAATTTATATATATATGGTGGTTACCCCCCAGAGGACTCGCAGTAGTCTTGTGACTGTTGAGAACTGTTGGTCTCGGATCCCCAGGGTCGCAGACTAGTATTATTAGGCATCTGGGGTAGCAGATTTGGTCAGACTTTACCCCATGTCCAGTATGCATGCAGTGGCACTGGACAAGGATAGCATGGTGTGCAGGAATTATGCTATGGTTGTAGTGGATAGGTAGACAGTTGTCTCCTCCCTGAAGGGGGCTCTGACCCCTGTTGCCAGTGCTTTCTGAGACTTAAAAACCCCCTTTGCAGCCTGCATGCGGACCTAAACCTTTAGTGAGGCTACTAAGAAGGTTTAGAAAAAAAAAAGATTCCTCTGAGTGTATTGAAGAGGATATTGTGGCTGCCATAGTCTCCTTCTGAGTCTTTAAACTCTGTCGGCAGCCCTCAAGTGGTCCTAAACCTATAGAGTGTCATAATGGAGTATTGGCTTCTAAAAAGGTTTTAAAGAAAAGAGTTTTTTCCCCTGAGTTGAAAAGGATATTGTGGCTGACATAGTCTCCTGCTGAGTCTTTAAACTCTGCCGGCAGCCCTCAAATGGTCCTAAACCTATAGAGTGTCATAATGGAGTATTGGCTACTAAAAAGGTAATAAGAAAAAAAAAAATTATCTGTTGGGAAAATTAATCAAGTAGGGATTAGGATTCAGAGTCCTCTACACAAGGGGGTGCTCGGTTAAGAAAAAGATGGATGGATGGATGGTTGATTTCCTCCATTCTGGAGGATGTTGCGGGGCATACGCATTATTATAATCTGGGAATAGGGAATGGTGGAAGTCAGGTTGTCTTCCGACCATTCCTAAGTACTACATACTATGGATCCCTTTCCTCCAGATCAGATTGATTTATGGTCTCGCTCTCCAGTGGTGGACACTCTGGTCAGGTTTCTTTAAGGTTTTAGATATAGTAGTATAGATATATAAGGATGCATACCTACATTGCTGAAGGCGGCCTACACCTTCAGTTTGTGGCGTTACCCCTTTGATCTATCATCAGCACCAGGGGTGTTTACCAAGGTGTTGGCAGGTCTCATGTTTTCTCTAAGAAGTCAGGGTATACCAATAATCCCTTACTGAGACTATCGGTTGATATGGGCCCCATCATGTCAGGGGGCCCAGAAGGATATACAGACTGTTTGGCATTGGATAACTGACTATCCAGTCGAATTCTTCTTAAGTCAAATATCTTTTCATAGCTTCAAGAGTTATTCTTTTCTGGGAATGTCATTAGACACCTCTCAGGCAAAAGTGTTTTCCCTACACAGAAGTGACTCTTACTTTAGGCCAGGGTACAGGGTCTCTTGTTTTGCCCTCACCCGACGATTCATCAAGGAATATGTTTGTTGGGTCTGATGGTATCTTGCTTTGAGTACCTTTTGCACTGTTTCACACAAGGCCCCTGCAGATGGAATTGCTCACAATCTGGGATCGAGACCCACACACTCTGGATCACTCTTTTTGCATGACACCGTCAACAAGGCAGTCTCTAGCATGGTCCTCAGCCTCTTCTGACTGACAAAAACTTCCTTCCAGTACAGTGGAAGATCATCACCACGGATGCCAGTCGAGCTAGCTCGGGGGGTGTCATGGAGTCCGAAGGAGAGCAGACTCTCCATAAATATCCTGGAACTGAGAGCGTTTTTTAATCCTTATGCATGTGCTGGGGGATCCCAGATGTAGATCTCTTGCATCACGGCTCAGTCGTAAGGTCCGAAGTTTGTTTCAGTCCAGGGATCCTCTAGTAATAGCAACAGATGTCCTGACTCTTCAGTGGTCAGCATTCAAGCTTCTTTATGCATTTCCCTCCGATTTCACTCCTGGGTCGAATACTACAAAAGTTTAGCTCACAAGGGAGTCCCAACCATTCTTATGGCTCCTCAGTGACAAGAAGAAGCTGGTTCTCAGACATAGTAAGGATGTCAGAGGGCAACTTGTGGAGGCGACGATCCAGATCTTCTCACACAGGGGCCTCTAAGGCATCCCAAATCACAAGTTATGGCTTGGAAGACCTGCCTATTGAATCCTTTATCTTGGAAGAAAGGGTTTTTTTCTGCCAGTCATTCAGACTATGATTCAGGCCAGGAAGAAATCTTTATCAAGTGATCTACTATAGAATCTGGCAAGCATTTATCGCTTGGTGCGAATCCAGGGGTTCGCTTGTAGTACTGTTCTGTTTACAGAATATATAGATTTTTTTGCAGAAGTCTTGATGAAGGTCTTCAATTGAGGACAAATATCTGCTATCTATCTTCTTTCAGAAACCCATAGCTGAGAATGTTTTTATCAGAACTTGTTTTCCAAGGAGTCGCTCATGTGCAGCCTCCTCATAATCCACTTCTGCCGGCTTGGGACCTGAACTTGTTTTTCAGGGTCCTCCTTTTTGAACCAAGGTAGATGTGTCATTAAGTCTAAGGGCGCTTATGGTTCTCTCTTAGTAGCAATAACCTCAGCTGGCGGGTTTCTGAATAAGGAGCTTATCAGTAAGCCTTGTTATTTGAGTGTTTTAGGATTTTTTTCCTAAAGGTATCTTTTAATTTTAATGAAGAGATGGTTTTGCCTTCCTTATGTCCTGCTCCATTGTCTGATAAGGAAGGGGTGTTCTTCACTGTTCGGATGTAGTGAGAGCACTAAGGTATTTTCTCACTACTACACAATCTTTCCATAGTTTGGACTTCTTATGTCATACCTGAGGGTCTACGAAAAGGTCTTCCACCAGCTAAGTCTGTCATCAGTCGATGGATTAGACAGACAGTGGTAGGAGTCTAATCTGCCAAGGGGAAGGAGCCCCTTGTTTGGGTCACAGCTCTTTCCACTAGGGCCATTGGTGCTTTCTGGGCCTTTCAGCATCAGGCCTCGATGGAACAGGTTGGTAAAGCTGCCACCTGGTCTTCGGTTCATACATTTACCAAATTGTACAAGGTAGGTGTTAGGGCCTCAGCTGACGCTGTATTTGGTCAAAAAGTATTTCAGGCGGGCGGTAGTGAATTGAACTACCTGCTGTTCCGAGTTGGGGATCCTGCCCATATTAGGCACTGCTTTTGGATGTCCCAATCGTAATGATTAAGGACGACCTGGAATGGATTGGAAGAAAAAACACAATTCTGTAATACTCACCTGTAGAATTGTTTTTTCTGTTAATCCATTCCAGGCCGTCCGGCCCGCCCCTTTTTGGGGTTCATTATATCCTTGATGCCTTTTTTATTCCATTTGGCATTGTGAAATGAAAAGGGAAAAAAAAAAGAAAGAAGAAAAAGAAAAGAGGATAATTTTTTCGAGAGAAAACAAGCTTTGGTGTGAGGTAACATTGTCTCCTAGACTTGGGTCTCCGGGCCTTGCCTCTTGGTATATGATTTACTGCTTTTTAATTACTGGTCTTGATTAGAGGCAACTGCTACTTATGGGGCCTGGAGGGGCCACACCTTTTTATTTATCTTGCAGTCTATGCCCTCCGGGCATGAATTACCCAATCGTGATGATTAAGGACGGCCTGGAATGGATTAACAGAAAAACCAATTCTACAGGTCAGCATCACAGAATTGTGTTTTTTTATGACTGTATTGCATCATTTCTTTACAATTCCTTTATTTGTACATCATCATGTTAAAACCTTATTAGAAACACAATCTCATCTTAAAATCCATTAAAATCCATTTGTATAATAATAAACCATGTATGTGCGTTTAAAGGGGTACCATCACGGCAGAGTGGCCGAGACTCCAGTGTGTGGCCCGGCCATGCGTATTTTATGTCAGCCCTGCCTGTCCAGAGGTTCTTGGTCTGAGGCCGGGACCCCAAGTCTGATCTGTTAATGACTTTCCTGTACCACAACCCCAAAATGTTACCAACTGATTTGCACCCCATTCTTATTCACTGCCAACTGATCTGCACTCCATCATTATTACCTGCCACTGATCTGCACCCCATCCTTTTCCACTGCCAACTGATCTGCCATACAACCTTATCCACTGCCAAATGATCTGTATCCTATCCTTTTCCACTGCAAAGTGATCTGCAACGCAACCTTATCCACTGCTTATTGACCTCCACCCCATCCTTGTCTGTTGCCAACATATCTGCATCCCAACCTTATCCACCACTAACTGTAACAGTCAAGGGGATTGCCACCCGGTATCAAAACACTGCTTTGGGCTTACTCTTTTACTCACAAAACACTAGCCCTCATTGAGATCGAAAGGTGAGTTTGGCAGGTGATTGTTTGGATTTCACACAGCTAGATATCCCAAATCAGGATGCCCCAAGACGTTAGGTAACTGGCCAGCCCTGGAGTCTTATAGATTCCAGGGCCACTTTAATAGTTCACTGAGGAGGAGTGGGGCTTTAAAAATAGAGGAGGCTTTCATGGAAGAGTTTTTAGAGGAAGGGAAATGATTAGAGGAAATTCCACATTGAAAACAAGTTGTTTCAGGTGTGGTGCTCCTGACCACTGGAAGGTGCAATACCTCTTCTCAGATGTGGACTTACAGTAACAGAGGATTAAAACACAGCCCCAAAACAGGCATACAACCCAGGACAGGGACTGCAGCCACAGGGGACACAGCAGGGTTTGACTGTCAAGTACCCTATTAACTGGTCACAACAGGATCACCAGTGATGGTGCCCCAGAGGTGGTATCCCGGCATTACCTTTGGTCTCCAAGAAGCTCCCTTAGTTGTTTTAGAAATCAGTGATGAAATTATGCCAATGTTGGTGGACGGCAGAGCTACGTGCAAGCGTGTTATGTAGAGATTGTTACAGGGATACTAACCAAGACTTTCCAGACCCCCAGACTGTTAAAAGTGTACAAGATGTGGGAAAGTGGGTGCAACATTCCTTTAAGATTATACCCAATTGCACTATTAACTTACTAGGCCGAAACCTGATGGGCAAGTTGGGAATTAGCATAGACACAAACAAGCAGAGAGGACTGATTGTTATATCACAAATTTTGCCCCTCTTAACCCTTCTAGTGGCAGCTAAGTGAGACTCACGTAGTTGACTTTAAACCCCCATAAAAAAAACTATTAAAGATACAGACTTACCTGACCCATTTGATAGTGCCAGCGATTCTCTTCAAGAATCAGCTGTTTGATTTTCGCCCCCGGGCCTCTGATCTTCAGGATAACCCCCCCCCCCGCGCGCGGCATCTGAAAGAAGAAAAAAAATTAATAAAAATAACACAAACTCACCTGACAGCCCGATCGCTCTCCCCGGGTCATCTCTTCACCAGGGGGGCTCCGATCCCCCCCTGGACTTACCACTCCTCAGGTGAGGACCCAGCAACGGGCCCTCACCGTCCTCTTCCTCCGGCGCTGGCCCCGCCCCTATCCCCGCCCACTTGTGGGAGGAGCTGGATGACGTCATCCAGCTCCTCTATACTGGCACCCAGGCTCAGACTGTCACTTGTCGGTAGCGATCGAAGCAGGGAGGGTAGCAGGCAGGGACGCTCTGATCTCTCTGCCTCCCATCCTCCCTGCTCCGATCACTACTGACAACTGTCATCTGCAGCGGCGCGGGACACTGGATCAGAGATAAGTATAAGTAAAAACAAGAATAATAAAGAATTGTGTCTGCGTCTTTTTTTACTTAACTATTTGTGAACTGGTAAGGGGTCCATGAGACCCCTTATACCAGTTCACAAGGCTCTGGGGCTGGCAATCACCTGCGGCTAGCAGCTGACTTGCCATAACCCCCAGCGCCCCCATTACCTGCCTCCCCAACGGCCGGGGGGGCAGAAGGGCCCGGGCCATTTAGTGGCTATGTGGGTTAGTAGCCTGCAGGGCCAGGGGCCACCAACGCTGGCCCCTGCACCCTGTTCTACAAGCCCCCATAGCTGGTCTGGGTCGGTAATGCTGGGTAAGGGGGACCCTATGTCATTTTTTTTTTTAAGTTAACCCCTTACAACTATGCAATCATATTGCATAGTTGTATCCTATCTGAAATCTCCTAAACTGCTGTTTCAGTTTGGGGGAGTTTCCTGGGCAGGAAAGGGTGTCTACCAATACATATGTGGTACCATTGTAACCGGGATAAATAGGGCTTTCACATGCAATAATATTTTATTAACAAACTTAAATTTTTTATCACCAAAAAACACTACAAATTGTAAAAAATAGTTTTTTTTTTTTTTTTTTTTTGCACATATTTCACCCAAAAGTATTGAGAATACACTAAAAAAATGCCAAACAAGACATTTCATGTTGAAGCCCAGACTCAACAATATATAATTTTCCTGGAAAATCCCTGGAAATCCCTTCAAAAAACAAGGTTGAACATGTGTAGCGCAAAAACGTGAAGAGTAGTCTGGCAACAGAGTGTGACAAAAAATCTAGGTAGGCTGGCACTTAAACGGTTAAAGGAAACAAGGGATATATTTTATACTTGTATGCCAGGTTCTCTATAGCAGTTAAATGTGGATGACAGACTTTGGGACAAGAGTCCATGGGATGTGGGTTTTGTAGTCTGCACCCCATATAAGGCCACCTTAAAACCAGGTGTAGGCCCAATGTATCACAAACAGTACCCTTTGTCAAAGGAAAAAGAGTAAGGCATAGAGCCCATTACTCAGCACTTCTTCAAAGAAGGCATATTGGAAAGAGTGATTTCACCTTACAATACACCTATCAACTCTGTAAGGAAAGCAGATGGCCAATTCAGGTTTGTACAAGATTTGAGGCCCATCAATACCTTGGTAGTACCTATTGCTCCCATGGTCCTTGATGTGCCTACCTTGTTGACCTCCATACCTCACGATGCTGAGATATTTAGTGTTCTAGATTTGAGGATTGCGTTTTTCAGTGTGCCCATTGATAAAGCAACTGGGCTGCCCTTTGCTTTTTGTTACAAAGAAGAACAGATCTGTTGAAATTGATTGCCATAGGGATTTATCGATTCCCCCGTAGTTTTTGCCATTGTCTTCCGCAAAACGCTAAGGGAAGGGACACCCAGGTTTGGTTTGGTTCTGGTGACTTACGCGGATGACCTCCTACTTTGCAGCAGAACCGGGGAGGCCGACCGGGGGATGGTACAGGGTTACTGCAAACCCTATGTGCAAGTGGATTTAAATGCCTTATGTCTAATGCAATGGTGTCAGAAGGTTTAATATCTTGGTTTTGTGTTGTCTAAAGGCCAGAGAGAAATGAGCCATAAGAATTGTTGCCATTGTGGGTCCGCCCCCCCCCACAGACCAAGGAAGACACGCTAACCTTTCTTGGCATGATTGGTTACTGCCGCCAATGGATACCTGATTGTTCTTTTTATGACAGCATCTTGAGAGCCCTGACACCATAGAATGATCTGAGGAAATGTATAATGCCTTTGTGTATTTAAAAAATGCTCTTGTACGCATGCCTGGACTTGGTCTCCCAGATTATGGAAAAATGTTTCATTTGTTTGCTAAGGGAAAATTGTAAAACCATGGCTGGGGTCCTAGCTCATGAGCACGAAGGCAAACTATGCCTAGTGGCATTTTTCTCTAAAGTCATGCCTACGCAGGTTCAGGGCATGCCTGCATGTCTCGGGGCACTGGCATCATGTGCTATGGTGGTTGAGATGGCTAGCACCCTAACCTTAGGTCACCCTGCACACGTCCCACAATGTGTCATACCTCCTGAAGAATGTACATGCCCAGCACATGTTAGCACAGAGGTTAAGTGGGTATGAGGTGATTTTACTGTCAGACCCCAAACTGATTATCAAATTCGCAGCTGCTACAGCAGCGCCCATTCTTAATACCTTATTGGGACTTAAAGGGGAACAGTTAAAGGAGAAGAGTTAGTGTCCCCTTATGACTGTGTGACTGCCATTGACCAAGACACCTCTCCCAGACATGACTTATCTTCCACACCTTTACCAGATGCCATAGACATTTTTATAGACACTTCCTGTTTCAGGCCCAATGACAACACATACCACACAGGCTATGTCATGGTGCGCCTGCTGGATATTGTGGTTGAGGCTAAATCCATTCCTTACAATCAGCTCAGGCAGTAGAACTTATAGCCCTGGCTAGAGCATGTGAGATATTTGCTGGACAAATAGTAAATATTTACTCTGATAGTTGTTATGCAAATGGTGTTGTATTTGATTTCGGGTTGACTGGGAAAGGATAGGTGCACTACCCTGTTCACACATCTGCATATTGATTTTACACACATGCTCAGGTTGGGGAAGGCACAAAAATACCTGCTGGTGATAGTGGACATGTTTTCCAGATGGGTAGAATGTTTTGTGACTACCCGAGAGGATGCTTGTGGTAAAAATACTCACCCAGGAGATCATACCCCGTTGGGGATGTCCCTTGTAGATAAATAGTGACAATAGTCCCCCCTTCACAGCAAAAGTGTGTCAGAAGCTTGTTAAAAAGTCTCAGGATAAAGTGGAAGTTCCACATCCCATACCACCCTCAAAGTTCAGGGATAGTGGAATAAATGAATAGGACAATCAAAGAAAAAATTAGGAAAGCTACAGAAGGAACATTTGTAAACTGGAAAATAATCCTCCCAATAATCTTGGCTGAAATAAGAATGAGCCCTAATAAGATTTTTCTCCATTTGAGGTGTTTCCCCACACCTTGGGGGAGGGCACCCAGGGTCATAGAGCAGGGAGATCTAGACATAATCAGAGATGAATATGTGCGAAATTTAATTGTGACACTGGATTCCTCACAACAAAAAGTCTCATGGACCTCTCCTTTTTCACAGGTACCACTGCACTCATTTCAGGTCAGTGACCATGTCGTGGTGAAACCCCACTAAGGAGTTCCCATTTGGCCTGTGACCAGAGTGATAGCGGTGACGCGCACAGCCATACTTGTGGAAGACTGCCAATCATGGATACATGCTTCACAAGTGAAAAAGGTACCTGAGGACAAGCGGACACTGCTACCTAGAGCACAGGAAGAGCATGAAGCAGACACCCCATCCAAGGAACCTGGAAGTTGTGAAGGACCCCGAGAGGAAGCTGACAGGCCAGCCACTAATGTGGTTGCTGAGTTCTGGACATCTTTGGAAGATCATGGGTGTGGCAGCAGTGATGATCTTGATCTTATGGGTATCTCTGCATAGTCACTATGATAGAGACTTGATGGGCCCCCTGGAAGCTGTCTGTTATCCCAGGGGCCCTAAAACCACTGCAACTGGCACTTCCGCTAATGATATCCGGAGACGTGAACTAAACACTTTCCACCCTAAGTCACTCTTGCTGAAATTCAAATATGCTTATGCCCACAAATCAGGTTATGAAAAATGCTGGATTTGCAGCAAATTGTATCTTAGTTCAGCCAGGATATCTCTTGTTGCCGTCCCTGTGAATTTTATCTCTCCATTGACAGGAACCCCTAAGATTGTTTTTCAAAATGAACCAGTAATGAGACCATAGACTTCCCTATAATAGCAAGAACACACTTCCCTGATTGGTGTTTCCTATTAGGAAGAATGAATGCAAGAGGGGGCGAGGTGTCTAGATATAGTGAATTGAATAGGTCCTACACTGATAATGTCTTTAATAAATCTGCTATACAAACTAATAACAAAACCCTTAGAAATTTAACCAAAGAAGCCATTTTCACACCTAAAGTGCCATCTCCAAACTACTCACTGTTGTCAGGATTGTACTTAACACCCGTCTGTCTTAAGCCAGTATCCCCCAATCTCCACCGCCACTTCTGCCTATAGACAAGCCCCCGCTTGTGGGAGACGCGAGCAATGCCTCTCCCAGTCGGTTGCCCCCAGGACTTAACAGGCGCAAGGGATAGTAGCTTAAGGTGCAGTTTGGTGTTAGGCAGGGAATCCCGAATGAGGATGCCGGGTGCGGAAAGTCCGTAAATCAGGCCGAGGTCAAACCAGGAAGTCACAGGCGAGGTATCCAAGGGAGAAGACTGAGAATGGTCGAGGGTAGCCGAGGTCAATTCCAGGAGGTCACAGGCGAAGTACAGGAGGGTCAGGCAAGAGAGTGGTCAGGCAAAGCAGAAGGTCAGGGCAGGCAGCTAGCAAGAATAGTCAGGGTCCAAATCCAAATCCAAATCCAAAATCTTCACAAACACAGCAGCACACATCCAGAACCCAGAAGCTATAACGGGCACTGGGAAACTGGAACAGTGCAAATATATAGGGAAGTCTGGCCAATGGGAAACAGGGAAAAAGGAGGGAAGGAAGGTGCTTGGTGCAAACAAGGAAGTGGGATCGGTCCCAGGAGCTGGACGGCCCAGGCCAGACAGGCCGACCAGTCCCTGGGTCCGATCCCAAGAACCGGCCACTGACTGGACAATTCAAACTCGCCCCCGGCGGGCGCGCTGGGGGAAGCGCCGCCGGGAGGCATAAAGCAGACGTGCTCGCGCGCGCGCGCGAGCACGTTGATGATCGGGCGCGCCCCCGCCAGGAAGGGGAAGCGCAGAGCTGGAGGGGAGAGCCGCAAGGCCGCGCAGCCGCGCGGAGCGGGCTGCGACGCGGCCACCCATGGCGTCCTGCGCCGCCCGCCCCAGATCCCCGTGACGGTGCCGAGGAGCTGGCAGACCCGGGGACCGCCGGGCCGCAGCCCGGTGGGAGCCAGCCGGCAACGCGCCGCGGGACCCGGAACGGCGGTGAGGTAAGTGCCTAACATTACCCCCCCCCTGAGGAGGGGCCACTGGACCCTCCAAGCTGGGTTTTAACGGATTCTCTCTATGAAACTTCTTTACTAAATTCTGTGCATGAACTTCTCTGGCAGGAACCCAAGATCTTTCTTCCGGACCGTACCCCTTCCAGTCAATAAGATATTGAAGAGAGTTCCGAAAGAAACGAGAATCAAGGACCCGGGCAACCTCAAACTCCTGATGCCCATCAACTACCACAGGACTAGGAGGACTATTAGGTTCATGGTTTCTTGCGGACTTAAGAAGTGAAACATGAAAGGATTTACAGATTTTCATGGAAGAGGGGAGGGCCAACCGGTATGTCACCTGATTAACTTTGTGTGTTATGGGGAATGGGCCAATAAACTTAGGTCCTAACTTAGCGGAGGGTTGGCGTAGCGCCAAGTTCTTGGTTGAAAGCCAAACCCAGTCACCCACTTTAAAGTTAGAATTAGACGATCGCTTGCGATCAGAAAATTTTTTCTGTAAACGAGCGGCCCTAGTTAGGTGTTGTTGGATTTTATTCCACTCCCCTGGCCATTTAGAAACCCATTCATCCACGGAGGGAACTCTAGAGGGTTGGTCCAAAAGAGCAGAAAACTTCAGATCCTTGCCATAAACACAGTGGAAAGGAGAAACCCCTGTGGATGAATGCGTAGCGTTGTTAAAAGCAAATTCTGCAAAAGGTAAGAAGAAGGCCCAATCAGTCTGAGAACCCGCCGTAAAACAGCGCAAGTATTGTTCCAGGGACTGGTTCGTCCTCTCGGTTTGACCATTCGATTGCGGATGAAAGGCCGAGGAAAGGGAGACAGTGAACCCCAACTTGGCACAGAAGGCCCTCCAAAACCGGGAGACAAACTGGACCCCCCTATCCGAAACAACATCCATGGGAATACCATGAATCCTAAAGACATGAGTAATGAAAAGTTGAGCAAGAGTTTGAGCTGAGGGGAGTTTCTTTAAAGGGACGAAATGGGCCATCTTGCTAAAACGGTCCACAATTACCCAGATAACCGTATGACCCTGAGACGGAGGAAGGTCAGTAACAAAATCCATGGCCAGATGTGTCCACGGGGAGGCAGGAATGGATAATGGAAGGAGTGGGCCTTCCGGTGAGCTCCTCAAGGACTTACTTTGGGCACAGACTTTGCAAGCGGAGACAAATTTTTGAGCGTCCTTCCTGAGAGAAGGCCACCAAACTTGGCGTAACAATAAAGCTATGGTTTTTTTAATCCCTGGATGCCCGGTTGTTTTGGTATCATGAAAATGGGACAAAAACTCAGACCGGTAAGCAGAAGGCACAAACAGGGCTGACGCGGGTTTCCCAGGAGGAGCTTGGGCCTGGAACTGAGTAAGATCAGGAAGTTGGGGTTGAATGGCGGCCACCACTAGGGAGCGAGGTACGATGGGAGAAACCACCCTTTCCGGTAAGTCAGGGGACGAGAAACTCCGAGACAGGGCGTCCGCCTTTACATTCTTAGACCCGGGTTTATATGTTATAGAAAAGTTAAACCGAGAAAAGAATAAGGACCAGCGAGCCTGTCTAGGAGTTAACCTCTTGGCGGACTGGATGTATTCCAGATTTTTATGGTCAGTAAAGACCGTAACTGGATATTGAGCCCCCTCCAACCAGTGCCTCCATTCCTGGAAGGCAAGTTTGATGGCCAGTAATTCTCTGTTACCGATATCATAATTCTTTTCGGCCGCTGAGAATTTCTTGGAAAAGAAGGCACATGGATGGAGGCGAGCAGGTGAGCCGTAGTATTGGGACAAGACCGCTCCGACCGCTATCTCTGAAGCATCCACCTCTACAAGGAAAGGTCGTTGTTCATCGGGATGGACTAGGACGGGAGCAACGCTAAATACCCTCTTAAGATTCTCGAAGGCCTGGACAGCTTGAGCCGGCCAAACCGGGGGGTACCCGCTTTTTTTTGTCAAATTAGTTAGTGGTGTAACCAGGGCTGAGAAATTCTTAATGAACCTTCTGTAAAAATTGGCAAAACCCAAAAACCTCTGCAGGCCCTTCAAATCTCTGGGCTGCTCCCATTCCAAAACAGCCCTCACCTTAGATTGGTCCATAGACAGACCAGATTTGGAGATAATGTAACCGAGGAACGGAACCTCAGATACCTCAAATTGACATTTCTTTAATTTGACATATAAACAATTCTCTCTAAGTTTCTGCAAAACTAGGCACACATGTTTTCGATGCTCATCAAGGGATGAAGAAAAAATTAAAATGTCATCTAGGTAGACAACCATAAACCGGCCAAGATAATCTCGGAAAATTTCATTAACAAAACTTTGAAAAACCGCAGGGGCATTACACAGGCCGAAGGGCATAACCAAATATTCATAATGCCCTTCAAGGGTATTAAAGGCCGTTTTCCACTCGTCCCCCTGCCTAATTCTTATGAGGTTATAGGCCCCTCTGAGATCTAGTTTGGAGAAGACCTGCGCCCCGACCACCTGTGTAAAGAGCCCCTCAATAAGCGGTAGGGGATATTTATTTTTTACCGTGATGTTATTTAAGCCCCGGTAATCGATACAGGGGCGAAGTCCCCCATCCTTTTTCTCCACAAAAAAAACCCTGCCCCCGCTGGGGAAGATGAAGGCCGAATAAACCCTTTTTCTAAGTTCTCGGCGATATATTCCCGCATGGCAAGGGTTTCTGCTCGGGTCAAATTAAATATTCTCCCTCTGGGAGGCATCGTACCAGGGAGCAGTTCTATTGGGCAGTCCCAAGGTCTATGGGGAGGAAGTTTGTCTGCTGCCTTTTCTGAAAAAACATCAGCAAACTCCAAATATGGAGTAGGAATCCCACTAGGGAGTAAGTGTGTGACCCTGAGGGGAAATTCTAGGCAGTTCCGGAAACACTGGTGTCCCCACTTGGTAATTTGCCCCGAAACCCAATCAATTTGAGGATTATGCGCCTGCAGCCATGGCAACCCCAGAATCAAGGGGGTACCAGGCATGCTCAAAATCAGGAACCTGATAACCTCAGAATGACTGGCTCCTATTTTGATTTGCATGGGAGGTGATTGAAACCGAACTAACCCCCCGGCCACTGGAGTGCCATCAATGGCTGACACCCGGATAGGAGTTGGCAAGGTCTGTGCCATGATTCCTAGAGTCTGTGCTAGATCAGAGTCTAGGAAGTTCCCAGCTGCTCCAGAATCGAGAAGAGCCTTTAAGTTAATATATTTGGCACCAAACATAACCTGAACTGGGACAAAAACTGGAGACGATACTTGAGGAGATACCTTACAGCCTAGGAGGGCCCCCTCGATACCCCCTAGGCTCTGAAGTTTCCCGACGGTTTCTTTGGGCAAAGTCTAACCATGTGGCCGGTCCCACCACAGTATAGACAGAGCCCCTCGGATAGGCGTCGTCGTCTCTCGCCTTCGGTGAGCCTGGTGGCACCTAGCTGCATAGGCTCTTCAGAAGGTTGAGCGACGGGAACCTCAGATTTTGCAGCGGATTCAAAATGTGATCCTTTCTCCAGGCGCCTTTCCCGGAGTCGGCGATCAATGCGGATGGCCAAATGCATTAACTCATCCAGTGTTTGGGGTTCCGGGTAGTTCACCAGGGTATCTTTGATAGCGTCAGCCAGACCTAACCGGAATTGGCCACAGAGGGCAGGATTGTTCCAGCGTGAGTCAACTGCCCAACGCCGGAATTCGGAACAGTAGTCCTCGGCTGGACGGCGTCCCTGGCGGAGGGTACGTAACTTTGCGTCAGCTGAGGCCCCCTTGTCAGGATCGTCATAAAGGACCTCCATTGCAGTGAAGAAACTGTCCACTGACTGGCGGATGGGGTCCTGAGCTGATAGACTAAAGGCCCAGGACTGAGGGTCTCCATGTAACAGGGATATAATCAAGCCCACTTTTTGTTCCTGTGAGCCCGAGGACACCGGGCGAAGCTGAAAGTATAGTTTACAAGAGTCCCGGAAATTGGCAAATTTTGCCCTATCGCCAAAAAATTTTTCAGGGAGCGGGATCTTGGGTTCCACCGTCATTGCGGCCGGAGTCCCCTGAGAAGTGGGGACCATGGGAGTTGGACGGTTCTCCTGGGCCGCAACTCGATGAGCCAGGTGCTCCACCGCCGCCGTCAGGGCCTGCACCTGCTCCAGAATTTGGTCCATTCTTTTGGCCCGTTATAATGTCAGGATTGTACTTAACACCCGTCTGTCTTAAGCCAGTATCCCCCAATCTCCACCGCCACTTCTGCCTATAGACAAGCCCCCGCTTGTGGGAGACGCGAGCAATGCCTCTCCCAGTCGGTTGCCCCCAGGACTTAACAGGCGCAAGGGATAGTAGCTTAAGGTGCAGTTTGGTGTTAGGCAGGGAATCCCGAATGAGGATGCCGGGTGCGGAAAGTCCGTAAATCAGGCCGAGGTCAAACCAGGAAGTCACAGGCGAGGTATCCAAGGGAGAAGACTGAGAATGGTCGAGGGTAGCCGAGGTCAATTCCAGGAGGTCACAGGCGAAGTACAGGAGGGTCAGGCAAGAGAGTGGTCAGGCAAAGCAGAAGGTCAGGGCAGGCAGCTAGCAAGAATAGTCAGGGTCCAAATCCAAATCCAAATCCAAAATCTTCACAAACACAGCAGCACACATCCAGAACCCAGAAGCTATAACGGGCACTGGGAAACTGGAACAGTGCAAATATATAGGGAAGTCTGGCCAATGGGAAACAGGGAAAAAGGAGGGAAGGAAGGTGCTTGGTGCAAACAAGGAAGTGGGATCGGTCCCAGGAGCTGGACGGCCCAGGCCAGACAGGCCGACCAGTCCCTGGGTCCGATCCCAAGAACCGGCCACTGACTGGACAATTCAAACTCGCCCCCGGCGGGCGCGCTGGGGGAAGCGCCGCCGGGAGGCATAAAGCAGACGTGCTCGCGCGCGCGCGCGAGCACGTTGATGATCGGGCGCGCCCCCGCCAGGAAGGGGAAGCGCAGAGCTGGAGGGGAGAGCCGCAAGGCCGCGCAGCCGCGCGGAGCGGGCTGCGACGCGGCCACCCATGGCGTCCTGCGCCGCCCGCCCCAGATCCCCGTGACGGTGCCGAGGAGCTGGCAGACCCGGGGACCGCCTGTAATTTTACAGGATTAATGACAGATATGATAGCAGATAATTCAGAGGGCATTAATAGTCTTAATGAAGAGAGCCCTGGGGACCACATATATGGCTTACCTAGCCCGCAGGCGCAGAACTTGAATTAAGAGGCGATTGAAGGGTGCAAATGCTTAACCCAATGGCGGCCATGTTAAAAAGAAAACTCAATTTCATATTCTATACTCTGATATTATACTTTGTTATATATATATATATATATATATATATATATATATATATATATATATATGCTAAATTCTGTGCATAAAGCCAACAGACATTGTAGTGTGTAGGAATGTCCTTCTCTCAGTGATTTATCTAGATGTAGGTCAGGGGAATTCCTTGAACTCAGTTATCCTGCTCATGTGGGAACCACAAGATTTATTGCCAGCCTTCTGTGTGAAGGTGTTTAGTTACGTCACAAAGGTGAGGGCTAAGTACTCCTTTTTTGTGTGACATTTTGTATAAAAATGCAAGCCAGTTTTGAATAAAGCAGATACATGTGGTGAGCTTTCAATGTTCTATGTCTCTCTGTTCACTGCATGGGTCTCCAACCGGTTGCTAAGGGAGAACAATATAGAGGTTGGGCAAGAGAGGCCATATAGACTTATTGAGGTCCGAGTTACCCCCAACAAATATATTTCACGCTTTTAGTTGCTTACTTATTCTTTTCCCACTGGGCTACACTATTCAGGACTCTAGGATACAGGCGCGGCATCTTGCCTCAGAAGCATCACATACTAAGGAGAGGGGAGGAGCAAAAGTGCAGGGGGCAGAGTTATAGCTGTGCTTTGCACAGAGTAGAGCTGGGGTCAGGAAGCCCCCTCCCTGAGAGGAAAGAGAAGGAGAGGCCGCTGGTACTAAATCCCGGGCAGAGGTGAGCATTTTTTATTTAGCTATTTTATGTAGCTGGCACTTAAAAGGTTAATGCCAGTAGCAGCTTGGACTGTGTGACGAAAGAAGGGGGGAAGGAGCCTGAAAGGATGAGGGAATCACTCACCTGCCGCACACTCACAATTTTAATAGAAGCCAATGGCAGCGGTCTGTATTCAAGCGGTGTGTTATTTTGTTTTTAAAGAGGAACATTGGCGGAGGTTAAAACCTCACCAAACCGCACCGATCTCGCCAGGGCATCCATCTTCAGGGTCCCTCGGATTCTGAGCGACCTCCTGACGGGGACGCCATCTTGCATCCCATCAGGCACTGCACGCGGCCCTCGATCTCGCACCTGCGCAGTGCCCATGCATTAGATGCAATGGAGCTGCCCAAAATCCCGTGAGAGCAATGGAGCTGCAAGATCGACATTTACTTGCATGACTAAGGCCGTGCTTGTCAGCAATGGCTAAGTGGATCGGGCCCTGAAGAAGCCGGATGTCGCTGCAGCAGGCAGCGGCAACATCCATGCGCATGCAAAATTGTTCTTTAAAGTGGACCAACACCCAAGGGGGATCGGCCCAGGAATCTATAAGATTACCGGACAAATCAGATCCCTCCCCGCGAGGCATCCGAAATCGGGATGTCCCGCGGGGAGGAACCCCCCAGAAGGCCCCCGGGGTGCCCCACCGAAGTGTACCAAAACCCAGGATAGTCAAAATCCTGGGTGTTGGTCCACTTTAAAGCCACCATGATGCTAACATATACACCTGTCGCTACTCAATAGGTGAAAGACCAAAATGAGTCTTGTTCATTTGATGTAGAAGAAATCATCTATTAAGCTGAAATACATCCGGAATGGCGTTAGAAGGAGCTAACAAGGGTAGAATGAAGGAGAAAATCTAAAGTAGTAGTGTGCGGAGGGGTTTTTAAGCTCCTTTGCTTAAACCTGTTTTTAAGCAAGCCAAAAGGGAGGCATTTCGGGCGCTACCAATTGAAGTAAGCAAGCCTCCGGATGACCGAAAAAACATGACAAACATGAGTTATGCTTCTCAGTGCATACAATTTCTACATCAGGTAAGTAGGGGCCAATGGGGATCCAATGTTGCTCTTTAAAGGAAAAGTCCACTTACAATGGCATTTTAGAAAGTGTATATTTTTTGGATTTAAAATGATGTCCTCGAGGTGCCTCAACCCCATCCCCTGACTGAATTTATGTCTTATTTCAACCTTATAACTAAAGTACCTTAAGGTAAAGTCTCCTTTCAAAGTGTGTATCTTTAGTACCATAAGGATGTTCTCAAGCTGAGCTGATCTATTACTTTTTTATGTTAGCAAATGACCGAGAAGGATTATGGCATCTGTAATTGCAAACTTTTGGCCATGAAAGAGTGGTGGCATTGGCTAGAGGGAGCAGTTCATCCTTTGATACAGACCATACAACAAAGCTTGGAGTATATCAACTCAACTAAAAGATTAAATTCCTGCCATGCTAGATGGCTTCTGTTTATTGCATAGTTCAATTTCATTTTCCCCTTTTTTCCAGGTACCAATAATACCAGGCAGATGCCCTGTCTCACAGATTTCTTGCTGAACAAGTCTCAGAAGTTCACAGCTACAGCTCCCATTGGTTATTACTTCCCTGTCCTCAGAGTTTCCATCTGAGCACCAACAAATATCAGCAAGAAACCTCAGTGGACTTGCCAGAGGGAAATTGCTTTGGCCTATTACAGGCATATAGGCAAAAAGGTACATAGCTCTTTGCAGGTCACCCAGGTTTTGCAAATGTCTTGCAGCTAATAGAACTTTACCTCTGGTGGCCCAATATTGAAGTGTACATAGCTGCCTTTGTGAAGTCTGTGCCAGTTCTTAGCCAACCCATCGTTGACCAGCTGGTCTGTTACAACCTCTGCCAGTTCCAAGAACCCTTGGACTCATATCACCATCACTTTATCATGAACTTGCCTGTTTCCCATGGATTTACTATGATATAGGTTATAGTTGACTTCCCTCTGCTAAAGATTTGTTTCAGCTGTTCATCGAGCACCATGTTTGTCTCTAGTTAATATTTCTGTCTGATCATTGAGTTCAGTTCATGTCCTGGTTCTGGCAAGCCACCGGTTCCTCCTGTTAAAGAGGAACCTTTGAGGTCCTCGAGACTGCAGGGCCATCCGAGTTCCACTCCTTGGGGCATCACGAACACCGCTGTGTAAAACACCCCAAGAGCCCCATTACACTCACCTTGTCCTGGAACCCTCGCCACATCTATGCGCCGCAGCCTCTAGTCGTGCGCACACCTGACCTTTCTAAATGGGTGGCGCGGGCACATCACAGCTAGAAGGTAAGCGGGGGATGCGGCCCGTGGTGCACTTGTCTCCCTTGGGCCATGCTCGGCTGCTTAGCCATCCATTGGCTTAGCCATCAACGGAGCTGTGTAATAGTGAACGCGCTGATTGGCTAAGTGGGAGAGACAGGGAGGTGAGTGTATCAGGCAACCTAGATAAATACACACATCGGGGCATCCCAATTTGGGATGGTGCAGCATATAGCTACAACACCCCCCAAAAAATTGCTTGTGTTGTTCCTCTAAGTTTAGAGCTCTTTTTCATCTGCTTATCATCCTGAGGCCAAAGACTAGACTGATTGCACTAACAAGACTCTGGAGCAAATAATTTCCTAATTTGATAACCAAGATTATAATGAATAGATCGACCTACAGCCAAGGGCAGAAATAGCTGGGAGCGGTGGGAACCGCTCAGACCAACTTATAATTAACCTGAAAGTTGCACGTGAGCAGGGAAATTAGGATACACAAGTCTTAAAGAAGCCACAGCACTCTACCGATGTGTGAGGACCAAGACCTCTGTTTTAACCAGTTTTAGAGACAGATTATAGGTTTGGTTGCAAGCTAATAGGGTTGAGTGGTGTGGTTCCATTAAGACTTGTGTATTTCTGTGTTTACAGACACCAGCCATGAGTAGCTTTATTTTAACCTGCTAAAAGAAAGTACCTAAAGCTGACACGCTCTATCTCCATACAGGTCTCCATCTAGGTACTCAGAAATCTACTGCCAGGCAACATCATCAGGCAGATTGAGAATCTCTCCTCCAAGTTTGGCCCCTGGTGAGTTTGGTTGTCCTCCAACAACCTAGCAATGCACGTGCCCTCTAAGAAATTTTCTCCCAGATTTGTGGAACCAGTCAAAAGTACAATTCTGTGAGATACTCACCTGTAGAATTGGTATTATACGCATACAGTACGTCCTGCTCCATATATAATAATTACACGTGGGTAATCCTCCGCCAGATGGCGCTGTGCACTGCAGACATGCAAAAACAGGCTCCTCCCAGCCCTTCATATACCCAGGGACCTCCCACAAATCCCCAGCATTGAAAAGCAGTGAGAAAAAGAAGCCGGGAGAAACCAACCACCAAAATTGGTAATAATAACAATGATAACAATCACCATACAGGGGATCCAGAATAATGTGAAACCAGGGTGGGGTGGAGCAGGACATACTGTATGCGTATAATACCAATTCTACAGGTGAGTATCTCACAGAATTGTATTATTCTAAGCATACAGTACGTCCTGCTCCATATATAATAATTACACGTGGGACATCCAATAGCAGTGTCCATAAAGTAGGGTGGGATGCCCAACAAAAAAGGCACAGCAGACAGTAAAAACGCTGTCACCTGCAAACCTTGCTACCAAGAGCGACATGAGCAAGGCTCTAACGTCAACCTCATAAACAAACCTTTGAAAAGGTATGAACAGAAAACAAACAGCGGTCTAGCAACTTGTTCAACAGAAACCTGGTGCTGAAAAGCCTAAAGGTACCAAGGTACCAGTAGAACCAGAATAAAGAGAGAAGAAGTTTCTTCCCCTTAAAAGAATAGGCTAGAGTAACAGCCTGACCAGTCCAAATGCTAACAGTAGCTATGGCAAAAACTTAGAGCTCTCCCCCTTGGGGAATTGAACCCGGTCTCCCGCGTGACAGGCGGGGATACTGACCATTATACTAACAAGGACCAGCTGAAAGCCAAAAAACCCTTTCTAGGACCAGAAGGGACATCCATGCAAGTAAAGACCAGGCCAAAAGGCGCATAACCCCTGGAAACAGCCAAAATCAGGCACATAAGGATGGAGACGCCCACAAGCCCCAAGGGGCATCAGTCCCCTTAAGGGACAAGAGAAAATCCAGGAAAAAGCCTCCAACACCTGTTGAGGAAATGTAGACCCCCTTTCCCCAGTGTTACTAGGAATAAGGCCCAGAAGAAAGACAAAGGTCTTGATTACATCAACATAAGACACCACCTTAGGCATAAGGTCCGGCGTAAAGCGGAAAACCAACACATATATATCAATGAACGAGGGCTAGCTAAACAGAGCCACCCGCTCAGGCACACGTCTGACTGAAGCAACAGCCCCCAGAAGGACAACTTGGGGGTAAGAACAGTTCAGACAGCATCCGGAATAGGTCCAAAGGGAACACCCCGCAACCAGAATAAAAATGAATCCCAACAGGGACCATAGAATTAAGTGGGGGATGCAAGTGAGCAATCCCCGAAAGGGTACTTAACAAGGAAGACTGAACAAGACTTCTCCAGGAAGGCGGACAGGGCAGAACCTGAACCTTCAGAGTACCGAGTTGGGAGGCCGAATTCCAACCCATGCTATAATAACTCTAGAACCCTGGGAACAGTCCAACAGGGAAGAGACCTAGACTCACACCAATCAATATGGGTACGCCATACCCTCTAATAGACGGAAAAAGAAGAAGAAGAAGCTTGCTTCTAGAATTCCAATAGACACAGTCACCCAGAAGATAAACCTGTCTCCATCAGGGTGGATGAAACAACCGTCAGACCGTCTAGACTAGAGCCTGTAGATTGGGGTGACATAAGAAAGTGGCCTGAGTGGCCAGAACAGCACTCCTGATAGAACGTACAGGTCCGCTGTCTTCAGCAACACGTCCGCGCAGCACACACCACTAGGCCACCCAGGGGACACCAGTATCACTGGTCCCCCCTACCAGCAGGGTGAATGAAGATAAGACATATAGAATAAAATGTCCAGCCATAACAATACTAAGCCCCATGACAAGTCAGAATATTCTGGGACAGGGGAACAAGGGCTTAGCCCCTGTGATAGTGACGGGCCCAACAGAGCCATACTAGTTGGGTCTCAGAGAGACACCAGGATTAGCACATCCTGATACTGAAGGACATCCACCGGAGCGAATACCACTAAAATGCAGGGAACGTTGTCCTCCACCCAGATCTGGATCAGATACCCTCCTGGAGGATCATCCTGCTCCAAGTCCCACACAGATAAATAATACAGGCCACTGTCAACAGACAGACCAAGAGTCCCAAAATAGACAGGTCCTAAAGAGGAGTAGTCTAGCAAGATAGAGCCAAAATGAAGGCCCACTGTCTCAGCAAAATCAGTAGGTAAATGGACCCCCTAAGGGTCCCACCTAGGAACCACGGGGGATTTTAGAAGAAAAAATCTCCCCCCCCGTCAACCAGCTAGACTTGGTACCCATGGTGGCCATTTACAGGCAGATGCAAGAAAAAGGAGGGGGGATACCCCCTGACGGGTTCCTAGAAATTAACCATCTCAAGAAGAACCACCCTACCAAAGGGAAATACGCCCAGACCCAGCTCCAGGGGTGCTGGAATCCTATCCAGGACTAACAATATACGTAGCCGAAGAGCCCAAGGGCACTGAGCATAAGGGACATCATCTGATCTGTCAGAAATGGCCACACCAGCTGCAACCCTGCCTGGTGAAAGTAAGATGACAGTGATGAGGGACAGAGCCCATATAAGCAGAAAGTCCACTTATTGCCAAGGAAGAAGGTTCTAGCCTGAACCGAATTCAAATGCAAACCTAGGAATGAGGATACTGCATAAGGAAACCATGAGGAATTGAGGTGACTGAACACCCATCCAAAAGACTCCCAAGGACACCACCAGCCGAATAACCCATTCGGCCTGACGTAAAGATTGGGAAGTAAAGAAGGACTATCAAGCAGGTCCTAGTGCGGACGCCCCACGTTCACATAGACATCGCCCCCGTCCGCGCCTAGGCGAGCAGTCTGGGAGCAGAAGAGAGGCCAAAACCAAGGCCACAATCCGCAGTGTTGGCCCTGACCCGTAATGGCCTCGGTGTCCAGAAGACACAGGGAAACTAAAAAAGGATCTTAGATCTCCACAGGCGGCAAGAGGAACTACCTGTGAATGTAGAATTGCCGAGCCTACAAACTGCCGGCATGGGCCAGACTGCCTCATCACTTTGAGGGAAGGAGGAAAGGTCAGTGTAGAGGCCCTCGCCCCAGCCTGTTAAGGGTAACCTGCAGGCGAACCCGGACCCTGCAGGCCGAGCACGGTCTGCACCAAAACCTGAAGAGAGACAGGGACTAGAAGAACCCTGACAACCTTGTAAAAAGTCCGCCCAGCAAACTATATCCTGCATCCAGGGGAAACTATCTCCTAGATCCACCAGAAGGAGGCATGACGCCCCCTGATAGGAGCAAGGTGCTGCGGCAGTCCCCTCACCCAGAAGGGCGAGGGCGTCCCTTCATGTTTGGGAGGGTTTGGCAGATTTGGACTTAGTGATCAAGAATCTTTCTAATGAGGGTCCTGGCGGCCACCGCAGTGATGGCCGCGGCACAGGCCGGGCACAGACCGGGCACAGCGCCGCCCCTGCACAAGAAAAGGCGTGTGAAGCCAGTCTATCGATGCGCCGTCCTCAGCATCCCGAAGGGTACGATAAGTAGGCGCTGTCATGAAGCGCGGGCGACGGTTTAAAGGGACAGCGCGGGCGACGGTTTAAAGGGACAGCGCGGGCGACCGTTTAAAGGGACAGCGCGGGCGACGGTTTAAAGGGACAGCGCGGGCGACGGTTTAAAGGGACAGCGCGGGCGACCGTTTAAAGGGACAGCGCGGGCGACGATTTAAAGGGACAGCGCGGACGACGGTTTAAAGGGACAGCGCGGGGAACGGTTTAAAGGGACAGCGCGGGCGACTGTTTAAAGGGACAGCGCGGGGGACGGTTTAAAGGGACAGCGCAGGGGACGGTTTAAAGGGACAGCGCGGGGAACGGTTTAAAGGGACAGCGCGGGGGACGGTTTAAAGGGACAGCGCGGGCGACGGTTTAAAGGGACAGCGCGGGCGACCGTTTAAAGGGACAGCGCGGGCGGCGGTTTAAAGGGACAGCGCGGGCGACGGTTTAAAGGGACAGCGCGGGCGACGGTTTAAAGGGACAGCGCGGGCGACGGTTTAAAGGGACAGCACGGGCGACGGTTTAAAGGGACAGCACGGGCGACCGTTTAAAGGGACGGCGCGGGCGACGGTTTAAAGGGACGGCGCGGGCGACGGTTTAAAGGGACGGCGCGGGCGACGGTTTAAAGGGACGGCGCGGGCGACGGTTTAAAGGGACAGCGCGGGGGACGGTTTAAAGGGACAGCGCGGGGGACGGTTTAAAGGGACAGCGCGGGGGACGGTTTAAAGGGACAGCGCGGGGAACGGTTTAAAGGGACAGCGCGGGCGACGGTTTAAAGGGACAGCACGGGCGACGGTTTAAAGGGACAGCGCGGGCGGCGGTTTAAAGGGACGGCGCGGGCGACGGTTTAAAGGGACGGCGCGGGCGATGGTTTAAAGGGACAGCGCGGGCGAAGGTTTAAAGGGACGGCGTGGGCGACTGTTTAAAGGGACAGCGCGGGCGACGGTTTAAAGGGACAGCGCGGGCGACCGTTTAAAGGGACAGCGCGGGCGGCGGTTTAAAGGGACGGCGCGGGCGACGGTTTAAAGGGACAGCGCGGGCGATGGTTTAAAGGGACAGCGCGGGGGACGGTTTAAAGGGACAGCGCGGGGAACGGTTTAAAGGGACAGCGCGGGCGAAGGTTTAAAGGGACGGCGCGTGCGACTGTTTAAAGGGACGGCGCGGGCGACTGTTTAAAGGGACAGCGCGGGCGACGGTTTAAAGGGACAGCGCGGGCGACTGTTTAAAGGGACAGCGCGGGCGAAGGTTTAAAGGGACGGCGCGGGCGACTGTTTAAAGGGACAGCGCGGGCGACGGTTTAAAGGGACAGCACGGGCGACGGTTTAAAGGGACAGCGCGGGCGACGGTTTAAAGGGACGGCGCGGGCGACGGTTTAAAGGGACAGCGCGGGCGACGGTTTAAAGGGACAGCGCGGGCGACGGTTTAAAGGGACAGCGCGGGGGACGGTTTAAAGGGACAGCGCGGGGAACGGTTTCAAGGGACAGCGCGGGCGACGGTTTAAAGGGACAGCGCGGGCGACGGTTTAAAGGGACAGCGCGGGGAACGGTTTAAAGGGACAGCGCGGGCGACGGTCTAAAGGGACAGCGCGGGCGAAGGTTTAAAGGGACAGCGCGGGCGACTGTTTAAAGGGACAGCGCGGGCGACAATTTAAAGGGACAGCGCGGACGACGGTTTAAAGGGACAGCGCGGGGAACGGTTTAAAGGGACAGCGCGGGCGACGGTTTAAAGGGACAGCGCGGGCGACGATTTAAAGGGACAGCGCGGACGACGGTTTAAAGGGACAGCGCGGGGAACGGTTTAAAGGGACAGCGCGGGCGACGGTCTAAAGGGACAGCGCGGGGGACGGTTTAAAGGGACAGCGCGGGGGGTGGTTTAAAGGGACAGCGCAGACGACGGTTTAAAGTGACAGCTCGGGGAACGGTTTAAAGGGACAGCGCGGGCGACGGTTTAAAGGGACAGCACGGGCGACGGTTTAAAGGGACAGCGCGGGCGGCGGTTTAAAGGGACGGCGCGGGCGACGGTTTAAAGGGACAGCGCGGGGGGTGGTTTAAAGGGACAGCGCAGACGACGGTTTAAAGTGACAGCTCGGGGAACGGTTTAAAGGGACAGCGCGGGCGACGGTTTAAAGGGACAGCGCGGGCGAAGGTTTAAAGGGACAGCGCGGGCGACGGTTTAAAGGGACAGCTTAGACGACGGTTTAAAGGGACAGCGCGGGCGACGGTTTAAAGGGACAGCGCGGGCGACGGTTTAAAGGGACAGCGCGGGCGACAGTTTAAAGGGACAGTGCGGGCGACGGTTTAAAGGGACAGCGCAGGCGACAGTTTAAAGGGACAGCGCGGACGACGGTTTAAAGGGACAGCGCGGGCGACTGTTTAAAGGGACAGTGTGGGGGACGGTTTAAAGGGACAGCGCGGGCGACGGTTTAAAGGGACAGCGCGGGCGACGGTTTAAAGGGACAGCGCGGGCGACAGTTTAAAGGGACAGCGCGGACGACGGTTTAAAGGGACAGCGCGGGGAACGGTTTAAAGGGACAGCGCGGGCGACTGTTTAAAGGGACAGTGCGGAGGACGGTTTAAAGGGACAGCGCGGACGACGGTTTAAAGGGACAGCGCGGACGACGGTTTAAAGGGACAGCGCGGGCGACGGTTTAAAGGGACAGCACGGGCGACGGTTTAAAGGGACAGCGCGGGGAACGGTTTTAAGGGACAGCGCAGGCGAAGGTTTAAAGGGACGGCGCGGGAGACTGTTTAAAGGGACAGCGCGGGGAACGGTTTAAAGGGACAGCGCGGGAGACGGTTTAAAGGGACAGCGCGGGCAAAGGTTTAAAGGGACGGCGCGGGCAACTGTTTAAAGGGACAGCGCGGGCGACGGTTTAAAGGGATACCGCGGGCGACTGTTTAAAGGGACAGCGCGGGCGACGGTTTAAAGGGACAGCGCGGGGAACGGTTTAAAGGGACAGCGCGGGGGACGACGGTTTAAAGGGACAGCTCAGGGAACGGTTTAAAGGGACAGCGCGGGCGACGGTTTAAAGGGACAGCGCGGGGGACGGTTTAAAGGGACAGCGCGGGGGACGGTTTAAAGGGACAGCGCGGGCAACGGTTTAAAGGGACAGCGCGGGCAACGGTTTAAAGGGACAGCGCGGGCGACTGTTTAAAGGGACAGCGCGGGCGACGGTTTAAAGGGACAGCGCGGGCGACTGTTTAAAGGGACAGCGCGGGCGACTGTTTAAAGGGACAGCGCGGGGAACGGTTTAAAGGGACAGCGCGGGCGACTGTTTAAAGGGACAGCGCGGGCGACTGTTTAAAGGGACGGCGCGGGCGACGGTTTAAAGGGACAGCGCGGGCGACTGTTTAAAGGGACAGCGCGGACGACTGTTTAAAGGGAAAGCGCGGGCGACTGTTTAAAGGGACAGCGCGGGCGACGGTTTAAAGGGACAGCGCGGGCGACTGTTTAAAGGGACAGCGCGGGCGACTGTTTAAAGGGACAGCGCGGGCGACTGTTTAAAGGGACAGCGCGGGGAACGGTTTAAAGGGACAGCGCAGGCGACTGTTTAAAGGGAAAGCGCGGGCGACGGTTTAAAGGGACAGCGCGGGCTACGGTTTAAAGGGACAGCGCGGGCGACTGTTTAAAGGGACAGTGCGGGGGACGGTTTAAAGGGACAGCGCGGGCGACGGTTTAAAGGGACAGCGCGGGCGACAGTTTAAAGGGACAGCGCGGACGCCGGTTTAAAGGGACAGCGCGGGGAACGGTTTAAAGGGACAGCGCGGGCGACTGTTTAAAGGGACAGTGCGGGGGACGGTTTAAAGGGACAGCGCAGGCGACGGTTTAAAGGGACAGCGCGGGCGACGGTTTAAAGGGACAGCGCGGGCGACGGTTTAAAGGGACAGCGCGGGGAACGGTTTAAAGGGACAGCGCGGGCGAAGGTTTAAAGGGACGGCGCGGGCGACTGTTTAAAGGGACGGCGCGGGCGACTGTTTAAAGGGACAGCGCGGGCGACGGTTTAAAGGGATAGCGCGGGCGAAGGTTTAAAGGGACGGCGCGGGCGACTGTTTAAAGGGACAGCGCGGGCGACGGTTTAAAGGGACAGCGCGGGGAATGGTTTAAAGGGACAGCGCGGGCGACTGTTTAAAGGGACAGCGCGGGCGAAGGTTTAAAGGGACGGCGCGGGGAACGGTTTAAAGGGACAGCGCGGGCGACTGTTTAAAGGGACAGCGCGGGCGACGGTTTAAAGGGACAGCGCGGGCGACGGTTTAAAGGGACAGCGCGGGGAACGGTTTAAAGGGACAGCGCGGGCGACGGTCTAAAGGGACAGCGCGGGCGACTGTTTAAAGGGACAGCGCGGACGACGGTTTAAAGGGACAGCGCGGGCGAAGGTTTAAAAGGACAGCGCGGGCGAAGGTTTAAAGGGACGGCGCGGGCGACTGTTTAAAGGGACAGCGCGGGCGACGGTTTAAAGGGACAGCGCGGGGAATGGTTTAAAGGGACAGCGCGGGCGACTGTTTAAAGGGACAGCGCGGGCGAAGGTTTAAAGGGACGGCGCGGGCGACTGTTTAAAGGGACAGCGCGGGCGACTGTTTAAAGGGACAGCGCGGGCGACTGTTTAAAGGGAAAGCGCGGACGACGGTTTAAAGGGACAGCGCGGGGAACGGTTTAAAGGGACAGCGCGGGCAACGGTTTAAAGGGACAGCGCAGGCGACGGTTTAAAGGGACAGCGCGGGCGACGGTTTAAAGGGACTGCGCGGGCGACGGTTTAAAGGGACAGCGCGGGCGACTGTTTAAAGGGACAGCGCAGGCGACGGTTTAAAAAGACAGCGCGGGCGACGGTTTAAAGGGACAGCGCGGGCGACGATTTAAAGGGACAGCGCGGACGACGGTTTAAAGGGACAGCGCGGGGAACGGTTTAAAGGGACAGCGTGGGCGACGGTTTAAAGGGACAGCGCGGGCGACGGTTTAAAGGGACAGCGCGGGCGACGGTTTAAAGGGACAGCGCGGGGAACGGTTTAAAGGGACAGCACGGGCGACGGTTTAAAGGGACAGCACGGGCGACGGTTTAAAGGGACAGCACGGGCGAAGGTTTAAAGGGACAGCGCGGGGAACGGTTTAAAGGGACAGCGCGGGCGACGGTTTAAAGGGACAGCGCGGGCGACGGTTTAAAGGGACAGCGCGGGCGACGGTTTAAAGGGACAGCGCGGGCGAAGGTTTAAAGGGACAGCGCGGGCGAAGGTTTAAAGGGACAGCGCGGGGAACGGTTTAAAGGGACAGTGCGGGCGACTGTTTAAAGGGACAGCGCGGGCGAGTGTTTAAAGGGACGGCGCGGGCGACTGTTTAAAGGGACGGCGCGGGCGACGGTTTAAAGGGACGGCGCGGGCGACGGTTTAAAGGGACAGCGCGGGCGACGGTTTAAAGGGACAGCGCGGGCGACGGTTTAAAGGGACAGCGCGGGCGACGGTTTAAAGGGACAGCGCGGACGACGGTTTAAAGGGACAGCGCGGGGAACGGTTTAAAGGGACAGCGCGGACGCCGGTTTAAAGGGACAGCGCGGGGAACGGTTTAAAGGGACAGCGCGGGCGACTGTTTAAAGGGACAGTGCGGGGGACGGTTTAAAGGGACAGCGCAGGCGACGGTTTAAAGGGACAGCGCGGGCGACGGTTTAAAGGGACAGCGCGGGCGACGGTTTAAAGGGACAGCGCGGGCGACGGTTTAAAGGGACAGCGCGGGGAACGGTTTAAAGGGACAGCGCGGGCGACTGTTTAAAGGGACAGCGCGGGCGACTGTTTAAAGGGACAGCGCGGGCGACGGTTTAAAGGGACAGCGCGGGGAACGGTTTAAAGGGACAGCCCGGGCGACTGTTTAAAGGGACAGCGCGGGCAAAGGTTTAAAGGGACGGCGCGGGCGACTGTTTAAAGGGACAGCGCGGGCGACGGTTTAAAGGGACAGCGCAGGCGACGGTTTAAAAAGACAGCGCGGGTGACGGTTTAAAGGGACAGCGCAGGCGACGGTTTAAAAAGACAGCGCGGGTGACGGTTTAAAGGGACAGCGCAGGCGACGGTTTAAAAAGACAGCGCGGGTGACGGTTTAAAGGGACAGCGCGGGCGACGATTTAAAGGGACAGCGCGGACGACGGTTTAAAGGGACAGCACGGGCGACGGTTTAAAGGGACAGCACGGGCGAAGGTTTAAAGGGACAGCGCGGGGAACGGTTTAAAGGGACAGCGCGGGCGACGGTTTAAAGGGACAGCGCGGGCGACGGTTTAAAGGGACAGCGCGGGCGACGGTTTAAAGGGACAGCGCGGACGACTGTTTAAAGGGAAAGCGCGGGCGACTGTTTAAAGGGACAGCGCGGGCGACGGTTTAAAGGGACAGCGCGGGCGACTGTTTAAAGGGACAGCGCGGGCGACTGTTTAAAGGGACAGCGCGGGCGACTGTTTAAAGGGACAGCGCGGGGAACGGTTTAAAGGGACAGCACGGGCGACGGTTTAAAGGGACAGCGCGGGCGACGGTTTAAAGGGACGGCGCGGGCGACGGTTTAAAGGGACAGCGCGGGCGACGGTTTTAAAGGGACAGCGCGGGCGACGGTTTAAAGGGACAGCGCGGGGGACGGTTTAAAGGGACAGCGCGGGGAACGGTTTCAAGGGACAGCGCGGGCGACGGTTTAAAGGGACAGCGCGGGCGACGGTTTAAAGGGACAGCGCGGGGAACGGTTTAAAGGGACAGCGCGGGCGACGGTCTAAAGGGACAGCGCGGGCGAAGGTTTAAAGGGACAGCGCGGGCGACTGTTTAAAGGGACAGCGCGGGCGACAATTTAAAGGGACAGCGCGGACGACGGTTTAAAGGGACAGCGCGGGGAACGGTTTAAAGGGACAGCGCGGGCGACGGTTTAAAGGGACAGCGCGGGCGACGATTTAAAGGGACAGCGCGGACGACGGTTTAAAGGGACAGCGCGGGGAACGGTTTAAAGGGACAGCGCGGGCGACGGTCTAAAGGGACAGCGCGGGGGACGGTTTAAAGGGACAGCGCGGGGGGTGGTTTAAAGGGACAGCGCAGACGACGGTTTAAAGTGACAGCTCGGGGAACGGTTTAAAGGGACAGCGCGGGCGACGGTTTAAAGGGACAGCACGGGCGACGGTTTAAAGGGACAGCGCGGGCGGCGGTTTAAAGGGACGGCGCGGGCGACGGTTTAAAGGGACAGCGCGGGGGGTGGTTTAAAGGGACAGCGCAGACGACGGTTTAAAGTGACAGCTCGGGGAACGGTTTAAAGGGACAGCGCGGGCGACGGTTTTAAAGGGACAGCGCGGGCGAAGGTTTAAAGGGACAGCGCGGGCGACGGTTTAAAGGGACAGCTTAGACGACGGTTTAAAGGGACAGCGCGGGCGACGGTTTAAAGGGACAGCGCGGGCGACGGTTTAAAGGGACAGCGCGGGCGACAGTTTAAAGGGACAGTGCGGGCGACGGTTTAAAGGGACAGCGCAGGCGACAGTTTAAAGGGACAGCGCGGACGACGGTTTAAAGGGACAGCGCGGGCGACTGTTTAAAGGGACAGTGTGGGGGACGGTTTAAAGGGACAGCGCGGGCGACGGTTTAAAGGGACAGCGCGGGCGACGGTTTAAAGGGACAGCGCGGGCGACAGTTTAAAGGGACAGCGCGGACGACGGTTTAAAGGGACAGCGCGGGGAACGGTTTAAAGGGACAGCGCGGGCGACTGTTTAAAGGGACAGTGCGGAGGACGGTTTAAAGGGACAGCGCGGACGACGGTTTAAAGGGACAGCGCGGACGACGGTTTAAAGGGACAGCGCGGGCGACGGTTTAAAGGGACAGCACGGGCGACGGTTTTAAAGGGACAGCGCGGGGAACGGTTTTAAGGGACAGCGCAGGCGAAGGTTTAAAGGGACGGCGCGGGAGACTGTTTAAAGGGACAGCGCGGGGAACGGTTTAAAGGGACAGCGCGGGAGACGGTTTAAAGGGACAGCGCGGGCAAAGGTTTAAAGGGACGGCGCGGGCAACTGTTTAAAGGGACAGCGCGGGCGACGGTTTAAAGGGATACCGCGGGCGACTGTTTAAAGGGACAGCGCGGGCGACGGTTTAAAGGGACAGCGCGGGGAACGGTTTTAAAGGGACAGCGCGGGGGACGACGGTTTAAAGGGACAGCTCAGGGAACGGTTTAAAGGGACAGCGCGGGCGACGGTTTAAAGGGACAGCGCGGGGGGACGGTTTAAAGGGACAGCGCGGGGGACGGTTTAAAGGGACAGCGCGGGCAACGGTTTAAAGGGACAGCGCGGGCAACGGTTTAAAGGGACAGCGCGGGCGACTGTTTAAAGGGACAGCGCGGGCGACGGTTTAAAGGGACAGCGCGGGCGACTGTTTAAAGGGACAGCGCGGGCGACTGTTTAAAGGGACAGCGCGGGGAACGGTTTAAAGGGACAGCGCGGGCGACTGTTTAAAGGGGACAGCGCGGGCGACTGTTTAAAGGGACGGCGCGGGCGACGGTTTAAAGGGACAGCGCGGGCGACTGTTTAAAGGGACAGCGCGGACGACTGTTTAAAGGGAAAGCGCGGGCGACTGTTTAAAGGGACAGCGCGGGCGACGGTTTAAAGGGACAGCGCGGGCGACTGTTTAAAGGGACAGCGCGGGCGACTGTTTAAAGGGACAGCGCGGGCGACTGTTTAAAGGGACAGCGCGGGGAACGGTTTAAAGGGACAGCGCAGGCGACTGTTTAAAGGGAAAGCGCGGGCGACGGTTTAAAGGGACAGCGCGGGCTACGGTTTAAAGGGACAGCGCGGGCGACTGTTTAAAGGGACAGTGCGGGGGACGGTTTAAAGGGACAGCGCGGGCGACGGTTTAAAGGGACAGCGCGGGCGACAGTTTAAAGGGACAGCGCGGACGCCGGTTTAAAGGGACAGCGCGGGGAACGGTTTAAAGGGACAGCGCGGGCGACTGTTTAAAGGGACAGTGCGGGGGACGGTTTAAAGGGACAGCGCAGGCGACGGTTTAAAGGGACAGCGCGGGCGACGGTTTAAAGGGACAGCGCGGGCGACGGTTTAAAGGGACAGCGCGGGGAACGGTTTAAAGGGACAGCGCGGGCGAAGGTTTAAAGGGACGGCGCGGGCGACTGTTTAAAGGGACGGCGCGGGCGACTGTTTAAAGGGACAGCGCGGGCGACGGTTTAAAGGGATAGCGCGGGCGAAGGTTTAAAGGGACGGCGCGGGCGACTGTTTAAAGGGACAGCGCGGGCGACGGTTTAAAGGGACAGCGCGGGGAATGGTTTAAAGGGACAGCGCGGGCGACTGTTTAAAGGGACAGCGCGGGCGAAGGTTTAAAGGGACGGCGCGGGGAACGGTTTAAAGGGACAGCGCGGGCGACTGTTTAAAGGGACAGCGCGGGCGACGGTTTAAAGGGACAGCGCGGGCGACGGTTTAAAGGGACAGCGCGGGGAACGGTTTAAAGGGACAGCGCGGGCGACGGTCTAAAGGGACAGCGCGGGCGACTGTTTAAAGGGACAGCGCGGACGACGGTTTAAAGGGACAGCGCGGGCGAAGGTTTAAAAGGACAGCGCGGGCGAAGGTTTAAAGGGACGGCGCGGGCGACTGTTTAAAGGGACAGCGCGGGCGACGGTTTAAAGGGACAGCGCGGGGAATGGTTTAAAGGGACAGCGCGGGCGACTGTTTAAAGGGACAGCGCGGGCGAAGGTTTAAAGGGACGGCGCGGGCGACTGTTTAAAGGGACAGCGCGGGCGACTGTTTAAAGGGACAGCGCGGGCGACTGTTTAAAGGGAAAGCGCGGACGACGGTTTAAAGGGACAGCGCGGGGAACGGTTTAAAGGGACAGCGCGGGCAACGGTTTAAAGGGACAGCGCAGGCGACGGTTTAAAGGGACAGCGCGGGCGACGGTTTAAAGGGACTGCGCGGGCGACGGTTTAAAGGGACAGCGCGGGCGACTGTTTAAAGGGACAGCGCAGGCGACGGTTTAAAAAGACAGCGCGGGCGACGGTTTAAAGGGACAGCGCGGGCGACGATTTAAAGGGACAGCGCGGACGACGGTTTAAAGGGACAGCGCGGGGAACGGTTTAAAGGGACAGCGTGGGCGACGGTTTAAAGGGACAGCGCGGGCGACGGTTTAAAGGGACAGCGCGGGCGACGGTTTAAAGGGACAGCGCGGGGAACGGTTTAAAGGGACAGCACGGGCGACGGTTTAAAGGGACAGCACGGGCGACGGTTTAAAGGGACAGCACGGGCGAAGGTTTAAAGGGACAGCGCGGGGAACGGTTTAAAGGGACAGCGCGGGCGACGGTTTAAAGGGACAGCGCGGGCGACGGTTTAAAGGGACAGCGCGGGCGACGGTTTAAAGGGACAGCGCGGGCGAAGGTTTAAAGGGACAGCGCGGGCGAAGGTTTAAAGGGACAGCGCGGGGAACGGTTTAAAGGGACAGTGCGGGCGACTGTTTAAAGGGACAGCGCGGGCGAGTGTTTAAAGGGACGGCGCGGGCGACTGTTTAAAGGGACGGCGCGGGCGACGGTTTAAAGGGACGGCGCGGGCGACGGTTTAAAGGGACAGCGCGGGCGACGGTTTAAAGGGACAGCGCGGGCGACGGTTTAAAGGGACAGCGCGGGCGACGGTTTAAAGGGACAGCGCGGACGACGGTTTAAAGGGACAGCGCGGGGAACGGTTTAAAGGGACAGCGCGGACGCCGGTTTAAAGGGACAGCGCGGGGAACGGTTTAAAGGGACAGCGCGGGCGACTGTTTAAAGGGACAGTGCGGGGGACGGTTTAAAGGGACAGCGCAGGCGACGGTTTAAAGGGACAGCGCGGGCGACGGTTTAAAGGGACAGCGCGGGCGACGGTTTAAAGGGACAGCGCGGGCGACGGTTTAAAGGGACAGCGCGGGGAACGGTTTAAAGGGACAGCGCGGGCGACTGTTTAAAGGGACAGCGCGGGCGACTGTTTAAAGGGACAGCGCGGGCGACGGTTTAAAGGGACAGCGCGGGGAACGGTTTAAAGGGACAGCCCGGGCGACTGTTTAAAGGGACAGCGCGGGCAAAGGTTTAAAGGGACGGCGCGGGCGACTGTTTAAAGGGACAGCGCGGGCGACGGTTTAAAGGGACAGCGCAGGCGACGGTTTAAAAAGACAGCGCGGGTGACGGTTTAAAGGGACAGCGCAGGCGACGGTTTAAAAAGACAGCGCGGGTGACGGTTTAAAGGGACAGCGCAGGCGACGGTTTAAAAAGACAGCGCGGGTGACGGTTTAAAGGGACAGCGCGGGCGACGATTTAAAGGGACAGCGCGGACGACGGTTTAAAGGGACAGCACGGGCGACGGTTTAAAGGGACAGCACGGGCGAAGGTTTAAAGGGACAGCGCGGGGAACGGTTTAAAGGGACAGCGCGGGCGACGGTTTAAAGGGACAGCGCGGGCGACGGTTTAAAGGGACAGCGCGGGCGACGGTTTAAAGGGACAGCGCGGGCGACGGTTTAAAGGGACAGCGCGGACGACGGTTTAAAGGGACAGCGCGGGGAACGGTTTAAAGGGACAGCGCGGGCGACTGTTTAAAGGGACAGCGCGGGCGACTGTTTAAAGGGACGGCGCGGGCGACTGTTTAAAGGGACGGCGCGGGCGACGGTTTAAAGGGACAGCGCGGGCGACGGTTTAAAGGGACAGCGCGGGCGACGGTTTAAAGGGACAGCGCGGGCGACGGTTTAAAGGGACAGCGCGGGCGACGGTTTAAAGGGACAGCGCGGACGACGGTTTAAAGGGACAGCGCGGGGAACGGTTTAAAGGGACAGCGCGGGCGACTGTTTAAAGGGACAGCGCGGGCGACTGTTTAAAGGGACGGCGCGGGCGACGGTTTAAAGGGACAGCGCGGGCGACTGTTTAAAGGGACAGCGCGGACGACTGTTTAAAGGGAAAGCGCGGGCGACTGTTTAAAGGGACAGCGCGGGCGACGGTTTAAAGGGACAGCGCGGGCGACTGTTTAAAGGGACAGCGCGGGCGACTGTTTAAAGGGACAGCGCGGGCGACTGTTTAAAGGGACAGCGCGGGGAACGGTTTAAAGGGACAGCGCAGGCGACTGTTTAAAGGGAAAGCGCGGGCGACGGTTTAAAGGGACAGCGCGGGCTACGGTTTAAAGGGACAGCGCGGGCGACTGTTTAAAGGGACAGTGCGGGGGACGGTTTAAAGGGACAGCGCGGGCGACGGTTTAAAGGGACAGCGCGGGCGACGGTTTAAAGGGACAGCGCGGGCGACAGTTTAAAGGGACAGCGCGGACGCCGGTTTAAAGGGACAGCGCGGGGAACGGTTTAAAGGGACAGCGCGGGCGACTGTTTAAAGGGACAGCGCGGGGGACGGTTTAAAGGGACAGCGCAGGCGACGGTTTAAAGGGACAGCGCGGGCGACGGTTTAAAGGGACAGCGCGGGCGACGGTTTAAAGGGACAGCGCGGGGAACGGTTTAAAGGGACAGCGCGGGCGAAGGTTTAAAGGGACGGCGCGGGCGACTGTTTAAAGGGACAGCGCGGGCGACGGTTTAAAGGGACAGCGCGGGGAACGGTTTAAAGGGACAGCCCGGGCGACTGTTTAAAGGGACAGCGCGGGCAAAGGTTTAAAGGGACGGCGCGGGCGACTGTTTAAAGGGACAGCGCGGGCGACGGTTTAAAGGGATAGCGCGGGCGACGGTTTAAAGGGATAGCGCGGGCGAAGGTTTAAAGGGACGGCGCGGGCGACTGTTTAAAGGGACAGCGCGGGCGACGGTTTAAAGGGACAGCGCGGGGAATGGTTTAAAGGGACAGCGCGGGCGACTGTTTAAAGGGACAGCGCGGGCGAAGGTTTAAAGGGACGGCGCGGGGAACGGTTTAAAGGGACAGCGCGGGCGACTGTTTAAAGGGACAGCGCGGGCGACGGTTTAAAGGGAGAGCGCGGGCGACGGTTTAAAGGGACAGCGCGGGGAACGGTTTAAAGGGACAGCGCGGGCGACGGTCTAAAGGGACAGCGCGGGCGACTGTTTAAAGGGACAGCGCGGACGACGGTTTAAAGGGACAGCGCGGGCGAAGGTTTAAAAGGACAGCGCGGGCGAAGGTTTAAAGGGACGGCGCGGGCGACTGTTTAAAGGGACAGCGCGGGCGACGGTTTAAAGGGACAGCGCGGGGAATGGTTTAAAGGGACAGCGCGGGCGACTGTTTAAAGGGACAGCGCGGGCGAAGGTTTAAAGGGACGGCGCGGGCGACTGTTTAAAGGGACAGCGCGGGCGACTGTTTAAAGGGACAGCGCGGGCGACTGTTTAAAGGGAAAGCGCGGACGACGGTTTAAAGGGACAGCGCGGGGAACGGTTTAAAGGGACAGCGCGGGCAACGGTTTAAAGGGACAGCGCAGGCGACGGTTTAAAGGGACAGCGCGGGCGACGGTTTAAAGGGACTGCGCGGGCGACGGTTTAAAGGGACAGCGCGGGCGACTGTTTAAAGGGACAGCGCAGGCGACGGTTTAAAAAGACAGCGCGGGGAACGGTTTAAAGGGACAGCGCGGGGAACGGTTTAAAGGGACAGCGCGGGCAACGGTTTAAAGGGACAGCGCGGGGAACGGTTTAAAGGGACAGCGCGGGCGACGGTTTAAAGGGACAGCGCGGGCGACGGTTTAAAGGGACAGCGCGGGGAACGGTTTAAAGGGACAGCACGGGTGACGGTTTAAAGGGACAGCACGGGCGACGGTTTAAAGGGACAGCACGGGCGAAGGTTTAAAGGGACAGCGCGGGGAACGGTTTAAAGGGACAGCGCGGGCGACGGTTTAAAGGGACAGCGCGGGCGACGGTTTAAAGGGACAGCGCGGGCGACGGTTTAAAGGGACAGCGCGGACGACGGTTTAAAGGGACAGCGCGGGGAACGGTTTAAAGGGACAGCGCGGGCGAGTGTTTAAAGGGACGGCGCGGGCGACTGTTTAAAGGGACGGCGCGGGCGACGGTTTAAAGGGACGGCGCGGGCGACGGTTTAAAGGGACAGCGCGGGCGACGGTTTAAAGGGACAGCGCGGGCGACGGTTTAAAGGGACAGCGCGGGCGACGGTTTAAAGGGACAGCGCGGACGACGGTTTAAAGGGACAGCGCGGGGAACGGTTTAAAGGGACAGCGCGGGCGACTGTTTAAAGGGACAGCGCGGGCGACTGTTTAAAGGGACGGCGCGGGCGACGGTTTAAAGGGACAGCGCGGGCGACTGTTTAAAGGGACAGCGCGGACGACTGTTTAAAGCGAAAGCGCGGGCGACTGTTTAAAGGGACAGCGCGGGCGACTGTTTAAAGGGACAGCGCGGGCGACTGTTTAAAGGGACAGCGCGGGCGACTGTTTAAAGGGACAGCGCGGGCGACTGTTTAAAGGGACAGCGCGGGGAACGGTTTAAAGGGACAGCGCAGGCGACTGTTTAAAGGGAAAGCGCGGGCGACGGTTTAAAGGGACAGCGCGGGCTACGGTTTAAAGGGACAGCGCGGGCGACTGTTTAAAGGGACAGTGCGGGGGACGGTTTAAAGGGACAGCGCGGGCGACGGTTTAAAGGGACAGCGCGGGCGACGGTTTAAAGGGACAGCGCGGGCGACAGTTTAAAGGGACAGCGCGGACGCCGGTTTAAAGGGACAGCGCGGGGAACGGTTTAAAGGGACAGCGCGGGCGACTGTTTAAAGGGACAGTGCGGGGGACGGTTTAAAGGGACAGCGCAGGCGACGGTTTAAAGGGACAGCGCGGGCGACTGTTTAAAGGGACGGCGCGGGCGACGGTTTAAAGGGACAGCGCGGGCGACGGTTTAAAGGGACAGCGCGGGCGACGGTTTAAAGGGACAGCGCGGGCGACGGTTTAAAGGGACAGCGCGGGGAACGGTTTAAAGGGACAGCGCGGGCGACTGTTTAAAGGGACAGCGCGGGCGACTGTTTAAAGGGACAGCGCGGGCGACGGTTTAAAGGGACAGCGCGGGGAACGGTTTAAAGGGACAGCCCGGGCGACTGTTTAAAGGGACAGCGCGGGCAAAGGTTTAAAGGGACGGCGCGGGCGACTGTTTAAAGGGACAGCGCGGGCGACGGTTTTAAAGGGATGGCGCGGGCGAAGGTTTAAAGGGACGGCGCGGGCGACTGTTTAAAGGGACAGCGCGGGCGACGGTTTAAAGGGACAGCGCGGGGAATGGTTTAAAGGGACAGCGCGGGCGACTGTTTAAAGGGACAGCGCGGGCGAAGGTTTAAAGGGACGGCGCGGGGAACGGTTTAAAGGGACAGCGCGGGCGACTGTTTAAAGGGACAGCGCGGGCGACGGTTTAAAGGGACAGCGCGGGCGACAGTTTAAAGGGACAGCGCGGGGAACGGTTTAAAGGGACAGCGCGGGCGACGGTCTAAAGGGACAGCGCGGGCGACTGTTTAAAGGGACAGCGCGGACGACGGTTTAAAGGGACAGCGCGGGCGAAGGTTTAAAAGGACTGCGCGGGCGAAGGTTTAAAGGGACGGCGCGGGCGACTGTTTAAAGGGACAGCGCGGGCGACGGTTTAAAGGGACAGCGCGGGGAATGGTTTAAAGGGACAGCGCGGGCGACTGTTTAAAGGGACAGCGCGGGCGAAGGTTTAAAGGGACGGCGCGGGCGACTGTTTAAAGGGACAGCGCGGGGAACGGTTTAAAGGGACAGCGCGGGCGACTGTTTAAAGGGACAGTGCGGGGGACGGTTTAAAGGGACAGCGCAGGCGACGGTTTAAAGGGACAGCGCGGGCGACGGTTTAAAGGGACAGCGCGGGCGACGGTTTAAAGGGACAGCGCGGGCGACGGTTTAAAGGGACAGCGCGGGCGAAGGTTTAAAGGGACAGCGCGGGCGACTGTTTAAAGGGACAGCGCGGGCGACGGTTTAAAGGGACAGCGCGGGGAACGGTTTAAAGGGACAGCCCGGGCGACTGTTTAAAGGGACAGCGCGGGCAAAGGTTTAAAGGGACGGCGCGGGCGACTGTTTAAAGGGACAGCGCGGGCGACGGTTTAAAGGGATAGCGCGGGCGACTGTTTAAAGGGACATCGCGGGCGACGGTTTAAAGGGACAGCGCGGGCGACGGTTTAAAGGGACAGCGCGGGGAATGGTTTAAAGGGATAGCGCGGGCGACTGTTTAAAGGGACAGCGCGGGCGACTGTTTAAAGGGACAGCGCGGCGAAGGTTTAACCCTTTCAGTGCCAAGCACGTAGATACTACGTGCTTGCTTCCCACTCCACTTAAGTGCCAAGCACGTAGTATCTACGGGCTTGACTTTCCCCCCTGCTAGTAAAAAAAATAAAAGTCAAAAATACTCACCTGACCCCTCGTTGGATCCGGCCGGGTCTCCTCTTTAATTTGGTGCCATCCGATCCCCCGTGGGGGGTCGGATGGCTCCAGGAGAGCCCCCGGAATAGCCCCCCCCCCGTTTGGCAGCAGCAGCTGCTAACTGTAAAAAAAAAAAAAATAATAAAAATGACATTCACTTACCTGTGTGTGCGCTGGCTCCCGCTGTCCCTCCTCTTCACTTGGGGGGCCTCCGATCGCCCCCCAGGACTTACCGATCTTCAGGAGAGAGCCCGGAAGGCTCTCTCCTCTCTCCTCTTCGATGGCGGCCGCCATCTTGCCGCTAAGCCCCGCCCCCTTGGGCTATGACGTCATCCCGGTCAGTCGCAGCGTCAAGCCCCGCCCCTTTTGGGGGCGGGGCTATGACGTCATCCCAGCCCCGATCACCGATCACCGGCTTCAGCGTTCTCAGCTGTCAGATGCCGTGATCGGCAACGGGGAAGGAGGTGGCAGGAGATCCTCTGATCTCCTGCCTCCCCCTTCTCTGATGCCGATCACCGGCATCTGTCAGCAGAGCGGCGCGGGACAAAGGAGCTTACAATCGGAGGTAAGTACAGTAAAAAAAAATTATTTTTTTTTAATAAAATACTTTTGTGTGGCGTTTTTTTTTCATTTAAGCCTTTGTGAACTGGTAAGGGGTCCATGAGACCCCTTATACCAGTTCACAAGGCTCTGGGTATGGCAAGTCACCTGCAGCTAGTGGGTGGCTTGCCATTAACCCCCAGCCCCCCATTACCTGCCTCCCCAACGGCCGGGGGGGGGCAGAAGGGCCCGGGCCACTTAGTGGCTATGTGGGCTAGTAGCCTGCAGGGCCAGGGGCCACCAACGCTGGCCCCTGCGCCCTGTTCTACAAGCCCCCATAGCTGGCCCGGGTCGGTAATGCTGGGTAGGGGGGACCCTACGTCATTTTTTTGGGGGATTTTTAAGGGTTTTTAACCCTTAAAATTCCAAAAAAAAATGGGGTCTCCCCCCCTAGGAGGGGGAACCCTATGTCATTTTTTTTTTAATTAACCCTTTTGTTTTCTGTCATCCAGCAGCTATAAAAGGCTGAAAGAGTGCTCCACTATGGATGGGAGGTAAGTATTAAAAAAAAAAAAAAAAAAAATATTTTTTCTCTTTGTGTGTCTGTGTTTTATTTTTACATTTAACCCCTTGTGAACTGGTAAGGGGTCCATGACCCCTATACCAGTTCACAAGGCTGGGGGAGGTGGCAAGTCACCTGCGCTAGCCGGTGACTTGCCATTAACCCCCGGCACCCCCATTACCTGCCTCCCCAAAGCCCAGGGGGGGGGGCAGAAGAGCCCGGGCCCACTGGCTATGCGGGCTTGTAGCCTGCAGGGCCAGGGGCCACAAAAGCTGGCCCCTGCGCCCCGTTCCTCCAAGCCCTACATAGCTGGTCCCGGGCTGGTTACTTTGGGTAAGGGGGGGCCCATGTCATTTTTTTTTATTTTTAAGGATTTTTAACCCTTAAAAATCCCCCCCAAAAATGGGCCCCCCCTCCCGGGAGGGGGGACCCTATGTCATTTTGTTTTCTCGATTTAACCCTTTGTAGTGTGGATGGTAGTTGTATTTTATTTGTAAATGTTAAAAATTACTTGTTTCAGTTAGGGGGGTCTCCTGGGCAGGAACAGGGGGCTACCGATAAATATGTGGTACCGTTCTAATCGGTAGAAATGGGGCTTTCACATGCAATATGGTTTCCTTTAATAAAATAAATTTTTTATGTAAAATAAAGGAGTCAATTTTCTAAAAAAAAATTGTATTTATTTTTTTTTTTTACTTAATAATAAATAAAATTAATAATAAATAAAATTTACAAACAAGACATTTCATGTTAAAGCCTAAACTCTGCTGCAAAAAATATATATATAATTTTCCTGAAAATTCCAGCAAAAATGACACAAAACATGGCGCAAAACATGGCGCAAAATGGGGAAAAATGACCTGTCAACAGAGGGTGACAAAATCTCAAGTAAGCTGGCAATTAAAAGGGTTAATAGTACATCTGCATGTTGGGTATTGTTCTGTTCGGGGGACCTTGCGCTTTCAGATTTAGCTTGTTTTTTTCTGGTTTGCATATTTATATTTTAGTAAAAGGTGTTTTTTATTCTGCTTTTTTATACATTTTTTAGGGAAACTCTGCGCAACCAAAGAGTTCTTTGAGGGATTAATTCCAGAAAGATGAGCCCACTACAACAAGCTGGGTACGCTTAGAAAGCTTAACGTGTGTACTTTCAGGGAATATATGGTTTATGGGGGATATTCCAAATGTAAAGGGTTGTTTTGGTTGAAAAATCGCAAGGTGCGCACTTTGTCTGCAGAGCTGAAATTTTCAAGAAAAATTACCGTTACGCACATGCTTTACTTTGGGGTGTTTGGCAACTCTTTCCTTGACAGAACCCATGCATGTTGGGTATCGTTCTGTTCGGGGGATGTTGCTTTTTCAGATCATACTTGTTTTTTCTTGTTTGTATATAGTTTTTTTAGGAAAATGTGGCTTTGATTCTGCTTTTTTATCCTTTTTTTAGGGAAACTCTTTGCAACCAAAGAATACATTGAGGGATTACTTCTAGAAAACTGTGGCCACATCAACAAGCCTGGTACGCCTAGAAAGCCTGAGGTGTGTACTTCCAGAGAATATATAGTTTGTTGGGGGTATTTCAAATGTAAAGGGTTGTTTTTCTGGAAAAACTGCAAGGTGCGCATATTGCATAGCATAGTTGTATTTTATCTGAAAATCTCCTAAAGCGCTGTTTCAGTTTGGGGGAGTCTCCTGGGCAGGAAAGGGTGTCTACCTATACATATGTGGTACCGCTGTAACCGGGAGAAATTGGGATTTCACACGCAATAAGATTTTATTGACAAACTTACATTTTTTATTACAAAAAAACACTACAAATTGTAAAAAATTTATTTTTTTAAATTTTTTTGCACATATTTCGCCAAAAAATATTGAGAATACACCTAAAAAATTACAAACAAGACATTTCATGTTAAAGCCCAGACTCTGCTGAAAAAAACAATATATCATTTTCCTGGGAAATCCCTGGAAATCCCTTAAAAAATCACATTTGAACATGGGGAGTGCAAAATAGTGCAAAATGGTGTGGCAACAGAGTGTGACAAAAACTCCAGGTAGGCTGGCACTTAAAGGGTTAAAGGGACGGCGCGGGCGACTGTTTAAAGGGACGGCGCGGGCGACTGTTTAAAGGGACGGCGCGGGCGACTGTTTAAAGGGACGGCGCGGGCGACTGTTTAAAGGGACAGCGCGGGCGACTGTTTAAAGGGACAGCGCGGGGGACTGTTTAAAGGGAAAGCGCGGACGACGGTTTAAAGGGACAGCGCGGGCGACGGTTTAAAGGGACAGCGCGGGGAAAGGTTTAAAGGGACAGCGCGGGCGACTGTTTAAAGGGACAGCGCGGGCGACTGTTTAAAGGGACAGCGCGGGCGACGGTTTAAAGGGACAGCGCGGGGAACGGTTTAAAGGGACAGCGCGGGCGACGGTTTAAAGGGACAGCGCGGGCGACGGTTTAAAGGGACAGCGCGGGCGATGGTTTAAAGGGACAGCGCGGGGAACGGTTTAAAGGGACAGGGCGAAGGTTTAAAGGGACAGCGCGGGCGACTGTTTAAAGGGACAGCGCGGGCGAAGGTTTAAAGGGACGGCGCGGGCGACTGTTTAAAGGGACAGCGCGGGCGACGGTTTAAAGGGACAGCGCAGACGACTGTTTAAAGGGACAGCTCGGGGAACGGTTTAAAGGGACAGCGCGGGCGAAGGTTTAAAGGGACGGCGCGGGCGACTGTTTAAAGGGACAGCGCGGGCGACTGTTTAAAGGGAAAGCGCGGGCGACGGTTTAAAGGGACAGCGCGGGCGACTGTTTAAAGGGAAAGCGCGGGCGACGGTTTAAAGGGACAGCGCGGGGAACGGTTTAAAGGGACAGCGCGGACGACGGTTTAAAGGGACAGCGCGGGCGACGGTTTAAAGGGACAGCGCGGGCGACGGTTTAAAGGGACAGCGCGGGCGACGGTTTAAAGGGACAGCGTGGGCGACGGTTTAAAGGGACAGCGCGGGCGACGGTTTAAAGGGACAGCGCGGGCGACGGTTTAAAGGGACGGTTTAAAGGGACGGCGCGGGCGACTGTTTAAAGGGACAGCGCGGGCGACGGTTTAAAGGGACAGCGCGGGCGACGGTTTAAAGGGACAGCGCGGGCGACGGTTTAAAGGGACAGCGCGGGCGACTGTTTAAAGGGACAGCGCGGGCGACGGTTTAAAGGGACAGCGCGGGGAACGGTTTAAAGGGACAGCGCGGGCGACGGTTTAAAGGGACAGAGCGGGCGACGGTTTAAAGGGACAGCGCGGGCGACGGTTTAAAGGGACAGCGCGGGCGACGGTTTAAAGGGACAGTGCGGGCGACGGTTTAAAGGGACGGCGCGGGCGACGGTTTAAAGGGACAGCGCGGGCGACGGTTTAAAGGGACAGCGCGGGCGACGGTTTAAAGGGACAGCGCGGGCGACTGTTTAAAGGGACAGCGCGGGCGACGGTTTAAAGGGACAGCGCGGGGAGCGGTTTAAAGGGACAGCGCGGACGACAGTTTAAAGGGACAGCGCGGGCGACTGTTTAAAGGGACAGCGCAGACGACGGTTTAAAGGGACAGCTCGGACGACTGTTTAAAGGGACAGCGCGGGCGACGGTTTAAAGGGACAGCGCAGACGACGGTTTAAAGGGACAGCTCGGACGACAGTTTAAAGGGACAGCGCAGACGGCGGTTTAAAGGGACAGCTCGGACGACAGTTTAAAGGGACAGCGCGGGCGACGGTTTAAAGGGACAGCGCGGGCGACGGTTTAAAGGGACAGCGCAGACGACGGTTTAAAGGGACAGCTCCGGGAACGGTTTAAAGGGACAGCGCGGGCGACGGTTTAAAGGGACAGCGCGGGCGACGGTTTAAAGGGACAGCGCGGGCGAAGGTTTAAAGGGACGGCGCGGGCGACTGTTTAAAGGGAAAGCGCGGACGACGGTTTAAAGGGACAGCGCAGACGACGGTTTAAAGGGACAGCTCCGGGAACGGTTTAAAGGGACAGCGCGGGCGACGGTTTAAAGGGACAGCGCGGGCGACGGTTTAAAGGGACAGCGCGGGCGACTGTTTAAAGGGACAGCGCGGGCGACTGTTTAAAGGGAAAGCGCGGACGACGGTTTAAAGGGACAGCGCGGGGAACGGTTTAAAGGGACAGCGCGGGCGACGGTTTAAAGGGACAGCGCGGGCGACGGTTTAAAGGGACAGCGCGGACGACGGTTTAAAGGGAAAGCGCGGACGACGGTTAAAGGGACAGCGCGGGCGACGGTTTAAAGGGACAGCGCGGGCGACGGTTTAAAGGGACAGCGCGGGCGACTGTTTAAAGGGAAAGCGCGGACGACGGTTTAAAGGGACAGCGCGGGGAACGGTTTAAAGGGACAGCGCGGGCGACGGTTTAAAGGGACAGTGCGGGCGACGGTTTAAAGGGACAGCGCGGGCGACTGTTTAAAGGGACAGCGCGGGCGACGGTTTAAAGGGACAGCGCGGGCGACGGTTTAAAGGGACAGCGCGGGCGACTGTTTAAAGGGACAGCGCGGGCGACTAATTAAAGGGACAGCGCGGACGACGGTTTAAAGGGACAGCGCGGGGAACGGTTTAAAGGGACAGCGCGGGGAACGGTTTAAAGGGACAGCGCGGGCGACGGTTTAAAGGGACAGCGCGGGCGACGGTCTAAAGGGACAGCGCGGGCGACTGTTTAAAGGGACAGCGCGGACGACGGTTTACAGGGACAGCGCGGGCGAAGGTTTAAAGGGACAGCGCGGGCGACGGTTTAAAGGGACAGCGCGGGGAATGGTTTAAAGGGACAGCGCGGGCGAAGGTTTAAAGGGACAGCGCGGACGACGGTTTAAAGGGACAGCGCGGGGAACGGTTTAAAGGGACAGCGCGTGCGACTGTTTAAAGGGACAGCGCGGGCGAAGGTTTAAAGGGACGGCGCGGGCGACTGTTTAAAGGGACAGCGCGGGCGACGGTTTAAAGGGACAGCGCGGGCGACGGTTTAAAGGGACAGCGCAGGCGACGGTTTAAAGGGACAGCGCGGGCGACTAATTAAAGGGACAGCGCGGACGACGGTTTAAAGGGACAGCGCGGGGAACGGTTTAAAGGGACAGCGCGGGCGAATGTTTAAAGGGACAGCGCGGGCGACGGTCTAAAGGGACAGCGCGGGCGACTGTTTAAAGGGACAGCGCGGACGACGGTTTAAAGGGACAGCGCGGGCGACTGTTTAAAGGGACAGCGCGGACGACGGTTTAAAGGGACAGCGCGGGCGACGGTTTAAAGGGACAGCGCGGGCGACGGTTTAAAGGGACAGCGCGGGGAATGGTTTAAAGGGACAGCGCGGGCGAAGGTTTAAAGGGACAGCGCGGGTGACAGGTTAAAGGGACAGGGCGGACGACGGTTTAAAGACACAGCGCGGGCGACGGTTTAAAGGGACAGCGCGGGCGACGGGTTAAAGGGACAGCGCGGGCGACGGTTTAAAGGGACAGTGCGGGCGACGGTTTAAAGGGACAGCACGGGCGAAGGTTTAAAGGGACAGCGCGGGGAACGGTTTAAAGGGACAGCGCGGGCGACGGTTTAAAGGGACAGCGCGGGCGACGGTTTAAAGGGACAGCGCGGGCGACGGTTTAAAGGGACAGCGCGGGCGACGGTTTAAAGGGACAGCGCGGACGACGGTTTAAAGGGACAGCGCGGGGAACGGTTTAAAGGGACAGCGCGGGCGACTGTTTAAAGGGACAGCGCGGGCGACTGTTTAAAGGGACGGCGCGGGCGACTGTTTAAAGGGACGGCGCGGGCGACGGTTTAAAGGGACAGCGCGGGCGACGGTTTAAAGGGACAGCGCGGGCGACGGTTTAAAGGGACAGCGCGGGCGACGGTTTAAAGGGACAGCGCGGGCGACGGTTTAAAGGGACAGCGCGGGCGACGGTTTAAAGGGACAGCGCGGACGACGGTTTAAAGGGACAGCGCGGGGAACGGTTTAAAGGGACAGCGCGGGCGACTGTTTAAAGGGACGGCGCGGGCGACTGTTTAAAGGGACGGCGCGGGCGACGGTTTAAAGGGACAGCGCGGGCGACTGTTTAAAGGGACAGCGCGGACGACTGTTTAAAGGGAAAGCGCGGGCGACTGTTTAAAGGGACAGCGCGGGCGACGGTTTAAAGGGACAGCGCGGGCGACTGTTTAAAGGGACAGCGCGGGCGACTGTTTAAAGGGACAGCGCGGGCGACTGTTTAAAGGGACAGCGCGGGGAACGGTTTAAAGGGACAGCGCAGGCGACTGTTTAAAGGGAAAGCGCGGGCGACGGTTTAAAGGGACAGCGCGGGCTACGGTTTAAAGGGACAGCGCGGGCGACTGTTTAAAGGGACAGTGCGGGGGACGGTTTAAAGGGACAGCGCGGGCGACGGTTTAAAGGGACAGCGCGGGCGACAGTTTAAAGGGACAGCGCGGACGCCGGTTTAAAGGGACAGCGCGGGGAACGGTTTAAAGGGACAGCGCGGGCGACTGTTTAAAGGGACAGTGCGGGGGACGGTTTAAAGGGACAGCGCAGGCGACGGTTTAAAGGGACAGCGCGGGCGACGGTTTAAAGGGACAGCGCGGGCGACGGTTTAAAGGGACAGCGCGGGGAACGGTTTAAAGGGACAGCGCGGGCGACGGTCTAAAGGGACAGCGCGGGCGACTGTTTAAAGGGACAGCGCGGACGACGGTTTAAAGGGACAGCGCGGGCGAAGGTTTAAAAGGACAGCGCGGGCGAAGGTTTAAAGGGACAGCGCGGGCGACGGTCTAAAGGGACAGCGCGGGCGACTGTTTAAAGGGACAGCGCGGACGACGGTTTAAAGGGAAAGTGCGGACGACGGTTTAAAGGGACAGCGCGGGGAACGGTTTAAAGGGACAGCGCGGGCAACGGTTTAAAGGGACAGCGCAGGCGACGGTTTAAAGGGACAGCGCGGGCGACGGTTTAAAGGGACTGCGCGGGCGACGGTTTAAAGGGACAGCGCGGGCGACTGTTTAAAGGGACAGCGCAGGCGACGGTTTAAAAAGACAGCGCGGGCGACGGTTTAAAGGGACAGCGCGGGCGACGATTTAAAGGGACAGCGCGGACGACGGTTTAAAGGGACAGCGCGGGGAACGGTTTAAAGGGACAGCGTGGGCGACGGTTTAAAGGGACAGCGCGGGCGACGGTTTAAAGGGACAGCGCGGGCGACGGTTTAAAGGGACAGCGCGGGGAACGGTTTAAAGGGACAGCACGGGCGACGGTTTAAAGGGACAGCACGGGCGACGGTTTAAAGGGACAGCACGGGCGAAGGTTTAAAGGGACAGCGCGGGGAACGGTTTAAAGGGACAGCGCGGGCGACGGTTTAAAGGGACAGCGCGGGCGACGGTTTAAAGGGACAGCGCGGGGAACGGTTTAAAGGGACAGCGCGGGCGACTGTTTAAAGGGACAGCGCGGGCGAGTGTTTAAAGGGACGGCGCGGGCGACTGTTTAAAGGGACGGCGCGGGCGACGGTTTAAAGGGACGGCGCGGGCGACGGTTTAAAGGGACAGCGCGGGCGACGGTTTAAAGGGACAGCGCGGGCGACGGTTTAAAGGGACAGCGCGGGCGACGGTTTAAAGGGACAGCGCGGACGACGGTTTAAAGGGACAGCGCGGGGAACGGTTTAAAGGGACAGCGCGGGCGACTGTTTAAAGGGACAGCGCGGGCGACTGTTTAAAGGGACGGCGCGGGCGACGGTTTAAAGGGACAGCGCGGGCGACTGTTTAAAGGGACAGCGCGGACGACTGTTTAAAGGGAAAGCGCGGGCGACTGTTTAAAGGGACAGCGCGGGCGACTGTTTAAAGGGACGGCGCGGGCGACGGTTTAAAGGGACAGCGCGGGCGACTGTTTAAAGGGACAGCGCGGACGACTGTTTAAAGGGAAAGCGCGGGCGACTGTTTAAAGGGACAGCGCGGGCGACTGTTTAAAGGGACAGCGCGGGCGACTGTTTAAAGGGACAGCGCGGGCGACTGTTTAAAGGGACAGCGCGGGCGACTGTTTAAAGGGACAGCGCGGGGAACGGTTTAAAGGGACAGCGCAGGCGACTGTTTAAAGGGAAAGCGCGGGCGACGGTTTAAAGGGACAGCGCGGGCTACGGTTTAAAGGGACAGCGCGGGCGACTGTTTAAAGGGACAGTGCGGGGGACGGTTTAAAGGGACAGCGCGGGCGACGGTTTAAAGGGACAGCGCGGGCGACAGTTTAAAGGGACAGCGCGGATGCCGGTTTAAAGGGACAGCGCGGGGAACGGTTTAAAGGGACAGCGCGGGCGACTGTTTAAAGGGACAGTGCGGGGGACAGTTTAAAGGGACAGCGCAGGCGACGGTTTAAAGGGACAGCGCGGGCGACGGTTTAAAGGGACAGCGCGGGCGACGGTTTAAAGGGACAGCGCGGGCGACGGTTTAAAGGGACAGCGCGGGGAACGGTTTAAAGGGACAGCGCGGGCGACTGTTTAAAGGGACAGCGCGGGCGACTGTTTAAAGGGACAGCGCGGGCGACGGTTTAAAGGGACAGCGCGGGGAACGGTTTAAAGGGACAGCCCGGGCGACTGTTTAAAGGGACAGCGCGGGCAAAGGTTTAAAGGGACGGCGCGGGCGACTGTTTAAAGGGACAGCGCGGGCGACGGTTTAAAGGGATGGCGCGGGCAAAGGTTTAAAGGGACGGCGCGGGCGACTGTTTAAAGGGACAGCGCGGGCGACGGTTTAAAGGGACAGCGCGGGGAATGGTTTAAAGGGACAGCGCGGGCGACTGTTTAAAGGGACAGCGCGGGCGAAGGTTTAAAGGGACGGCGCGGGGAACGGTTTAAAGGGACAGCGCGGGCGACTGTTTAAAGGGACAGCGCGGGCGACGGTTTAAAGGGACAGCGCGGGCGACGGTTTAAAGGGACAGCGCGGGGAACGGTTTAAAGGGACAGCGCGGGCGACGGTCTAAAGGGACAGCGCGGGCGACTGTTTAAAGGGACAGCGCGGACGACGGTTTAAAGGGACAGCGCGGGCGAAGGTTTAAAAGGACAGCGCGGGCGAAGGTTTAAAGGGACGGCGCGGGCGACTGTTTAAAGGGACAGCGCGGGCGACGGTTTAAAGGGACAGCGCGGGGAATGGTTTAAAGGGACAGCGCGGGCGACTGTTTAAAGGGACAGCGCGGGCGAAGGTTTAAAGGGACGGCGCGGGCGACTGTTTAAAGGGACAGCGCGGGGAACGGTTTTAAAGGGACAGCGCGGGCGACTGTTTAAAGGGACAGTGCGGGGGACGGTTTAAAGGGACAGCGCAGGCGACGGTTTAAAGGGACAGCGCGGGCGACGGTTTAAAGGGACAGCGCGGGCGACGGTTTAAAGGGACAGCGCGGGGAACGGTTTAAAGGGACAGCGCGGGGAACGGTTTAAAGGGACAGCGCGGGCGACTGTTTAAAGGGACAGCGCGGGCGACGGTTTAAAGGGACAGCGCGGGGAACGGTTTAAAGGGACAGCCCGGGCGACTGTTTAAAGGGACAGCGCGGGCAAAGGTTTAAAGGGACGGCGCGGGCGACTGTTTAAAGGGACAGCGCGGGCGACGGTTTAAAGGGATAGCGCGGGCAACTGTTTAAAGGGACATCGCGGGCGACGGTTTAAAGGGACAGCGCGGGCGACGGTTTAAAGGGACAGCGCGGGGAATGGTTTAAAGGGATAGCGCGGGCGACTGTTTAAAGGGACAGCGCGGGCGACTGTTTAAAGGGACAGCGCGGCGAAGGTTTAACCCTTTCAGTGCCAAGCACGTAGATACGTAGTATCTACGGGCTTGACTTTCCCCCCTGCTAGTAAAAAAAATAAAAGTCAAAAATACTCACCTGACCCCTCGTTGGATCCGGCCGGGTCTCCTCTTTAATTTGGTGCCATCCGATCCCCCGTGGGGGGTCGGATGGCTCCAGGAGAGCCCCCGGAATAGCCCCCCCCCGTTTGGCAGCAGCAGCTGCTAACTGTAAAAAAAAAAAATAATAAAAATGACATTCACTTACCTGTGTGTGCGCTGGCTCCCGCTGTCCCTCCTCTTCACTTGGGGGGCCTCCGATCGCCCCCCAGGACTTACCGATCTTCAGGAGAGAGCCCGGAAGGCTCTCTCCTCTCTCCTCTTCGATGGCGGCCGCCATCTTGCCGCTAAGCCCCGCCCCCTTGGGCTATGACGTCATCCCGGTCAGTCGCAGCGTCAAGCCCGCCCCTTTTGGGGGCGGGGCTATGACGTCATCCCAGCCCCGATCACCGATCACCGGCTTCAGCGTTCTCAGCTGTCAGATGCCGGTGATCGGCAACGGGGAAGGAGGTGGCAGGAGATCCTCTGATCTCCTGCCTCCCCCTTCTCTGATGCCGATCACCGGCATCTGTCAGCAGAGCGGCGCGGGACAAAGGAGCTTACAATCGGAGGTAAGTACAGTAAAAAAAAATTATTTTTTTTTAATAAAATACTTTTGTGTGGCGTTTTTTTTCATTTAACCCTTTGTGAACTGGTAAGGGGTCCATGAGACCCCTTATACCAGTTCACAAGGCTCTGGGTATGGCAAGTCACCTGCAGCTAGTGGGTGGCTTGCCATTAACCCCCAGCCCCCCATTACCTGCCTCCCCAACGGCCGGGGGGGGCAGAAGGGCCCGGGCCACTTAGTGGCTATGTGGGCTAGTAGCCTGCAGGGCCAGGGGCCACCAACGCTGGCCCCTGCGCCCTGTTCTACAAGCCCCCATAGCTGGCCCGGGTCGGTAATGCTGGGTAGGGGGGACCCTACGTCATTTTTTTGGGGGATTTTTAAGGGTTTTTAACCCTTAAAATTCCAAAAAAAAATGGGGTCTCCCCCCCTAGGAGGGGGAACCCTATGTCATTTTTTTTTTAATTAACCCTTTTGTTTTCTGTCATCCAGCAGCTATAAAAGGCTGAAAGAGTGCTCCACTATGGATGGGAGGTAAGTATTAAAAAAAAAAAAAAAAAAAAATTTTTTCTCTTTGTGTGTCTGTGTTTTATTTTTACATTTAACCCCTTGTGAACTGGTAAGGGGTCCATGACCCCTATACCAGTTCACAAGGCTGGGGGAGGTGGCAAGTCACCTGCGCTAGCCGGTGACTTGCCATTAACCCCCGGCACCCCCATTACCTGCCTCCCCAAAGCCCAGGGGGGGGGCAGAAGAGCCCGGGCCCACTGGCTATGCGGGCTTGTAGCCTGCAGGGCCAGGGGCCACAAAAGCTGGCCCCTGCGCCCCGTTCCTCCAAGCCCTACATAGCTGGTCCCGGGCTGGTTACTTTGGGTAAGGGGGGGCCCATGTCATTTTTTTTTATTTTTAAGGATTTTTAACCCTTAAAAATCCCCCCCAAAAATGGGCCCCCCCTCCCGGGAGGGGGGACCCTATGTCATTTTGTTTTCTCGATTTAACCCTTTGTAGTGTGGATGGTAGTTGTATTTTATTTGTAAATGTTAAAAATTACTTGTTTCAGTTAGGGGGGTCTCCTGGGCAGGAACAGGGGGCTACCGATAAATATGTGGTACCGTTCTAATCGGTAGAAATGGGGCTTTCACATGCAATATGGTTTCCTTTAATAAAATAAATTTTTTATGTAAAATAAAGGAGTCAATTTTCTAAAAAAAAATTGTATTTATTTTTTTTTTTTACTTAATAATAAATAAAATTAATAATAAATAAAATTTACAAACAAGACATTTCATGTTAAAGCCTAAACTCTGCTGCAAAAAATATATATATAATTTTCCTGAAAATTCCAGCAAAAATGACACAAAACATGGCGCAAAACATGGCGCAAAATGGGGAAAAATGACCTGTCAACAGAGGGTGACAAAATCTCAAGTAAGCTGGCAATTAAAAGGGTTAATAGTACCTCTGCATGTTGGGTATTGTTCTGTTCGGGGGACCTTGCGCTTTCAGATTTAGCTTGTTTTTTTCTGGTTTGCATATTTATATTTTAGTAAAAGGTGTTTTTTATTCTGCTTTTTTATACATTTTTTAGGGAAACTCTGCGCAACCAAAGAGTTCTTTGAGGGATTAATTCCAGAAAGATGAGCCCACTACAACAAGCTGGGTACGCTTAGAAAGCTTAACGTGTGTACTTTCAGGGAATATATGGTTTATGGGGGATATTCCAAATGTAAAGGGTTGTTTTGGTTGAAAAATCGCAAGGTGCGCACTTTGTCTGCAGAGCTGAAATTTTCAAGAAAAATTACCGTTACGCACATGCTTTACTTTGGGGTGTTTGGCAACTCTTTCCTTGACAGAACCCATGCATGTTGGGTATCGTTCTGTTCGGGGGATGTTGCTTTTTCAGATCATACTTGTTTTTTCTTGTTTGTATATAGTTTTTTTAGGAAAATGTGGCTTTGATTCTGCTTTTTTATCCTTTTTTTAGGGAAACTCTTTGCAACCAAAGAATACATTGAGGGATTACTTCTAGAAAACTGTGGCCACATCAACAAGCCTGGTACGCCTAGAAAGCCTGAGGTGTGTACTTCCAGAGAATATATAGTTTGTTGGGGGTATTTCAAATGTAAAGGGTTGTTTTTCTGGAAAAACTGCAAGGTGCGCATATTGCATAGCATAGTTGTATTTTATCTGAAAATCTCCTAAAGCGCTGTTTCAGTTTGGGGGAGTCTCCTGGGCAGGAAAGGGTGTCTACCTATACATATGTGGTACCGCTGTAACCGGGAGAAATTGGGATTTCACACGCAATAAGATTTTATTGACAAACTTACATTTTTTATTACAAAAAAACACTACAAATTGTAAAAAATTTATTTTTTTAAATTTTTTTGCACATATTTCGCCAAAAAATATTGAGAATACACCTAAAAAATGACAAACAAGACATTTCATGTTAAAGCCCAGACTCTGCTGAAAAAAACAATATATCATTTTCCTGGGAAATCCCTGGAAATCCCTTAAAAAATCACATTTGAACATGGGGAGCGCAAAATAGTGCAAAATGGTCTGGCAACAGAGTGTGACAAAAACGCCAGGTAGGCTGGCACTTAAAGGGTTAAAGGGACGGCGCGGGCGACTGTTTAAAGGGACGGCGCGGGCGACTGTTTAAAGGGACGGCGCGGGCGACTGTTTAAAGGGACAGCGCGGGCGACTGTTTAAAGGGACAGCGCGGGCGACTGTTTAAAGGGACAGCGCGGGCGACTGTTTAAAGGGAAAGCGCGGACGACGGTTTAAAGGGACAGCGCGGGCGACGGTTTAAAGGGACAGCGCGGGGAAAGGTTTAAAGGGACAGCGCGGGCGACTGTTTAAAGGGACAGCGCGGGCGACTGTTTAAAGGGACAGCGCGGGCGACTGTTTAAAGGGACAGCGCGGGCGACGGTTTAAAGGGACAGCACGGGGAACGGTTTAAAGGGACAGCGCGGGCGACGGTTTAAAGGGACAGTGCGGGCGACGGTTTAAAGGGACAGCGCGGGCGACGGTTTAAAGGGACAGCGCGGGCGATGGTTTAAAGGGACAGCGCGGGGAACGGTTTAAAGGGACAGCGCGGGCGAAGGTTTAAAGGGACAGCGCGGGCGACTGTTTAAAGGGACAGCGCGGGCGACTGTTTAAAGGGACAGCGCGGGCGAAGGTTTAAAGGGACGGCGCGGGCGACTGTTTAAAGGGACAGCGCGGGCGACGGTTTAAAGGGACAGCGCAGACGACGGTTTAAAGGGACAGCTCGGGGAACGGTTTAAAGGGACAGCGCGGGCGAAGGTTTAAAGGGACGGCGCGGGCGAATGTTTAAAGGGACAGCGCGGGCGAAGGTTTAAAGGGACGGCGCGGGCGACTGTTTAAAGGGACAGCGCGGGTGACTGTTTAAAGGGAAAGCGCGGGCGACGGTTTAAAGGGACAGCGCGGGCGACTGTTTAAAGGGAAAGCGCGGGCGACGGTTTAAAGGGACAGCGCGGGGAACGGTTTAAAGGGACAGCGCGGACGACGGTTTAAAGGGACAGCGCGGGCGACGGTTTAAAGGGACAGCGCGGGCGACGGTTTAAAGGGACAGCGCGGGCGACGGTTTAAAGGGACAGCGCGGGCGACGGTTTAAAGGGACAGCGCGGGCGACGGTTTAAAGGGACAGCGCGGGCGACGGTTTAAAGGGACAGCGCGGGGAACGGTTTAAAGGGACAGCGCGGACGACAGTTTAAAGGGACAGCGCGGACGACAGTTTAAAGGGACAGCGCGGGCGACGGTTTAAAGGGACAGCGCGGGCGACGGTTTAAAGGGACAGCGCGGGCGACCGTTTAAAGGGAAAGCGCGGACGACAGTTTAAAGGGACAGCGCGGGCGACCGTTTAAAGGGAAAGCGTGGGCGACGGTTTAAAGGGACAGTGCGGGGAACGGTTTAAAGGGACAGCGCGGGCGACGGTTTAAAGGGACGGCGCGGGCGACTGTTTAAAGGGACAGCGCGGGCGACTGTTTAAAGGGACAGCGCGGGCGACTGTTTAAAGGGACAGCGCGGGCGACGGTTTAAAGGGACAGCGCGGGCGACGGTTTAAAGGGACAGCGCGGGCGACGGTTTAAAGGGACAGCGCGGGCGATGGTTTAAAGGGACAGCGCGGGCGACTGTTTAAAGGGACAGCGCGGGCGACGGTTTAAAGGGACAGCGCGGGGAACGGTTTAAAGGGACAGCGCGGGCGACGGTTTAAAGGGACAGCGCGGGCGACGGTTTAAAGGGACAGCGCGGGCGACGGTTTAAAGGGACAGCGCGGGCGACGGTTTAAAGGGACAGTGCGGGCGACGGTTTAAAGGGACAGCGCGGGCGACGGTTTAAAGGGACAGCGCGGGCGACTGTTTAAAGGGACAGCGCGGGGAGCGGTTTAAAGGGACAGCGCGGACGACAGTTTAAAGGGACAGCGCGGGCGACGGTTTAAAGGGACAGTGCGGGCGACGGTTTAAAGGGACAGCGCGGGCGACGGTTTAAAGGGACAGCGCGGGCGACTGTTTAAAGGGACAGCGCGGGCGACGGTTTAAAGGGACAGCGCGGGCGACGGTTTAAAGGGACGGCGCGGGCGACGGTTTAAAGGGACGGCGCGGGCGACGGTTTAAAGGGACAGCGCGGGCGACGGTTTAAAGGGACAGCGCGGGCGACTGTTTAAAGGGACAGCGCGGGCGACGGTTTAAAGGGACAGCGCGGGGAGCGGTTTAAAGGGACAGCGCGGACGACAGTTTAAAGGGACAGCGCGGGCGACGGTCTAAAGGGACAGCGCGGGCGACTGTTTAAAGGGACAGCGCAGACGACGGTTTAAAGGGACAGCTCGGACGACTGTTTAAAGGGACAGCGCGGGCGACGGTTTAAAGGGACAGCGCAGACGACGGTTTAACCCTTTAAACGCCAGCCACGTAAATTTTACGTGGCTGCCTCTCCAACAGTTAAACGCCAGCCACGTAAAATTTACGTGCCTGACTTTCCCCAGTAAAAAAAAAAAAAGTAAAAATAAAAGACACTTACCTGACCCCTCGTTCGATCCGGTCGGGTCTCCTCTTCAGCCAGAGGGGCTCCGATCGCCCATCGGGGCCCCTCCGGCTGCAGGGGAGGGCCCGGAACAGGGTGCCCCCCCCCCCGTTTCAGCAGCCACCCGGTTTACTTTAAAAAAAAAAACAAAAAAAAAAAAAACAGTCACCTACCTTTGTCCCCGCCGGCTCCCGCAGGCTCTCCTCTTCACGGGGGGGGGGGCTCCGATCCCCCCCCCCGCTCTTCTGTCTTCTGGAGGGGGCATAACAGCCCTCCTCCCTTGCTTCCTTCCGATGGCGGCCGCCATCTTGATGACGTCACGGGGCGGGGCCAGATGACGTCACCGCCGGGTGTCATCGGGGCACCCGGCAGTTCGTTTCTCAGATGCCGGTGACGGCTGGGCGGGGAAGGAGGGAGGTAGGCGATCCTCCGATCGCCTGCCTCCCCCCTTCTCTGCCCAGCTGTCACTGACAGCAGATCGCCGCGGGACACAGAAGATGAAGATCGGAGGTGAGTAAAGTAAAAGTTTTTTTTTTTTTTTTAATAAACTTTTTTAAAAAAACGTCTTGTCTTTTTTTTTTTACCATTTAACCCTTTGTGAACTGGTAAGGGGTCCATGTGACCCCTTATACCAGTTCACAAGGCTGGGGAGATGGCAAGCCACCTGCGCTAGCGGGTGGCTTGCCATTAACCCCTGGCACCCCCATTACCTGCCTCCCCAAAGGCCAGGGGGGGGCAGAAGAGCCCGGGCCCACATGGGCTATGTGGGCTCGTAGGCTGCAGGGTGGGGGGGCCACATAAGCTGGCCCCCCCACTCTGTGCCTACAAGCCCCCATAGCTGGTCCCGGGCTGGTTACTGTGGGTAAGGGGGACCCCACGTCAATTTTTTTTTTGATTTTTAAGGGTTTTTAACCCTTAAAAATCAAAAAAAAAATGGGGTCCACCCCCCCTGGGAGGGGGGACCCTATGTCATTTTTTTTTTTTGATTAACCCTTTGTGTTCTGTCATCCAGCAGCTATAAAAGGCTTCTAGCAAGGGAGCAGAAGCCAGTGATCGCCGAGGGACAGAGTGCTCCAGGATGGATGGGAGGTGAGTACAGTGTAAAAAAAAAAAAAAAAAAATTAATAAAATATTTTTTCTCTTTTGTGTGTCTGTGTCATTTTTTACTTTTAACCTCTTGTGAACTGGTAAGGGGTCCATGACCCCTTATACCAGTTCACAAGGCTGGGGGGATGGCAAGCCACCTGCGCTAGCGGGTGGCTTGCCATTAACCCCCGGCACCCCCATTACCTGCCTCCCCAAAGGCCAGGGGGGGGCAGAAGAGCCCGGGCCCACATGGGCTATGTGGGCTCGTAGGCTGCAGGGTGGGGGGGCCACAAAAGCTGGCCCCCCCACTCTGTGCCTACAAGCCCCCATAGCTGGTCCCGGGCTGGTTACTGTGGGTAAGGGGGACCCCACGTCATTTTTTTTTTGATTTTTAAGGGTTTTTAACCCTTAAAAATCAAAAAAAAAATGGGGTCTCCCTCCCCTGGGAGGGGGGACCCTATGTCATTTTTTTTCTCGATTTAACCCTTTGTAGTGTGGATGGTTTTTGTGTTTTTTTTTGTGAATGTTATAAAATACTTGTTTCAGTTAGGGGGGGGTCTCCTGGGCAGGAACGGGGGCTACCGATAAATATGTGGTACCGTTCTAATCGGTAGAAATGGGGCTTTCACATGCAATATGATTTTCCTTAATAAAATACATTTTTTATTTAAAATAAAGGAGTCAATTTTCTAAAAAAAAAATTTTATTTATTTATTTTTTTTTTCACTTAATAATATTGTAAAAAAAAAAAAAAAAATTACAAACAAGACATTTCATGTTAAAGTCTAAACTCTGCTGCAAAAAAAAAAAATATATAATTTTTCTGAAAGTTCCAGCAAAAATGGCGCAAAACATGTCGCAAAACATGACGCAAAATGGGGAAAAATGGCCTGTCAACAGAGGGTGACAAAATCTCAAGTAAGCTGGCAATTAAAAGGGTTAATAGTACCTATGCATGTTGGGTATTGTTCTGTTCGGGGGACCTTGCGCTTTCAGACTTAGCTTGTTTTTTCTGGTTTGCATATTTATATTTTAGGAAAAGGTGTTTTTTATTCAGCTTTTTTATAAATTTTTTAGGGAAACCCTGCGCAACCAAAGAATTCTTTGAGGAATTAATTCCAGAAAGATGAGCCCACTACAGCAAGCTGGGTACCCTTAGAAAGCTTAACGTGTGTACTTTCAGGGAATATATGGTTTATGGGGGATATTCCAAATGTAAAGGGTTGTTTTGGTTGAAAAATCGCAAGGTGCGCACTTTGTCTGCAGAGCTGAAATTTTCAAGTAAAATTACCGTTATGCACATGCTTTACTTTGGGGTGTTTGGCAACTCTTCCCTTGACAGAACCTATGCATGTTGGGTATCGTTCTGTTCGGGAGATGTTGCTTTTTCAGATTAAACTTGATTTTTCTTGTTTGTATATAGTTTTTTTAGGAAAATGTGGCTTTGATTCTGCTTTTTTATCCTTTTTTTAGGGAAACTCTTTGCAACCAAAGATTACGTTGAGGGATTACTTCCAGAAAACTATGGCCACATCCACAAGCCTGGTACGCCTAGAAAGCCTGAGGTGTGTACTTCCAGAGAATATATAGTTTGTTGGGGGTATTTTAAATGTAAAGGGTTGTTTTTCTGGAAAAACCGCAAGGTGCGCATATTGCATAGCATAGTTGTATTTTATCTGAAAATCTCCTAAAGCGCTATTTCAGTTTGGGGGAGTCTCCTGGGCAGGAAAAGGTGTCTACCTATACATATGTGGTACCGCTGTAACCGGGAGAAATTGGGATTTCACACGCAATAAGATTTTATTGACAAACTTACATTTTTTATTCCAAAAAAAACTACAATATGTAAAAATTTTTTTTTTTTTTTTTTTTTTTTTGCACATATTTCACCCAAAAATATTAAGAATACACCTAACAAATGACAAACAAGACATTTCATGTTAAAGCCCAGACTATGCTGAAAAAAACAATATATCATTTTCCTGGGAAATCCCTGGAAATCCCCTCAAAAATCACAGTTGAACAAGGGGAGCGCAAAATAGTGCAAAATGGTCTGGCAACAAAGGGTGACAAAATCTCAAGGTAGGCTGGCGGTTAAAGGGTTAAACAGTCACCCGCGCTGTCCCTTTAAACAGTCGCCCGCGCTGTCCCTTTAAACCTTCGCCCGCGCTGTCCCTTTAAACAGTCGCCCGCGCTGTCCCTTTAAACAGTCGCCCGCGCTGTCCCTTTAAACAGTCGCCCGCGCTGTCCCTTTAAACCGTCGCCCGCGCTGTCCCTTTAGACCGTCGCCCGCGCTGTCCCTTTAGACAGTCGCCCGCGCTGTCCCTTTAAACAGTCGCCCGCGCTGTCCCTTTAAACCGTCGCCCGCGCTGTCCCTTTAAACCGTCGCCCGCGCTGTCCCTTTAAACCTTCGCCCGCGCTGTCCCTTTAAACCGTTCCCCGCGCTGTCCCTTTAAACAGTCGCCCGCGCTGTCCCTTTAAACCGTCCCCCGCGCTGTCCCTTTAAACCGTCGTCTGCGCTGTCCCTTTAAACCGTCGCCCACGCTGTCCCTTTAAACCGTCGCCCGCGCTGTAACTTTAAACCGTCGCCCGCGCTGTCCCTTTAAACCGTCGCCCGCGCCGTCCCTTTAAACCGTCGCCCGCGCCGTCCCTTTAAACAGTCACCCGCGCCGTCCCTTTAAACCTTCGCCCGCGCTGTCCCTTTAAACCGTCGCCCGCGCTGTCCCTTTAAACCGTCGCCCGCACTGTCCCTTTAAACAGTCGCCCGCGCTGTCCCTTTAAACCGTTCCCCGCTCTGTCCCTTTAAACCGTCGCCCGCGCTGTCCCTTTAAACCGTTCCCCGCGCTGTCCCTTTAAACCGTCGCCCGCGCTGTCCCTTTAAACCGTCGCCCGCGCTTTCCCTTTAAACCGTCGCCCGCACTGTCCCTTTACACAGTCGCCCGCGCTGTCCCTTTCAACCGTCGCCCGCGCTGTCTCTTTAAACCGTCGCCCGCGCCGTCCCTTTAAACAGTCGCCCGCGCCGTCCCTTTAAACAGTCGCCCGCGCTGTCCCTTTAAACAGTCGCCCGCGCTGTCCCTTTAAACCTTCGCCCGCGCTGTCCCTTTAAACCGTTCCCCGCGCTGTCCCTTTAAACCGTCGCCCGCGCTGTCCCTTTAAACCGTCGTCCGTGCTGTCCCTTTAAACCGTTCCCCGCGCTGTCCCTTTAAACCGTCGCCCGCGCTGTCCCTTTAAACCGTCGCCCACGCTGTCCCTTTAAATCGTCGCCCGCGCCGTCCCTTTAAATCGTCGCCCGCGCTGTCCCTTTAAACCGTGGTCCGCGCTGTCCCTTTAAACCGTCGTCCGCGCTGTCCCTTTAAACCGTCGCCCGCGCTGTCCCTTTAAACAGTCGCCCGCGCCGTCCCTTTAAACATTCGCCCGCGCCGTCCCTTTAAACAGTCGCCCGCGCTGTCCCTTTCAACCGTCGCCCGCGCTGTCCCTTTAAACATTCGCCCGCGCCGTCCCTTTAAACAGTCGCCCGCGCTGTCCCTTTAAACCGTCGCCCGCGCTTTCCCTTTAAACAGTCGCCCGGCTGTCCCTTTAAACCGTCGCCCATGCTGTCCCTTTAAACAGTCGCCCGCGCCGTCCCTTTAAACCTTCGCCCGCGCTGTCTCTTTAAACAGTCGCCCGCGCTGTCCCTTTAAACAGTCGCCCGCGCTGTCCCTTTAAACCTTCGCCCGCGCTGTCCCTTTAAACAGTCGTCCGCGCTGTCCCTTTAAACAGTCGCCCGCGCCGTCCCTTTAGACCGTCGCCCGCGCTGTCCCTTTAGACAGTCGCCCGCGCTGTCCCTTTAAACCGTTCCCCGCGCTGTCCCTTTAAACAGTCGCCCGCGCTGTCCCTTTAAACCGTCCCCCGCGCTGTCCCTTTAAACCGTCGTCTGCGCTGTCCCTTTAAACCGTCGCCCACGCTGTCCCTTTAAACCGTCGCCCGCGCTGTCCCTTTAAACCGTCGCCCGCGCTGTCCCTTTAAACCGTCGCCCGCGCCGTCCCTTTAAACCGTCGCCCGCGCCGTCCCTTTAAACAGTCACCCGCGCCGTCTCTTTAAACCTTCGCCCGCGCTGTCCCTTTAAACCTTCGCCCGCGCTGTCCCTTTAAACCGTCGCCCGCGCTGTCCCTTTAAACCGTTCCCCGCGCTGTCCCTTTAAACCGTCGCCCGCACTGTCCCTTTAAACAGTCGCCCGCGCTGTCCCTTTAAACCGTTCCCCGCTCTGTCCCTTTAAACCGTCGCCCGCGCTGTCCCTTTAAACCGTTCCCCGCGCTGTCCCTTTAAACCGTCGCCCGCGCTGTCCCTTTAAACCGTCGCCCGCGCTTTCCCTTTAAACCGTCGCCCGCACTGTCCCTTTACACAGTCGCCCGCGCTGTCCCTTTCAACCGTCGCCCGCGCTGTCTCTTTAAACCGTCGCCCGCGCCGTCCCTTTAAACCGTCGCCCGCGCTGTCCCTTTAAACAGTCGCCCGCGCTGTCCCTTTAAACCGTCGCCCGCGCTGTCCCTTTAAACCGTTCCCCGCGCTGTCCCTTTAAACCATTCCCCGCGCTGGCCCTTTAAACCATCGTCCGCGCTTTCCCTTTAAACCGTCGTCCGCGCTTTCCCTTTAAACAGTCGCCCGCGATGTCCCTTTAAACCTTCGCCCGCGCTGTCCCTTTAAACAGTCGCCCGCGCTGTCCCTTTAAACAGTCGCCCGCGCTGTCCCTTAAAACCGTGCCCAGCGCTGTCCCTTTAAACAGTCTCCCGCGCGGGCCCTTTAAACCGTTCCCCGCGCTGTCCCTTTAAACCGTCGCCCGCGCTGTCCCTTTAAACAGTCGCCCGCGCTGTCCCTTTAAACCGTTCCCCGCGCTGTCCCTTTAAACAGTCGCCAGCGCGGTCCATTTAAACCGTCGCCCGCGCTGTCCCTTTAAACCATTCCCCGCGCTGTCCCTTTAAACCGTCGTCCGCGCTTTCCCTTTAAACAGTCGCCCGCGATGTCCCTTTAAACAGTCGCCCGCGCCGTCCCTTTAAACCTTCGCCCGCGCCGTCCCTTTAAACAGTCGCCCGCGCCGTCCCTTTAAACCGTCGCCCGCGCCGTCCCTTTAAACCGTCGCCCGCGCTGTCCCTTTAAACCGTCGCCCGCGCTGTCCCTTTAAACAGTCGCCCGCGCTTTCCCTATAAACAGTCGCCCGCGATGTCCCTTTAAACAGTCGCCCGCGCCGTCCCTTTAAACCGTCGCCCGCGCCGTCCCTTTAAACCGTCGCCCGCGCTGTCCCTTTAAACCGTCGCCCGCGCTGTCCCTTTAAACAGTCGCCCGCGCTGTCCCTTTAAACCGTTCCCCGCGCTGTCCCTTTAAACCGTTCTCCGCGCTGTCCCTTTAAACAGTCGCCCACGCTGTCCCTTTAAACCGTCGCCTGCACTGTCCCTTTAAACCGTCGCCCGCGCCGTCCCTTTAAACAGTCGCCCGCGCCGTCCCTTTAAACAGTCGCCCGCGCTGTCCCTTTAAACAGTCGCCCGCGCCGTCCCTTTAAACAGTCGCCCGCGCTGTCCCTTTAAACCGTCGCCCGCGCTGTCCCTTTAAACAGTAGCCCGCGCTGTCCCTTTAAACCGTTCCCCGCGCTGTCCCTTTAAACCGTCGCCCGCGCTGTCCCTTTAATTAGTCGCCCGCGCTGTCCCTTTAAACCGTCGCCCGCGCTGTCCCTTTAAACAGTAGCCCGCGCCGTCCCTTTAAACCTTCGCCCGCGCTGTCCCTTTAAACAGTCGCCCGCGCCGTCCCTTTAAACAGTCGCCCGCGCTGTCCCTTTAAATCGTCGCCCGCGCTGTCCCTTTAAATCGTCGCCCGCGCCGTCCCTTTAAATCGTCGCCCGCGCTGTCCCTTTAAACCGTGGTCCGCGCTGTCCCTTTAAACCGTCGTCCGCGCTGTCCGTTTAAACCGTCGCCCGCGCTGTCCCTTTAAACAGTCGCCCGCGATGTCCCTTTAAACCTTCGCCCGCGCCGTCCCTTTAAACAGTCGCCCGCGCTGTCCCTTTCAACCGTCGCCCGCGCTGTCCCTTTAAACCGTTCCCCGCGCTGTCCCTTTAAACCATTCCCCGCGCTGGCCCTTTAAACCGTCGTCCGCGCTTTCCCTTTAAACAGTCGCCCGCGCTGTCCTTTTAAACAGTCGCCCGCGCTGTCCCTTAAAACCGTGCCCAGCGCTGTCCCTTTAAACAGTCGCCCGCGCGGGCCCTTTAAACCGTTCCCCGCGCTGTCCCTTTAAACCGTCGCCCGCGCTGTCCCTTTAAACAGTCGCCCGCGCTGTCCCTTTAAACCGTTCCCCGCGCTGTCCCTTTAAACAGTCGCCAGCGCGGTCCCTTTAAACCGTCGCCCGCGCTGTCCCTTTAAACCATTCCCCGCGCTGTCCCTTTAAACCGTCGTCCGCGCTTTCCCTTTAAACCGTCGCCCGCGCTGTCCTTTTAAACAGTCACCCGCGCTGTCCCTTTAAACAGTCGCCCGCGCCGTCCCTTTAAACAGTCGCCCGCGCCGTCCCTTTAAACCATCGCCCGCGCCGTCCCTTTAAACCGTCGCCCGCGCTGTCCCTTTAAACCGTCGCCCGCGCTGTCCCTTTAAACAGTCGCCCGCGCTTTCCCTATAAACAGTCGCCCGTGATGTCCCTTTAAACAGTCGCCCGCGCCGTCCCTTTAAACCGTCGCCCGCACTGTCCCTTTAAACCGTCGCCCGCGCTGTCCCTTTAAACCGTCGCCCGCGCTGTCCCTTTAAACAGTCGCCCGCGCTGTCCCTTTAAACCGTTTCCCGCGCTGTCCCTTTAAACCGTTCCCCGCGCTGTCCCTTTAAACAGTCGCCCACGCTGTCCCTTTAAACCGTCGCCCGCACTGTCCCTTTAAACCGTCGCCCGCGCCGTCCCTTTAAACAGTCGCCCGCGCCGTCCCTTTAAACAGTCGCCCGCGCTGTCCCTTTAAACAGTCGCCCACGCTGTCCCTTTAAACAGTCACCCGCGCTGTCCCTTTAAACCGTCGCCCGCGCTGTCCCTTTAAACCGTCGCCCGCGCTGTGCCTTTAAACAGTCGCCCGTGCTGTCCCTTTAAACAGTCGCCCGCGCTTTCCCTATAAACAGTCGCCCGTGATGTCCCTTTAAACAGTCGCCCGCGCCGTCCCTTTAAACCGTCGCCCGCGCTGTCCCTTTAAACCGTCGCCCGCGCTGTCCCTTTAAACCGTCGCCCGCGCTGTCCCTTTAAACAGTCGCCCGCGCTGTCCCTTTAAACCGTTCCCCGCGCTGTCCCTTTAAACCGTTCCCCGCGCTGTCCCTTTAAACAGTCGCCCACGCTGTCCCTTTAAACCGTCGCCCGCACTGTCCCTTTAAACCGTCGCCCGCGCCGTCCCTTTAAACAGTCGCCAGCGCCGTCCCTTTAAACAGTCGCCCGCGCTGTCCCTTTAAACAGTCGCCCACGCTGTCCCTTTAAACAGTCGCCCGCGCTGTCCCTTTAAACCGTCGCCCGCGCTGTCCCTTTAAACAGTTCCCCGCGCTGTCCCTTTAAACCGTCGCCCGCGCTGTCCCTTTAAACAGTCGCCCGCGCTGTCCCTTTAAACAGTCGCCCGCGCTGTCCCTTTAAACCGTCGCCCGCGCTGTCCCTTTAAACCGTCGCCCGCGCTGTCCCTTTAAACAGTAGCCCGCGCCGTCCCTTTAAACCTTCGCCCACGCTGTCCCTTTAAACAGTCGCCCGCGCTGTCCCTTTAAACCGTTCCCCGCGCTGTCCCTTTAAACCGTCGCCCGCGCTGTCCCTTTAAACAGTCGCCCGCGCCGTCCCTTTAAACAGTCGCCCGCGCTGTCCCTTTAAACAGTCGCCCGCGCTGTCCCTTTAAACAGTCGCCCACGCTGTCCCTTTAAACAGTCGCCCGCGCTGTCCCGTTAAACCGTCGCCCGCGCTGTCCCTTTAAACCGCGCTGTCCCTTTAAACAGTCGCCCGCGCTGTCCCTTTCAACCGTCGCCCGCGCTGTCCCTTTAAACCGTCGCCCGCGCCGTCCCTTTAAACAGTCGCCCGCGCTTTCCCTTTAAACAGTCGCCCGGCTGTCCCTTTAAACCGTCGTCTGTGCTGTCCCTTTAAACCGTCGCCCGCGCTGTCCCTTTAAATTGTCACCCGCGCTGTCCCTTTAAACCGTTCCTCGCGCTGTCCCTTTAAACCGTCGTCCGCACTGTCCCTTTAAACCGTTCCCTGCGCTGTCCCTTTAAACAGTCGCCCGCGCTTTCCCTTTAAACAGTCGCCCGGCTGTCCCTTTAAACCGTCGTCTGTGCTGTCCCTTTAAACCGTCGCCCGCGCTGTCCCTTTAAATTGTCACCCGCGCTGTCCCTTTAAACCGTTCCTCGCGCTGTCCCTTTAAACCGTCGTCCGCACTGTCCCTTTAAACCGTTCCCCGCGCTGTCCCTTTAAACCATCGCCCGCACTGTCCCTTTAAACCGTTCCCCGTGCTGTCCCTTTAAACCGTCGTCCGCGCTGTCCCTTTAAATCGTCGCGTGCGCCGTCCCTTTAAATCGTCGTCCGCGCTGTCCCTTTAAACCGTGGTCCGCGCTGTCCCTTTAAACCGTCGTCCGCGCTGTCCGTTTAAACCGTCGCCCGCGCTGTCCCTTTAAACAGTCGCCCGCGCCGTCCCTTTAAACCTTCGCCCGCGCTGTCCCTTTAAACAGTCGCCCGCGCTGTCCCTTTAAACAGTCGCCCGCGCTGTCCCTTTCAACCGTCGCCCGCGCTGTCCCTTTAAACCGTCGCCCGCGCCGTCCCTTTAAACAGTCGCCCGCGCCGTCCCTTTAAACAGTCGCCCGCGCTGTCCCTTTAAACCGTCGCCCGCGCTGTCCCTTTAAACCGTCGCCCACGCTTTCCCTTTAAACAGTCGCCCGGCTGTCCCTTTAAACCGTCGCCCGCGCTGTCCCTTTAAACCTTCGCCCGCGCTGTCCCTTTAAACCGTCGCCCACGATGTCCCTTTAAACCGTCGTCTGTGCTGTCCCTTTAAACCGTCGCCCGCGCTGTCCCTTTAAATTGTCACCCGCGCTGTCCCTTTAAACCGTTCCTCGCGCTGTCCCTTTAAACCGTCGTCCGCACTGTCCCTTTAAACCGTTCCCCGCGCTGTCCCTTTAAACCGTCGCCCGCACTGTCCCTTTAAACCGTTCCCCGTGCTGTCCCTTTAAACCGTCGTCCGCGCTGTCCCTTTAAATCGTCGCCCGCGCCGTCCCTTTAAATCGTCGTCCGCGCTGTCCCTTTAAACCGTGGTCCGCGCTGTCCCTTTAAACCGTCGTCCGCGCTGTCCGTTTAAACCGTCGCCCGCGCTGTCCCTTTAAACAGTCGCCCGCGCCGTCCCTTTAAACCTTCTCCCGCGCTGTCCCTTTAAACCGTCACCCGCGCTTTCCCTTTAAACAGTCGCCCGGCTGTCCCTTTAAACCGTCGCCCGTGCTGTCCCTTTAAACAGTCGCCCGCGCCGTCCCTTTAAACCTTCGCCCGCGCTGTCCCTTTAAACAGTTGCCCGCGCTGTCCCTTTAAACCGTCGTCCGCGCTGTCCGTTTAAACCGTCGCCCGCGCTGTCCCTTTAAACAGTCGCCCGCGCCGTCCCTTTAAACCTTCGCCCGCGCTGTCCCTTTAAACCGTCACCCGCGCTTTCCCTTTAAACAGTCGCCCGGCTGTCCCTTTAAACCGTCGCCCGCGCTGTCCCTTTCAACCGTCGCCCGCGCTGTCCCTTTAAACCGTCGCCCGCGCCGTCCCTTTAAACAGTCGCCCGCGCCGTCCCTTTAAACAGTCGCCCGTGCTGTCCCTTTAAACCGTCGCCCGCGCTGTCCCTTTAAACCGTCGCCCACGCTTTCCCTTTAAACAGTCGCCCGGCTGTCCCTTTAAACCGTCGCCCGCGCTGTCCCTTTAAACCTTCGCCCGCGCTGTCCCTTTAAACCGTCGCCCGCGATGTCCCTTTAAACCGTCGTCTGTGCTGTCCCTTTAAACCGTCGCCCGCGCTGTCCCTTTAAATTGTCACCCGCGCTGTCCCTTTAAACCGTTCCTCGCGCTGTCCCTTTAAACCGTCGTCCGCACTGTCCCTTTAAACCGTTCCCCGCGCTGTCCCTTTAAACCGTCGCCCGCACTGTCCCTTTAAACCGTTCCCCGTGCTGTCCCTTTAAACCGTCGTCCGCGCTGTCCCTTTAAATCGTCGCCCGCGCCGTCCCTTTAAATCGTCGTCCGCGCTGTCCCTTTAAACCGTGGTCCGCGCTGTCCCTTTAAACCGTCGTCCGCGCTGTCCGTTTAAACCGTCGCCCGCGCTGTCCCTTTAAACAGTCGCCCGCGCCGTCCCTTTACACCTTCGCCCGCGCTGTCCCTTTCAACCGTCGCCCGCGCTGTCCCTTTAAACCGTCGCCCACGCTTTCCCTTTAAACAGTCGCCCGGCTGTCCCTTTAAACCGTCGCCCGTGCTGTCCCTTTAAACAGTCGCCCGCGCCGTCCCTTTAAACCTTCGCCCGCGCTGTCCCTTTAAACAGTCGCCCGCGTTGTCCCTTTAAACAGTCGCCCGCGCTGTCCCTTTAAACCTTCACCCGCGCTGTCCCTTTAAACAGTCGCCCGCGCTGTCCCTTTAAACATTCGCCCGCGCTGTCCCTTTAAACCGTTCCCCGCGCTGTCCCTTTAAACCGTCGTCCGCGCTGTCCCTTTAAACCGTCGCCCGCGCTGTCCCTTTAAACCGTCGCCCGCGATGTCCCTTTAAACCGTTCCCCGCGCTGTCCCTTTAAACAGTCGCCCGCGCTGTCCCTTTAAACAGTCGCCCGCACCGTCCCTTTAAACCTTCGCCCGCACTGTCCCTTTAAACAGTCGCCCGCGCTGTCCCTTTAAACCGTCGCCCGCGCCGTCCCTTTAAACAGTCGCCCGCGCCGTCCCTTTAAACAGTCGCCCGCGCTGTCCCTTTAAACAGTCGCCCGCGCTGTCCCTTTAAACCGTCGCCCACGCTTTCCCTTTAAACAGTCGCCCGGCTGTCCCTTTAAACCGTCGCCCGTGCTGTCCCTTTAAACAGTCGCCCGCGCCGTCCCTTTAAACCTTCGCCCGCGCTGTCCCTTTAAACAGTCGCCCGCGTTGTCCCTTTAAACAGTCGCCCGCGCTGTCCCTTTAAACCTTCACCCGCGCTGTCCCTTTAAACAGTCGCCCGCGCTGTCCCTTTAAACATTCGCCCGCGCTGTCCCTTTAAACCTTCACCCGCGCTGTCCCTTTAAACAGTCGCCCGCGCTGTCCCTTTAAACATTCGCCCGCGCTGTCCCTTTAAACCGTTCCCCACGCTGTCCCTTTAAACCGTCGTCCGCGCTGTCCCTTTAATTAGTCGCCCGCGCTGTCCCTTTAAACCGTCGCCCGCGCTGTCCCTTTAAACCGTTCCCCGCGCTGTCCCTTTAAACAGTCGCCCGCGCTGTCCCTTTAAACAGTCGCCCGCACCGTCCCTTTAAACCTTCACCCGCACTGTCCCTTTAAACAGTCGCCCGCGCTGTCCCTTTAAACAGTCGCCCGCGCTGTCCCTTTAAACAGTCGCCCGCACCGTCCCTTTAAACCTTCGCCCGCGCTGTCCCTTTAAACAGTCGCCCGCGCTGTCCCTTTAAACCTTCACCCGCGCTGTCCCTTTAAACAGTCGCCCGCGCTGTCCCTTTAAACAGTCGCCCGCTGTCCCTTTAAACCGTCGCCCGCGCTGTCCCTTTAAACAGTCGCCAGCGCCGTCCCTTTAAACCTTCGCCCGCGCTGTCCTTTTAAACCTTCGCCCGCGCTGTCCCTTTAGACCGTCGCCGCGCTGTCCCTTTAAACTGTCGTCCGCGCTGTCCCTTTAAACTGTCGTCCGCGCTGTCCCTTTAAACTGCCGCCCGCGCTGTCCCTTTAAACCGTCGCCCGCGCCGTCCCTTTAAACAGTCGCCCGCGCCGTCCCTTTAAACAGTCGCCCGCGCTGTCCCTTTAAACCGTTCCCGCGCTGTCCCTTTAAACCGTCGCCCGCGCTGTCCCTTTAAACTGTCGCCCGCGCTGTCCCTTCAAACCGTCGCCCGCGCTGTCCCTTTAAACAGTCGCCCGCGCTGTCCCTTTAAACCGTCGCCCGCGCTGTCCCTTTAAACCGTCGCCCGCGCTGTCCCTTTAAACCGTTCCCCGCGCTTTGCCTTTAAACAGTCGCCCGCGCTGTCCCTTTAAACCGTTCCCCGCGCTGTCCCTTTAAACCGTCGCCCGCGCTGTCCCTTTAAACCGTTCCCCGCGCTGTCCCTTTAAACCGTCGTCCGCGCTGTCCCTTTAAACCGTCGCCCGCGCTTTCCCTTTAAACAGTCGCCTGCGCTGTCCCTTTAAACCGTCGCCCGCGCTGTCCCTTTAAACAGTCGCCCGCGCCGTCCCTTTAAACCTTCGCCCGCGCCGTCCCTTTAAACAGTCGCCCGCGCTGTCCCTTTCAACCGTCGCCCGCGCTGTCCCTTTAAACCGTCGCCCGCGCCGTCCCTTTAAACAGTCGCCCGCGCCGTCCCTTTAAACAGTCGCCCGCGCTGTCCCTTTAAACAGTCGCCCGCGCTTTCCCTTTAAACAGTCGCCCGGCTGTCCCTTTAAACCGTCGCCCGTGCTGTCCCTTTAAACAGTCGCCCGCGCCGTCCCTTTAAACCTTCGCCCGCGCTGTCCCTTTAAACAGTCGCCCGCGTTGTCCCTTTAAACAGTCGCCCGCGCTGTCCCTTTAAACCTTCGCCCGCGCTGTCCCTTTAAACAGTCGCCCGCGCTGTCCCTTTAAACCGTCGCCCGCGCTGTCCCTTTAAACCGTCGCCCGCGCTGTCCCTATAAACAGTCGCCCGCGCTGTCCCTTTAAACATTCGCCCGCGCTGTCCCTTTAAACAGTCACCCGCGCTGTCCCTTTAAACAGTCGCCCGCGCTGTCCCTTTAAACCGTCGCCCGCGCTGTCCCTTTAAACCGTCGCCCGCGCTGTCCCTTTAGACCGTCGCCCGCGCTGTCCCTTTAGACCGTCGCCCGCGCTGTCCCTTTAAACCGTCGCCCGCGCTGTCCCTTTAGACCCTCGCCCGCGCTGTCCCTTTAGACAGTCGTCCACGCTGTCCCTTTAAACCGTCGCCCGCGCTGTCCCTTTAAACCGTCGCCCGCGCTGTCCCTTTAAACAGTCGCCCGCGCTGTCCCTTTAAACCGTCGCCCGCGCTGTCCCTTTAAACCGTCGCCCGCCCTGTCCCTTTAAACCTTCGCCCGCGCTGTCCCTTTAAACCGTTCCCCGCGCTGTCCCTTTAAACAGTCGCCCGCGCTGTCCCTTTAAACCTTCGCCCGCGCTGTCCCTTTAAACCGTTCCCCGCGCTGTCCCTTTAAACCGTCGCCCGCGCTGTCCCTTTAAACCGTCGTCCGCGCTGTCCCTTTAAACCGTTCCCCGCGCTGTCCCTTTAAACCGTCGCCCGCGCTGTCCCTTTAAACCGTCGCCCACGCTGTCCCTTTAAACCGTTCCCCGCGCTGTCCCTTTAAACCGTCGCCCGCGCTGTCCCTTTAAACCGTTCCCCGCGCTGTCCCTTTAAACCGTCGCCCGCGCTGTCCCTTTAAACCGTGCCCCGCGCTGTCCCTTTAAACCGTCGCCCACGCTGTCCCTTTAAACCGTTCCCCGCGCTGTCCCTTTAAACCGTCGCCCGCGCTGTCCCTTTAAACCGTTCCCCGCGCTGTCCCTTTAAACCGTCGCCCGCGCTGTCCCTTTAAACCGTTCCCCGCGCTGTCCCTTTAAACCGTCGCCCACGCTGTCCCTTTAAACTGTCGGCCGCGCTGTCCCTTTAAACAGTCAGCCCGCGCTGTTCCTTTAAACTGTCGGCCGCGCTGTCCCTTTAAACAGTTGCCCGCGCTGTCCCTTTAAACTGTCGGCCGCGCTGTCCCTTTAAACCGTCGCCCGCGCTGTCCCTTTAAACCGTCGCCCGCGCTGTCCCTTTAAACCGTCGCCCGCACTGTCCCTTTAAACCGTCGCCCGCGCTGTCTCTTTAAACAGTCGCCCGCGCTGTCCCTTTAAACAGTCGCCCGTGCTGTCCCTTTAAACCGTCGCCCGCGCTGTCCCTTTAAACCGTCGCCCGCGCTGTCCCTTTAAACCGCCGCCCGCGCTGTCCCTTTAAACAGTCGCCCGTGCTGTCCCTTTAAACAGTGGCCCGCGCTGTCCCTTTAAACAGTCGCCCGTGCTGTCCCTTTAAACAGTCGCCCGCTCTGTCCCTTTAAACAGTCGCCCGCACTGTCCCTTTAAACAGTCGCCCGCGCTGTCCCTTTAAACCGTCGCCCGCGCTGTCCCTTTAAACTGTCGCCAGCGCTGTCCCTTTAAACAATCGCCCGCGCTGTCCCTTTAAACCGTCGCCCGCGCTGTCCCTTTAAACCGTCGCCCGCGCTGTCCCTTCAAACCGTCGCCCGCGCTGTCCCTTTAAACAGTCGCCCGCTCTGTCCCTTTAAACAGTCGCCCGCGCTGTCCCTTTAAACAGTCGCCCGCGCTGTCCCTTTAAACAGTCGCCCGCGCTGTCCCTTTAAACCGTCGCCCGGGCTGTCCCTTTAAACCGTCGCCCGCGCTGTCCCTTTAAACCGTCGCCCGCGCTGTCCCTTTAAACCGTCGCTCGCGCTGTCCCTTTAAACCGTCGCCTGCACTGTCCCTTTAAACCGTCGCCCGGGCTGTCCCTTCAAACCGTCGCCCGCGCTGTCCCTTTAAACCGTCGCCCGCGCTGTCCCTTTAAACCGTCGCCCGCGCTGTCCCTTTAGACCGTCGCCCGCGCTGTCCCTTTAGACAGTCGCCCGCGCTGTCCCTTTAAACCGTCGCCCGCGCTGTCCCTTTAAACCGTCGTCCGCGCTGTCCCTTTAAACCGTCGCCCGCGCTGTCCCTTTAAACCTTCGCCCGCGCTGTCCCTTTAAACCGTTGCCCGCGCTGTCCCTTTAAACCGTCGTCTGCGCTGTCCCTTTAAACCGTCGCCCGCGCTGTCCCTTTAAATTGTCGCCCGCGCTGTCCCTTTAAATTGTCACCCGCGCTGTCCCTTTAAACCGTTCCTCGCGCTGTCCCTTTAAACCGTCGTCCGCACTGTCCCTTTAAACCGTTCCCCGCGCTGTCCCTTTAAACCATCGCCCGCACTGTCCCTTTAAACCGTTCCCCGTGCTGTCCCTTTAAACCGTCGTCCGCGCTGTCCCTTTAAATCGTCGCCCGCGCCGTCCCTTTAAACCGTCGTCCGCGCTATCCGTTTAAACCGTCGCCCGCGCTGTCCCTTTAAACAGTCGCCCGCGCCGTCCCTTTAAACCTTCGCCCGCGCCGTCCCTTTAAACAGTCGCCCGCGCTGTCCCTTTCAACCGTCGCCCGCGCTGTCCCTTTAAAACCGTCGCCCGCGCCGTCCCTTTAAACAGTCGCCCGCGCCGTCCCTTTAAACAGTCACCCGCGCTGTCCCTTTAAACAGTCGCCCGCGCTTTCCCTTTAAACAGTCGCCCGGCTGTCCCTTTAAACCGTCGCCCGTGCTGTCCCTTTAAACAGTCGCCCGCGCCGTCCCTTTAAACCTTCGCCCGCGCTGTCCCTTTAAACAGTCGCCCGCGTTGTCCCTTTAAACAGTCGCCCGCGCTGTCCCTTTAAACCTTCGCCCGCGCTGTCCCTTTAAACAGTCGCCCGCGCTGTCCCTTTAAACAGTCGCCCGCGCTGTCCCTTTAAACCGTCGCCCGCGCTGTCCCTTTAAACCGTCGCCCGCGCTGTCCCTATAAACAGTCGCCCGCGCTGTCCCTTTAAACATTCGCCCGCGCTGTCCCTTTAAACAGTCACCCGCGCTGTCCCTTTAAACAGTCGCCCGCGCTGTCCCTTTAAACCGTCGCCCGCGCTGTCCCTTTAAACCTTCGCCCGCGCTGTCCCTTTAAACCGTTCCCCGCGCTGTCCCTTTAAACAGTCGCCCGCGCTGTCCCTTTAAACCTTCGCCCGCGCTGTCCCTTTAAACCGTTCCCCGCGCTGTCCCTTTAAACCGTCGCCCGCGCTGTCCCTTTAAACCGTTCCCCGCGCTGTCCCTTTAAACCGTCGCCCGCGCTGTCCCTTTAAACCGTCGCCCGCGCTGTCCCTTTAAACCGTCGCCCACGCTGTCCCTTTAAACCGTTCCCCGCGCTGTCCCTTTAAACCGTCGCCCGCGCTGTCCCTTTAAACCGTTCCCCGCGCTGTCCCTTTAAACCGTCGCCCGCGCTGTCCCTTTAAACCGTTCCCCGCGCTGTCCCTTTAAACCGTCGCCCACGCTGTCCCTTTAAACCGTTCCCCGCGCTGTCCCTTTAAACCGTCGCCCGCGCTGTCCCTTTAAACCGTTCCCCGCGCTGTCCCTTTAAACCGTCGCCCGCGCTGTCCCTTTAAACCGTTCCCCGCGCTGTCCCTTTAAACCGTCGCCCACGCTGTCCCTTTAAATCGTCGCCCGCGCCGTCCCTTTAAATCGTCGCCCGCGCTGTCCCTTTAAACCGTGGTCCGCGCTGTCCCTTTAAACCGTCGTCCGCGCTGTCCGTTTAAACCGTCGCCCGCGCTGTCCCTTTAAACAGTCGCCCGCGCCGTCCCTTTAAACCTTCGCCCGCGCCGTCCCTTTAAACAGTCGCCCGCGCTGTCCCTTTCAACCGTCGCCCGCGCTGTCCCTTTAAACCGTCGCCCGCACCGTCCCTTTAAACAGTCGCCCGCGCCGTCCCTTTAAACAGTCGCCCGCGCTTTCCCTTTAAACAGTCGCCCGGCTGTCCCTTTAAACAGTCGCCCGGCTGTCCCTTTAAACCGTCGCCCATGCCGTCCCTTTAAACAGTCGCCCGCGCCGTCCCTTTAAACCTTCGCCCGCGCTGTCTCTTTAAACAGTCACCCGCGCTGTCCCTTTAAACAGTCGCCCGCGCTGTCCCTTTAAACCTTCGCCTGCGCTGTCCCTTTAAACAGTCGCCCGCGCTGTCCCTTTAAACAGTCGCCCGCGCTGTCCCTTTAAACAGTCGCCCGCGCTGTCCCTTTAAACCGTCGCCCGCGCTGTCCCTTTAGACCGTCGCCCGCGCTGTCCCTTTAGACAGTCGCCCGCGCTGTCCCTTTAAACCGTCGCCCGCACTGTCCCTTTAAACCGTCGCCCGCGCTGTCCCTTTAAACAGTCGCCCGCGCTGTCCCTTTAAACCGTCACCCGCGCTGTCCCTTTAAACCGTCGCCCGCGCTGTCCCTTTAAACCTTCGCCCGCGCTGTCCCTTTAAACCGTTCCCCGCGCTGTCCCTTTAAACAGTCGCCCGCGCTGTCCCTTTAAACCGTCCCCCGCGCTGTCCCTTTAAACCGTCGTCTGCGCTGTCCCTTTAAACCGTCGCCCACGCTGTCCCTTTAAACCGTCGCCCGCGCTGTCCCTTTAAACCGTCGCCCGCGCTGTCCCTTTAAACCGTCGCCCGCGCCGTCCCTTTAAACCGTCGCCCGCGCCGTCCCTTTAAACAGTCACCCGCGCCGTCCCTTTAAACCTTCGCCCGCGCTGTCCCTTTAAACCGTCGCCCGCGCTGTCCCTTTAAACCGTCGCCCGCACTGTCCCTTTAAACAGTCGCCCGCGCTGTCCCTTTAAACCGTTCCCCGCTCTGTCCCTTTAAACCGTCGCCCGCGCTGTCCCTTTAAACCGTTCCCCGCGCTGTCCCTTTAAACCGTCGCCCGTGCTGTCCCTTTAAACCGTCGCCCGCGCTTTCCCTTTAAACCGTCGCCCGCACTGTCCCTTTACACAGTCGCCCGCGCTGTCCCTTTCAACCGTCGCCCGCGCTGTCTCTTTAAACCGTCGCCCGCGCCGTCCCTTTAAACAGTCGCCCGCGCCGTCCCTTTAAACAGTCGCCCGCGCTGTCCCTTTAAACAGTCGCCCGCGCTGTCCCTTTAAACCTTCGCCCGCGCTGTCCCTTTAAACCGTTCCCCGCGCTGTCCCTTTAAACCGTCGCCCGCGCTGTCCCTTTAAACCGTCGTCCGTGCTGTCCCTTTAAACCGTTCCCCGCGCTGTCCCTTTAAACCGTCGCCCGCGCTGTCCCTTTAAACCGTCGCCCACGCTGTCCCTTTAAATCGTCGCCCGCGCCGTCCCTTTAAATCGTCGCCCGCGCTGTCCCTTTAAACCGTGGTCCGCGCTGTCCCTTTAAACCGTCGTCCGCGCTGTCCCTTTAAACCGTCGCCCGCGCCGTCCCTTTAAACAGTCGCCCGCGCCGTCCCTTTAAACATTCGCCCGCGCCGTCCCTTTAAACAGTCGCCCGCGCTGTCCCTTTCAACCGTCGCCCGCGCTGTCCCTTTAAACATTCGCCCGCGCCGTCCCTTTAAACAGTCGCCCGCGCTGTCCCTTTAAACCGTCGCCCGCGCTTTCCCTTTAAACAGTCGCCCGGCTGTCCCTTTAAACCGTCGCCCATGCTGTCCCTTTAAACAGTCGCCCGCGCCGTCCCTTTAAACCTTCGCCCGCGCTGTCTCTTTAAACAGTCGCCCGCGCTGTCCCTTTAAACAGTCGCCCGCGCTGTCCCTTTAAACCTTCGCCCGCGCTGTCCCTTTAAACAGTCGTCCGCGCTGTCCCTTTAAACAGTCGCCCGCGCTGTCCCTTTAAACATTCGCCCGCGCTGTCCCTTTAGACCGTCGCCCGCGCTGTCCCTTTAGACAGTCGCCCGCGCTGTCCCTTTAAACCGTTCCCCGCGCTGTCCCTTTAAACAGTCGCCCGCGCTGTCCCTTTAAACCGTCCCCCGCGCTGTCCCTTTAAACCGTCGTCTGCGCTGTCCCTTTAAACCGTCGCCCACGCTGTCCCTTTAAACCGTCGCCCGCGCTGTCCCTTTAAACCGTCGCCCGCGCCGTCCCTTTAAACCGTCGCCCGCGCTGTCCCTTTAAACCGTCGCCCGCGCTGTCCCTTTAAACCGTCGCCCACGCTGTCCCTTTAAACCGTCGCCCGCGCTGTCCCTTTAAACCGTTCCCCGCGCTGTCCCTTTAAACCATTCCCCGCGCTGGCCCTTTAAACCGTCGTCCGCGCTTTCCCTTTAAACAGTCGCCCGCGATGTCCCTTTAAACCTTCGCCCGCGCTGTCCCTTTAAACAGTCGCCCGCGCTGTCCCTTTAAACCGTGCCCAGCGCTGTCCCTTTAAACAGTCTCCCGCGCGGGCCCTTTAAACCGTTCCCCGCGCTGTCCCTTTAAACCGTCGCCCGCGCTGTCCCTTTAAACAGTCGCCCGCGCTGTCCCTTTAAACCGTTCCCCGCGCTGTCCCTTTAAACAGTCGCCAGCGCGGTCCATTTAAACCGTCGCCCGCGCTGTCCCTTTAAACCATTCCCCGCGCTGTCCCTTTAAACCGTCGTCCGCGCTTTCCCTTTAAACAGTCGCCCGCGATGTCCCTTTAAACAGTCGCCCGCGCCGTCCCTTTAAACCTTCGCCCGCGCCGTCCCTTTAAACAGTCGCCCGCGCCGTCCCTTTAAACCGTCGCCCGCGCCGTCCCTTTAAACCGTCGCCCGCGCTGTCCCTTTAAACCGTCGTCCGCGCTTTCCCTTTAAACAGTCGCCCGCGATGTCCCTTTAAACAGTCGCCCGCGCCGTCCCTTTAAACCTTCGCCCGCGCCGTCCCTTTAAACAGTCGCCCGCGCCGTCCCTTTAAACCGTCGCCCGCGCCGTCCCTTTAAACCGTCGCCCGCGCTGTCCCTTTAAACCGTCGCCCGCGCTGTCCCTTTAAACAGTCGCCCGCGCTTTCCCTATAAACAGTCGCCCGCGATGTCCCTTTAAACAGTCGCCCGCGCCGTCCCTTTAAACCGTCGCCCGCGCCGTCCCTTTAAACCGTCGCCCGCGCTGTCCCTTTAAACCGTCGCCCGCGCTGTCCCTTTAAACAGTCGCCCGCGCTGTCCCTTTAAACCGTTCCCCGCGCTGTCCCTTTAAACCGTTCTCCGCGCTGTCCCTTTAAACAGTCGCCCACGCTGTCCCTTTAAACCGTCGCCTGCACTGTCCCTTTAAACCGTCGCCCGCGCCGTCCCTTTAAACAGTCCCTTTAAACAGTAGCCCGCGCCGTCCCTTTAAACCTTCGCCCGCGCTGTCCCTTTAAACAGTCGCCCGCGCCGTCCCTTTAAACAGTCGCCCGCGCTGTCCCTTTAAATCGTCGCCTGCGCTGTCCCTTTAAATCGTCGCCCGCGCCGTCCCTTTAAATCGTCGCCCGCGCTGTCCCTTTAAACCGTGGTCCGCGCTGTCCCTTTAAACCGTCGTCCGCGCTGTCCGTTTAAACCGTCGCCCGCGCTGTCCCTTTAAACAGTCGCCCGCGATGTCCCTTTAAACCTTCGCCCGCGCCGTCCCTTTAAACAGTCGCCCGCGCTGTCCCTTTCAACCGTCGCCCGCGCTGTCCCTTTAAACCGTTCCCCGCGCTGTCCCTTTAAACCATTCCCCGCGCTGGCCCTTTAAACCGTCGTCCGCGCTTTCCCTTTAAACAGTCGCCCGCGATGTCCCTTTAAACCTTCGCCCGCGCCGTCCCTTTAAACAGTCGCCCGCGCTGTCCTTTTAAACAGTCGCCCGCGCTGTCCCTTAAAACCGTGCCCAGCGCTGTCCCTTTAAACAGTCGCCCGCGCGGGCCCTTTAAACCGTTCCCCGCGCTGTCCCTTTAAACCGTCGCCCGCGCTGTCCCTTTAAACAGTCGCCCGCGCTGTCCCTTTAAACCGTTCCCCGCGCTGTCCCTTTAAACAGTCGCCAGCGCGGTCCCTTTAAACCGTCGCCCGCGCTGTCCCTTTAAACCATTCCCCGCGCTGTCCCTTTAAACCGTCGTCCGCGCTTTCCCTTTAAACCGTCGCCCGCGCTGTCCTTTTAAACAGTCACCCGCGCTGTCCCTTTAAACAGTCGCCCGCGCCGTCCCTTTAAACAGTCGCCCGCGCCGTCCCTTTAAACCATCGCCCGCGCCGTCCCTTTAAACCGTCGCCCGCGCTGTCCCTTTAAACCGTCGCCCGCGCTGTCCCTTTAAACAGTCGCCCGCGCTTTCCCTATAAACAGTCGCCCGTGATGTCCCTTTAAACAGTCGCCCGCGCCGTCCCTTTAAACCGTCGCCCGCACTGTCCCTTTAAACCGTCGCCCGCGCTGTCCCTTTAAACCGTCGCCCGCGCTGTCCCTTTAAACAGTCGCCCGCGCTGTCCCTTTAAACCGTTTCCCGCGCTGTCCCTTTAAACCGTTCCCCGCGCTGTCCCTTTAAACAGTCGCCCACGCTGTCCCTTTAAACCGTCGCCCGCACTGTCCCTTTAAACCGTCGCCCGCGCCGTCCCTTTAAACAGTCGCCCGCGCCGTCCCTTTAAACAGTCGCCCGCGCTGTCCCTTTAAACAGTCGCCCACGCTGTCCCTTTAAACAGTCGCCCGCGCTGTCCCTTTAAACCGTCGCCCGCGCTGTCCCTTTAAACCGTCGCCCGCGCTGTCCCTTTAAACAGTCGCCCGTGCTGTCCCTTTAAACAGTCGCCCGCGCTTTCCCTATAAACAGTCGCCCGTGATGTCCCTTTAAACAGTCGCCTGCGCCGTCCCTTTAAACCGTCGCCCGCGCTGTCCCTTTAAACCGTCGCCCGCACTGTCCCTTTAAACCGTCGCCCGCGCTGTCCCTTTAAACAGTCGCCCGCGCTGTCCCTTTAAACCGTTCCCCGCGCTGTCCCTTTAAACCGTTCCCCGCGCTGTCCCTTTAAACAGTCGCCCACGCTGTCCCTTTAAACCGTCGCCCGCACTGTCCCTTTAAACCGTCGCCCGCGCCGTCCCTTTAAACAGTCGCCAGCGCCGTCCCTTTAAACAGTCGCCCGCGCTGTCCCTTTAAACAGTCGCCCACGCTGTCCCTTTAAACAGTCGCCCGCGCTGTCCCTTTAAACCGTCGCCCGCGCTGTCCCTTTAAACAGTTCCCCGCGCTGTCCCTTTAAACCGTCGCCCGCGCTGTCCCTTTAAACAGTCGCCCGCGCTGTCCCTTTAAACAGTCGCCCGTGCTGTCCCTTTAAACCGTCGCCCGCGCTGTCCCTTTAAACAGTAGCCCGCGCCGTCCCTTTAAACCTTCGCCCACGCTGTCCCTTTAAACAGTCGCCCGCGCTGTCCCTTTAAACCGTTCCCCGCGCTGTCCCTTTAAACCGTCGCCCGCGCTGTCCCTTTAAACAGTCGCCCGCGCCGTCCCTTTAAACAGTCGCCCGCGCTGTCCCTTTAAACAGTCGCCCGCGCTGTCCCTTTAAACAGTCGCCCACGCTGTCCCTTTAAACAGTCGCCCGCGCTGTCCCGTTAAACCGTCGCCCGCGCTGTCCCTTTAAACCGTCGCCCGCGCTGTCCCTTTAAACCGTTCCCCGCGATGTCCCTTTAAACCGTCGTCCGCGCTGTCCCTTTAAATCGTCGCCCGCGCCGTCCCTTTAAATCGTCGCCCGCGCTGTCCCTTTAAACCGTGGTCCGCGCTGTCCCTTTAAACCGTCGTCCGCGCTGTCCGTTTAAACCGTCGCCCGTGCTGTCCCTTTAAACAGTCGCCCGCGCCGTCCCTTTAAACCTTCGCCCTCGCCGTCCCTTTAAACAGTCGCCCGCGCTGTCCCTTTCAACCGTCGCCCGCGCTGTCCCTTTAAACCGTCGCCCGCGCCGTCCCTTTAAACAGTCGCCCGCGCTTTCCCTTTAAACAGTCGCCCGGCTGTCCCTTTAAACCGTCGTCTGTGCTGTCCCTTTAAACCGTCGCCCGCGCTGTCCCTTTAAATTGTCACCCGCGCTGTCCCTTTAAACCGTTCCTCGCGCTGTCCCTTTAAACCGTCGTCCGCACTGTCCCTTTAAACCGTTCCCCGCGCTGTCCCTTTAAACCATCGCCCGCACTGTCCCTTTAAACCGTTCCCCGTGCTGTCCCTTTAAACCGTCGTCCGCGCTGTCCCTTTAAATCGTCGCGTGCGCCGTCCCTTTAAATCGTCGTCCGCGCTGTCCCTTTAAACCGTGGTCCGCGCTGTCCCTTTAAACCGTCGTCCGCGCTGTCCGTTTAAACCGTCGCCCGCGCTGTCCCTTTAAACAGTCGCCCGCGCCGTCCCTTTAAACCTTCGCCCGCGCTGTCCCTTTAAACAGTCGCCCGCGCTGTCCCTTTAAACAGTCGCCCGCGCTGTCCCTTTCAACCGTCGCCCGCGCTGTCCCTTTAAACCGTCGCCCGCGCCGTCCCTTTAAACAGTCGCCCGCGCCGTCCCTTTAAACAGTCGCCCGCGCTGTCCCTTTAAACCGTCGCCCGCGCTGTCCCTTTAAACCGTCGCCCACGCTTTCCCTTTAAACAGTCGCCCGGCTGTCCCTTTAAACCGTCGCCCGCGCTGTCCCTTTAAACCTTCGCCCGCGCTGTCCCTTTAAACCGTCGCCCGCGATGTCCCTTTAAACCGTCGTCTGTGCTGTCCCTTTAAACCGTCGCCCGCGCTGTCCCTTTAAATTGTCACCCGCGCTGTCCCTTTAAACCGTTCCTCGCGCTGTCCCTTTAAACCGTCGTCCGCACTGTCCCTTTAAACCGTTCCCCGCGCTGTCCCTTTAAACCGTCGCCCGCACTGTCCCTTTAAACCGTTCCCCGTGCTGTCCCTTTAAACCGTCGTCCGCGCTGTCCCTTTAAATCGTCGTCCGCGCTGTCCCTTTAAACCGTGGTCCGCGCTGTCCCTTTAAACCGTCGTCCGCGCTGTCCGTTTAAACCGTCGCCCGCGCTGTCCCTTTAAACAGTCGCCCGCGCCGTCCCTTTAAACCTTCTCCCGCGCTGTCCCTTTAAACCGTCACCCGCGCTTTCCCTTTAAACAGTCGCCCGGCTGTCCCTTTAAACCGTCGCCCGTGCTGTCCCTTTAAACAGTCGCCCGCGCCGTCCCTTTAAACCTTCGCCCGCGCTGTCCCTTTAAACAGTTGCCCGCGCTGTCCCTTTAAACCGTCGTCCGCGCTGTCCGTTTAAACCGTCGCCCGCGCTGTCCCTTTAAACAGTCGCCCGCGCCGTCCCTTTAAACCTTCGCCCGCGCTGTCCCTTTAAACCGTCACCCGCGCTTTCCCTTTAAACAGTCGCCCGGCTGTCCCTTTCAACCGTCGCCCGCGCTGTCCCTTTCAACCGTCGCCCGCGCTGTCCCTTTAAACCGTCGCCCGCGCCGTCCCTTTAAACAGTCGCCCGCGCCGTCCCTTTAAACAGTCGCCCGTGCTGTCCCTTTAAACCGTCGCCCGCGCTGTCCCTTTAAACCGTCGCCCACGCTTTCCCTTTAAACAGTCGCCCGGCTGTCCCTTTAAACCGTCGCCCGCGCTGTCCCTTTAAACCTTCGCCCGCGCTGTCCCTTTAAACCGTCGCCCGCGATGTCCCTTTAAACCGTCGTCTGTGCTGTCCCTTTAAACCGTCGCCCGCGCTGTCCCTTTAAATTGTCACCCGCGCTGTCCCTTTAAACCGTTCCTCGCGCTGTCCCTTTAAACCGTCGTCCGCACTGTCCCTTTAAACCGTTCCCCGCGCTGTCCCTTTAAACCGTCGCCCGCACTGTCCCTTTAAACCGTTCCCCGTGCTGTCCCTTTAAACCGTCGTCCGCGCTGTCCCTTTAAATCGTCGCCCGCGCCGTCCCTTTAAATCGTCGTCCGCGCTGTCCCTTTAAACCGTGGTCCGCGCTGTCCCTTTAAACCTTCACCCGCGCTGTCCCTTTAAACAGTCGCCCGCGCTGTCCCTTTAAACAGTCGCCCGCTGTCCCTTTAAACCGTCGCCCGCGCTGTCCCTTTAAACAGTCGCCAGCGCCGTCCCTTTAAACCTTCGCCCGCGCTGTCCTTTTAAACCTTCGCCCGCGCTGTCCCTTTAGACCGTCGCCGCGCTGTCCCTTTAAACTGTCGTCCGCGCTGTCCCTTTAAACTGTCGTCCGCGCTGTCCCTTTAAACTGCCGCCCGCGCTGTCCCTTTAACCCTTTCGCTGCCAGCCTACCTGGAGTTTTTGTTACGCTTTGTTGCCAGACCATTTTTCACTATTTTGCGCTATGCATGTTCAACTGTGATTTTTGAAGGGATTTCCAGGGATTTCCCAGAAAAATTGTATATTGTTTTTTTCAGCAGAGTCTGGGCTTTAACATGAAATGTCTTGTTTGTCATTTTTTAGGTGTATTCTTAATATTTTGGGGTGAGATATGTGCAAAAAAATAAAAAAAAATCTATTTTTTACAATTTGTAGTGTTTTTTTGTAATAAAAAATGTAAGTTTGTCAATAAAATCTTATTGTGTGTGAAATCCCAATTTCTCCCGGTTACAACGGCACCACATATATATTGGTAGACACCCTTTCCTGCCCAGGAGACTCCCCCAAACTGAAACAGCGCTTTAGGGGATTTTCAGATCAAATACAGCTATGCTAAGCACTATGTGCACCTTGCAGTTTTTCAATAAAAACAACCCTTTACATTTGAAATACCCCCCACAAACTATATATTCTCTGGAAGTACACACCTCAAGCTTTTTAGGCATACCAGGCTTGTTGATGTTGCCACAGTTTTCTGGAAGTTCTCCCTCAATGTATTCTTTGGTTACACAGAACTTCCCTAAAAAAGGATAAAAAGCAGAATCAAAGCCACATTTTTCTAAAGAAAACTATAAGCAAACAAGAAAAAACAAGTTAATCTAAAAAAGCAACATCCCCCGAACAGAACGATACCCAACATGCATAGCTACTGTCAAGGGAAGAGTTGCCAAACACCCCAAAGTAAAGCTTGGGGAGACGGTAATTTTGCTTGAAAATTTCAGCTCTGCAGACAAAGTGGCCCCTTGCGCTTTTTCTACCAAAACAACCCTTTACATTTGGAATACCTGCCACAAACCATATATTTTCTGAAAGTACACATGATAAGCTTTCTAAGCATACCCAGCATGTTGTAGTGGGCCCATCTTTCTGGAAGTAATCCCTCAAAGAATTCGTTGGTCGCACAGGGTTTCCTTAAAAAATGTAAAATAAAGCAGAATAAAAAATGAGTTTTCCTAAAATATCAATATGCAAACAAAAAAAAACAAGCTAAATCTGAAAGCGAAAAATCCCCCGACAAGAACGATACCCAACATGTATAGGTACTACTAACCCTTTTAACTGCCAGCCTACTTTAGGCTTTGTCACCCTCTCTTGACAGGTAATTTTTCACCATTTTGTGCTATGCTTAACTGTGATTTTTGCAGGAATTTCCAGGAAAATCATATATTTTTTTTTTGCGGCAGAGTTTAGGCTTTAACATGAAATGTCTTGTTTGTAATTTTTTTACAGTTTTTTTTAAATATTTTTGAGTACATTAAACAAAACAAAATAAAAATTTTTTTTAGAAAATTATCTCCTTTATTTCAAATAAAAAATTTGTTTTATTAAAGAAAACCATATTGCATGTGAAAGCCCCATTTCTTCCGATTACAACGGTACCACATATGTATCGGTAGCCCCCTGTTACTGTTCAGAAGACCCCCCAAACTGAAAAAACATTTTATAACATGTAAAAATAAAATACAACTACAATCCACACTATAAAGGGTTAAATCAAGAAAAAAAATCGGTGTGGGGTTCCCCTTCCTGGGGGGGAGGTAACCCACATTTTTTTAATTTTAATAATTCCCATAAAAATGACATGGGGTCCCCCCTACCCAGCATAACCAGCCCGGGGATCAGCTATGCAGGGATTGTAGAACAGGGCGCAGGGTCCAGCTTTGGTGGCCCCCCGCCCTGCCAAGTATAAGCCAGCACCGCCTAAATCAGCCCGGGCCCTTCTGCCCCCCCTGGGCTTCGGGGAGGCAGGTAATAGGGGGGCCAGGGTTAATGGCAAGTCACCCGCTAGCCGCAGGTCACTTGACAGCTCTCGAGCCTTGTGAACTGGTACAGGGGTCTCATGGACTCCTTACAAGTTCACAATGGGTTAAAGTGGACCAACACCCAGGGCTGATCGGCCCCGGAATCTATAAGATTCCCAGACCGTTCTATTCCCTCCCCCTGGGGCATCCAAAATCGGGATGCCCCCCTGTGTGAAACCCCCCGGAACACCTGCTACCACTTACTTGAATCCGGTCCTACGCGCATGCGCGGGCTGCATCCCCGCTATCCCTCTAGCAGGACGCGTGCCCAGGCCGGCTATTTATGAATGGCCGACGCGGGCACGCTCCCTGTTAGAGGGAAGTGGGGGATGCGGCCGCCAGCGCGCTCAGAGCGGCTGAGTTTAGATGTCTCTTAGACGTCCATAACTCAGCCGCTCTGAGCGCACTGATTGGACAAGCGGCCGCGCATGCGCCGTAGGACCCGGGTAAGGTGAGTTATTGTGGGTGATCGGGGGGGTTTCACGCAGCGGGGCATCCCCAATCGGGATGCCCCAGGGGAAAGGACCAATACCCAGGAAAGTCAAAATCCTGGGTGTTGGTCCACTTAAAATGTAAAAAAAAAAAAAACACACCACACCACAAAAAGCTGGAAGCATTTGTTACCAGCTGGGTGACAGGACATAAGGGGTTAATTAAAAAAAAATTGACATAGGGTCCCCCCTCCCAGGGTGGGGGACCCCTTTTTTTTGGAATTTTAAGGGTTAAAAACCCTTAAAAATCCAAAAAAAAAAATAACGTAGGGTCCCCCCTACCCAGCGTTACCGACCCGGGCCAGCTATGGGGGCTTGTAGAACAGGCCCACATAGCCATAGTGGCCCGGGCCCTTCTGCCCCCCCCTGGCCTTTGGGGAGGCAGGTAATGGGGGGCTGGGGGTTAATGGCAAGTCACCCGCTAGCCCGCAGGTGACTTGCCAGACCCAGAGCCTTGTGAGCTGGTACAGGGGTCTGATAGACCCCTTACCAGCTCACATAGGGTTAACTGTAACAAAAAAAAACACAGACAAAATGATTTTATTAAAAAAAAAAAAAAATTTTTACTGTACTTACCTCCGATTGCAAGCTCTTGTCCCTCGCCGCTCTGATGACAGATGCCGGTGATCGGCATCCAGAGAAGGGGGGGCAGGAGATCAGAGGATCTCCTGCCACCTCCTTCCAGGTCGCCGATCACCGGCATCTGACAGCTGAAACAGCTGAAGCCAGTGATCGAGACCGGGATGGCGTCATAGCCCCGCCCCCAAAAGGGGCGGGGCTTGACGGGGAGACGGGACGGGATGACGTCATAGCCCCGCCCCCAAGGGGCGGGGCTTAGCGGCAAGATGGCGGCCGCCATCGAGAAGGAGAGAGGAGAGAGCCTCCCGGGCTCTCTCCTGAAGATCGGCAAGCCCTGGGGGGGGATCGGAGGCCCCCCAGGTGAAGAGGAGGGTCGACGGGAGCCAGCGCACATGCAGGTAGGTAAATGTCATTTTTATTATTTTTTTTTTTTTACAGGAAAGCCAGTGGCAGCTAAAACGGGGGGGGGGGCACCCTATTCCGGGCCCTCCCCTGCAGCCGGAGGAGGTCCCACGGACGATCGGAGCACACCATCTTAAAGGGGAGACCCGGCCGAATCAAACGAGGGGTCAGGTGAGTGTCTTTTTTTTTTTTTTTTGCCAGTTAGCAGGGGGGAAAGCCAGGTACGTAAAACTTACGTAGCTGGCGTTTAATGACAGGAGAGGCAGCTACGTGAATTTTACGTAGCTGGCGTTTAAAGGGTTAAACCGTCGCCCGCGCCGTCCCTTTAAACAGTCGCCCGCGCCGTCCCTTTAAACAGTCGCCCGCGCTGTCCCTTTAAACCGTTCCCGCGCTGTCCCTTTAAACCGTCGCCCGCGCTCTCCCTTTAAACCGTCGCCCGCGCTGTCCCTTCAAACCGTCGCCCGCGCTGTCCCTTTAAACCGTCGCCCGCGCTGTCCCTTTAAACCGTCGCCCGCGCTGTCCCTTCAAACCGTCGCCCGCGCTGTCCCTTTAAACAGTCGCCCGCGCTGTCCCTTTAAACCGTCGCCCGCGCTGTCCCTTTAAACCGTCGCCCGCGCTGTCCCTTTAAACCGTTCCCCGCGCTTTGCCTTTAAACAGTCGCCCGCGCTGTCCCTTTAAACCGTTCCCCGCGCTGTCCCTTTAAACCGTCGCCCGCGCTGTCCCTTTAAACCGTTCCCCGCGCTGTCCCTTTAAACCGTCGTCCGCGCTGTCCCTTTAAACCGTCGCCCGCGCTTTCCCTTTAAACAGTCGCCTGCGCTGTCCCTTTAAACCGTTCCCCGCGCTGTCCCTTTAAACTGTCGTCCGCGCTGTCCCTTTAAACTGTCGTCCGCGCTGTCCCTTTAAACTGTCGTCCGCGCTGTCCCTTTAAACTGTCGCCCGCGCTGTCCCTTTAAACCGTCGCCCGCGCCGTCCCTTTAAACAGTCGCCCGCGCCGTCCCTTTAAACAGTCGCCCGCGCCGTCCCTTTAAACCTTCGCCCGCGCTGTCCTTTTAAACCTTCGCCCGCGCTGTCCCTTTAAACTGTCGTCCGCGCTGTCCCTTTAAACTGTCGTCCGCGCTGTCCCTTTAAACTGTCGTCCGCGCTGTCCCTTTAAACTGTCGCCCGCGCTGTCCCTTTAAACCGTCGCCCGCGCCGTCCCTTTAAACAGTCGCCCGCGCCGTCCCTTTAAACAGTCGCCCGCGCTGTCCCTTTAAACCGTCGCCCGCGCTGTCCCTTTAAACCGTCGCCCGCGCTGTCCCTTTAAACCGTTCCCCGCGCTTTGCCTTTAAACAGTCGCCCGCGCTGTCCCTTTAAACCGTTCCCCGCGCTGTCCCTTTAAACCGTCGCCCGCGCTGTCCCTTTAAACCGTTCCCCGCGCTGTCCCTTTAAACCGTCGTCCGCGCTGTCCCTTTAAACCGTCGCCCGCGCTTTCCCTTTAAACAGTCGCCTGCGCTGTCCCTTTAAACCGTTCCCCGCGCTGTCCCTTTAAACAGTCGCCCGCGCTGTCCCTTTAAACAGTCGCCCGCGCTGTCCCTTTAAACAGTCGCCCGCACCGTCCCTTTAAACCTTCGCCCGCGCTGTCCCTTTAAACAGTCGCCCGCACCGTCCCTTTAAACCTTCGCCCGCGCTGTCCCTTTAAACCGTTCCCCGCGCTGTCCCTTTAAACCGTCGTCCGCGCTGTCCCTTTAATTAGTCGCCCGCGCTGTCCCTTTAAACCGTCGCCCGCGCTGTCCCTTTAAACCGTTCCCCGCGCTGTCCCTTTAAACAGTCGCCCGCGCTGTCCCTTTAAACAGTCGCCCGCGCTGTCCCTTTAAACCTTCACCCGCGCTGTCCCTTTAAACAGTCGCCCGCGCTGTCCCTTTAAACAGTCGCCCGCTGTCCCTTTAAACCGTCGCCCGCGCTGTCCCTTTAAACAGTCGCCCGCGCCGTCCCTTTAAACCTTCGCCCGCGCTGTCCTTTTAAACCTTCGCCCGCGCTGTCCCTTTAAACTGTCGTCCGCGCTGTCCCTTTAAACTGTCGTCCGCGCTGTCCCTTTAAACTGTCGTCCGCGCTGTCCCTTTAAACTGTCGCCCGCGCTGTCCCTTTAAACCGTCGCCCGCGCCGTCCCTTTAAACAGTCGCCCGCGCCGTCCCTTTAAACAGTCGCCCGCGCTGTCCCTTTAAACCGTTCCCGCGCTGTCCCTTTAAACCGTCGCCCGCGCTGTCCCTTTAAACCGTCGCCCGCGCTGTCCCTTTAAACCGTCGCCCGCGCTGTCCCTTTAAACAGTCGCCCGCGCTGTCCCTTTAAACAGTCGCCCGCGCTGTCCCTTTAAACCGTCGCCCGCGCTGTCCCTTTAAACCGTTCCCCGCGCTTTGCCTTTAAACAGTCGCCCGCGCTGTCCCTTTAAACCGTTCCCCGCGCTGTCCCTTTAAACCGTCGCCCGCACTGTCCCTTTAAACCGTCGTCCGCGCTGTCCCTTTAAACCGTTCCCCGCGCTGTCCCTTTAAACCGTCGCCCGCGCTTTCCCTTTAAACAGTCGCCTGCGCTGTCCCTTTAAACCGTTCCCCGCGCTGTCCCTTTAAACAGTCGCCCGCGCTGTCCCTTTAAACAGTCGCCCGCGCTGTCCCTTTAAACAGTCGCCCGCGCTGTCCCTTTAAACAGTCGCCCGCACTGTCCCTTTAAACAGTCGCCCGCACCGTCCCTTTAAACCTTCGCCCGCGCTGTCCCTTTAAACAGTCGCCCGCACCGTCCCTTTAAACCTTCGCCCGCGCTGTCCCTTTAAACCGTTCCCCGCGCTGTCCCTTTAAACCGTCGTCCGCGCTGTCCCTTTAATTAGTCGCCCGCGCTGTCCCTTTAAACCGTCGCCCGCGCTGTCCCTTTAAACCGTTCCCCGCGCTGTCCCTTTAAACAGTCGCCCGCGCTGTCCCTTTAAACAGTCGCCCGCACCGTCCCTTTAAACCTTCGCCCGCGCTGTCCCTTTAAACAGTCACCCGCGCTGTCCCTTTAAACAGTCGCCCGCGCTGTCCCTTTAAACAGTCGCCCGCGCTGTCCCTTTAAACAGTCGCCCGCACCGTCCCTTTAAACCTTCGCCCGCGCTGTCCCTTTAAACAGTCGCCCGCGCTGTCCCTTTAAACCTTCACCCGCGCTGTCCCTTTAAACAGTCGCCCGCACCGTCCCTTTAAACCTTCGCCCGCGCTGTCCCTTTAAACAGTCGCCCGCGCTGTCCCTTTAAACCTTCACCCGCGCTGTCCCTTTAAACAGTCGCCCGCGCTGTCCCTTTAAAAATTCGCCCGCGCTGTCCCTTTAAACCGTTCCCCGCGCTGTCCCTTTAAACCTTCGCCCGCGCTGTCCCTTTAAACCGTCGCCCGCGCTGTCCCTTTAAACCGTTCCCCGAGCTGTCACTTTAAACCGTCGTCTGCGCTGTCCCTTTAAACCGTCGCCCACGCTGTCCCTTTAGACCGTCGCCCGCGCTGTCCCTTTAAACTGTCGTCCGCGCTGTCCCTTTAAAACGTTCCCCGCGCTGTCCCTTTAAACCGTCGCCCGCGCTGTCCCTTTAAACAGTCGCCCGCGCTTTAAACAGTCGCCCGCGCTGTCCCTTTAAACAGTCGCCCGCGCTGTCCCTTTAAACCGTCGTCTGCGCTGTCCCTTTAGACCGTCGCCCGCGCTGTCCCTTTAAACCGTTCCCCGCGCTGTCCCTTTAAACCGTCGCCCGCGCTGTCCCTTTAAACCGTCGCCCGCGCTGTGCCTTTAAACCGTCGCCCGCGCTGTCCCTTTAAACCGTTCCCCGCGCTGTCCCTTCAAACCGTCGTCCGCGCTTTCCCTTTAAACAGTCGCCCGCGCTGTCCCTTTAAACAGTCGCCCGCGCTGTCCCTTTAAACCGTCGCCCGCGCTGTCCCTTTAAACCGTTCCCGGAGCTGTCCCTTTAAACCGTCGCCCGCGCAGTCCCTTTAGACCGTCGCCCGCGCTGTCCCTTTAGACCGTCGCCCGCGCTGTCCCTTTAAACCGTCGTCCACGCTGTCCCTTTAAACAGTCGCCCGCGCTGTCCCTTTAAACCGTCGCCCGCGCTGTCCCTTTAAACCTTCGCCCGCGCTGTCCCTTTAAACCGTCGCCCGCGATGTCCCTTTAAACCGTCGTCTGTGCTGTCCCTTTAAACCGTCGCCCGCGCTGTCCCTTTAAATTGTCACCCGCGCTGTCCCTTTAAACCGTTCCTCGCGCTGTCCCTTTAAACCGTCGTCCGCACTGTCCCTTTAAACCGTTCCCCGCGCTGTCCCTTTAAACCATCGCCCGCACTGTCCCTTTAAACCGTTCCCCGTGCTGTCCCTTTAAACCGTCGTCCGCGCTGTCCCTTCAAATCGTCGCCCGCGCCGTCCCTTTAAATCGTCGTCCGCGCTGTCCCTTTAAACCGTGGTCCGCGCTGTCCCTTTAAACCGTCGTCCGCGCTGTCCGTTTAAACCGTCGCCCGCGCTGTCCCTTTAAACAGTCGCCCGCGCCGTCCCTTTAAACCTTCGCCCGCGCTGTCCCTTTAAACAGTCGCCCGCGCTGTCCCTTTCAACCGTCGCCCGCGCTGTCCCTTTAAACCGTCGCCCGCGCTGTCCCTTTAAACCGTCGCCCGCGCTGTGCCTTTAAACCGTCGCCCGCGCTGTCCCTTTAAACCGTTCCCCGCGCTGTCCCTTCAAACCGTCGTCCGCGCTTTCCCTTTAAACAGTCGCCCGCGCTGTCCCTTTAAACAGTCGCCCGCGCTGTCCCTTTAAACCGTCGCCCGCGCTGTCCCTTTAAACCGTTCCCGGAGCTGTCCCTTTAAACCGTCGCCCGCGCAGTCCCTTTAGACCGTCGCCCGCGCTGTCCCTTTAGACCGTCGCCCGCGCTGTCCCTTTAAACCGTCGTCCACGCTGTCCCTTTAAACAGTCGCCCGCGCTGTCCCTTTAAACCGTCGCCCGCGCTGTCCCTTTAAACCTTCGCCCGCGCTGTCCCTTTAAACCGTCGCCCGCGATGTCCCTTTAAACCGTCGTCTGTGCTGTCCCTTTAAACCGTCGCCCGCGCTGTCCCTTTAAATTGTCACCCGCGCTGTCCCTTTAAACCGTTCCTCGCGCTGTCCCTTTAAACCGTCGTCCGCACTGTCCCTTTAAACCGTTCCCCGCGCTGTCCCTTTAAACCATCGCCCGCACTGTCCCTTTAAACCGTTCCCCGTGCTGTCCCTTTAAACCGTCGTCCGCGCTGTCCCTTCAAATCGTCGCCCGCGCCGTCCCTTTAAATCGTCGTCCGCGCTGTCCCTTTAAACCGTGGTCCGCGCTGTCCCTTTAAACCGTCGTCCGCGCTGTCCGTTTAAACCGTCGCCCGCGCTGTCCCTTTAAACAGTCGCCCGCGCCGTCCCTTTAAACCTTCGCCCGCGCTGTCCCTTTAAACAGTCGCCCGCGCTGTCCCTTTCAACCGTCGCCCGCGCTGTCCCTTTAGACCGTCGCCCGCGCCGTCCCTTTAAACAGTCGCCCGCGCCGTCCCTTTAAACAGTCGCCCGCGCTGTCCCTTTAAACCGTCGCCCGCGCTGTCCCTTTAAACCGTCGCCCACGCTTTCCCTTTAAACAGTCGCCCGGCTGTCCCTTTAAACCGTCGCCCGCGCTGTCCCTTTAAACCTTCGCCCGCGCTGTCCCTTTAAACCGTCGCCCGCGATGTCCCTTTAAACCGTCGTCTGCGCTGTCCCTTTAAACCGTCGCCCGCGCTGTCCCTTTAAATTGTCACCCGCGCTGTCCCTTTAAACCGTTCCTCGCGCTGTCCCTTTAAACCGTCGTCCGCACTGTCCCTTTAAACCGTTCCCCGCGCTGTCCCTTTAAACCGTCGCCCGCACTGTCCCTTTAAACCGTTCCCCGTGCTGTCCCTTTAAACCGTTCCCCGCGCTGTCCCTTTAAACAGTCGCCCGCGCTGTCCCTTTAAACAGTCGCCCGCGCTGTCCCTTTAAACAGTCGCCCGCGCTGTCCCTTTAAACAGTCGCCCGCACCGTCCCTTTAAACCTTCGCCCGCGCTGTCCCTTTAAACAGTCGCCCGCGCTGTCCCTTTAAACCTTTACCCGCGCTGTCCCTTTAAACAGTCGCCCGCGCTGTCCCTTTAAACATTCGCCCGCGCTGTCCCTTTAAACCGTTCCCCGCGCTGTCCCTTTAAACCGTCGTCCGCGCTGTCCCTTTAATTAGTCGCCCGCGCTGTCCCTTTAAACCGTCGCCCGCGCTGTCCCTTTAAACCGTTCCCCGCGCTGTCCCTTTAAACAGTCGCCCGCGCTGTCCCTTTAAACAGTCGCCCGCACCGTCCCTTTAAACCTTCGCCCGCGCTGTCCCTTTAAACAGTCGCCCGCGCTGTCCCTTTAAACCTTCACCCGCGCTGTCCCTTTAAACAGTCGCCCGCGCTGTCCCTTTAAAAATTCGCCCGCGCTGTCCCTTTAAACCGTTCCCCGCGCTGTCCCTTTAAACCGTCGTCTGCGCTGTCCCTTTAAACCGTCGCCCGCGCTGTCCCTTTAGACCGTCGCCCGCGCTGTCCCTTTAAACTGTCGTCCGCGCTGTCCCTTTAAAACGTTCCCCGCGCTGTCCCTTTAAACCGTCGCCCGCGCTGTCCCTTTAAACCGTCGTCTGCGCTGTCCCTTTAGACCGTCGCCCGCGCTGTCCCTTTAAACCGTTCCCCGCGCTGTCCCTTTAAACCGTCGCCCGCGCTGTCCCTTTAAACCGTCGCCCGCGCTGTCCCTTTAAACCGTCGTCCGCGCTCTCCCTTTAAACCGTCCCCCGCGCTGTCGTCCGAGCTGTCCCTTTAAACCGTCGTCCACGCTTTCCCTTTAAACAGTCGCCCGCGCTGTCCCTTTAAACAGTCGCCCGCGCTGTCCCTTTAAACAGTCGCCCGCGCTGTCCCTTTAAACCGTCGCCCGCGCTGTCCCTTTAAACCGTTCCCGGAGCTGTCCCTTTAAACCGTCGTCTGCGCTGTCCCTTTAAACCGTCGCCCGCGCTGTCGTCCGAGCTGTCCCTTTAAACCGTCGTCTGCGCTGTCCCTTTAAACCGTCGCCCGCGCTGTCCCTTTAGACCGTCGCCCGCGCTGTCCCTTTAAACTGTCGTCCGCGCTGTCCCTTTAAAACTTTCCCCGAGCTGTCCCTTTAAACCGTCGTCTGCGCTGTCCCTTTAAACCGTCGCCCGCGCTGTCCCTTTAAACCGTCGCCCGCGCTGTCCCTTTAAACCGTTCCCCGCGCTGTCCCTTTAAACCGTCGTCCGCGCTGTCCCTTTAATTAGTCGCCCGCGCTGTCCCTTTAAACCGTCGCCTGCGCTGTCCCTTTAAACCGTCGCCCGCGCTGTCCCTTTAAACCGTTCCCCGCGCTGTCCCTTTAAACCGTCGCCTGCGCTGTCCCTTTAAACCGTTCCCCGCGCTGTCCCTTTAAACCGTCGCCCGCGCTGTCCCTTTAAACCGTCGCCCGCGCTGTCCCTTTAAACCGTCGCCCACGCTGTCCCTTTAAACCGTTCCCCGCGCTGTCCCTTTAAACCGTCGTCCGCACTGTCCCTTTAAATCGTCGCCCGAGCTGTCCCTTTAAACCGTCGCCCGCGCTGTCCCTTTAAACCGTCGCCCGCGCTGTCCCTTTAAACAGTCGCCTGCGCTGTCCCTTTAAACCGACGCCCGCGCAGTCCCTTTAAACCGTCGCCCGCGCTGTCCCTTTAAACAGTCGCCCGCGCTGTCCCTTTAAACCGTCGCCCGCGCTGTCCCTTTAAACAGTCGCCCGCGCTGTCCCTTTAAACCGTCGTCCGCGCTGTCCCTTTAAACCGTCCCCCGCGCTGTCCCTTTAAACCTTCGCCCGCGCTGTCCCTTTAAACCGTCGCCCGCGCAGTCCCTTTAAACCGTCGCCCGCGCTGTCCCTTTAAACAGTCGCCCGCGCTGTCCCTTTAAACCGTCGCCCGCGCTGTCCCTTTAAACCGTCGCCCGCGCTGTCCCTTTAAACAGTCGCCCGCGCTGTCCCTTTAAACCGTTGCCCGCGCTGTCCCTTTAAACCGTCGTCCGCGCTTTCCCTTTAAACTGTCGCCCGCGCTGTCCCTTTAAACTGTCGCCCGCGCTGTCCCTTTAAACAGTCGCCCGCGCTGTCCCTTTAAACCGTCGCCCGCGCTGTCCCTTTAAACCGTCGCCCGCGCTGTCCCTTTAAACCTTCGCCCGCGCTGTCCCTTTAAACCGTTCCCCGCGCTGTCCCTTTAAACAGTCGCCCGCGCTGTCCCTTTAAACCTTCGCCCGCGCTGTCCCTTTAAACCGTTCCCCGCGCTGTCCCTTTAAACCGTCGCCCGCGCTGTCCCTTTAAACCGTCGTCCGTGCTGTCCCTTTAAACCGTTCCCCGCGCTGTCCCTTTAAACCGTCGCCCGCGCTGTCCCTTTAAACCGTCGCCCACGCTGTCCCTTTAAACCGTTCCCCGCGCTGTCCCTTTAAACCGTCGCCCGCGCTGTCCCTTTAAACCGTTCCCCGCGCTGTCCCTTTAAACCTTTCCCCGCGCTGTCCCTTTAAACCGTCGCCCGCGCTGTCCCTTTAAACCGTTCCCCGCGCTGTCCCTTTAAACCGTCGCCCACGCTGTCCCTTTAAACCGTTCCCCGCGCTGTCCCTTTAAACCGTCGCCCGCGCTGTCCCTTTAAACCGTTCCCCGCGCTGTCCCTTTAAACCGTCGCCCGCGCTGTCCCTTTAAACCGTTCCCCGCGCTGTCCCTTTAAACCGTCGCCCACGCTGTCCCTTTAAATCGTCGCCCGCGCCGTCCCTTTAAATCGTCGCCCGCGCTGTCCCTTTAAACCGTGGTCCGCGCTGTCCCTTTAAACCGTCGTCCGCGCTGTCCGTTTAAACCGTCGCCCGCGCTGTCCCTTTAAACAGTCGCCCGCGCCGTCCCTTTAAACCTTCGCCCGCGCCGTCCCTTTAAACAGTCGCCCGCGCTGTCCCTTTCAACCGTCGCCCGCGCTGTCCCTTTAAACCGTCGCCCGCACCGTCCCTTTAAACAGTCGCCCGCGCCGTCCCTTTAAACAGTCGCCCGCGCTGTCCCTTTAAACCGACACCCGCGCTTTCCCTTTAAACAGTCGCCCGGCTGTCCCTTTAAACCGTCGCCCATGCCGTCCCTTTAAACAGTCGCCCGCGCCGTCCCTTTAAACCTTCGCCCGCGCTGTCTCTTTAAACAGTCACCCGCGCTTTAAACAGTCGCCCGCGCTGTCCCTTTAAACAGTCGCCCGCGCTGTCCCTTTAAACCGTCGTCTGCGCTGTCCCTTTAGACCGTCGCCCGCGCTGACCCTTTAAACCGTTCCCCGCGCTGTCCCTTTAAACCGTCGCCCGCGCTGTCCCTTTAAACCGTCGCCCGCGCTGTTCCTTTAAACCGTCGCCCGCGCTGTCCCTTTAAACCGTTCCCCGCGCTGTCCCTTTAAACCGTCGCCCGCGCTGTCCCTTTAAACAGTCGCCCGCGCTGTCCCTTTAAACCGTCGCCCGCGCTGTCCCTTTAAACCGTTCCCGGAGCTGTCCCTTTAAACCGTCGCCCGCGCAGTCCCTTTAGACCGTCGCCCGCGCTGTCCCTTTAGACCGTCGCCCGCGCTGTCCCTTTAAACCGTCGTCCACGCTGTCCCTTTAAACAGTCGCCCGCGCTGTCCCTTTAAACCGTCGCCCGCGCTGTCCCTTTAAACCTTCGCCCGCGCTGTCCCTTTAAACCGTCGCCCGCGATGTCCCTTTAAACCGTCGTCTGTGCTGTCCCTTTAAACCGTCGCCCGCGCTGTCCCTTTAAATTGTCACCCGCGCTGTCCCTTTAAACCGTTCCTCGCGCTGTCCCTTTAAACCGTCGTCCGCACTGTCCCTTTAAACCGTTCCCCGCGCTGTCCCTTTAAACCATCGCCCGCACTGTCCCTTTAAACCGTTCCCCGTGCTGTCCCTTTAAACCGTCGTCCGCGCTGTCCCTTCAAATCGTCGCCCGCGCCGTCCCTTTAAATCGTCGTCCGCGCTGTCCCTTTAAACCGTGGTCCGCGCTGTCCCTTTAAACCGTCGTCCGCGCTGTCCGTTTAAACCGTCGCCCGCGCTGTCCCTTTAAACAGTCGCCCGCGCCGTCCCTTTAAACCTTCGCCCACGCTGTCCCTTTAAACAGTCGCCCGCGCTGTCCCTTTCAACCGTCGCCCGCGCTGTCCCTTTAAACCGTCGCCCGCGCCGTCCCTTTGAACAGTCGCCCGCGCCGTCCCTTTAAACAGTCGCCCGCGCTGTCCCTTTAAACCGTCGCCCGCGCTGTCCCTTTAAACCGTCGCCCACGCTTTCCCTTTAAACAGTCGCCCGGCTGTCCCTTTAAACCGTCGCCCGCGCTGTCCCTTTAAACCTTCGCCCGCGCTGTCCCTTTAAACCGTCGCCCGCGATGTCCCTTTAAACCGTCGTCTGCGCTGTCCCTTTAAACCGTCGCCCGCGCTGTCCCTTTAAATTGTCACCCGCGCTGTCCCTTTAAACCGTTCCTCGCGCTGTCCCTTTAAACCGTCGTCCGCACTGTCCCTTTAAACCGTTCCCCGCGCTGTCCCTTTAAACCGTCGCCCGCACTGTCCCTTTAAACCGTTCCCCGTGCTGTCCCTTTAAACCGTTCCCCGCGCTGTCCCTTTAAACAGTCGCCCGCGCTGTCCCTTTAAACAGTCGCCCGCGCTGTCCCTTTAAACAGTCGCCCGCGCTGTCCCTTTAAACAGTCGCCCGCACCGTCCCTTTAAACCTTCGCCCGCGCTGTCCCTTTAAACAGTCGCCCGCGCTGTCCCTTTAAACCTTTACCCGCGCTGTCCCTTTAAACAGTCGCCCGCGCTGTCCCTTTAAACATTCGCCCGCGCTGTCCCTTTAAACCGTTCCCCGCGCTGTCCCTTTAAACCGTCGTCCGCGCTGTCCCTTTAATTAGTCGCCCGCGCTGTCCCTTTAAACCGTCGCCCGCGCTGTCCCTTTAAACCGTTCCCCGCGCTGTCCCTTTAAACAGTCGCCCGCGCTGTCCCTTTAAACAGTCGCCCGCACCGTCCCTTTAAACCTTCGCCCGCGCTGTCCCTTTAAACAGTCGCCCGCGCTGTCCCTTTAAACAGTCGCCCGCGCTGTCCCTTTAAACAGTCGCCCGCGCTGTCCCTTTAAACAGTCGCCCGCGCTGTCCCTTTAAACAGTCGCCCGCACCGTCCCTTTAAACTTTCGCCCGCGCTGTCCCTTTAAACAGTCGATCGCGCTGTCCCTTTAAACCTTCACCCGCGCTGTCCCTTTAAACAGTCGCCCGCACCGTCCCTTTAAACCTTCGCCCGCGCTGTCCCTTTAAACAGTCGCCCGCGCTGTCCCTTTAAACCTTCACCCGCGCTGTCCCTTTAAACAGTCGCCCGCGCTGTCCCTTTAAAAATTCGCCCGCGCTGTCCCTTTAAACCGTTCCCCGCGCTGTCCCTTTAAACCGTCGTCTGCGCTGTCCCTTTAAACCGTCGCCCGCGCTGTCCCTTTAGACCGTCGCCCGCGCTGTCCCTTTAAACTGTCGTCCGCGCTGTCCCTTTAAAACGTTCCCCGCGCTGTCCCTTTAAACCGTCGCCCGCGCTGTCCCTTTAAACAGTCGCCCGCGCTTTAAACAGTCGCCCGCGCTGTCCCTTTAAACGGTCGCCCGCGCTGTCCCTTTAAACCGTCGTCTGCGCTGTCCCTTTAGACCGTCGCCCGCGCTGTCCCTTTAAACCGTTCCCCGCGCTGTCCCTTTAAACCGTCGCCCGCGCTGTCCCTTTAAACCGTCGCCCGCGCTGTCCCTTTAAACCGTCGTCCGCGCTGTCCCTTTAAACCGTCCCCCGCGCTGTCGTCCGAGCTGTCCCTTTAAACCGTCGTCCACGCTTTCCCTTTAAACAGTCGCCCGCGCTGTCCCTTTAAACAGTCGCCCGCGCTGTCCCTTTAAACAGTCGCCCGCGCTGTCCCTTTAAACCGTCGCCCGCGCTGTCCCTTTAAACCGTTCCCGGAGCTGTCCCTTTAAACCGTCGTCTGCGCTGTCCCTTTAAACCGTCGCCCGCGCTGTCGTCCGAGCTGTCCCTTTAAACCGTCGTCTGCGCTGTCCCTTTAAACCGTCGCCCGCGCTGTCCCTTTAGACCGTCGCCCGCGCTGTCCCTTTAAACTGTCGTCCGCGCTGTCCCTTTAAAACTTTCCCCGAGCTGTCCCTTTAAACCGTCGTCTGCGCTGTCCCTTTAAACCGTCGCCGGCGCTGTCCCTTTAAACCGTCGCCCGCGCTGTCCCTTTAAACCGTTCCCCGCGCTGTCCCTTTAAACCGTCGTCCGCACTGTCCCTTTAATTAGTCGCCCGCGCTGTCCCTTTAAACCGTCGCCTGCGCTGTCCCTTTAAACCGTCGCCCGCGCTGTCCCTTTAAACCGTTCCCCGCGCTGTCCCTTTAAACCGTCGCCCGCGCTGTCCCTTTAAACCGTTCCCCGCGCTGTCCCTTTAAACCGTCGCCCGCGCTGTCCCTTTAAACCGTCGCCCGCGCTGTCCCTTTAAACCGTCGCCCACGCTGTCCCTTTAAACCGTTCCCCGCGCTGTCCCTTTAAACCGTCGTCCGCGCTGTCCCTTTAAATCGTCGCCCGAGCTGTCCCTTTCAACCGTCGCCCGCGCTGTCCCTTTAAACCGTCGCCCGCGCTGTCCCTTTAAACAGTCGCCCGCGCTGTCCCTTTAAACCGTCGCCCGCGCAGTCCCTTTAAACCGTCGCCCGCGCTGTCCCTTTAAACAGTCGCCCGCGCTGTCCCTTTAAACCGTCGCCCGCGCTGTCCCTTTAAACAGTCGCCCGCGCTGTCCCTTTAAACCGTTGCCCGCGCTGTCCCTTTAAACCGTCGTCCGCGCTTTCCCTTTAAACTGTCGCCCGCGCTGTCCCTTTAAACAGTCGCCCGCGCTGTCCCTTTAAACAGTCGCCCGCGCTATCCCTTTAAACCGTCGCCCGCGCTGTCCCTTTAAACCGTCGCCCGCGCTGTCCCTTTAAATTGTTCCCCGAGCTGTCACTTTAAACCGTCGTCTGCGCTGTCCCTTTAAACCGTCCCCCGCGCTGTCCCTTTAAACCGTCGCCCGCGCTGTCCCTTTAGACCGTCGCCCGCGCTGTCCCTTTAAACCGTTCCCCGCGCTGTCCCTTTAAACCGTCGTCCGCGCTGTCCCTTTAAATCGTCGCCCGCGCTGTCCCTTTAAACCGTCGCCCGCGCTGTCCCTTTAAACAGTCGCCCGCGCTGTCCCTTTAAACCGTTCCCCGCGCTGTCCCTTTAAACAGTCGCCCGCGGTGTCCCTGTAAACCGTTCCCCGCGCTGTCCCTTTAAACCGTCGTCCGCGCTGTCCCTTTAAATCGTCGCCCGCGCTGTCCCTTTAAACCGTCGCCCGCGCTGTCCCTTTAAACAGTCGCCCGCGCTGTCCCTTTAAACCGTTCCCCGCGCTGTCCCTTTAAACCGTCGTCCGCGCTGTCCCTTTAAACCGTCGTCCGCGCTTTAAACAGTCGCCCGCGCTGTCCCTTTAAACCGTCGCCCGCGCTGTCCCTTTAAACCGTCGCCCGCGCTGTCCCTTTAAACCGTCGTCTAAGCTGTCCCTTTAAACCGTCGCCCACGCTGTCCCTTTAAACCTTCGCCCGCGCTGTCCCTTTAAACCGTCGCCCACGCTGTCCCTTTAAATTGTTCCCCGAGCTGTCACTTTAAACCGTCGTCTGCGCTGTCCCTTTAAACCGTCGCCCGCGCTGTCCCTTTAGACCGTCGCCCGCGCTGTCCCTTTAGACCGTCGCCCGCGCTGTCCCTTTAAACCGTCGTCCGCGCTGTCCCTTTAAACCGTCGTCCGCGCTGTCCCTTTAAATCGTCGCCCGCGCTGTCCCTTTAAACCGTCGCCCGCGCTGTCCCTTTAAACAGTCGCCCGCGCTGTCCCTTTAAACCGTTCCCCGCGCTGTCCCTTTAAACAGTCGCCCGCGGTGTCCCTGTAAACCGTTCCCCGCGCTGTCCCTTTAAACCGTCGTCCGCGCTGTCCCTTTAAATCGTCGCCCGCGCTGTCCCTTTAAACCGTCGCCCGCGCTGTCCCTTTAAACAGTCGCCCGCGCTGTCCCTTTAAACCGTCGCCCGCGCTATCCCTTTAAACCGTCGTCTAAGCTGTCCCTTTAAACCGTCGCCCGCGCTGTCCCTTTAAACCTTCGCCCGCGCTGTCCCTTTAAACCGTCGCCCGCGCTGTCCCTTTAAACCGTTCCCCGAGCTGTCACTTTAAACCGTCGTCTGCGCTGTCCCTTTAAACCGTCCCCCGCGCTGTCCCTTTAGACCGTCGCCCGCGCTGTCCCTTTAAACCGTTCCCCGCGCTGTCCCTTTAAACCGTCGTCCGCGCTGTCTCTTTAAATCGTCGCCCGCGCTGTCCCTTTAAACCGTCGCCCGCGCTGTCCCTTTAAACAGTCGCCCGCGCTGTCCCTTTAAACCGTTCCCCGCGCTGTCCCTTTAAACAGTCGCCCGCGCCGTTCCTTTAAACCTTCGCCCGCACTGTCCCTTTAAACAGTCGCCCGTGCTGTCCCTTTAAACCGTCGCCCGTGCTGTCCCTTTAAACAGTCGCCCGCGCCGTCCCTTTAAACCTTCGCCCGCGCTGTCCCTTTAAACAGTTGCCCGCGCTGTCCCTTTAAACAGTCGCCCGCGCTGTCCCTTTAAACAGTCGCCCGCGCTGTCCCTTTAAACCGTCGCCCGCGCTGTCCCTTTAAACCGTCGTCCACGCTGTCCCTTTAAACAGTCGCCCGCGCTGTCCCTTTAAACCGTCGCCCGCGCTGTCCCTTTAAACCTTCGCCCGCGCTGTCCCTTTAAACCGTCGCCCGCGATGTCCCTTTAAACCGTCGTCTGTGCTGTCCCTTTAAACCGTCGCCCGCGCTGTCCCTTTAAATTGTCACCCGCGCTGTCCCTTTAAACCGTTCCTCGCGCTGTCCCTTTAAACCGTCGTCCGCACTGTCCCTTTAAACCGTTCCCCGCGCTGTCCCTTTAAACCGTCGCCCGCACTGTCCCTTTAAACCGTTCCCCGTGCTGTCCCTTTAAACCGTCGTCCGCGCTGTCCCTTTAAACCGTCGCCCGCGCTGTCCCTTCAAACAGTCGCCCGCGCTGTCCCTTTAAACAGTCGCCCGCGCTGTCCCTTTAAACCGTCGCCCGCGCTGTCCCTTTAAACCGTCGCCCGCGCTGTCCCTTTAAACCGTTCCCCGCGCTGTCCCTTTAAACCGTCGCCCGCGCTGTCCCTTTAAACCGTCGCCCGCGCTGTCCCTTTAAACCGTCGCCCACGCTGTCCCTTTAAACCGTTCCCCGCGCTGTCCCTTTAAACCGTCGTCCGCGCTGTCCCTTTAAATCGTCGCCCGAGCTGTCCCTTTCAACCGTCGCCCGCGCTGTCCCTTTAAACCGTCGCCCGCGCTGTCCCTTTAAACCGTCGTCCCCCGCGCTGTCCCTTTAAACCGTCGCCCGCGCTGTCCCTTTAAACAGTCGCCCACGCTGTCCTTTTAAACCGTTCCCCGCGCTGTCCCTTTAAACAGTCGTCCGCGCTGTCCCTTTAAACTGTCGCCCGCGCTGTCCCTTTAAACCGTCGCCCGCACTGTCCCTTTAAACTGTCGCCCGCGCTGTCCCTTTAAACCGTCGCCCGTGCTGTCCCTTTAAACCGTCGCCCGCGCTGTCCCTTTAAACCGTCGTCTAAGCTGTCCCTTTAAACCGTTCCCCGAGCTGTCACTTTAAACCGTCGTCTGCGCTGTCCCTTTAAACGTCCCCCGCGCTGTCCCTTTAGACCGTCGCCCGCGCTGTCCCTTTAAACCGTTCCCCGCGCTGTCCCTTTAAACCGTCGTCCGCGCTGTCCCTTTAAATCGTCGCCCGCGCTGTCCCTTTAAATCGTTGCCCGCGCTGTCCCTTTAAACCGTCGCCCGCGCTGTCCCTTTAAACAGTCGCCCGCGCTGTCCCTTTAAACCGTTCCCCGCGCTGTCCCTTTAAACAGTCGCCCGCGCCGTCCCTTTAAACCTTCGCCCGCACTGTCCCTTTAAACAGTCGCCCGCGCTGTCCCTTTAAACCGTCGCCCGCGCTTTCCCTTTAAACAGTCGCCCGCGCTGTCCCTTTAAACAGTCGCCCGCGCTGTCCCTTTAAACCGTCGCCCGTGCTGTCCCTTTAAACAGTCGCCCGTGCTGTCCCTTTAAACCTTCGCCCGCGCTGTCCCTTTAAACAGTTGCCCGCGCTGTCCCTTTAAACAGTCGCCCGCGCTGTCCCTTTAAACCGTCGCCCGCGCTGTCCCTTTAAACCGTCGCCCGCGCTGTCCCTTTAGACCGTCGCCCGCGCTGTCCCTTTAGACCGTCGCCCGCGCTGTCCCTTTAAACCGTCGTCCACGCTGTCCCTTTAAACAGTCGCCCGCGCTGTCCCTTTAAACCGTCGCCCGCGCTGTCCCTTTAAACCTTCGCCCGCGCTGTCCCTTTAAACCGTCGCCCGCGATGTCCCTTTAAACCGTCGTCTGTGCTGTCCCTTTAAACCGTCGCCCGCGCTGTCCCTTTAAATTGTCACCCGCGCTGTCCCTTTAAACCGTTCCTCGCGCTGTCCCTTTAAACCGTCGTCCGCACTGTCCCTTTAAACCGTTCCCCGCGCTGTCCCTTTAAACCGTCGCCCGCACTGTCCCTTTAAACCGTTCCCCGTGCTGTCCCTTTAAACCGTCGTCCGCGCTGTCCCTTTAAACCGTCGCCCGCGCTGTCCCTTCAAACCGTCGCCCGCGCTGTCCCTTTAAACCGTCGCCCGCACTGTCCCTTTAAACCGTTGCCCGCGCTGTCCCTTTAAACCGTTCCCCACGCTGTCCCTTTAAAACCGTCGTCCGCGCTTTCCCTTTAAACAGTCGCCCGCGCTGTCCCTTTAAACCGTTCCCCGCGCTGTCCCTTTAAACAGTCGCCCGCGCCGTCCCTTTAAACAGTCGCCCGCGCTGTCCCTTTAAACAGTCGCCCGCGCTGTCCCTTTAAACCGTCGCCCGCGCTGTCCCTTTAAACAGTCGCCCGCGCCGTCCCTTTAAACCTTCGCCCGCGCTGTCCTTTTAAACCTTCGCCCGCGCTGTCCCTTTAAACCGTTGTCCGCGCTGTCCCTTTAAACAGTCGCCCGCGCTGTCCCTTTAGACCGTCGCCCGCGCTGTCCCTTTAAACTGTCGTCCGCGCTGTCCCTTTAAACCGTTGCCCGCGCTGTCCCTTTAAACAGTCGCCCGCGCTGTCCCTTTAAACAGTCGCCCGCGCTGTCCCTTTAAAACCGTCGTCCGCACTGTCCCTTTAAACCGTCGTCCGTGCTGTCCCTTTAAACCGTTCCCCGAGCTGTCCCTTTAAACAGTCGCCCGCGCTGTCCCTTTAAACCGTCGCCCGCGCTTTCCCTTTAAACAGTCGCCCGCGCTGTCCCTTTAAACAGTCGCCCGCGCTGTCCCTTTAAACCGTCGCCCGCGCTGTCCCTTTAAACAGTCGCCCGCGCTGTCCCTTTAAACCGTTCCCCGCGCTGTCCCTTTAAACCGTCGCCCGCGCTGTCCCTTTAAACCGTCGCCCGCGCTGTCCCTTTAAACAGTCGCCCGCGCTGTCCCTTTAAACCGTTCCCCGCGCTGTCCCTTTAAACCGTCGCCCGCGCCATCCCTTTAAACATTCGCCCGCACCGTCCCTTTAAACCGTCGCCCGCGCTGTCCCTTTAAACCGTTCCCCGCGCTGTCCCTTTAAACCGTCGCCCGCGCTGTCCCTTTAAACCGTTCCCCGCGCTGTCCCTTTAAACCGTCGCCCGAGCTGTCCCTTTAAACTGTCGTCCGCGCTTTCCCTTTAAACGGTCGCCCGCGCTGTCCCTTTAAACCGTCGCCCGCGCTGTCCCTTTAAACCGTCGCCCGCACTGTCCCTTTAAACCGTTCCCCGTGCTGTCCCTTTAAACCGTCGTCCGCGCTGTCCCTTTAAACCGTCGCCCGCGCTGTCCCTTCAAACCGTCGCCCGCGCTGTCCCTTTAAACCGTCGCCCGCACTGTCCCTTTAAACCGTTGCCCGCGCTGTCCCTTTAAACCGTTCCCCACGCTGTCCCTTTAAACCGTCGTCCGCGCTTTCCCTTTAAACAGTCGCCCGCGCTGTCCCTTTAAACCGTTCCCCGCGCTGTCCCTTTAAACCGTCGTCCGCGCTTTCCCTTTAAACCGTTGCCCGCGCTGTCCCTTTAAACCGTTCCCCACGCTGTCCCTTTAAACCGTCGTCCGCGCTTTCCCTTTAAACAGTCGCCCGCGCTGTCCCTTTAAACCGTTCCCCGCGCTGTCCCTTTAAACCGTCGTCCGCGCTTTCCCTTTAAACAGTCGCCCGCGCTGTCCCTTTAAACAGTCGCCCGCGCTGTCCCTTTAAACAGTCGCCCGCGCCGTCCCTTTAAACAGTCGCCCGCGCTGTCCCTTTAAACAGTCGCCCGCGCTGTCCCTTTAAACCATCGCCCGCGCTGTCCCTTTAAACAGTCGCCCGCGCCGTCCCTTTAAACCTTCGCCCGCGCTGTCCTTTTAAACCTTCGCCCGCGCTGTCCCTTTAAACCGTTGTCCGCGCTGTCCCTTTAAACAGTCGCCCGCGCTGTCCCTTTAGACCGTCGCCCGCGCTGTCCCTTTAAACTGTCGTCCGCGCTGTCCCTTTAAACCGTTGCCCGCGCTGTCCCTTTAAACAGTCGCCCGCGCTGTCCCTTTAAACAGTCGCCCGCGCTGTCCCTTTAAACCGTCGTCCGCACTGTCCCTTTAAACCGTCGTCCGTGCTGTCCCTTTAAACCGTTCCCCGAGCTGTCCCTTTAAACAGTCGCCCGCGCTGTCCCTTTAAACCGTCGCCCGCGCTTTCCCTTTAAACAGTCGCCCGCGCTGTCCCTTTAAACCGTCGCCCGCACTGTCCCTTTAAACCGTTGCCCGCGCTGTCCCTTTAAACCGTTCCCCACGCTGTCCCTTTAAACCGTCGTCCGCGCTTTCCCTTTAAACAGTCGCCCGCGCTGTCCCTTTAAACCGTTCCCCGCGCTGTCCCTTTAAACCGTCGTCCGCGCTTTCCCTTTAAACAGTCGCCCGCGCTGTCCCTTTAAACAGTCGCCCGCGCTGTCCCTTTAAACAGTCGCCCGCGCCGTCCCTTTAAACAGTCGCCCGCGCTGTCCCTTTAAACAGTCGCCCGCGCTGTCCCTTTAAACCGTCGCCCGCGCTGTCCCTTTAAACAGTCGCCCGCGCCGTCCCTTTAAACCTTCGCCCGCGCTGTCCTTTTAAACCTTCGCCCGCGCTGTCCCTTTAAACCGTTGTCCGCGCTGTCCCTTTAAACAGTCGCCCGCGCTGTCCCTTTAGACCGTCGCCCGCGCTGTCCCTTTAAACTGTCGTCCGCGCTGTCCCTTTAAACCGTTGCCCGCGCTGTCCCTTTAAACAGTCGCCCGCGCTGTCCCTTTAAACCGTCGTCCGCACTGTCCCTTTAAACCGTCGTCCGTGCTGTCCCTTTAAACCGTTCCCCGAGCTGTCCCTTTAAACAGTCGCCCGCGCTGTCCCTTTAAACCGTCGCCCGCGCTTTCCCTTTAAACAGTCGCCCGCGCTGTCCCTTTAAACAGTCGCCCGCGCTGTCCCTTTAAACCGTCGCCCGCGCTGTCCCTTTAAACAGTCGCCCGCGCTGTCCCTTTAAACCGTTCCCCGCGCTGTCCCTTTAAACCGTCGCCCGCGCTGTCCCTTTAAACCGTCGCCCGCGCTGTCCCTTTAAACAGTCGCCCGCGCCGTCCCTTTAAACCGTCGCCCGCGCCATCCCTTTAAACATTCGCCCGCGCCGTCCCTTTAAACCGTCGCCCGCGCTGTCCATTTAAACCGTTCCCCGCGCTGTCCCTTTAAACCGTCGCCCGCGCTGTCCCTTTAAACCGTTCCCCGCGCTGTCCCTTTAAACCGTCGCCCGAGCTGTCCCTTTAAACTGTCGTCCGCGCTTTCCCTTTAAACGGTCACCCGCGCTGTCCCTTTAAACCGTCGCCCGCGCTGTCCCTTTAAACTGTCGTCCGCGCTGTCCCTTTAAACCGTTCCCCGCGCTGTCCCTTTAAACCGTCGCCCGCGCTGTCCCTTTAGACCGTCGCCCGCGCTGTCCCTTTAGACCGTCGCCCGCGCTGTCCCTTTAGACCGTCGTCCGCGCTGTCCCTTTAAACAGTCGCCCGCGCTGTCCCTTTAAACCGTCGCCCGCGCTGTCCCTTTAAACCTTCGCCCGCGCTGTCCCTTTAAACCGTCGCCCGCGATGTCCCTTTAAACCGTCGTCCGCGCTGTCCCTTTAAACCGTTCCCCGCGCTGTCCCTTTAAACCGTCGCCCGCGCTGTCCCTTTAGACCGTCGCCCGCGCTGTCCCTTTAGACCGTCGCCCGCGCTGTCCCTTTAGACCGTCGTCCGCGCTGTCCCTTTAAACAGTCGCCCGCGCTGTCCCTTTAAACCGTCGCCCGCGCTGTCCCTTTAAACCTTCGCCCGCGCTGTCCCTTTAAACCGTCGCCCGCGATGTCCCTTTAAACCGTCGTCTGTGCTGTCCCTTTAAACCGTCGCCCGCGCTGTCCCTTTAAATTGTCACCCGCGCTGTCCCTTTAAACCGTTCCTCGCGCTGTCCCTTTAAACCGTCGTCCGCACTGTCCCTTTAAACCGTTCCCCGCGCTGTCCCTTTAAACCGTCGCCCGCACTGTCCCTTTAAACCGTTCCCCGTGCTGTCCCTTTAAACCGTCGTCCGCGCTGTCCCTTTAAACCGTCGCCCGCGCTGTCCCTTCAAACCGTCGCCCGCGCTGTCCCTTTAAACCGTCGCCCGCACTGTCCCTTTAAACCGTTGCCCGCGCTGTCCCTTTAAACCGTTCCCCGCGCTGTCCCTTTAAACCGTTCCCCGCGCTGTCCCTTTAAACCATCGTCCGCGCTTTCCCTTTAAACAGTCGCCCGCGCTGTCCCTTTAAACCGTTCCCCGCGCTGTCCCTTTAAACCGTCGTCCGCGCTTTCCCTTTAAACTGTCGCCCGCGCTGTCCCTTTAAACAGTCGCCCGCGCTGTCCCTTTAAACAGTCGCCCGCGCCGTCCCTTTAAACAGTCGCCCGCGCTGTCCCTTTAAACAGTCGCCCGCGCTGTCCCTTTAAACAGTCGCCCGCGCTGTCCCTTTAAACAGTCGCCCGCGCTGTCCCTTTAAACCATCGCCCGCGCTGTCCCTTTAAACAGTCGCCCGCGCCGTCCCTTTAAACCTTCGCCCGCGCTGTCCTTTTAAACCTTCGCCCGCGCTGTCCCTTTAAACCGTTGTCCGCGCTGTCCCTTTAAACAGTCGCCCGCGCTGTCCCTTTAGACCGTCGCCCGCGCTGTCCCTTTAAACTGTCGTCCGCGCTGTCCCTTTAAACCGTTGCCCGCGCTGTCCCTTTAAACAGTCGCCCGCGCTGTCCCTTTAAACAGTCGCCCGCGCTGTCCCTTTAAACCGTCGTCCGCACTGTCCCTTTAAACCGTCGTCCGTGCTGTCCCTTTAAACCGTTCCCCGAGCTGTCCCTTTAAACAGTCGCCCGCGCTGTCCCTTTAAACCGTCGCCCGCGCTTTCCCTTTAAACAGTCGCCCGCGCTGTCCCTTTAAACAGTCGCCCGCGCTGTCCCTTTAAACCGTCGCCCGCGCTGTCCCTTTAAACAGTCGCCCGCGCTGTCCCTTTAAACCGTTCCCCGCGCTGTCCCTTTAAACCGTCGCCCGCGCTGTCCCTTTAAACCGTCGCCCGCGCTGTCCCTTTAAACAGTCGCCCGCGCTGTCCCTTTAAACCGTTCCCCGCGCTGTCCCTTTAAACCGTCGCCCGCGCCATCCCTTTAAACATTCGCCCGCGCCGTCCCTTTAAACCGTCGCCCGCGCTGTCCCTTTAAACCGTTCCCCGCGCTGTCCCTTTAAACCGTCGCCCGCGCTGTCCCTTTAAACCGTTCCCCGCGCTGTCCCTTTAAACCGTTCCCCGCGCTGTCCCTTTAAACCGTCGCCCGAGCTGTCCCTTTAAACTGTCGCCCGCGCTGTCCCTTTAAACCGTCGCCCGCACTGTCCCTTTAAACCGTTGCCCGCGCTGTCCCTTTAAACCGTTCCCCACGCTGTCCCTTTAAACCGTCGTCCGCGCTTTCCCTTTAAACAGTCGCCCGCGCTGTCCCTTTAAACCGTTCCCCGCGCTGTCCCTTTAAACCGTCGTCCGCGCTTTCCCTTTAAACAGTCGCCCGCGCTGTCCCTTTAAACAGTCGCCCGCGCTGTCCCTTTAAACAGTCGCCCGCGCCGTCCCTTTAAACAGTCGCCCGCGCTGTCCCTTTAAACAGTCGCCCGCGCTGTCCCTTTAAACCGTCGCCCGCGCTGTCCCTTTAAACAGTCGCCCGCGCCGTCCCTTTAAACCTTCGCCCGCGCTGTCCTTTTAAACCTTCGCCCGCGCTGTCCCTTTAAACCGTTGTCCGCGCTGTCCCTTTAAACAGTCGCCCGCGCTGTCCCTTTAGACCGTCGCCCGCGCTGTCCCTTTAAACTGTCGTCCGCGCTGTCCCTTTAAACCGTTGCCCGCGCTGTCCCTTTAAACAGTCGCCCGCGCTGTCCCTTTAAACCGTCGTCCGCACTGTCCCTTTAAACCGTCGTCCGTGCTGTCCCTTTAAACCGTTCCCCGAGCTGTCCCTTTAAACAGTCGCCCGCGCTGTCCCTTTAAACCGTCGCCCGCGCTTTCCCTTTAAACAGTCGCCCGCGCTGTCCCTTTAAACAGTCGCCCGCGCTGTCCCTTTAAACAGTCGCCCGCGCTGTCCCTTTAAACAGTCGCCCGCGCTGTCCCTTTAAACCGTCGCCCGCGCTGTCCCTTTAAACCGTCGCCCGCGCTGTCCCTTTAAACCGTCGCCCGCGCTGTCCCTTTAAACAGTCGCCCGCGCCGTCCCTTTAAACCGTCGCCCGCGCCATCCCTTTAAACATTCGCCCGCGCCGTCCCTTTAAACCGTCGCCCGCGCTGTCCATTTAAACCGTTCCCCGCGCTGTCCCTTTAAACCGTCGCCCGCGCTGTCCCTTTAAACCGTTCCCCGCGCTGTCCCTTTAAGCCGTCGCCCGAGCTGTCCCTTTAAACTGTCGTCCGCGCTTTCCCTTTAAACGGTCGCCCGCGCTGTCCCTTTAAACCGTCGCCCGCGCTGTCCCTTTAAACTGTCGTCCGCGCTGTCCCTTTAAACCGTTCCCCGCGCTGTCCCTTTAAACCGTCGCCCGCGCTGTCCCTTTAGACCGTCGCCCGCGCTGTCCCTTTAGACCGTCGCCCGCGCTGTCCCTTTAAACCGTCGTCCGCGCTGTCCCTTTAAACAGTCGCCCGCGCTGTCCCTTTAAACCGTCGCCCGCGCTGTCCCTTTAAACCTTCGCCCGCGCTGTCCCTTTAAACCGTCGCCCGCGATGTCCCTTTAAACCGTCGTCTGTGCTGTCCCTTTAAACCGTCGCCCGCGCTGTCCCTTTAAATTGTCACCCGCGCTGTCCCTTTAAACCGTTCCTCGCGCTGTCCCTTTAAACCGTCGTCCGCACTGTCCCTTTAAACCGTTCCCCGCGCTGTCCCTTTAAACCGTCGCCCGCACTGTCCCTTTAAACCGTTCCCCGTGCTGTCCCTTTAAACCGTCGTCCGCGCTGTCCCTTTAAACCGTCGCCCGCGCTGTCCCTTCAAACCGTCGCCCGCGCTGTCCCTTTAAACCGTCGCCCGCACTGTCCCTTTAAACAGTCGCCCGCGCTGTCCCTTTAAACAGTCGCCCGCGCTGTCCCTTTAAACAGTCGCCCGCGCCGTCCCTTTAAACAGTCGCCCGCGCTGTCCCTTTAAACAGTCGCCCGCGCTGTCCCTTTAAACCGTCGCCCGCGCTGTCCCTTTAAACAGTCGCCCGCGCCGTCCCTTTAAACCTTCGCCCGCGCTGTCCTTTTAAACCTTCGCCCGCGCTGTCCCTTTAAACCGTTGTCCGCGCTGTCCCTTTAAACAGTCGCCCGCGCTGTCCCTTTAGACCGTCGCCCGCGCTGTCCCTTTAAACTGTCGTCCGCGCTGTCCCTTTAAACCGTTGCCCGCGCTGTCCCTTTAAACAGTCGCCCGCGCTGTCCCTTTAAACCGTCGTCCGCACTGTCCCTTTAAACCGTCGTCCGTGCTGTCCCTTTAAACCGTTCCCCGAGCTGTCCCTTTAAACAGTCGCCCGCGCTGTCCCTTTAAACCGTCGCCCGCGCTTTCCCTTTAAACAGTCGCCCGCGCTGTCCCTTTAAACAGTCGCCCGCGCTGTCCCTTTAAACCGTCGCCCGCGCTGTCCCTTTAAACAGTCGCCCGCGCTGTCCCTTTAAACCGTTCCCCGCGCTGTCCCTTTAAACCGTCGCCCGCGCTGTCCCTTTAAACCGTCGCCCGCGCTGTCCCTTTAAACAGTCGCCCGCGCCGTCCCTTTAAACCGTCGCCCGCGCCATCCCTTTAAACATTCGCCCGCGCCGTCCCTTTAAACCGTCGCCCGCGCTGTCCATTTAAACCGTTCCCCGCGCTGTCCCTTTAAACCGTCGCCCGCGCTGTCCCTTTAAACCGTTCCCCGCGCTGTCCCTTTAAGCCGTCGCCCGAGCTGTCCCTTTAAACTGTCGTCCGCGCTTTCCCTTTAAACGGTCGCCCGCGCTGTCCCTTTAAACCGTCGCCCGCGCTGTCCCTTTAAACTGTCGTCCGCGCTGTCCCTTTAAACCGTTCCCCGCGCTGTCCCTTTAAACCGTCGCCCGCGCTGTCCCTTTAGACCGTCGCCCGCGCTGTCCCTTTAGACCGTCGCCCGCGCTGTCCCTTTAAACCGTCGTCCGCGCTGTCCCTTTAAACAGTCGCCCGCGCTGTCCCTTTAAACCGTCGCCCGCGCTGTCCCTTTAAACCTTCGCCCGCGCTGTCCCTTTAAACCGTCGCCCGCGATGTCCCTTTAAACCGTCGTCTGTGCTGTCCCTTTAAACCGTCGCCCGCGCTGTCCCTTTAAATTGTCACCCGCGCTGTCCCTTTAAACCGTTCCTCGCGCTGTCCCTTTAAACCGTCGTCCGCACTGTCCCTTTAAACCGTTCCCCGCGCTGTCCCTTTAAACCGTCGCCCGCACTGTCCCTTTAAACCGTTCCCCGTGCTGTCCCTTTAAACCGTCGTCCGCGCTGTCCCTTTAAACCGTCGCCCGCGCTGTCCCTTCAAACCGTCGCCCGCGCTGTCCCTTTAAACCGTCGCCCGCACTGTCCCTTTAAACCGTTGCCCGCGCTGTCCCTTTAAACCGTTCCCCGCGCTGTCCCTTTAAACCGTTCCCCGCGCTGTCCCTTTAAACCATCGTCCGCGCTTTCCCTTTAAACAGTCGCCCGCGCTGTCCCTTTAAACCGTTCCCCGCGCTGTCCCTTTAAACCGTCGTCCGCGCTTTCCCTTTAAACTGTCGCCCGCGCTGTCCCTTTAAACAGTCGCCCGCGCTGTCCCTTTAAACAGTCGCCCGCGCCGTCCCTTTAAACAGTCGCCCGCGCTGTCCCTTTAAACAGTCGCCCGCACTGTCCCTTTAAACAGTCGCCCGCGCTGTCCCTTTAAACAGTCGCCCGCGCCGTCCCTTTAAACCTTCGCCCGCGCTGTCCTTTTAAACCTTCGCCCGCGCTGTCCCTTTAAACCGTCGTCCGCGCTGTCCCTTTAAACAGTCGCCCGCGCTGTCCCTTTAGACCGTCGCCCGCGCTGTCCCTTTAAACCGTTGCCCGCGCTGTCCCTTTAAACAGTCGCCCGCGCTGTCCCTTTAAACAGTCGCCCGCGCTGTCCCTTTAAACCGTCGTCCGCACTGTCCCTTTAAACCGTCGTCCGTGCTGTCCCTTTAAACCGTTCCCCGAGCTGTCCCTTTAAACAGTCGCCCGCGCTGTCCCTTTAAACCGTCGCCCGCGCTTTCCCTTTAAACAGTCGCCCGCGCTGTCCCTTTAAACAGTCGCCCGCGCTGTCCCTTTAAACCGTCGCCCGCGCTGTCCCTTTAAACAGTCGCCCGCGCTGTCCCTTTAAACCGTTCCCCGCGCTGTCCCTTTAAACCGTCGCCCGCGCTGTCCCTTTAAACCGTCGCCCGCGCTGTCCCTTTAAACAGTCGCCCGCGCCGTCCCTTTAAACCGTCGCCCGCGCCGTCCCTTTAAACAGTCGCCCGCGCCGTCCCTTTAAACCGTCGCCCGCGCTGTCCCTTTAAACCGTTCCCTGCGCTGTCCCTTTAAACCGTCGCCCGCGCTGTCCCTTTAAACCGTTCCCCGCGCTGTCCCTTTAAACCGTCGCCCGAGCTGTCCCTTTAAACTGTCGTCCGCGCTTTCCCTTTAAACGGTCGCCCGCGCTGTCCCTTTAAACCGTCGCCCGCGCTGTCCCTTTAAACTGTCGTCCGCGCTGTCCCTTTAAACCGTTCCCCGCGCTGTCCCTTTAAACCGTCGCCCGCGCTGTCCCTTTAAACCGTCGTCCGCGCTGTCCCTTTAAACCGTCGCCTGTGCTGTCCCTTTAAACCGTCGTCTGCGCTGTCCCTTTAAACCATCGCCCGCGCTGTCCCTTTAAACTGTCGTCCGCGCTGTCCCTTTAAACCGTTCCCCGCGCTTTCCCTTTAAACCGTCGCCCGCGCTGTCCCTTTAAACCGTCGCCCGCGCTGTCCCTTTAAACCGTTCCCCGCGCTGTCCCTTTAAACCGTCGCCCGCGCTTTCCCTTTAAACCGTCGCCCGCGCTTTCCCTTTAAACAGTCGCCCGCGCTGTCCCTTTAAACCGTCGCCCGCGCTTTCCCTTTAAACAGTCGCCCGCGCTGTCCCTTTAAACAGTCGCCCGCGCCGTCCCTTTAAACCGTCGCCCGCGCTTTCCCTTTAAACAGTCGCCCGCGCTGTCCCTTTAAACCGTCGCCCGCGCTTTCCCTTTAAACAGTCGCCCGCGCTGTCCCTTTAAACAGTCGCCCGCGCTGTCCCTTTAAACAGTCGCCCGCGCCGTCCCTTTAAACCGTCGCCCGCGCTTTCCCTTTAAACAGTCGCCCGCGCTGTCCCTTTAAACCGTCGCCCGCGCTTTCCCTTTAAACAGTCGCCCGCGCTGTCCCTTTAAACAGTCGCCCGCGCCGTCCCTTTAAACCTTCGCCCGCGCTGTCCCTTTAAACAGTCGCCCGCGCCGTCCCTTTAAACCTTCGCCCGCGCTGTCCCTTTAAACCGTTCCCCGCGCTGTCCCTTTAAACCGTTCCCCGAGCTGTCCCTTTAAACCGTCGTCTGCGCTGTCCCTTTAAACCGTCGCCCGCGCTGTCCCTTTAAACTGTCGTCCGCGCTGTCCCTTTAAACCGTCGCCCGAGCTGTCCCTTTAAACTGTCGTCCGCGCTTTCCCTTTAAACGGTCGCCCGCGCTGTCCCTTTAAACCGTCGCCCGCGCTGTCCCTTTAGACCGTTCCCCGCGCTGTCCCTTTAAACCGTTCCCCGAGCTGTCCCTTTAAACCGTCGTCTGCGCTGTCCCTTTAAACCGTCGTCTGCGCTGTCCCTTTAAACCGTCGCCCGCGCTGTCCCTTTAAACCGTCGCCCGAGCTGTCCCTTTAAACTGTCGTCCGCGCTTTCCCTTTAAACGGTCGCCCGCGCTGTCCCTTTAAACCGTCGCCCGCGCTGTCCCTTTAAACTGTCGTCCGCGCTGTCCCTTTAAACCGTTCCCCGCGCTGTCCCTTTAAACCGTCGCCCGCGCTGTCCCTTTAGACCGTCGCCCGCGCTGTCCCTTTAGACCGTCGTCCACGCTGTCCCTTTAAACAGTCGCCCGCGCTGTCCCTTTAAACCGTCGCCCGCGCTGTCCCTTTAAACCTTCGCCCGCGCTGTCCCTTTAAACCGTCGCCCGCGATGTCCCTTTAAACCGTCGTCTGTGCTGTCCCTTTAAACCGTCGCCCGCGCTGTCCCTTTAAATTGTCACCCGCGCTGTCCCTTTAAACCGTTCCTCGCGCTGTCCCTTTAAACCGTCGTCCGCACTGTCCCTTTAAACCGTTCCCCGCGCTGTCCCTTTAAACCGTCGCCCGCACTGTCCCTTTAAACCGTTCCCCGTGCTGTCCCTTTAAACCGTCGTCCGCGCTGTCCCTTTAAACCGTCGCCCGCGCTGTCCCTTCAAACCGTCGCCCGCGCTGTCCCTTTAAACCGTCGCCCGCACTGTCCCTTTAAACCATTGCCCGCGCTGTCCCTTTAAACCGTTCCCCGCGCTGTCCCTTTAAACCGTCGTCCGCGCTTTCCCTTTAAACAGTCGCCCGCGCTGTCCCTTTAAACCGTTCCCCGCGCTGTCCCTTTAAACCGTTACCCGCGCTGTCCCTTTAAACTGTCGCCCGCGCTTTCCCTTTAAACAGTCGCCCGCGCTGTCCCTTTTAAACCGTCGCCCGCGCTGTCCCTTTAAACCGTTCCCCGCGCTGTCCCTTTAAACCGTCGCCCGAGCTGTCCCTTTAAACTGTCGTCCGCGCTTTCCCTTTAAACGGTCGCCCGCGCTGTCCCTTTAAACCGTCGCCCGCGCTGTCCCTTTAAACTGTCGTCCGCGCTTCCCTGCGCTGTCCCTTTAAACCGTCGCCCGCGCTGTCCCTTTAAACCGTTCCCCGCGCTGTCCCTTTAAACCGTCGCTCGAGCTGTCCCTTTAAACTGTCGTCCGCGCTTTCCCTTTAAACGGTCGCCCGCGCTGTCCCTTTAAACCGTCGCCCGCGCTGTCCCTTTAAACTGTCGTCCGCGCTGTCCCTTTAAACCGTCGCCCGCGCTGTCCCTTTAAACCGTCGTCCGCGCTGTCCCTTTAAACCGTTCCCCGCGCTGTCCCTTTAAACCGTCGTCTGCGCTGTCCCTTTAAACCATCGCCCGCGCTGTCCCTTTAAACTGTCGTCCGCGCTGTCCCTTTAAACCGTTCCCCGCGCTGTCCCTTTAAACCGTCGCCCGCGCTGTCCCTTTAAACCGTCGCCCGCGCTGTCCCTTTAAACCGTTCCCCGCGCTGTCCCTTTAAACCGTCGCCCGCGCTTTCCCTTTAAACAGTCGCCCGCGCTGTCCCTTTAAACCGTCGCCCGCGCTTTCCCTTTAAACCGTCGCCCGCGCTGTCCCTTTAAACAGTCGCCCGCGCCGTCCCTTTAAACCTTCGCCCGCGCTGTCCCTTTAAACAGTCGCCCGCGCTGTCCCTTTAAACCGTTCCCCGCGCTGTCCCTTTAAACCGTCGCCTGTGCTGTCCCTTTAAACCGTCGTCTGCGCTGTCCCTTTAAACCATCGCCCGCGCTGTCCCTTTAAACTGTCGTCCGCGCTGTCCCTTTAAACCGTTCCCCGCGCTGTCCCTTTAAACCGTCGCCCGCGCTGTCCCTTTAAACCGTCGCCCGCGCTGTCCCTTTAAACCGTTCCCCGCGCTGTCCCTTTAAACCGTCGCCCGCGCTGTCCCTTTAAACCGTCGCCCGCGCTGTCCCTTTAAACCGTTCCCTGCGCTGTCCCTTTAAACCGTCGCCCGCGCTGTCCCTTTAAACCGTTCCCCGCGCTGTCCCTTTAAACCGTCGCCCGAGCTGTCCCTTTAAACTGTCGTCCGCGCAGTCCCTTTAAACCGTTCCCCGCGCTGTCCCTTTAAACCGTCGTCCGCGCTGTCCCTTTAAACCGTCGTCCGCGCTGTCCCTTTAAACCGTTCCCCGCGCTGTCCCTTTAAACCGTCGTCTGCGCTGTCCCTTTAAACCATCGCCCGCGCTGTCCCTTTAAACTGTCGTCCGCGCTGTCCCTTTAAACCGTTCCCCGCGCTGTCCCTTTAAACCGTCGCCCGCGCTGTCCCTTTAAACCGTCGCCCGCGCTGTCCCTTTAAACCGTTCCCCGCGCTGTCCCTTTAAACCGTCGCCCGCGCTGTCCCTTTAAACCGTCGCCCGCGCTTTCCCTTTAAACAGTCGCCCGCGCTGTCCCTTTAAACCGTCGCCCGCGCTTTCCCTTTAAACAGTCGCCCGCGCTGTCCCTTTAAACAGTCGCCCGCGCCGTCCCTTTAAACCGTCGCCCGCGCTTTCCCTTTAAACAGTCGCCCGCGCTGTCCCTTTAAACAGTCGCCCGCGCCGTCCCTTTAAACCTTCGCCCGCGCTGTCCCTTTAAACAGTCGCCCGCGCCGTCCCTTTAAACCTTCGCCCGCGCTGTCCCTTTAAACCGTTCCCCGCGCTGTCCCTTTAAACCGTTCCCCGAGCTGTCCCTTTAAACCGTCGTCTGCGCTGTCCCTTTAAACCGTCGCCCGCGCTGTCCCTTTAAACCGTCGCCCGCGCTGTCCCTTTAAACAGTCGCCCGCGCTGTCCCTTTAAACCGTCGCCCGCGCTGTCCCTTTAAACAGTCGCCCGCGCCGTCCCTTTAAACCTTCGCCCGCGCTGTCCCTTTAAACAGTCGCCCGCGCTGTCCCTTTAAACCGTTCCCCGCGCTGTCCCTTTAAACCGTCGCCTGTGCTGTCCCTTTAAACCGTCGTCTGCGCTGTCCCTTTAAACCATCGCCCGCGCTGTCCCTTTAAACTGTCGTCCGCGCTGTCCCTTTAAACCGTTCCCCGCGCTGTCCCTTTAAACCGTCGCCCGCGCTGTCCCTTTAAACCGTCGCCCGCGCTGTCCCTTTAAACCGTTCCCGCGCTGTCCCTTTAAACCGTCGCCCGCGCTTTCCCTTTAAACAGTCGCCCGCGCTGTCCCTTTAAACCGTCAACCGCGCTTTCCCTTTAAACAGTCGCCCGCGCTGTCCCTTTAAACAGTCGCCCGCGCCGTCCCTTTAAACCGTCGCCCGCGCTGTCCCTTTAAACAGTCGCCCGCGCTGTCCCTTTAAACCGTTCCCTGCGCTGTCCCTTTAAACCGTCGCCCGCGCTGTCCCTTTAAACCGTTCCCCGCGCTGTCCCTTTAAACAGTCGCCCGAGCTGTCCCTTTAAACTGTCGTCCGCGCTTTCCCTTTAAACGGTCGCCCGCGCTGTCCCTTTAAACCGTCGCCCGCGCTGTCCCTTTAAACTGTCGTCCGCGCTGTCCCTTTAAACCGTTCCCCGCGCTGTCCCTTTAAACCGTCGCCCGCGCTGTCCCTTTAAACCGTCGTCCGCGCTGTCCCTTTAAGCCGTTCCCCGCGCTGTCCCTTTAAACCGTCGTCTGCGCTGTCCCTTTAAACCATCGCCCGCGCTGTCCCTTTAAACTGTCGTCCGCGCTGTCCCTTTAAACCGTTCCCCGCGCTGTCCCTTTAAACCGTCGCCCGCGCTGTCCCTTTAAACCGTTCCCCGCGCTGTCCCTTTAAACCGTCGCCCGCGCTTTCCCTTTAAACAGTCGCCCGCGCTGTCCCTTTAAACCGTCGCCCGCGCTTTCCTTTAAACAGTCGCCCGCGCTGTCCCTTTAAACAGTCGCCCGCGCCGTCCCTTTAAACCGTCGCCCGCGCTTTCCCTTTAAACAGTCGCCCGCGCTGTCCCTTTAAACCGTCGCCCGCGCTTTCCCTTTAAACAGTCGCCCGCGCTGTCCCTTTAAACAGTCGCCCGCGCTGTCCCTTTAAACAGTCGCCCGCGCCGTCCCTTTAAACCGTCGCCCGTGCTTTCCCTTTAAACAGTTCCCCGCGCTGTCCCTTTAAACCGTCGCCCGCGCTGTCCCTTTAAACCGTCGCCCGCGCTGTCCCTTTAAACCGTTCCCCGCGCTGTCCCTTTAAACCGTCGCCCGCGCTTTCCCTTTAAACAGTCGCCCGCGCTGTCCCTTTAAACCGTCGCCCGCGCTTTCCCTTTAAACAGTCGCCCGCGCTGTCCCTTTAAACAGTCGCCCGCGCCGTCCCTTTAAACCTTCGCCCGCGCTGTCCCTTTAAACCGTCGTCCGCGCTGTCCCTTTAAATCGTCGCCCGAGCTGTCCCTTTCAACCGTCGCCCGCGCTGTCCCTTTAAACCGTCGCCCGCGCTGTCCCTTTAAACCGTCGTCCCCCGCGCTGTCCCTTTAAACCGTCGCCCGCGCTGTCCCTTTAAAAAGTCGCCCACGCTGTCCTTTTAAACCGTTCCCCGCGCTGTCCCTTTAAACAGTCGCCCGCGCTGTCCCTTTAAACAGTCGCCCGCGCTATCCCTTTAAACCGTCGCCCGCGCTGTCCCTTTAAACAGTCGCCCGCGCCGTCCCTTTAAACCGTCGCCCGCGCTGTCCCTTTAAACAGTCGCCCGCGCCGTCCCTTTAAACCGTCGTCCGCGCTGTCCCTTTAAACTGTCGCCCGCGCTGTCCCTTTAAACCGTCGCCCGCACTGTCCCTTTAAACTGTCGCCCGCGCTGTCCCTTTAAACCGTCGCCTGTGCTGTCCCTTTAAACCGTCGCCCGCGCTGTCCCTTTAAACCGTCGTCTAAGCTGTCCCTTTAAACCGTCGCCCGCGCTGTCCCTTTAAACCTTCGCCCGCGCTGTCCCTTTAAACCGTCGCCCGCGCTGTCCCTTTAAACCGTTCCCCGAGCTGTCACTTTAAACCGTCGTCTGCGCTGTCCCTTTAAACCGTCCCCCGCGCTGTCCCTTTAGACCGTCGCCCGCGCTGTCCCTTTAAACCGTTCCCCGCGCTGTCCCTTTAAACCGTCGTCCGCGCTGTCCCTTTAAATCGTCGCCCGCGCTGTCCCTTTAAACAGTCGCCCGCGCTGTCCCTTTAAACCGTTCCCCGCGCTGTCCCTTTAAACAGTCGCCCGCGCCGTTCCTTTAAACCTTCGCCCGCACTGTCCCTTTAAACAGTCGCCCGTGCTGTCCCTTTAAACCGTCGCCCGTGCTGTCCCTTTAAACAGTCGCCCGCGCCGTCCCTTTAAACCTTCGCCCGCGCTGTCCCTTTAAACAGTTGCCCGCGCTGTCCCTTTAAACAGTCGCCCGCGCTGTCCATTTAAACCGTCGCCCGCGCTGTCCCTTTAAACCGTCGCCCGCGCTGTCCCTTTAGACCGTCGCCCGCGCTGTCCCTTTAGACCGTCGCCCGCGCTGTCCCTTTAAACCGTCGTCCACGCTGTCCCTTTAAACAGTCGCCCGCGCTGTCCCTTTAAACCGTCGCCCGCGCTGTCCCTTTAAACCTTCGCCCGCGCTGTCCCTTTAAACCGTCGCCCGCGATGTCCCTTTAAACCGTCGTCTGTGCTGTCCCTTTAAACCGTCGCCCGCGCTGTCCCTTTAAATTGTCACCCGCGCTGTCCCTTTAAACCGTTCCTCGCGCTGTCCCTTTAAACCGTCGTCCGCACTGTCCCTTTAAACCGTTCCCCGCGCTGTCCCTTTAAACCGTCGCCCGCACTGTCCCTTTAAACCGTTCCCCGTGCTGTCCCTTTAAACCGTCGTCCGCGCTGTCCCTTTAAACCGTCGCCCGCGCTGTCCCTTCAAACAGTCGCCCGCGCTGTCCCTTTAAACAGTCGCCCGCGCTGTCCCTTTAAACCGTCGCCCGCGCTGTCCCTTTAAACAGTCGCCCGCGCTGTCCCTTTAAACCGTCGTCCGCGCTGTCCCTTTAAACCGTCCCCCGCGCTGTCCCTTTAAACCTTCGCCCGCGCTGTCCCTTTAAACCGTCGCCCGCGCTGTCCCTTTAAACCGTCGCCCGCGCTGTCCCTTTAAACCGTTCCCCGCGCTGTCCCTTTAAACCGTCGCCCGCGCTGTCCCTTTAAACCGTCGCCCGCGCTGTCCCTTTAAACCGTCGCCCACGCTGTCCCTTTAAACCGTTCCCCGCGCTGTCCCTTTAAACCGTCGTCCGCGCTGTCCCTTTAAACCGTTCCCCGCGCTGTCCCTTTAAACCGTCGCCCGCGCTGTCCCTTTAAACCGTCGCCCGCGCTTTCCCTTTAAACAGTCGCCCGCGCTGTCCCTTTAAACCGTCGCCCGCGCTTTCCCTTTAAACAGTCGCCCGCGCTGTCCCTTTAAACAGTCGCCCGCGCCGTCCCTTTAAACCGTCGCCCGCGCTTTCCCTTTAAACAGTCGCCCGCGCTGTCCCTTTAAACAGTCGCCCGCGCCGTCCTTTTAAACCTTCGCCCGCGCTGTCCCTTTAAACAGTCGCCCGCGCCGTCCCTTTAAACCTTCGCCCGCGCTGTCCCTTTAAACCGTTCCCCGCGCTGTCCCTTTAAACCGTTCCCCGAGCTGTCCCTTTAAACCGTCGTCTGCGCTGTCCCTTTAAACCGTCGCCCGCGCTGTCCCTTTAAACCGTCGCCCGCGCTGTCCCTTTAAACAGTCGCCCGCGCTGTCCCTTTAAACCGTCGCCCGCGCTGTCCCTTTAAACAGTCGCCCGCGCCGTCCCTTTAAACCTTCGCCCGCGCTGTCCCTTTAAACAGTCGCCCGCGCTGTCCCTTTAAACCGTTCCCCGCGCTGTCCCTTTAAACCGTCGCCTGTGCTGTCCCTTTAAACCGTCGTCTGCGCTGTCCCTTTAAACCATCGCCCGCGCTGTCCCTTTAAACTGTCGTCCGCGCTGTCCCTTTAAACCGTTCCCCGCGCTGTCCCTTTAAACCGTCGCCCGCGCTGTCCCTTTAAACCGTCGCCCGCGCTGTCCCTTTAAACCGTTCCCCGCGCTGTCCCTTTAAACCGTCGCCCGCGCTTTCCCTTTAAACAGTCGCCCGCGCTGTCCCTTTAAACCGTCGCCCGCGCTTTCCCTTTAAACAGTCGCCCGCGCTGTCCCTTTAAACAGTCGCCCGCGCCGTCCCTTTAAACCGTCGCCCGCGCTTTCCCTTTAAACAGTCGCCCGCGCTGTCCCTTTAAACCGTCGCCCGCGCTTTCCCTTTAAACAGTCGCCCGCGCTGTCCCTTTAAACAGTCGCCCGCGCTGTCCCTTTAAACAGTCGCCCGCGCCGTCCCTTTAAACCGTCGCCCGTGCTTTCCCTTTAAACAGTTCCCCGCGCTGTCCCTTTAAACCGTCGCCCGCGCTGTCCCTTTAAACCGTCGCCCGCGCTGTCCCTTTAAACCGTTCCCCGCGCTGTCCCTTTAAACCGTCGCCCGCGCTTTCCCTTTAAACAGTCGCCCGCGCTGTCCCTTTAAACCGTCGCCCGCGCTTTCCCTTTAAACAGTCGCCCGCGCTGTCCCTTTAAACAGTCGCCCGCGCCGTCCCTTTAAACCTTCGCCCGCGCTGTCCCTTTAAACCGTCGTCCGCGCTGTCCCTTTAAATCGTCGCCCGAGCTGTCCCTTTCAACCGTCGCCCGCGCTGTCCCTTTAAACCGTCGCCCGCGCTGTCCCTTTAAACCGTCGTCCCCCGCGCTGTCCCTTTAAACCGTCGCCCGCGCTGTCCCTTTAAACAGTCGCCCACGCTGTCCTTTTAAACCGTTCCCCGCGCTGTCCCTTTAAACAGTCGCCCGCGCTGTCCCTTTAAACAGTCGCCCGCGCTATCCCTTTAAACCGTCGCCCGCGCTGTCCCTTTAAACAGTCGCCCGCGCCGTCCCTTTAAACCGTCGCCCGCGCTGTCCCTTTAAACAGTCGCCCGCGCCGTCCCTTTAAACCGTCGTCCGCGCTGTCCCTTTAAACTGTCGCCCGCGCTGTCCCTTTAAACCGTCGCCCGCACTGTCCCTTTAAACTGTCGCCCGCGCTGTCCCTTTAAACCGTCGCCCGTGCTGTCCCTTTAAACCGTCGCCCGCGCTGTCCCTTTAAACCGTCGTCTAAGCTGTCCCTTTAAACCGTCGCCCGCGCTGTCCCTTTAAACCTTCGCCCGCGCTGTCCCTTTAAACCGTCGCCCGCGCTGTCCCTTTAAACCGTTCCCCGAGCTGTCACTTTAAACCGTCGTCTGCGCTGTCCCTTTAAACCGTCCCCCGCGCTGTCCCTTTAGACCGTCGCCCGCGCTGTCCCTTTAAACCGTTCCCCGCGCTGTCCCTTTAAACCGTCGTCCGCGCTGTCCCTTTAAATCGTCGCCCGCGCTGTCCCTTTAAACAGTCGCCCGCGCTGTCCCTTTAAACCGTTCCCCGCGCTGTCCCTTTAAACAGTCGCCCGCGCCGTTCCTTTAAACCTTCGCCCGCACTGTCCCTTTAAACAGTCGCCCGTGCTGTCCCTTTAAACCGTCGCCCGTGCTGTCCCTTTAAACAGTCGCCCGCGCCGTCCCTTTAAACCTTCGCCCGCGCTGTCCCTTTAAACAGTTGCCCGCGCTGTCCCTTTAAACAGTCGCCCGCGCTGTCCATTTAAACCGTCGCCCGCGCTGTCCCTTTAAACCGTCGCCCGCGCTGTCCCTTTAGACCGTCGCCCGCGCTGTCCCTTTAGACCGTCGCCCGCGCTGTCCCTTTAAACCGTCGTCCACGCTGTCCCTTTAAACAGTCGCCCGCGCTGTCCCTTTAAACCGTCGCCCGCGCTGTCCCTTTAAACCTTCGCCCGCGCTGTCCCTTTAAACCGTCGCCCGCGATGTCCCTTTAAACCGTCGTCTGTGCTGTCCCTTTAAACCGTCGCCCGCGCTGTCCCTTTAAATTGTCACCCGCGCTGTCCCTTTAAACCGTTCCTCGCGCTGTCCCTTTAAACCGTCGTCCGCACTGTCCCTTTAAACCGTTCCCCGCGCTGTCCCTTTAAACCGTCGCCCGCACTGTCCCTTTAAACCGTTCCCCGTGCTGTCCCTTTAAACCGTCGTCCGCGCTGTCCCTTTAAACCGTCGCCCGCGCTGTCCCTTCAAACAGTCGCCCGCGCTGTCCCTTTAAACAGTCGCCCGCGCTGTCCCTTTAAACCGTCGCCCGCGCTGTCCCTTTAAACAGTCGCCCGCGCTGTCCCTTTAAACCGTCGTCCGCGCTGTCCCTTTAAACCGTCCCCCGCGCTGTCCCTTTAAACCTTCGCCCGCGCTGTCCCTTTAAACCGTCGCCCGCGCTGTCCCTTTAAACCGTCGCCCGCGCTGTCCCTTTAAACCGTTCCCCGCGCTGTCCCTTTAAACCGTCGCCCGCGCTGTCCCTTTAAACCGTCGCCCGCGCTGTCCCTTTAAACCGTCGCCCACGCTGTCCCTTTAAACCGTTCCCCGCGCTGTCCCTTTAAACCGTCGTCCGCGCTGTCCCTTTAAATCGTCGCCCGAGCTGTCCCTTTCAACCGTCGCCCGCGCTGTCCCTTTAAACCGTCGCCCGCGCTGTCCCTTTAAACCGTCGTCCCCCGCGCTGTCCCTTTAAACCGTCGCCCGCGCTGTCCCTTTAAACAGTCGCCCACGCTGTCCTTTTAAACCGTTCCCCGCGCTGTCCCTTTAAACAGTCGCCCGCGCTGTCCCTTTAAACAGTCGCCCGCGCTATCCCTTTAAACCGTCGCCCGCGCTGTCCCTTTAAACAGTCGCCCGCGCCGTCCCTTTAAACCGTCGCCCGCGCTGTCCCTTTAAACAGTCGCCCGCGCCGTCCCTTTAAACCGTCGTCCGCGCTGTCCCTTTAAACTGTCGCCCGCGCTGTCCCTTTAAACCGTCGCCCGCACTGTCCCTTTACACTGTCGCCCGCGCTGTCCCTTTAAACCGTCGCCCGTGCTGTCCCTTTAAACCGTCGCCCGCGCTGTCCCTTTAAACCGTCGTCTAAGCTGTCCCTTTAAACCGTCGCCCGCGCTGTCCCTTTAAACCTTCGCCCGCGCTGTCCCTTTAAACCGTTCCCCGAGCTGTCACTTTAAACCGTCGTCTGCGCTGTCCCTTTAAACCGTCCCCCGCGCTGTCCCTTTAGACCGTCGCCCGCGCTGTCCCTTTAAACCGTTCCCCGTGCTGTCCCTTTAAACCGTCGTCCGCGCTGTCCCTTTAAATCGTCGCCCGCGCTGTCCCTTTAAACCGTCGCCCGCGCTGTCCCTTTAAACAGTCGCCCGCGCTGTCCCTTTAAACCGTTCCCCGCGCTGTCCCTTTAAACAGTCGCCCGCGCCGTCCCTTTAAACCTTCGCCCGCACTGTCCCTTTAAACAGTCGCCCGTGCTGTCCCTTTAAACCGTCGCCCGTGCTGTCCCTTTAAACAGTCGCCCGTGCTGTCCCTTTAAACCTTCGCCCGCGCTGTCCCTTTAAACAGTTGCCCGCGCTGTCCCTTTAAACAGTCGCCCGCGCTGTCCCTTTAAACCGTCGCCCGCGCTGTCCCTTTAAACCGTCGCCCGCGCTGTCCCTTTAGACCGTCGCCCGCGCTGTCCCTTTAGACCGTCGCCCGCGCTGTCCCTTTAAACCGTCGTCCACGCTGTCCCTTTAAACAGTCGCCCGCGCTGTCCCTTTAAACCGTCGCCCGCGCTGTCCCTTTAAACCTTCGCCCGCGCTGTCCCTTTAAACCGTCGCCCGCGATGTCCCTTTAAACCGTCGTCTGTGCTGTCCCTTTAAACCGTCGCCCGCGCTGTCCCTTTAAATTGTCACCCGCGCTGTCCCTTTAAACCGTTCCTCGCGCTGTCCCTTTAAACCGTCGTCCGCACTGTCCCTTTAAACCGTTCCCCGCGCTGTCCCTTTAAACCGTCGCCCGCACTGTCCCTTTAAACCGTTCCCCGTGCTGTCCCTTTAAACCGTCGTCCGCGCTGTCCCTTTAAACCGTCGCCCGCGCTGTCCCTTCAAACCGTCGCCCGCGCTGTCCCTTTAAACCGTCGCCCGCACTGTCCCTTTAAACCGTTGCCCGCGCTGTCCCTTTAAACCGTTCCCCACGCTGTCCCTTTAAACCGTCGTCCGCGCTTTCCCTTTAAACAGTCGCCCGCGCTGTCCCTTTAAACCGTTCCCCGCGCTGTCCCTTTAAACCGTCGTCCGCGCTTTCCCTTTAAACAGTCGCCCGCGCTGTCCCTTTAAACAGTCGCCCGCGCTGTCCCTTTAAACAGTCGCCCGCGCCGTCCCTTTAAACAGTCGCCCGCGCTGTCCCTTTAAACAGTCGCCCGCGCTGTCCCTTTAAACAGTCGCCCGCGCTGTCCCTTTAAACCGTCGCCCGCGCTGTCCCTTTAAACAGTCGCCCGCGCCGTCCCTTTAAACCTTCGCCCGCGCTGTCCTTTTAAACCTTCGCCCGCGCTGTCCCTTTAAACCGTTGTCCGCGCTGTCCCTTTAAACCGTCGTCCGCGCTGTCCCTTTAAACCGTTCCCCGCGCTGTCCCTTTAAACCGTCGTCTGCGCTGTCCCTTTAAACCATCGCCCGCGCTGTCCCTTTAAACTGTCGTCCGCGCTGTCCCTTTAAACCGTTCCCCGCGCTGTCCCTTTAAACCGTCGCCCGCGCTGTCCCTTTAAACCGTCGCCCGCGCTGTCCCTTTAAACCGTTCCCCGCGCTGTCCCTTTAAACCGTCGCCCGCGCTGTCCCTTTAAACCGTCGCCCGCGCTTTCCCTTTAAACAGTCGCCCGCGCTGTCCCTTTAAACCGTCGCCCGCGCTTTCCCTTTAAACAGTCGCCCGCGCTGTCCCTTTAAACAGTCGCCCGCGCCGTCCCTTTAAACCGTCGCCCGCGCTTTCCCTTTAAACAGTCGCCCGCGCTGTCCCTTTAAACAGTCGCCCGCGCCGTCCCTTTAAACCTTCGCCCGCGCTGTCCCTTTAAACAGTCGCCCGCGCCGTCCCTTTAAACCTTCGCCCGCGCTGTCCCTTTAAACCGTTCCCCGCGCTGTCCCTTTAAACCGTTCCCCGAGCTGTCCCTTTAAACCGTCGTCTGCGCTGTCCCTTTAAACCGTCGCCCGCGCTGTCCCTTTAAACCGTCGCCCGCGCTGTCCCTTTAAACAGTCGCCCGCGCTGTCCCTTTAAACCGTCGCCCGCGCTGTCCCTTTAAACAGTCGCCCGCGCCGTCCCTTTAAACCTTCGCCCGCGCTGTCCCTTTAAACAGTCGCCCGCGCTGTCCCTTTAAACCGTTCCCCGCGCTGTCCCTTTAAACCGTCGCCTGTGCTGTCCCTTTAAACCGTCGTCTGCGCTGTCCCTTTAAACCATCGCCCGCGCTGTCCCTTTAAACTGTCGTCCGCGCTGTCCCTTTAAACCGTTCCCCGCGCTGTCCCTTTAAACCGTCGCCCGCGCTGTCCCTTTAAACCGTCGCCCGCGCTGTCCCTTTAAACCGTTCCCCGCGCTGTCCCTTTAAACCGTCGCCCGCGCTTTCCCTTTAAACAGTCGCCCGCGCTGTCCCTTTAAACCGTCAACCGCGCTTTCCCTTTAAACAGTCGCCCGCGCTGTCCCTTTAAACAGTCGCCCGCGCCGTCCCTTTAAACCGTCGCCCGCGCTGTCCCTTTAAACAGTCGCCCGCGCTGTCCCTTTAAACCGTTCCCTGCGCTGTCCCTTTAAACCGTCGCCCGCGCTGTCCCTTTAAACCGTTCCCCGCGCTGTCCCTTTAAACAGTCGCCCGAGCTGTCCCTTTAAACTGTCGTCCGCGCTTTCCCTTTAAACGGTCGCCCGCGCTGTCCCTTTAAACCGTCGCCCGCGCTGTCCCTTTAAACTGTCGTCCGCGCTGTCCCTTTAAACCGTTCCCCGCGCTGTCCCTTTAAACCGTCGCCCGCGCTGTCCCTTTAAACCGTCGTCCGCGCTGTCCCTTTAAACCGTTCCCCGCGCTGTCCCTTTAAACCGTCGTCTGCGCTGTCCCTTTAAACCATCGCCCGCGCTGTCCCTTTAAACTGTCGTCCGCGCTGTCCCTTTAAACCGTTCCCCGCGCTGTCCCTTTAAACCGTCGCCCGCGCTGTCCCTTTAAACCGTCGCCCGCGCTGTCCCTTTAAACCGTTCCCCGCGCTGTCCCTTTAAACCGTCGCCCGCGCTTTCCCTTTAAACAGTCGCCCGCGCTGTCCCTTTAAACCGTCGCCCGCGCTTTCCCTTTAAACAGTCGCCCGCGCTGTCCCTTTAAACAGTCGCCCGCGCCGTCCCTTTAAACCGTCGCCCGCGCTTTCCCTTTAAACAGTCGCCCGCGCTGTCCCTTTAAACCGTCGCCCGCGCTTTCCCTTTAAACAGTCGCCCGCGCTGTCCCTTTAAACAGTCGCCCGCGCCGTCCCTTTAAACCGTCGCCCGTGCTTTCCCTTTAAACAGTTCCCCGCGCTGTCCCTTTAAACCGTCGCCCGCGCTGTCCCTTTAAACCGTCGCCCGCGCTGTCCCTTTAAACCGTTCCCCGCGCTGTCCCTTTAAACCGTCGCCCGCGCTTTCCCTTTAAACAGTCGCCCGCGCTGTCCCTTTAAACCGTCGCCCGCGCTTTCCCTTTAAACAGTCGCCCGCGCTGTCCCTTTAAACAGTCGCCCGCGCCGTCCCTTTAAACCTTCGCCCGCGCTGTCCCTTTAAACCGTCGTCCGCGCTGTCCCTTTAAATCGTCGCCCGAGCTGTCCCTTTCAACCGTCGCCCGCGCTGTCCCTTTAAACCGTCGCCCGCGCTGTCCCTTTAAACCGTCGTCCCCCGCGCTGTCCCTTTAAACCGTCGCCCGTGCTGTCCCTTTAAACCGTCGCCCGCGCTGTCCCTTTAAACCGTCGTCTAAGCTGTCCCTTTAAACCGTCGCCCGCGCTGTCCCTTTAAACCTTCGCCCGCGCTGTCCCTTTAAACCGTCGCCCGCGCTGTCCCTTTAAACCGTTCCCCGAGCTGTCACTTTAAACCGTCGTCTGCGCTGTCCCTTTAAACCGTCCCCCGCGCTGTCCCTTTAGACCGTCGCCCGCGCTGTCCCTTTAAACCGTTCCCCGCGCTGTCCCTTTAAACCGTCGTCCGCGCTGTCCCTTTAAATCGTCGCCCGCGCTGTCCCTTTAAACAGTCGCCCGCGCTGTCCCTTTAAACCGTTCCCCGCGCTGTCCCTTTAAACAGTCGCCCGCGCCGTTCCTTTAAACCTTCGCCCGCACTGTCCCTTTAAACAGTCGCCCGTGCTGTCCCTTTAAACCGTCGCCCGTGCTGTCCCTTTAAACAGTCGCCCGCGCCGTCCCTTTAAACCTTCGCCCGCGCTGTCCCTTTAAACAGTTGCCCGCGCTGTCCCTTTAAACAGTCGCCCGCGCTGTCCCTTTAAACCGTCGCCCGCGCTGTCCCTTTAAACCGTCGCCCGCGCTGTCCCTTTAGACCGTCGCCCGCGCTGTCCCTTTAGACCGTCGCCCGCGCTGTCCCTTTAAACCGTCGTCCACGCTGTCCCTTTAAACAGTCGCCCGCGCTGTCCCTTTAAACCGTCGCCCGCGCTGTCCCTTTAAACCTTCGCCCGCGCTGTCCCTTTAAACCGTCGCCCGCGATGTCCCTTTAAACCGTCGTCTGTGCTGTCCCTTTAAACCGTCGCCCGCGCTGTCCCTTTAAATTGTCACCCGCGCTGTCCCTTTAAACCGTTCCTCGCGCTGTCCCTTTAAACCGTCGTCCGCACTGTCCCTTTAAACCGTTCCCCGCGCTGTCCCTTTAAACCGTCGCCCGCACTGTCCCTTTAAACCGTTCCCCGTGCTGTCCCTTTAAACCGTCGTCCGCGCTGTCCCTTTAAACCGTCGCCCGCGCTGTCCCTTCAAACAGTCGCCCGCGCTGTCCCTTTAAACAGTCGCCCGCGCTGTCCCTTCAAACAGTCGCCCGCGCTGTCCCTTTAAACAGTCGCCCGCGCTGTCCCTTTAAACCGTCGTCCGCGCTGTCCCTTTAAACCGTCCCCCGCGCTGTCCCTTTAAACTTTCGCCCGCGCTGTCCCTTTAAACCGTCGCCCGCGCTGTCCCTTTAAACCGTTCCCCGCGCTGTCCCTTTAAACCGTCGCCTGTGCTGTCCCTTTAAACCGTCGTCTGCGCTGTCCCTTTAAACCATCGCCCGCGCTGTCCCTTTAAACTGTCGTCCGCGCTGTCCCTTTAAACCGTTCCCCGCGCTGTCCCTTTAAACCGTCGCCCGCGCTGTCCCTTTAAACCGTCGCCCGCGCTGTCCCTTTAAACCGTTCCCCGCGCTGTCCCTTTAAACCGTCGCCCGCGCTGTCCCTTTAAACCGTCGCCCGCGCTGTCCCTTTAAACCGTTCCCTGCGCTGTCCCTTTAAACCGTCGCCCGCGCTGTCCCTTTAAACCGTTCCCCGCGCTGTCCCTTTAAACCGTCGCCCGAGCTGTCCCTTTAAACTGTCGTCCGCGCAGTCCCTTTAAACCGTTCCCCGCGCTGTCCCTTTAAACCGTCGTCCGCGCTGTCCCTTTAAACCGTCGTCCGCGCTGTCCCTTTAAACCGTTCCCCGCGCTGTCCCTTTAAACCGTCGTCTGCGCTGTCCCTTTAAACCATCGCCCGCGCTGTCCCTTTAAACTGTCGTCCGCGCTGTCCCTTTAAACCGTTCCCCGCGCTGTCCCTTTAAACCGTCGCCCGCGCTGTCCCTTTAAACCGTCGCCCGCGCTGTCCCTTTAAACCGTTCCCCGCGCTGTCCCTTTAAACCGTCGCCCGCGCTGTCCCTTTAAACCGTCGCCCGCGCTTTCCCTTTAAACAGTCGCCCGCGCTGTCCCTTTAAACCGTCGCCCGCGCTTTCCCTTTAAACAGTCGCCCGCGCTGTCCCTTTAAACAGTCGCCCGCGCCGTCCCTTTAAACCGTCGCCCGCGCTTTCCCTTTAAACAGTCGCCCGCGCTGTCCCTTTAAACAGTCGCCCGCGCCGTCCCTTTAAACCTTCGCCCGCGCTGTCCCTTTAAACAGTCGCCCGCGCCGTCCCTTTAAACCTTCGCCCGCGCTGTCCCTTTAAACCGTTCCCCGCGCTGTCCCTTTAAACCGTTCCCCGAGCTGTCCCTTTAAACCGTCGTCTGCGCTGTCCCTTTAAACCGTCGCCCGCGCTGTCCCTTTAAACCGTCGCCCGCGCTGTCCCTTTAAACAGTCGCCCGCGCTGTCCCTTTAAACCGTCGCCCGCGCTGTCCCTTTAAACAGTCGCCCGCGCCGTCCCTTTAAACCTTCGCCCGCGCTGTCCCTTTAAACAGTCGCCCGCGCTGTCCCTTTAAACCGTTCCCCGCGCTGTCCCTTTAAACCGTCGCCTGTGCTGTCCCTTTAAACCGTCGTCTGCGCTGTCCCTTTAAACCATCGCCCGCGCTGTCCCTTTAAACTGTCGTCCGCGCTGTCCCTTTAAACCGTTCCCCGCGCTGTCCCTTTAAACCGTCGCCCGCGCTGTCCCTTTAAACCGTCGCCCGCGCTGTCCCTTTAAACCGTTCCCCGCGCTGTCCCTTTAAACCGTCGCCCGCGCTTTCCCTTTAAACAGTCGCCCGCGCTGTCCCTTTAAACCGTCAACCGCGCTTTCCCTTTAAACAGTCGCCCGCGCTGTCCCTTTAAACAGTCGCCCGCGCCGTCCCTTTAAACCGTCGCCCGCGCTGTCCCTTTAAACAGTCGCCCGCGCTGTCCCTTTAAACCGTTCCCTGCGCTGTCCCTTTAAACCGTCGCCCGCGCTGTCCCTTTAAACCGTTCCCCGCGCTGTCCCTTTAAACAGTCGCCCGAGCTGTCCCTTTAAACTGTCGTCCGCGCTTTCCCTTTAAACGGTCGCCCGCGCTGTCCCTTTAAACCGTCGCCCGCGCTGTCCCTTTAAACTGTCGTCCGCGCTGTCCCTTTAAACCGTTCCCCGCGCTGTCCCTTTAAACCGTCGCCCGCGCTGTCCCTTTAAACCGTCGTCCGCGCTGTCCCTTTAAACCGTTCCCCGCGCTGTCCCTTTAAACCGTCGTCTGCGCTGTCCCTTTAAACCATCGCCCGCGCTGTCCCTTTAAACTGTCGTCCGCGCTGTCCCTTTAAACCGTTCCCCGCGCTGTCCCTTTAAACCGTCGCCCGCGCTGTCCCTTTAAACCGTCGCCCGCGCTGTCCCTTTAAACCGTTCCCCGCGCTGTCCCTTTAAACCGTCGCCCGCGCTTTCCCTTTAAACAGTCGCCCGCGCTGTCCCTTTAAACCGTCGCCCGCGCTTTCCCTTTAAACAGTCGCCCGCGCTGTCCCTTTAAACAGTCGCCCGCGCCGTCCCTTTAAACCGTCGCCCGCGCTTTCCCTTTAAACAGTCGCTGCGCTGTCCCTTTAAACCGTCGCCCGCGCTTTCCCTTTAAACAGTCGCCCGCGCTGTCCCTTTAAACAGTCGCCCGCGCCGTCCCTTTAAACCGTCGCCCGTGCTTTCCCTTTAAACAGTTCCCCGCGCTGTCCCTTTAAACCGTCGCCCGCGCTGTCCCTTTAAACCGTCGCCCGCGCTGTCCCTTTAAACCGTTCCCCGCGCTGTCCCTTTAAACCGTCGCCCGCGCTTTCCCTTTAAACAGTCGCCCGCGCTGTCCCTTTAAACCGTCGCCCGCGCTTTCCCTTTAAACAGTCGCCCGCGCTGTCCCTTTAAACAGTCGCCCGCGCCGTCCCTTTAAACCTTCGCCCGCGCTGTCCCTTTAAACCGTCGTCCGCGCTGTCCCTTTAAATCGTCGCCCGAGCTGTCCCTTTCAACCGTCGCCCGCGCTGTCCCTTTAAACCGTCGCCCGCGCTGTCCCTTTAAACCGTCGTCCCCCGCGCTGTCCCTTTAAACCGTCGCCCGCGCTGTCCCTTTAAACAGTCGCCCACGCTGTCCTTTTAAACCGTTCCCCGCGCTGTCCCTTTAAACAGTCGCCCGCGCTGTCCCTTTAAACAGTCGCCCGCGCTATCCCTTTAAACCGTCGCCCGCGCTGTCCCTTTAAACAGTCGCCCGCGCCGTCCCTTTAAACCGTCGCCCGCGCTGTCCCTTTAAACAGTCGCCCGCGCCGTCCCTTTAAACCGTCGTCCGCGCCGTCCCTTTAAACTGTCGCCCGCGCTGTCCCTTTAAACCGTCGCCCGCACTGTCCCTTTAAACTGTCGCCCGCGCTGTCCCTTTAAACCGTCGCCCGTGCTGTCCCTTTAAACCGTCGCCCGCGCTGTCCCTTTAAACCGTCGTCTAAGCTGTCCCTTTAAACCGTCGCCCGCGCTGTCCCTTTAAACCGTCGTCCGCACTGTCCCTTTAAACCGTTCCCCGCGCTGTCCCTTTAAACCGTCGCCCGCACTGTCCCTTTAAACCGTTCCCCGTGCTGTCCCTTTAAACCGTCGTCCGCGCTGTCCCTTTAAACCGTCGCCCGCGCTGTCCCTTCAAACAGTCGCCCGCGCTGTCCCTTTAAACAGTCGCCCGCGCTGTCCCTTCAAACAGTCGCCCGCGCTGTCCCTTTAAACAGTCGCCCGCGCTGTCCCTTTAAACCGTCGTCCGCGCTGTCCCTTTAAACCGTCCCCCGCGCTGTCCCTTTAAACCTTCGCCCGCGCTGTCCCTTTAAACCGTCGCCCGCGCTGTCCCTTTAAACCGTTCCCCGCGCTGTCCCTTTAAACCGTCGCCTGTGCTGTCCCTTTAAACCGTCGTCTGCGCTGTCCCTTTAAACCATCGCCCGCGCTGTCCCTTTAAACTGTCGTCCGCGCTGTCCCTTTAAACCGTTCCCCGCGCTGTCCCTTTAAACCGTCGCCCGCGCTGTCCCTTTAAACCGTCGCCCGCGCTGTCCCTTTAAACCGTTCCCCGCGCTGTCCCTTTAAACCGTCGCCCGCGCTGTCCCTTTAAACCGTCGCCCGCGCTGTCCCTTTAAACCGTTCCCTGCGCTGTCCCTTTAAACCGTCGCCCGCGCTGTCCCTTTAAACCGTTCCCCGCGCTGTCCCTTTAAACCGTCGCCCGAGCTGTCCCTTTAAACTGTCGTCCGCGCAGTCCCTTTAAACCGTTCCCCGCGCTGTCCCTTTAAACCGTCGTCCGCGCTGTCCCTTTAAACCGTCGTCCGCGCTGTCCCTTTAAACCGTTCCCCGCGCTGTCCCTTTAAACCGTCGTCTGCGCTGTCCCTTTAAACCATCGCCCGCGCTGTCCCTTTAAACTGTCGTCCGCGCTGTCCCTTTAAACCGTTCCCCGCGCTGTCCCTTTAAACCGTCGCCCGCGCTGTCCCTTTAAACCGTCGCCCGCGCTGTCCCTTTAAACCGTTCCCCGCGCTGTCCCTTTAAACCGTCGCCCGCGCTGTCCCTTTAAACCGTCGCCCGCGCTTTCCCTTTAAACAGTCGCCCGCGCTGTCCCTTTAAACCGTCGCCCGCGCTTTCCCTTTAAACAGTCGCCCGCGCTGTCCCTTTAAACAGTCGCCCGCGCCGTCCCTTTAAACCGTCGCCCGCGCTTTCCCTTTAAACAGTCGCCCGCGCTGTCCCTTTAAACAGTCGCCCGCGCCGTCCCTTTAAACCTTCGCCCGCGCTGTCCCTTTAAACAGTCGCCCGCGCCGTCCCTTTAAACCTTCGCCCGCGCTGTCCCTTTAAACCGTTCCCCGCGCTGTCCCTTTAAACCGTTCCCCGAGCTGTCCCTTTAAACCGTCGTCTGCGCTGTCCCTTTAAACCGTCGCCCGCGCTGTCCCTTTAAACCGTCGCCCGCGCTGTCCCTTTAAACAGTCGCCCGCGCTGTCCCTTTAAACCGTCGCCCGCGCTGTCCCTTTAAACAGTCGCCCGCGCCGTCCCTTTAAACCTTCGCCCGCGCTGTCCCTTTAAACAGTCGCCCGCGCTGTCCCTTTAAACCGTTCCCCGCGCTGTCCCTTTAAACCGTCGCCTGTGCTGTCCCTTTAAACCGTCGTCTGCGCTGTCCCTTTAAACCATCGCCCGCGCTGTCCCTTTAAACTGTCGTCCGCGCTGTCCCTTTAAACCGTTCCCCGCGCTGTCCCTTTAAACCGTCGCCCGCGCTGTCCCTTTAAACCGTCGCCCGCGCTGTCCCTTTAAACCGTTCCCCGCGCTGTCCCTTTAAACCGTCGCCCGCGCTTTCCCTTTAAACAGTCGCCCGCGCTGTCCCTTTAAACCGTCAACCGCGCTTTCCCTTTAAACAGTCGCCCGCGCTGTCCCTTTAAACAGTCGCCCGCGCCGTCCCTTTAAACCGTCGCCCGCGCTGTCCCTTTAAACAGTCGCCCGCGCTGTCCCTTTAAACCGTTCCCTGCGCTGTCCCTTTAAACCGTCGCCCGCGCTGTCCCTTTAAACCGTTCCCCGCGCTGTCCCTTTAAACAGTCGCCCGAGCTGTCCCTTTAAACTGTCGTCCGCGCTTTCCCTTTAAACGGTCGCCCGCGCTGTCCCTTTAAACCGTCGCCCGCGCTGTCCCTTTAAACTGTCGTCCGCGCTGTCCCTTTAAACCGTTCCCCGCGCTGTCCCTTTAAACCGTCGCCCGCGCTGTCCCTTTAAACCGTCGTCCGCGCTGTCCCTTTAAACCGTTCCCCGCGCTGTCCCTTTAAACCGTCGTCTGCGCTGTCCCTTTAAACCATCGCCCGCGCTGTCCCTTTAAACTGTCGTCCGCGCTGTCCCTTTAAACCGTTCCCCGCGCTGTCCCTTTAAACCGTCGCCCGCGCTGTCCCTTTAAACCGTCGCCCGCGCTGTCCCTTTAAACCGTTCCCCGCGCTGTCCCTTTAAACCGTCGCCCGCGCTTTCCCTTTAAACAGTCGCCCGCGCTGTCCCTTTAAACCGTCGCCCGCGCTTTCCCTTTAAACAGTCGCCCGCGCTGTCCCTTTAAACAGTCGCCCGCGCCGTCCCTTTAAACCGTCGCCCGCGCTTTCCCTTTAAACAGTCGCCCGCGCTGTCCCTTTAAACCGTCGCCCGCGCTTTCCCTTTAAACAGTCGCCCGCGCTGTCCCTTTAAACAGTCGCCCGCGCCGTCCCTTTAAACCGTCGCCCGTGCTTTCCCTTTAAACAGTTCCCCGCGCTGTCCCTTTAAACCGTCGCCCGCGCTGTCCCTTTAAACCGTCGCCCGCGCTGTCCCTTTAAACCGTTCCCCGCGCTGTCCCTTTAAACCGTCGCCCGCGCTTTCCCTTTAAACAGTCGCCCGCGCTGTCCCTTTAAACCGTCGCCCGCGCTTTCCCTTTAAACAGTCGCCCGCGCTGTCCCTTTAAACAGTCGCCCGCGCCGTCCCTTTAAACCTTCGCCCGCGCTGTCCCTTTAAACCGTCGTCCGCGCTGTCCCTTTAAATCGTCGCCCGAGCTGTCCCTTTCAACCGTCGCCCGCGCTGTCCCTTTAAACCGTCGCCCGCGCTGTCCCTTTAAACCGTCGTCCCCCGCGCTGTCCCTTTAAACCGTCGCCCGCGCTGTCCCTTTAAACAGTCGCCCACGCTGTCCTTTTAAACCGTTCCCCGCGCTGTCCCTTTAAACAGTCGCCCGCGCTGTCCCTTTAAACAGTCGCCCGCGCTATCCCTTTAAACCGTCGCCCGCGCTGTCCCTTTAAACAGTCGCCCGCGCCGTCCCTTTAAACCGTCGCCCGCGCTGTCCCTTTAAACAGTCGCCCGCGCCGTCCCTTTAAACCGTCGTCCGCGCCGTCCCTTTAAACTGTCGCCCGCGCTGTCCCTTTAAACCGTCGCCCGCACTGTCCCTTTAAACTGTCGCCCGCGCTGTCCCTTTAAACCGTCGCCCGTGCTGTCCCTTTAAACCGTCGCCCGCGCTGTCCCTTTAAACCGTCGTCTAAGCTGTCCCTTTAAACCGTCGCCCGCGCTGTCCCTTTAAACCTTCGCCCGCGCTGTCCCTTTAAACCGTCGCCCGCGCTGTCCCTTTAAACCGTTCCCCGAGCTGTCACTTTAAACCGTCGTCTGCGCTGTCCCTTTAAACCGTCCCCCGCGCTGTCCCTTTAGACCGTCGCCCGCGCTGTCCCTTTAAACCGTTCCCCGCGCTGTCCCTTTAAACCGTCGTCCGCGCTGTCCCTTTAAATCGTCGCCCGCGCTGTCCCTTTAAACAGTCGCCCGCGCTGTCCCTTTAAACCGTTCCCCGCGCTGTCCCTTTAAACAGTCGCCCGCGCCGTTCCTTTAAACCTTCGCCCGCACTGTCCCTTTAAACAGTCGCCCGTGCTGTCCCTTTAAACCGTCGCCCGTGCTGTCCCTTTAAACAGTCGCCCGCGCCGTCCCTTTAAACCTTCGCCCGCGCTGTCCCTTTAAACAGTTGCCCGCGCTGTCCCTTTAAACAGTCGCCCGCGCTGTCCCTTTAAACCGTCGCCCGCGCTGTCCCTTTAAACCGTCGCCCGCGCTGTCCCTTTAGACCGTCGCCCGCGCTGTCCCTTTAGACCGTCGCCCGCGCTGTCCCTTTAAACCGTCGTCCACGCTGTCCCTTTAAACAGTCGCCCGCGCTGTCCCTTTAAACCGTCGCCCGCGCTGTCCCTTTAAACTGTCGTCCGCGCTGTCCCTTTAAACCGTTCCCCGCGCTGTCCCTTTAAACCGTCGCCCGCGCTGTCCCTTTAAACCGTCGCCCGCGCTGTCCCTTTAAACCGTCGCCCGCGCTGTCCCTTTAAACCGTCGCCCGCGCTGTCCCTTTAAACCGTCGCCCGCGCTGTCCCTTTAAACCGTCGCCCGCGCTGTCCCTTTAAACCGTCGTCCGCGCTGTCCCTTTAAACCGTTCCCCGCGCTGTCCCTTTAAACCGTCGCCCGCGCTTTACCTTTAAACAGTCGCCCGTGCTGTCCCTTTAAACCGTCGCCCGCGCTTTCCCTTTAAACAGTCGCCCGCGCCGTCCCTTTAAACCTTCGCCCGCGCTGTCCCTTTAAACAGTCGCCCGCGCCGTCCCTTTAAACCTTCGCCCGCGCTGTCCCTTTAAACCGTTCCCCGAGCTGTCCCTTTAAACCGTCGTCTGCGCTGTCCCTTTAAACCGTCGCCTGCGCTGTCCCTTTAAACAGTCGCCCGCGCCGTCCCTTTAAACCTTCGCCCGCGCTGTCCCTTTAAACAGTCGCCCGCGCTGTCCCTTTAAACAGTCGCCCGCGCTGTCCCTTTAAACCTTCGCCCGCGCTGTCCCTTTAAACCGTTCCCCGCGCTGTCCCTTTAAACCATCGCCCGCGCTGTCCCTTTAAACCGTCGCCCGCGCTGTCCCTTTAAACCGTCGCCCGCACTGTCCCTTTAAACCGTCGCCCGCGCTGTCCCTTTAAACCGTTCCCCGCGCTGTCCCTTTAAACCGTCGCCCGCGCTGTCCCTTTAAACAGTCGCCCGCGCTGTCCCTTTAAACAGTCGCCCGCGCCGTCCCTTTAAACAGTCGCCCGCGCCGTCCCTTTAAACAGTCGCCCGCGCCGTCCCTTTAAAGAGACAGCGCGGGCGAAGGTTTAAAGGGACGGCGCGGGCGACTGTTTAAAGGGACGGCGCGGGCGACGGTTTAAAGGGACAGCCGGGCGACTGTTTAAAGGGAAAGCGCGGGTGACGGTTTAAAGGGACAGCGCGGGCGACTGTTTAAAGGGACAGCGCGGGCGACTGTTTAAAGGGACGGCGCGGGCGACGGTTTAAAGGGACAGCGCGGGCGACGGTTGAAAGGGACAGCGCGGGCGACTGTTTAAAGGGACGGCGCGGGCGAAGGTTTAAAGGGACGGCGCGGGCGACTGTTTAAAGGGACAGCGCGGGCGACGGTTTAAACGGACAGCGCGGACGACGGTTTAAAGGGACAGCGCGGACCACGGTTTAAAGGGACGGCGCGGGCGACGATTTAAAGGGACGGCGCGGGCGACGATTTAAAGGGACAGCGTGGGCGACGGTTTAAAGGGACAGCGCGGGGAACGGTTTAAAGGGACAGCGCGGGCGACGGTTTAAAGGGACAGCGCGGGCGAAGGTTTAAAGGGACAGCGCGGGCGACGGTTTAAAGGGACAGCGCGGGGAACGGTTTAAAGGGACAGCGCGGGCGACGGTTTAAAGGGACAGCGCGGGGAACGGTTTAAAGGGACAGCGCGGGCGACGGTTTAAAGGGACAGCGCGGGCGACTGTTTAAAGGGACAGCGCGGACGACGGTTTAAAGGGACAGCGCGGGCGACGGTTTAAAGGGACAGCGTGGACGACTGTCTAAAGGGACAGCGCGGGCGAGGGTCTAAAGGGACAGCGCGGGCGACGGTTTAAAGGGACAGCGTGGGCGACGGTCTAAAGGGACAGCGCGGGCGACGGTCTAAAGGGACAGCGCGGGCGACGGTTTAAAGGGACAGCGCGGGCGACGGTTTAAAGGGACAGCGCGGGCGACTGTTTAAAGGGACAGCGCGGGTGACTGTTTAAAGGGACAGCGCGGGCGAATGTTTAAAGGGACAGCGCGGGCGACTGTTTATAGGGACAGCGCGGGCGACGGTTTAAAGGGACAGCGCGGGCGACGGTTTAAAGGGACAGCGCGGGCGACTGTTTAAAGGGACAGCGCGGGCGACTGTTTAAAGGGACAGCGCGGGCGAAGGTTTAAAGGGACAGCGCGGGCGACTGTTTAAAGGGACAACGCGGGCGACTGTTTAAAGGGACAGCGCGGGCGAAGGTTTAAAGGGACAGCGCGGGCGACGGTTTAAAGGGACAGCGCGGGGAACGGTTTAAAGGGACAGCGCGGGCGACGGTTTAAAGGGACAGCGCGGGCGACTGTTTAAAGGGACAGCGCGGACGACGGTTTAAAGGGACAGCGCGGGCGACGGTTTAAAGGGACAGCGTGGACGACTGTCTAAAGGGACAGCGCGGGCGAGGGTCTAAAGGGACAGCGCGGGCGACGGTTTAAAGGGACAGCGTGGGCGACGGTCTAAAGGGACAGCGCGGGCGACGGTCTAAAGGGACAGCGCGGGCGACGGTCTAAAGGGACAGCGCGGGCGACGGTTTAAAGGGACAGCGCGGGCGACGGTTTAAAGGGACAGCGCGGGCGACTGTTTAAAGGGACAGCGCGGGTGACTGTTTAAAGGGACAGCGCGGGCGAATGTTTAAAGGGACAGCGCGGGCGACTGTTTATAGGGACAGCGCGGGCGACGGTTTAAAGGGACAGCGCGGGCGACGGTTTAAAGGGACAGCGCGGGCGACTGTTTAAAGGGACAGCGCGGGCGACTGTTTAAAGGGACAGCGCGGGCGAAGGTTTAAAGGGACAGCGCGGGCGACTGTTTAAAGGGACAACGCGGGCGACTGTTTAAAGGGACAGCGCGGGCGAAGGTTTAAAGGGACGGCGCGGGCGACTGTTTAAAGGGACAGCACGGGCGACGGTTTAAAGGGACAGCCGGGCGACTGTTTAAAGGGAAAGCGCGGGCGACTGTTTAAAGGGACAGCGCGGGCGACTGTTTAAAGGGACGGCGCGGGCGACTGTTTAAAGGGACGGCGCGGGCGACGGTTTAAAGGGACAGCGCGGGCGACGGTTGAAAGGGACAGCGCGGGCGACTGTTTAAAGGGACGGCGCGGGCGAAGGTTTAAAGGGACGGCGCGGGCGACTGTTTAAAGGGACAGCGCGGGCGACGGTTTAAACGGATAGCGCGGACGACGGTTTAAAGGGACGGCGCGGGCGACGATTTAAAGGGACAGCGCGGACGACGGTTTAAAGGGACAGCACGGGGAACGGTTTAAAGGGACAGTGCGGGGAACGGTTTAAAGGGACAGTGCGGACGACGGTTTAAAGGGACAGCGCGAGGAACGGTTTAAAGGGACAGCGCGGGTGACAATTTAAAGGGACAGCGCGGGCGACAATTTAAAGGGACAGCGCGGGCGACGGTTTAAAGGGACAGCGCAGACGACGGTTTAAAGGGACAGCGCGGGCAACGGTTTAAAGGGACAGCGCGGGCGAAGGTTTAAAGGGACAGCGCGGGCGACGGTTTAAAGGGACAGCGCGGACGACGGTTTAAAGGGACAGCGCGGGCGACGGTTTAAAGGGACAGCGCGGGCGACTGTCTAAAGGGACAGCGCGGGCGACGGTCTAAAGGGACAGCGCGGGCGACGGTTTAAAGGGACAGCGCGGGCGACTGTTTAAAGGGACAGCGCGGGCAACTGTTTAAAGGGACAGCGCGGGCGAAGGTTTAAAGGGACGGCGCGGGCGACTGTTTAAAGGGACAGCACGGGCGACGGTTTAAAGGGACAGCCGGGCGACTGTTTAAAGGGAAAGCGCGGGCGACGGTTTAAAGGGACAGCGCGGGCGACTGTTTAAAGGGACAGCGCGGGCGACTGTTTAAAGGGACGGCGCGGGCGACGGTTTAAAGGGACAGCGCGGGCGACGGTTGAAAGGGACAGCGCGGGCGACTGTTTAAAGGGACGGCGCGGGCGAAGGTTTAAAGGGACGGCGCGGGCGACTGTTTAAAGGGACAGCGCGGGCGACGGTTTAAACGGACAGCGCGGACGACGGTTTAAAGGGACAGCGCGGACCACGGTTTAAAGGGACAGCGCGGACCACGGTTTAAAGGGACAGCGCGGGCGACGATTTAAAGGGACGGCGCGGGCGACGATTTAAAGGGACAGCGCGGACGACGGTTTAAAGGGACAGCGCGGGCGACTGTTTAAAGGGACAGCGCGGGCGACTGTTTAAAGGGACAGCGCGGGCGACTGTTTAAAGGGACAGCGCGGGCGACTGTTTAAAGGGACAGCGCGGGCGACTGTTTAAAGGGACAGCGCGGGCGACGGTTTAAAGGGACAGCGCGGGGAACGGTTTAAAGGGACAGCGCGGGGAACGGTTTAAAGGGACAGCGCGGGGAACGGTTTAAAGGGACAGCGCGGGCGACTGTTTAAAGGGACAGCGTGGGCGAAGGTTTAAAGGGACGGCGCGGGCTACTGTTTAAAGGGACAGCGCGGGCGACGGTTTAAAGGGACAGCGCGGGCGACTGTTTAAAGGGACAGCGCGGGCGACGGTTTAAAGGGACAGCGCGGGGAACGGTTTAAAGGGACAGCGCGGGCGACTGTTTAAAGGGACAGCGCGGGCGACGGTTTAAAAGGACAGCGCGGGCGACTGTTTAAAGGGACAGCGTGGGCGACTGTTTAAAGGGACGGCGCGGGCGACTGTTTAAAGGGACGGCGCGGGCGACTGTTTAAAGGGACAGCGCGGGCGACGGTTTAAAGGGACAGCGCGGGCGGCGGTTTAAAGGGACGGCGCGGGCGACTGTTTAAAGGGACATCGCGGGCGACTGTTTATAGGGAAAGCGCGGGCGACTGTTTAAAGGGACAGCGCGGGCGACGGTTTAAAGGGACGGCGCGGGCGACGGTTTAAAGGGACGGCGCGGGCGACTGTTTAAAGGGACAGCGCAGGCGAAGGTTTAAAGGGACGGCGCGGGCGACTGTTTAAAGGGACATCGCGGGCGACTGTTTAAAGGGAAAGCGCGGACGACGGTTTAAAGGGACAGCGCGGGGAATGGTTTAAAGGGACAGCGCGGGCGACGGTTTAAAGGGGCCGCGCTGGCGACTGTTTAAAGGGACAGCGCGGGGAACGGTTTAAAGGGACAGCGCGGGCGACTGTTTAAAGGGACAGCGCGGGCGACGGTTTAAAGGGACAGCGCGGGGAACGGTTTTAAAGGGCCCGCGCGGGCGACTGTTTAAAGGGACAGCGCGGGGCACGGTTTTAAGGGACAGCGCGGGCGACTGTTTAAAGGGACAGCGCGGGCGACTGTTTAAAGGGACGGCGCGGGCGAAGGTTTAAAGGGACATCGCGGGCGACTGTTTAAAGGGAAAGCGCGGACGACGGTTTAAAGGGCCAGCGCGGGGAATGGTTTAAAGGGACAGCGCGGGGAACGGTTTAAAGGGACAGCGCGGGGGACGGTTTAAAGGGACAGCGCGGGCGACTGTTTAAAGGGACAGCGCAGGCGACGGTTTAAAGGGACAGCGCGGGCGACGGTTTAGAGGGACGGCGCGGGCGACTGTTTAAAGGGACGGCGCGGGCGACGGTTTAAAAAGACGGCGCGGGCGACGGTTTAAAGGGACAGCGTGGGCGACTGTTTAAAGGGAAAGCGCGGGCGGCGGTTTAAAGGGACAGCGCGGGCGACAGTTTAAAGGGACAGGGCGGGGAACGGTTTAAAGGGACAGCGCGGGCGACGGTTTAAAGGGACAGCGCGGGCGACGGTTTAAAGGGACAGCGCGGGCGACGGTTTAAAGGGACAGCGCGGGCGACAGTTTAAAGGGACAGCGCGGGCGACGGTTTAAAGGGACAGCGCGGGCGACTGTTTAAAGGGACAGCGCGGGCGACTGTTTAAAGGGACAGCGCGGGCGACTGTTTAAAGGGACAGCGCGGGCGACTGTTTAAAGGGACAAAGCGGGCGACTGTTTAAAGGGACAGCGCGGGCGATTGTTTAAAGGGACAGCGCGGGGAACGGTTTAAAGGGACAGCGCGGGCGACGGTTTAAAGGGACAGCGCGGGGAACGGTTTAAAGGGACAGCGCGGGCGAAGGTTTAAAGGGACGGCGTGGGCGAATGTTTAAAGGGACAGTGCGGGCGACGGTTTAAAGGGACAGCGCGGGGAACGGTTTAAAGGGACAGCGCGGGCGACTGTTTAAAGGGACAGCGCGGGCGACTGTTTAAAGGGACAGCGCGGGCGAAGGTTTAAAGGGACAGCGCGGGCGACGGTTTAAAGGGACAGCGCGGGCGACAGTTTAAAGGGACAGCGCGGGCGAAGGCTTAAAGGGACAGCGCGGGCGACTGTTTAAAGGGACAGCGCGGGCGACTGTTTAAAGGGACAGAGCGGGCGACTGTTTAAAGGGACAGCGCGGGCGACGGCTTAAAGGGACAGCGCGGGCGACTGTTTAAAGGGACAGCGCGGGCGACTGTTTAAAGGGACAGAGCGGGCGACTGTTTAAAGGGACAGCGCGGGCCACTGTTTAAAGGGACAGCGCGGGCGACTGTTTAAAGGGACAGAGCGGGCGACTGTTTAAAGGGACAGCGCGGGCAACGGTTTGAAGGGACAGCGCGGGCGACGGTTTAAAGGGACAGCGCGGGCGACGGTTTAAAGGGACAGCGCGGGCGATTGTTTAAAGGGACAGCGCGGGGAACGGTTTAAAGGGACAGCGCGGGCGACTGTTTAAAGGGACAGCGCGGGCGACGGTTTAAAGGGACAGCGCGGGCGACGGTTTAAAGGGACGGCGCGGGCGACTGTTTAAAGGGACAGCGCAGGCGACGGTTTAAAGGGACAGCGCGGGCGACGGTTTAAAGGGACAGCGCGGGCGAAGGTTTAAAGGGACAGTGCGGGCGACGGTTTAAAGGGACAGCCCGGGCGACGGTTTAAAGGGACAGCCCGGGCGGCGGTTTAAAGGGACAGCGCAGGCGACAGTTTAAAGGGACAGCGCGGGCGACTGTTTAAAGGGACAGCGCGGGCGACTGTTTAAAGGGACAGCGCGGGCGACTGTTTAAAGGGACAGAGCGGGCGACTGTTTAAAGGGACAGCGCGGGCGACGGTTTAAAGGGACAGCGCGGACGACGGTTTAAAGGGACAGCGCGGGCGACGGTTTAAAGGGACAGCGCGGGCGACGGTTTAAAGGGACAGCGCAGGCGACGGTTTAAAGGGACAGCGCGGGCGACGGTTTAAAGGGACAGCGCGGGCGACTGTTTAAAGGGACAGCGCGGGCGACTGTTTAAAGGGACAGAGCGGGCGACTGTTTAAAGGGACAGCGCGGGCCACTGTTTAAAGGGACAGCGCGGGCGACTGTTTAAATGGACAGCGCGGGCGACTGTTTAAAGGGAGAGCCCGGGCGACTGTTTAAAGGGACAGCGCGGGCGACGGTTTAAAGGGACAGCGCGGGGAACGGTTTAAAGGGACAGCCCGGGCGACTGTTTAAAGGGACAGCGCGGGCGACGGTTTAAAGGGAAAGCGCGGCCGACTGTTTAAAGGGACGGCGCGGGCGACTGTTTAAAGGGACGGCGCGGGCGACTGTTTAAAGGGACGGCGCGGGCGACGGTTTAAAGGGACAGCGCGGGGAACGGTTTAAAGGGACAGCGCGGGGAACGGTTTAAAGGGACAGCGCGGGCAACTGTTTAAAGGGACAGCGCGGGCGAAGGTTTAAAGGGACAGCGCGGGCGACTGTTTAAAGGGACAGCGCGGGCGAAGGTTTAAAGGGACAGCGCGAGCGACGGTTTAAAGGGACAGCGCGGGCGACGGTTTAAAGGGACAGCGCGGGCGACGGTTTGAAGGGACAGCCCGGGCGACGGTTTAAAGGGACAGTGCAGGCGACGGTTTAAAGGGACAGCGCGAGCGACGGTTTAAAGGGACAGCGCGGGCGACGGTTTAAAGGGACAGCGCGGGCGACGGTTTAAAGGGACAGCCCGGGCGACGGTTTAAAGGGACAGCGCGGGGAACGGTTTGAAGGGACAGCGCGGGCGACGGTTTGAAGGGACAGCCCGGGCGACGGTTTAAAGGGACGGCGCGGGCGACTGTTTAAAGGGACGGCGCGGGCGACTGTTTAAAGGGACAGCGCGGGCGACTGTTTAAAGGGACAGAGCGGGCGACTGTTTAAAGGGACAGCGCGGGCGACGGTTTGAAGGGACAGCGCGGGCGACGGTTTAAAGGGACAGCGCGGGCGACGGTTTAAAGGGACAGCGCGGGCGATTGTTTAAAGGGACAGCGCTGGCGACAGTTTAAAGGGACAGCGCGGGCGACGGTTTAAAGGGACAGCGCGGGCGATTGTTTAAAGGGACAGCGCTGGCGACAGTTTAAAGGGACAGCGCGGGCGACGGTTTAAAGGGACAGCGCGGGCGACGGTTTAAAGGGACAGCGCGGGCGACGGTTTGAAGGGACAGCGCGGGCGACGGTTTAAAGGGACAGCGCGGGCGACGGTTTAAAGGGACAGCGCGGGCGATTGTTTAAAGGGACAGCGCTGGCGACAGTTTAAAGGGACAGCGCGGGCGACGGTTTAAAGGGACAGCGCGGGCGACTGTTTAAAGGGACAGTGCGGGCGACTGTTTAAAGGGACAGAGCGGGCGACTGTTTAAAGGGACAGCACGGGCGACTGTTTAAAGGGACAGCGCGGGCCACTGTTTAAAGGGACAGCACGGGCGACTGTTTAAAGGGACAGCGCGGGCGGCGGTTTAAAGGGACAGCGCGGGCGACGGTTTAAAGGGACAGCGCGGGCGACGGTTTAAAGGGACAGCGCGGGCGACGGTTTAAAGGGACAGCGCGGGCGACTGTTTAAAGGGACAGCGCGGGCGACTGTTTAAAGAGACAGCGCGGGCGACGGTTTAAAGGGACAGTGCGGGCGACGGTTTAAAGGGACAGCGCGGGCGACGGTTTAAAGGGACAGCGCGGGCGACGGTTTAAAGGGACAGCGCGGCCGACAGTTTAAAGGGACAGCGCGGGCAACTGTTTAAAGGGACAGCGCGGCCGACAGTTTAAAGGGACAGCGCGGGCTGACTGTTTAAAGGGACAGCGCGGCCGACAGTTTAAAGGGACAGCGTGGGCGACGGTTTAAAGGGACAGCGCGGGGAACGGTTTAAAGGGACAGCGCGGGCGACGGTTTAAAGGGACAGCGCGGGGAACGGTTTAAAGGGACAGCGCGGGCGACGGTTTAAAGGGACAGCGCGGGGAACGGTTTAAAGGGACAGCGTGGGCGACGGTTTAAAGGGACAGCGCGGGGAACGGTTTAAAGGGACAGCGCGGGCGACGGTTTAAAGGGACAGCGCGGGGAACGGTTTAAAGGGACAGCGCGGGCGACGGTTTAAAGGGACAGCGCGGGGAACGGTTTAAAGGGACAGCGTGGGCGACGGTTTAAAGGGACAGCGCGGGCGACGGTTTAAAGGGACAGCGCGGGGAACGGTTTAAAGGGACAGCACGGACGACGGTTTAAAGGGACAGCGCGGGCGACGGTTTAAAGGGACAGCGCGGGGAACGGTTTAAAGGGACAGCGCGGGCGAAGGTTTAAAGGGACAGCGCGGGCGACTGTTTAAAGGGACAGCGCGGGGAACGGTTTAAAGGGACAGCGCGGGCGAAGGTTTAAAGGGACAGCGCGGGCGACGGTTTAAAGGGACAGCGCGGGCGACGGTTTAAAGGGACAGCGCGGGCGACTGTTTAAAGGGACAGCGCGGGCGACGGTTTAAAGGGACAGCGCGGGCGACGGTTTAAAGGGACAGCGTGGACGACTGTCTAAAGGGACAGCGCGGGCGAGGGTCTAAAGGGACAGCGCGGGCGACGGTTTAAAGGGACAGCGCGGGCGACGGTCTAAAGGGACAGCGCGGGCGACGGTTTAAAGGGACAGCGCGGGCGACTGTTTAAAGGGACAGCGCGGGTGACTGTTTAAAGGGACAGCGCGGGCGAATGTTTAAAGGGACAGCGCGGGCGACTGTTTATAGGGACAGCGCGGGCGACGGTTTAAAGGGACAGCGCGGGCGACGGTTTAAAGGGACAGCGCGGGCGACTGTTTAAAGGGACAGCGCGGGCGAAGGTTTAAAGGGACAGCGCGGGCGACTGTTTAAAGGGACAACGCGGGCGACTGTTTAAAGGGACAGCGCGGGCGAAGGTTTAAAGGGACGGCGCGGGCGACTGTTTAAAGGGACAGCACGGGCGACTGTTTAAAGGGACAGCCGGGCGACTGTTTAAAGGGAAAGCGCGGGCGACTGTTTAAAGGGACAGCGCGGGCGACTGTTTAAAGGGACGGCGCGGGCGACTGTTTAAAGGGACGGCGCGGGCGACGGTTTAAAGGGACAGCGCGGGCGACGGTTGAAAGGGACAGCGCGGGCGACTGTTTAAAGGGACGGCGCGGGCGAAGGTTTAAAGGGACGGCGCGGGCGACTGTTTAAAGGGACAGCGCGGGCGACGGTTTAAACGGATAGCGCGGACGACGGTTTAAAGGGACGGCGCGGGCGACGATTTAAAGGGACAGCGCGGACGACGGTTTAAAGGGACAGCACGGGGAACGGTTTAAAGGGACAGTGCGGGCGATGGTTTAAAGGGACAGCGCGGGGAACGGTTTAAAGGGACAGTGCGGACGACGGTTTAAAGGGACAGCGCGAGGAACGGTTTAAAGGGACAGCGCGGGTGACAATTTAAAGGGACAGCGCGGGCGACAATTTAAAGGGACAGCGCGGGCGACGGTTTAAAGGGACAGCGCAGACGACGGTTTAAAGGGACAGCACGGGCAACGGTTTAAAGGGACAGCGCGGGCGAAGGTTTAAAGGGACAGCGCGGGCGACGGTTTAAAGGGACAGCGCGGACGACGGTTTAAAGGGACAGCGCGGGCGACGGTTTAAAGGGACAGCGCGGGCGACTGTCTAAAGGGACAGCGCGGGCGACGGTCTAAAGGGACAGCGCGGGCGACGGTTTAAAGGGACAGCGCGGGCAACTGTTTAAAGGGACAGCGCGGGCGAAGGTTTAAAGGGACGGCGCGGGCGACTGTTTAAAGGGACAGCACGGGCGACGGTTTAAAGGGACAGCCGGGCGACTGTTTAAAGGGAAAGCGCGGGCGACGGTTTAAAGGGACAGCGCGGGCGACTGTTTAAAGGGACAGCGCGGGCGACTGTTTAAAGGGACGGCGCGGGCGACGGTTTAAAGGGACAGCGCGGGCGACGGTTGAAAGGGACAGCGCGGGCGACTGTTTAAAGGGACGGCGCGGGCGAAGGTTTAAAGGGACGGCGCGGGCGACTGTTTAAAGGGACAGCGCGGGCGACGGTTTAAACGGACAGCGCGGACGACGGTTTAAAGGGACAGCGCAGACCACGGTTTAAAGGGACAGCGCGGACCACGGTTTAAAGGGACAGCGCGGGCGACGATTTAAAGGGACGGCGCGGGCGATGATTTAAAGGGACAGCGCGGACGACGGTTTAAAGGGACAGCGCGGGGAACGGTTTAAAGGGACAGCGCGGGCGACTGTTTAAAGGGACAGCGCGGGCGACTGTTTAAAGGGACAGCGCGGGCGACTGTTTAAAGGGACAGCGCGGGCGACTGTTTAAAGGGACAGCGCGGGCGACTGTTTAAAGGGACAGCGCGGGCGACGGTTTAAAGGGACAGCGCGGGGAACGGTTTAAAGGGACAGCGCGGGGAACGGTTTAAAGGGACAGCGCGGGCGACTGTTTAAAGGGACAGCGTGGGCGAAGGTTTAAAGGGACGGCGCGGGCTACTGTTTAAAGGGACAGCGCGGGCGACGGTTTAAAGGGACAGCGCGGGCGACTGTTTAAAGGGACAGCGCGGGCGACGGTTTAAAGGGACAGCGCGGGGAACGGTTAAAGGGACAGCGCGGGCGACTGTTTAAAGGGACAGCGCGGGCGACGGTTTAAAAGGACAGCGCGGGCGACGGTTTAAAAGGACAGCGCGGGCGACTGTTTAAAGGGACAGCGTGGGCGACTGTTTAAAGGGACAGCGCGGGCGACTGTTTAAAGGGACAGCGCGGGCGACTGTTTAAAGGGACAGCGCGGGCGACGGTTTAAAGGGACAGCGCGGGCGACGGTTTAAAGGGACGGCGCGGGCGACTGTTTAAAGGGACATCGCGGGCGACTGTTTATAGGGAAAGCGCGGGCGACTGTTTAAAGGGACAGCGCGGGCGACGGTTTAAAGGGACGGCGCGGGCGACGGTTTAAAGGGACGGCGCGGGCGACTGTTTAAAGGGACAGCGCAGGCGAAGGTTTAAAGGGACGGCGCGGGCGACTGTTTAAAGGGACATCGCGGGCGACTGTTTAAAGGGAAAGCGCGGACGACGGTTTAAAGGGACAGCGCGGGGAATGGTTTAAAGGGACAGCGCGGGCGACGGTTTAAAGGGGCCGCGCTGGCGACTGTTTAAAGGGACAGCGCGGGGAACGGTTTAAAGGGACAGCGCGGGCGACTGTTTAAAGGGACAGCGCGGGCGACGGTTTAAAGGGACAGCGCGGGGAACGGTTTAAAGGGCCCGCGCGGGCGACTGTTTAAAGGGACAGCGCGGGGCACGGTTTTAAGGGACAGCGCGGGCGACTGTTTAAAGGGACAGCGCGGGCGACTGTTTAAAGGGACGGCGCGGGCGAAGGTTTAAAGGGACATCGCGGGCGACTGTTTAAAGGGAAAGCGCGGACGACGGTTTAAAGGGAAAGCGCGGACGACGGTTTAAAGGGCCAGCGCGGGGAATGGTTTAAAGGGACAGCGCGGGGAACGGTTTAAAGGGACAGCGCGGGGGACGGTTTAAAGGGACAGCGCGGGCGACTGTTTAAAGGGACAGCGCAGGCGACGGTTTAAAGGGACAGCGCGGGCGACGGTTTAGAGGGACGGCGCGGGCGACTGTTTAAAGGGACGGCGCGGGCGACGGTTTAAAAAGACGGCGCGGGCGACGGTTTAAAGGGACAGCGTGGGCGACTGTTTAAAGGGAAAGCGCGGGCGGCGGTTTAAAGGGACAGCGCGGGCGACAGTTTAAAGGGACAGGGCGGGGAACGGTTTAAAGGGACAGCGCGGGCGACGGTTTAAAGGGACAGCGCGGGCGACGGTTTAAAGGGACAGCGCGGGCGACGGTTTAAAGGGACAGCGCGGGCGACAGTTTAAAGGGACAGCGCGGGCGACGGTTTAAAGGGACAGCGCGGGCGACTGTTTAAAGGGACAGCGCGGGCGACTGTTTAAAGGGACAGCGCGGGCGACTGTTTAAAGGGACAAAGCGGGCGACTGTTTAAAGGGACAGCGCGGGCGATTGTTTAAAGGGACAGCGCGGGGAACGGTTTAAAGGGACAGCGCGGGCGACGGTTTAAAGGGACAGCGCGGGGAACGGTTTAAAGGGACAGCGCGGGCGAAGGTTTAAAGGGACGGCGTGGGCGACTGTTTAAAGGGACAGTGCGGGCGACGGTTTAAAGGGACAGCGCGGGGAACGGTTTAAAGGGACAGCCCGGGCGACTGTTTAAAGGGACAGCGCGGGCGACGGTTTAAAGGGACAGCGCGGGGAACGGTTTAAAGGGACAGCGCGGGCGACTGTTTAAAGGGACAGCGCGGGCGACGGTTTAAAGGGACAGCGCGGGCGAAGGTTTAAAGGGACAGCGCGGGCGACGGTTTAAAGGGACAGCGCGGGCGACAGTTTAAAGGGACAGCGCGGGCGAAGGCTTAAAGGGACAGCGCGGGCGACTGTTTAAAGGGACAGCGCGGGCGACTGTTTAAAGGGACAGAGCGGGCGACTGTTTAAAGGGACAGCGCGGGCGACGGCTTAAAGGGACAGCGCGGGCGACTGTTTAAAGGGACAGCGCGGGCGACTGTTTAAAGGGACAGAGCGGGCGACTGTTTAAAGGGACAGCGCGGGCCACTATTTAAAGGGACAGCGCGGGCGACTGTTTAAAGGGACAGAGCGGGCGACTGTTTAAAGGGACAGCGCGGGCAACGGTTTGAAGGGACAGCGCGGGCGACGGTTTAAAGGGACAGCGCGGGCGACGGTTTAAAGGGACAGCGCGGGCGATTGTTTAAAGGGACAGCGCGGGGAACGGTTTAAAGGGACAGCGCGGGCGACTGTTTAAAGGGACAGCGCGGGCGACGGTTTAAAGGGACAGCGCGGGCGACGGTTTAAAGGGACGGCGCGGGCGACTGTTTAAAGGGACAGCGCAGGCGACGGTTTAAAGGGACAGCGCGGGCGACGGTTTAAAGGGACAGCGCGGGCGACGGTTTAAAGGGACAGTGCGGGCGACGGTTTAAAGGGACAGCCCGGGCGACGGTTTAAAGGGACAGCCCGGGCGACGGTTTAAAGGGACAGCGCAGGCGACAGTTTAATGGGACAGCGCGGGCGACTGTTTAAAGGGACAGCGCGGGCGACTGTTTAAAGGGACAGCGCGGGCGACTGTTTAAAGGGACAGAGCGGGCGACTGTTTAAAGGGACAGCGCGGGCGACGGTTTAAAGGGACAGCGCGGACGACGGTTTAAAGGGACAGCGCGGGCGACGGTTTAAAGGGACAGCGCGGGCGACGGTTTAAAGGGACAGCGCAGGCGACGGTTTAAAGGGACAGCGCGGGCGACGGTTTAAAGGGACAGCGCGGGCGACTGTTTAAAGGGACAGCGCGGGCGACTGTTTAAAGGGACAGAGCGGGCGACTGTTTAAAGGGACAGCGCGGGCCACTGTTTAAAGGGACAGCGCGGGCGACTGTTTAAATGGACAGCGCGGGCGACTGTTTAAAGGGAGAGCCCGGGCGACTGTTTAAAGGGACAGCGCGGGCGACGGTTTAAAGGGACAGCGCGGGGAACGGTTTAAAGGGACAGCCCGGGCGACTGTTTAAAGGGACAGCGCGGGCGACGGTTTAAAGGGAAAGCGCGGCCGACTGTTTAAAGGGACGGCGCGGGCGACTGTTTAAAGGGACGGCGCGGGCGACTGTTTAAAGGGACGGCGCGGGCGACGGTTTAAAGGGACAGCGCGGGGAACGGTTTAAAGGGACAGCGCGGGGAACGGTTTAAAGGGACAGCGCGGGCAACTGTTTAAAGGGACAGCGCGGGCGAAGGTTTAAAGGGACAGCGCGGGCGACTGTTTAAAGGGACAGCGCGGGCGAAGGTTTAAAGGGACAGCGCGAGCGACGGTTTAAAGGGACAGCGCGGGCGACGGTTTAAAGGGACAGCGCGGGCGACGGTTTAAAGGGACAGCCCGGGCGACGGTTTAAAGGGACAGTGCAGGCGACGGTTTAAAGGGACAGCGCGAGCGACGGTTTAAAGGGACAGCGCGGGCGACGGTTTAAAGGGACAGCGCGGGCGACGGTTTAAAGGGACAGCCCGGGCGACGGTTTAAAGGGACAGCGCGGGCGACTGTTTAAAGGGACAGCGCGGGCGACTGTTTAAAGGGACAGCGCGGGCGACTGTTTAAAGGGACAGAGCGGGCGACTGTTTAAAGGGACAGCGCGGGCGACGGTTTGAAGGGACAGCGCGGGCGACGGTTTAAAAGGACAGCGCGGGCGACGGTTTAAAGGGACAGCGCGGGCGATTGTTTAAAGGGACAGCGCTGGCGACAGTTTAAAGGGACAGCGCGGGCGACGGTTTAAAGGGACAGCGCGGGCGACTGTTTAAAGGGACAGTGCGGGCGACTGTTTAAAGGGACAGAGCGGGCGACTGTTTAAAGGGACAGCACGGGCGACTGTTTAAAGGGACAGCGCGGGCCACTGTTTAAAGGGACAGCACGGGCGACTGTTTAAAGGGACAGCGCGGGCCACTGTTTAAAGGGACAGCACGGGCGACTGTTTAAAGGGACAGCGCGGGCGGCGGTTTAAAGGGACAGCGCGGGCGACGGTTTAAAGGGACAGCGCGGGCGACGGTTTAAAGGGACAGCGCGGGCGACGGTTTAAAGGGACAGCACGGGCGACTGTTTAAAGGGACAGCGCGGGCGACTGTTTAAAGAGACAGCGCGGGCGACGGTTTAAAGGGACAGTGCGGGCGACGGTTTAAAGGGACAGCGCGGGCGACGGTTTAAAGGGACAGCGCGGGCGACGGTTTAAAGGGACAGCGCGGCCGACAGTTTAAAGGGACAGCGCGGGCAACTGTTTAAAGGGACAGCGCGGCCGACAGTTTAAAGGGACAGCGCGGGCTGACTGTTTAAAGGGACAGCGCGGCCGACAGTTTAAAGGGACAGCACGGGCGACGGTTTAAAGGGACAGCGCGGGCGACGGTTTAAAGGGACAGCCCGGGCTGTTTAAAGGGACAGCACGGGCGACGGTTTAAAGGGACAGCGCGGCCGCCGGTTTAAAGGGACAGCGCGGGCGACGGTTTAAAGGGACAGCGCGGGCGCCGGTTTAAAGGGACAGCGCGGGCGTCGGTTTAAAGGGACAGCGCGGGCGCCGGTTTAAAGGGACAGCGCGGGCGCCGGTTTAAAGGGACAGCGCGGGCGACGGTTTAAAGGGACAGCGCAGGCGACAGTTTAAAGGGACAGCGCGGGCGACTGTTTAAAGGGACAGCGCGGGCGACTGTTTAAAGGGACAGCGCGGGCGACTGTTTAAAGGGACAGAGCGGGCGACTGTTTAAAGGGACAGCGTGGACGACTGTCTAAAGGGACAGCGCGGGCGAGGGTCTAAAGGGACAGCGCGGGCGACGGTTTAAAGGGACAGCGCGGGCGACGGTCTAAAGGGACAGCGCGGGCGACGGTTTAAAGGGACAGCGCGGGCGACTGTTTAAAGGGACAGCGCGGGTGACTGTTTAAAGGGACAGCGCGGGCGAATGTTTAAAGGGACAGCGCGGGCGACTGTTTATAGGGACAGCGCGGGCGACGGTTTAAAGGGACAGCGCGGGCGACGGTTTAAAGGGACAGCGCGGGCGACTGTTTAAAGGGACAGCGCGGGCGAAGGTTTAAAGGGACAGCGCGGGCGACTGTTTAAAGGGACAACGCGGGCGACTGTTTAAAGGGACAGCGCGGGCGAAGGTTTAAAGGGACGGCGCGGGCGACTGTTTAAAGGGACAGCACGGGCGACTGTTTAAAGGGACAGCCGGGCGACTGTTTAAAGGGAAAGCGCGGGCGACTGTTTAAAGGGACAGCGCGGGCGACTGTTTAAAGGGACGGCGCGGGCGACTGTTTAAAGGGACGGCGCGGGCGACGGTTTAAAGGGACAGCGCGGGCGACGGTTGAAAGGGACAGCGCGGGCGACTGTTTAAAGGGACGGCGCGGGCGAAGGTTTAAAGGGACGGCGCGGGCGACTGTTTAAAGGGACAGCGCGGGCGACGGTTTAAACGGATAGCGCGGACGACGGTTTAAAGGGACGGCGCGGGCGACGATTTAAAGGGACAGCGCGGACGACGGTTTAAAGGGACAGCACGGGGAACGGTTTAAAGGGACAGTGCGGGCGATGGTTTAAAGGGACAGCGCGGGGAACGGTTTAAAGGGACAGTGCGGACGACGGTTTAAAGGGACAGCGCGAGGAACGGTTTAAAGGGACAGCGCGGGTGACAATTTAAAGGGACAGCGCGGGCGACAATTTAAAGGGACAGCGCGGGCGACGGTTTAAAGGGACAGCGCAGACGACGGTTTAAAGGGACAGCGCGGGCAACGGTTTAAAGGGACAGCGCGGGCGAAGGTTTAAAGGGACAGCGCGGGCGACGGTTTAAAGGGACAGCGCGGACGACGGTTTAAAGGGACAGCGCGGGCGACGGTTTAAAGGGACAGCGCGGGCGACTGTCTAAAGGGACAGCGCGGGCGACGGTCTAAAGGGACAGCGCGGGCGACGGTTTAAAGGGACAGCGCGGGCAACTGTTTAAAGGGACAGCGCGGGCGAAGGTTTAAAGGGACGGCGCGGGCGACTGTTTAAAGGGACAGCACGGGCGACGGTTTAAAGGGACAGCCGGGCGACTGTTTAAAGGGAAAGCGCGGGCGACGGTTTAAAGGGACAGCGCGGGCGACTGTTTAAAGGGACAGCGCGGGCGACTGTTTAAAGGGACGGCGCGGGCGACGGTTTAAAGGGACAGCGCGGGCGACGGTTGAAAGGGACAGCGCGGGCGACTGTTTAAAGGGACGGCGCGGGCGAAGGTTTAAAGGGACGGCGCGGGCGACTGTTTAAAGGGACAGCGCGGGCGACGGTTTAAACGGACAGCGCGGACGACGGTTTAAAGGGACAGCGCAGACCACGGTTTAAAGGGACAGCGCGGACCACGGTTTAAAGGGACAGCGCGGGCGACGATTTAAAGGGACGGCGCGGGCGATGATTTAAAGGGACAGCGCGGACGACGGTTTAAAGGGACAGCGCGGGGAACGGTTTAAAGGGACAGCGCGGGCGACTGTTTAAAGGGACAGCGCGGGCGACTGTTTAAAGGGACAGCGCGGGCGACTGTTTAAAGGGACAGCGCGGGCGACTGTTTAAAGGGACAGCGCGGGCGACTGTTTAAAGGGACAGCGCGGGCGACGGTTTAAAGGGACAGCGCGGGGAACGGTTTAAAGGGACAGCGCGGGGAACGGTTTAAAGGGACAGCGCGGGCGACTGTTTAAAGGGACAGCGTGGGCGAAGGTTTAAAGGGACGGCGCGGGCTACTGTTTAAAGGGACAGCGCGGGCGACGGTTTAAAGGGACAGCGCGGGCGACTGTTTAAAGGGACAGCGCGGGCGACGGTTTAAAGGGACAGCGCGGGGAACGGTTAAAGGGACAGCGCGGGCGACTGTTTAAAGGGACAGCGCGGGCGACGGTTTAAAAGGACAGCGCGGGCGACGGTTTAAAAGGACAGCGCGGGCGACTGTTTAAAGGGACAGCGTGGGCGACTGTTTAAAGGGACAGCGCGGGCGACTGTTTAAAGGGACAGCGCGGGCGACTGTTTAAAGGGACAGCGCGGGCGACGGTTTAAAGGGACAGCGCGGGCGACGGTTTAAAGGGACGGCGCGGGCGACTGTTTAAAGGGACATCGCGGGCGACTGTTTATAGGGAAAGCGCGGGCGACTGTTTAAAGGGACAGCGCGGGCGACGGTTTAAAGGGACGGCGCGGGCGACGGTTTAAAGGGACGGCGCGGGCGACTGTTTAAAGGGACAGCGCAGGCGAAGGTTTAAAGGGACGGCGCGGGCGACTGTTTAAAGGGACATCGCGGGCGACTGTTTAAAGGGAAAGCGCGGACGACGGTTTAAAGGGACAGCGCGGGGAATGGTTTAAAGGGACAGCGCGGGCGACGGTTTAAAGGGGCCGCGCTGGCGACTGTTTAAAGGGACAGCGCGGGGAACGGTTTAAAGGGACAGCGCGGGCGACTGTTTAAAGGGACAGCGCGGGCGACGGTTTAAAGGGACAGCGCGGGGAACGGTTTAAAGGGCCCGCGCGGGCGACTGTTTAAAGGGACAGCGCGGGGCACGGTTTTAAGGGACAGCGCGGGCGACTGTTTAAAGGGACAGCGCGGGCGACTGTTTAAAGGGACGGCGCGGGCGAAGGTTTAAAGGGACATCGCGGGCGACTGTTTAAAGGGAAAGCGCGGACGACGGTTTAAAGGGAAAGCGCGGACGACGGTTTAAAGGGCCAGCGCGGGGAATGGTTTAAAGGGACAGCGCGGGGAACGGTTTAAAGGGACAGCGCGGGGGACGGTTTAAAGGGACAGCGCGGGCGACTGTTTAAAGGGACAGCGCAGGCGACGGTTTAAAGGGACAGCGCGGGCGACGGTTTAGAGGGACGGCGCGGGCGACTGTTTAAAGGGACGGCGCGGGCGACGGTTTAAAAAGACGGCGCGGGCGACGGTTTAAAGGGACAGCGTGGGCGACTGTTTAAAGGGAAAGCGCGGGCGGCGGTTTAAAGGGACAGCGCGGGCGACAGTTTAAAGGGACAGGGCGGGGAATGGTTTAAAGGGACAGCGCGGGCGACGGTTTAAAGGGACAGCGCGGGCGACGGTTTAAAGGGACAGCGCGGGCGACGGTTTAAAGGGACAGCGCGGGCGACAGTTTAAAGGGACAGCGCGGGCGACGGTTTAAAGGGACAGCGCGGGCGACTGTTTAAAGGGACAGCGCGGGCGACTGTTTAAAGGGACAGCGCGGGCGACTGTTTAAAGGGACAAAGCGGGCGACTGTTTAAAGGGACAGCGCGGGCGATTGTTTAAAGGGACAGCGCGGGGAACGGTTTAAAGGGACAGCGCGGGCGACGGTTTAAAGGGACAGCGCGGGGAACGGTTTAAAGGGACAGCGCGGGCGAAGGTTTAAAGGGACGGCGTGGGCGACTGTTTAAAGGGACAGTGCGGGCGACGGTTTAAAGGGACAGCGCGGGGAACGGTTTAAAGGGACAGCCCGGGCGACTGTTTAAAGGGACAGCGCGGGCGACGGTTTAAAGGGACAGCGCGGGGAACGGTTTAAAGGGACAGCGCGGGCGACTGTTTAAAGGGACAGCGCGGGCGACGGTTTAAAGGGACAGCGCGGGCGAAGGTTTAAAGGGACAGCGCGGGCGACGGTTTAAAGGGACAGCGCGGGCGACAGTTTAAAGGGACAGCGCGGGCGAAGGCTTAAAGGGACAGCGCGGGCGACTGTTTAAAGGGACAGCGCGGGCGACTGTTTAAAGGGACAGAGCGGGCGACTGTTTAAAGGGACAGCGCGGGCGACGGCTTAAAGGGACAGCGCGGGCGACTGTTTAAAGGGACAGCGCGGGCGACTGTTTAAAGGGACAGAGCGGGCGACTGTTTAAAGGGACAGCGCGGGCCACTGTTTAAAGGGACAGCGCGGGCGACTGTTTAAAGGGACAGAGCGGGCGACTGTTTAAAGGGACAGCGCGGGCAACGGTTTGAAGGGACAGCGCGGGCGACGGTTTAAAGGGACAGCGCGGGCGACGGTTTAAAGGGACAGCGCGGGCGATTGTTTAAAGGGACAGCGCGGGGAACGGTTTAAAGGGACAGCGCGGGCGACTGTTTAAAGGGACAGCGCGGGCGACGGTTTAAAGGGACAGCGCGGGCGACGGTTTAAAGGGACGGCGCGGGCGACTGTTTAAAGGGACAGCGCAGGCGACGGTTTAAAGGGACAGCGCGGGCGACGGTTTAAAGGGACAGCGCGGGCGACGGTTTAAAGGGACAGTGCGGGCGACGGTTTAAAGGGACAGCCCGGGCGACGGTTTAAAGGGACAGCCCGGGCGACGGTTTAAAGGGACAGCGCAGGCGACAGTTTAATGGGACAGCGCGGGCGACTGTTTAAAGGGACAGCGCGGGCGACTGTTTAAAGGGACAGCGCGGGCGACTGTTTAAAGGGACAGAGCGGGCGACTGTTTAAAGGGACAGCGCGGGCGACGGTTTAAAGGGACAGCGCGGACGACGGTTTAAAGGGACAGCGCGGGCGACGGTTTAAAGGGACAGCGCGGGCGACGGTTTAAAGGGACAGCGCAGGCGACGGTTTAAAGGGACAGCGCGGGCGACGGTTTAAAGGGACAGCGCGGGCGACTGTTTAAAGGGACAGCGCGGGCGACTGTTTAAAGGGACAGAGCGGGCGACTGTTTAAAGGGACAGCGCGGGCCACTGTTTAAAGGGACAGCGCGGGCGACTGTTTAAATGGACAGCGCGGGCGACTGTTTAAAGGGAGAGCCCGGGCGACTGTTTAAAGGGACAGCGCGGGCGACGGTTTAAAGGGACAGCGCGGGGAACGGTTTAAAGGGACAGCCCGGGCGACTGTTTAAAGGGACAGCGCGGGCGACGGTTTAAAGGGAAAGCGCGGCCGACTGTTTAAAGGGACGGCGCGGGCGACTGTTTAAAGGGACGGCGCGGGCGACTGTTTAAAGGGACGGCGCGGGCGACTGTTTAAAGGGACGGCGCGGGCGACGGTTTAAAGGGACAGCGCGGGGAACGGTTTAAAGGGACAGCGCGGGCAACTGTTTAAAGGGACAGCGCGGGCGAAGGTTTAAAGGGACAGCGCGGGCGACTGTTTAAAGGGACAGCGCGGGCGAAGGTTTAAAGGGACAGCGCGAGCGACGGTTTAAAGGGACAGCGCGGGCGACGGTTTAAAGGGACAGCGCGGGCGACGGTTTAAAGGGACAGCCCGGGCGACGGTTTAAAGGGACAGTGCAGGCGACGGTTTAAAGGGACAGCGCGAGCGACGGTTTAAAGGGACAGCGCGGGCGACGGTTTAAAGGGACAGCGCGGGCGACGGTTTAAAGGGACAGCCCGGGCGACGGTTTAAAGGGACAGCGCGGGCGACTGTTTAAAGGGACAGCGCGGGCGACTGTTTAAAGGGACAGCGCGGGCGACTGTTTAAAGGGACAGAGCGGGCGACTGTTTAAAGGGACAGCGCGGGCGACGGTTTGAAGGGACAGCGCGGGCGACGGTTTAAAAGGACAGCGCGGGCGACGGTTTAAAGGGACAGCGCGGGCGATTGTTTAAAGGGACAGCGCTGGCGACAGTTTAAAGGGACAGCGCGGGCGACGGTTTAAAGGGACAGCGCGGGCGACTGTTTAAAGGGACAGTGCGGGCGACTGTTTAAAGGGACAGAGCGGGCGACTGTTTAAAGGGACAGCACGGGCGACTGTTTAAAGGGACAGCGCGGGCCACTGTTTAAAGGGACAGCACGGGCGACTGTTTAAAGGGACAGCGCGGGCCACTGTTTAAAGGGACAGCACGGGCGACTGTTTAAAGGGACAGCGCGGGCGGCGGTTTAAAGGGACAGCGCGGGCGACGGTTTAAAGGGACAGCGCGGGCGACGGTTTAAAGGGACAGCGCGGGCGACGGTTTAAAGGGACAGCACGGGCGACTGTTTAAAGGGACAGCGCGGGCGACTGTTTAAAGAGACAGCGCGGGCGACGGTTTAAAGAGACAGTGCGGGCGACGGTTTAAAGGGACAGCGCGGGCGACGGTTTAAAGGGACAGCGCGGGCGACGGTTTAAAGGGACAGCGCGGCCGACAGTTTAAAGGGACAGCGCGGGCAACTGTTTAAAGGGACAGCGCGGCCGACAGTTTAAAGGGACAGCGCGGGCTGACTGTTTAAAGGGACAGCGCGGCCGACAGTTTAAAGGGACAGCACGGGCGACGGTTTAAAGGGACAGCGCGGGCGACGGTTTAAAGGGACAGCCCGGGCTGTTTAAAGGGACAGCACGGGCGACGGTTTAAAGGGACAGCGCGGCCGCCGGTTTAAAGGGACAGCGCGGGCGACGGTTTAAAGGGACAGCGCGGGCGCCGGTTTAAAGGGACAGCGCGGGCGTCGGTTTAAAGGGACAGCGCGGGCGCCGGTTTAAAGGGACAGCGCGGGCGCCGGTTTAAAGGGACAGCGCAGGCGACGGTTTAAAGGGACAGCGCAGGCGACAGTTTAAAGGGACAGCGCGGGCGACTGTTTAAAGGGACAGCGCGGGCGACTGTTTAAAGGGACAGCGCGGGCGACTGTTTAAAGGGACAGAGCGGGCGACTGTTTAAAGGGACAGCGCGGGCGACGGTTTAAAGGGACAGCGCGGACGACGGTTTAAAGGGACAGCGCGGGCGACGGTTTAAAGGGACAGCGCGGGCGACGGTTTAAAGGGACAGCGCGGGCGACGGTTTAAAGGGACAGCGCGGGCGACGGTTTAAAGGGACAGCGCGGGCGACTGTTTAAAGGGACAGCGCGGGCGACTGTTTAAAGGGACAGAGCGGGCGACTGTTTAAAGGGACAGCGCGGGCCACTGTTTAAAGGGACAGCGCGGGCGACTGTTTAAATGGACAGCGCGGGCGACTGTTTAAAGGGAGAGCCCGGGCGACTGTTTAAAGGGACAGCGCGGGCGACGGTTTAAAGGGACAGCGCGGGGAACGGTTTAAAGGGACAGCCCGGGCGACTGTTTAAAGGGACAGCGCGGGCGACGGTTTAAAGGGAAAGCGCGGCCGACTGTTTAAAGGGACGGCGCGGGCGACTGTTTAAAGGGACGGCGCGGGCGACTGTTTAAAGGGACGGCGCGGGCGACGGTTTAAAGGGACAGCGCGGGGAACGGTTTAAAGGGACAGCGCGGGGAACGGTTTAAAGGGACAGCGCGGGCAACTGTTTAAAGGGACAGCGCGGGCGAAGGTTTAAAGGGACAGCGCGGGCGACTGTTTAAAGGGACAGCGCGGGCGAAGGTTTAAAGGGACAGCGCGAGCGACGGTTTAAAGGGACAGCGCGGGCGACGGTTTAAAGGGACAGCGCGGGCGACGGTTTAAAGGGACAGCCCGGGCGACGGTTTAAAGGGACAGCGCGGGCGACGGTTTAAAGGGACAGCCCGGGCTGTTTAAAGGGACAGCACGGGCGACGGTTTAAAGGGACAGCGCGGCCGATGGTTTAAAGGGACAGCGCGGGCGACGGTTTAAAGGGACAGCGCGGGCGCCGGTTTAAAGGGACAGCGCGGGCGTCGGTTTAAAGGGACAGCGCGGGCGCCGGTTTAAAGGGACAGCGCGGGCGACGGTTTAAAGGGACAGCGCGGGCGACGGTTTAAAGGGACAGCGCGGGCGACGGTTTAAAGGGACAGCGCGGGCGACGGTTTAAAGGGACAGCGCGGGCGGCGGTTTAAAGGGACAGCGCGGGCGACGGTTTAAAGGGACAGCGCGGGCGACGGTTTGAAGGGACAGCGCGGGCGACTGTTTAAAGGGACAGCGCGGGGAGCGGTTTAAAAGGACAGCGCGGGGAACGGTTTAAAGGGACAGCGCGGGCCACTGTTTAAAGGGACAGCGCGGGCGACTGTTTAAAGGGACAGCGCGGGCCACTGTTTAAAGGGACAGCGCGGGCGACTGTTTAAAGGGACAGCGCGGGGAACGGTTTAAAGGGACAGCGCGGGGAACGGTTTAAAGGGACAGCGCGGGCGACGGTTTAAAGGAACAGCGCGGGCGACGGTTTAAAGGGACAGCGCGGGTGACGGTTTAAAGGGACAGCGCGGGCGACGGTTTAAAGGGACAGCCCGGGCTGTTTAAAGGGACAGCGCGGGCGACGGTTTAAAGGGACAGCGCGGGCGACGGTCTAAAGGGACAGCGCGGGCGACTGTTTAAAGGGACAGCGCGGGCGACGGTTTAAAGGGACAGCGCGGGCGACAGTTTCAAGGGATAGCGCGGGCGACTGTTTAAAGGGACAGCGCGGGCGACGGTTTAAAGGGACAGCGCGGGCGACGGTTTAAAGGGACAGCGCGGGCGACGGTTTAAAGGGACAGCGCGGGCGACGGTTTAAAGGGACAGCGCGGGTGACGGTTTAAATGGACAGCGCGGGCGACTATTTAAATGGACAGCGCGGGTGTCATGAATCAAGGAGGTTTTACGCCTTAATCCAGACCGGATTTTGATCGTACTACAAACAATCGTTACACACAGGTTTAAAGGGACAACGCGGGCGACGGTTTAAAGGGACAGCGCAGGCAATGGTTTAAAGGGACAGCGCGGGCGACGGTTTAAAGGGACAGCGCGGGCGACGGTTTAAAGGGACAGCGCGGGCGACGGTTTAAAGGGACAGCGCGGGCGACGGGTTAAAGGGACAGCGCGGGCGACGGTTTAAAGGGACAGCGCGGGCGACGGGTTAAAGGGACAGCGCGGGCGACGGGTTAAAGGGACAGCGCGGGTGACAGGTTAAAGGGACAGGGCGGACGACGGTTTAAAGACACAGCGCGGGCGACGGTTTAAAGGGACAGCGCGGGCGACGGGTTAAAGGGACAGCGCGGGCGACGGGTTAAAGGGACAGCGCGGGTGACAGGTTAAAGGGACAGGGCGGACGACGGTTTAAAGACACAGCGCGGGCGACGGTTTAAAGGGACAGCGCGGGTGACGGTTTAAAGGGACAGCGGGAGAGGGAAATTGTTTTCGGTGAGGATATGAACGAGTACCAGCCGTTTATTATTGGTTGGTACCGGTTCCTGGACGACATATTACTTCTGTGGCAGGGACCCCGAGATATATGTGAAAATTTCTTGAAAAAGCTTAATCAGAATGATCTTAACATCTTTCTAACGTATCACATATCCAATGACCAGATCAATTTCTTGGATCTAAATCTGAAAATGAAAAATGGAAGGATCTCCACGACATTATACCGGAAGGAAACTGCGGTAAATAGTTTACTGCACTATCAGAGCTTCCATCCAAGACATACTAGAGGAGGAATTCCACGTGGCCAGTTTGCAAGACTTAGACGAAATTGCTCTGAGGAAGTCCCGTTTAAAGTACAGGCTAAGGACCTTACACAGCGTTTCCTCAATCGGGGCTATCCAAGGAAATTAATCTCAAGAGCCTTTCAAGATGTAAAGGATAAGAACCGGGGAGAGATGTTGAAACCGAGAATGAAAAGAAAAGATAAATTGGTAAGATTTACTACCAGTTATAATAACAGTTGGGGATCGCTACGTACAATCCTAAATAAAAATTGGAGTATTTTAACCCTGGGTCCTTCTATTAATTCATTCATCCCACAGAAACCCAAATTGGGTCCCCAATCTTAAGGACCGACTATGTAGAAGTCACTTCACGAGACCCAGGGTATGGCTGGAGAAAGGTGTGACAACGGGCTGCCATCCGTGTGGAAGATGTTCTATATGCAGGTTTGTGAAAAAAACAAATCAGGTGCAAAATAAAAATACGGGGGAGATTTTCGGGATAAGGCAATTTTTGAATTGCAGAATGGAGGGTATAGTGTACCTGTTAGAATGTGGATGTGGACTTGGGTATGTGGGAGAAACAAAAAATGAATTGAGAAAACGTATACAAGCCCACATATCAAATATTAGATTGGCAACAAGTGATATAGAAATTGGTAGAATTATATCACCAGTGGCGGACCACTTTCTAAAAACCCATGGGGGGAAAATGGACTCCTTAAGAGTAACTGCATTGGAGAAGGTAAGCTTAAGGAATAAGGGGGGGGGTTATCTGAAAAAGATCCTACTTCAAAAGGAACTCAGATGGATTTATAAATTGGGTACGGCAGCCCCTATGGGATGAAATGAGGATATTGCGTTTGGATCATTCTTGGGGAGATAGTGATAATAATTATAATAATAATAATAACAACAACAGTGTTTGGGGAGGTTATGAGGGTAAGTATAGTATAATATAAAAACGTCATAATGGAATTAAACTATGACAGTTTACCCCTGATTTTCTTGGTAATTTATTTTATGTTATTAATTCGTTTTCTTTTTCTGTCTCTTTAAGTGGGAATTTGGAAATATTGATCTGGTCTTATTCTCATCCTCCACTTTGTTTTGAAGCTGGAAATATCCCTTGAAGAGGAACATCTATTCAAATGAGAATATATATATATATATATATATATATATATATATATATATATATGTGTATGTGTGTATAATAATAATTGACAATCTGAAATATATATAAAAAATAATTATTTTTAATAATTTTTTGAAAATAATTATTTATTTTTTATTTATATTTATTTATATAATTTGTTATTTATTTAATTGTTTATTAATTCATTAATTATTTAATTAATTACTTCATTATCACTTTTGGGTAAATTACTTAATTTAATTAATTTATTTAAATATTTAATTAAGTATTTTTATCGATTTTCCTTTTTTATATATTAATTTTATCATATATTACTAAGGGAATTATTTGATCATTGATTGTATACACTATGAAAAAATTAATTACTGAATTATTTATTTAATTTATTAATTAATGTTTATTTATTATTCATTATTGATTTATTTATTTAATCATTTATTATTAACATTTTATTGATTAATTCACATTTTTGGGTGTATTTATATATATATATATATATATATATATTTTTTATCTACATATATATATTTTCTCACTTTTTTTTTTATATATTTTTTTTATATATTTTCTATTGTTTAATTGTTTTACATACACATAGATAAATTTTTCCCATATATAAGGAGGGGATGGGATAGAGACTTAAAGCGGACCTTCACTCTGAATAAGAGCCTATCTTATATGTTTCCCCCACCCTGTACATACAGATTGCTCACATTAAAAATCATCCTACCTGCATCTACTGCATGTTATGAGCCTTTAAACATCCAAGATGGCGGCTTATGGAAGCCGCCATTTTATCAGGCAGCCTGCAAACAAGAAGTGCCTGCAAACAGGAAGTGACTGTGCTGCTCTGCATTCTGGGACTGCTGACCTTTCCCTGACCCCAGCTCTGCTCTGTCTGAGCAAAGCACAGCTATAACCTGCCCCCCCTGTACCTTGTCCCACTCTCCTCTCCTCAGTAAGTGTGATGCTTCTGAGTCAAGATGGCGGCGCCCGTATCCTAAATTCCTGAACAGAGTTGCAGCCCAGGGGGGGAAAGAATAATAAGTTAGTGACTAAAAATGTAAAATATATTAATTTTAGATGCTGGGGAATCGTTTTTTAAGAGTTTGGGCTTTTCATTAAATCACGCTGAAGGTCCGGTTTAATGAATTAGTATAAATTGAAATAAAAGTAAAATAATATTAATAATTAAACATTATCAAATAAATAGTAATAATAATAAATTACTTATTAAAATTATAAAATTCTTTTTAAAAAATTATTAAATTAAGAAACTATTAATTTATTAAATTCATTTAATAATTCATTCAGTACCTCTTACCCCCATATTACCCATTATTATAAGATTCTGGATTATCAGATATGGTTTGAACCCCGTAAAATCTTAAAAATGTATAATTGTTATATAACCTGTAGATCTTTTTGTATATTTTTTTGTATATATTTTGTATATTACTTGTATATATATTGATAATGGTTATTAATATTACTGATGTAATTATGGTATATAGAATTCTGTTTATGTAATTTATGTTTAAGGAATATATTTTGTTGGAATGATTTTAGATCTTTTATTAAAAAAATTCTTATTCTTAATATGTGGGGTTTGTTGGGTTGTCCTGTGAATAGTTGGACAACCCTATTGCCTCTTTATTATCTCTATGGAGACCCGTGCTGGCTGCGTGGTGTGCTCCGTCCCCACCGTCCCTCCTACGGCCGTGGCATACACGCTAGTAGCGGCGTTGGTGTGTGCGGCTGGCTGGGGGAACGGTCTGGGGGGGCGGGGCCATGACGTCAAAGCACAGCTGTGTGAGAGCATGCAGGCGGCTTCCGGCCGGGGCCGTGCTGCGTGCCCGGACGCGTGTTCCATTATTGCAGGTTAGTCTCTATTTATAGGGGCAATGGGATGGGGTATTCCTCTATACCTTGATAAAGTGGTCTGAGCGGGGGGACCACGAAACGCATTGGGGGATTGCTATTTGACCTGGACAGTCCTGGGGGTTATTCGGGGTCACATACTCAGGTGGTATGTTTGTGTTTGCTTCCAAATTGATTGTTGTATTTTACAATTGAGTTTGTTTTCTTCTTCTTTTTGCCACATTTTGTGTTTTTTAAATATATATTTGCACAGAAGCACTTATGCACTTTGGTTGATTGTAATATTGGCACTGAAATATTAGAATTATGGGATGGGATATAGGTAAAATTGGGATGCCCCTGGGAGTGTACGGTCTAGTTTTATATGTTTTTTAATTGTCTGTAATGTGATTTATGTGGGTAATTATTAATAAATAAATGTACCTATGAATTCATGATATATATCTAGTTGATTTATTTATTGCTGTGGAGGAGGTGCGGTGGTTTGGAGCTATTTTGGGTGAACCGCTGGATTCACCATCAATATATTAGAATTCCAATTTAGGATAGAGATAGTCTCCCACCACTGCATGGCCACAGACATTGGATTAAAATAATAAATTTAAATTTGTGGTGCGGAATTTATACATATACATATTTTAGATCAGAACCAGACCCTACAAGAAGGGTCAACCTGTTCCGAGACCTTCTCGGATAAAAGCTGGGGCAAGACCAAGCGTCCCCAAGAAACAAGGCCTAAGGGAAACAGGCCAGCAATCTAGAGCCCAACAAGGCACAATGTGATGGCCTACTAATAGTATGAAAATGGGCCCCCCTAAGGGGCCCCCCTTAGGTATCACGGGGAAATTCATAAGGAATAGAACCCCTTCAGTGACCCTGCCAGCCTTGGTCCCCACGGCGACCCTCTACAGGGATAGCAAGAAGGACGCGATGTCCATCAACAACTGCCATGAGTAGACCAACCAGAAGGGAACCCCCATAAGAACAGGGGGGACGAACTGATCTATTTCCAGGGGTGTTGTAACCCCATCTAGGATAAGTAACCTAAGGTGCCGCAGGCCCCAGGGGCACTGGGAAAAAGGAACAGCCTCGGGCCGTCAGCAATAGGCCCACCAGCCACAAAGTGAATGTAATGAGACTACACAGAGGGCGAAGCCCCTTCCATACCAAGGCACCCAATCAGAGGGGAAGGTTAAACCTGGACCCATCTAAATGTCACCCCATAGGGAGAGTACGAGTCAGGTTACACCAAGTAATAGATGTGCCCAAGCACCAATCCATAGGACTCCAATAGAGCCCCAAGTTAAGGTAGAAAAGCTAGCGCGGACAGCACCGGTGATTGATCATGAAAAGCGCTCCCATACTCGCCTTGGCGAGCCATCTGGGAACTGGGGAGGGACCCCAGCAAAGACCCTAAGCTAAAGAGCGGTCCTGTAACACCAGCTAGGAAAAAGGACTAAGCATCCAGAGGGAAAAAAGGGTCCGAAGGCGAAAAGGATCCTCGCAGGCATCAGGAGGCTCCCTTAACAAGGGCGTCTGCGGCCCAACAGATGGATACCAAGTAGGCAGAGCCCGTGGAACCTAGATGCCAGGTCTAGACCGCCGGATCTGGGCACACTGCGTCATCCCGGGGGAAGAGCAGAGTGAATGCAATTATCAGCCAAGGCCAAGAAGGCCCAGACCCTCCAGGCCAAACTCAACCTGTGTCCAATCACTAAAGGATACAACGGGGACTAGAATACCCCTGGCTAATTTTGAAGGGAACTGCCCAGAACACTCCATTCTTTCAAAAACCACGTCCAGGGAGGCCATCACCTGCAATCGCCCGAACGAAGCATGGCATCCTGCCATAAGAGCCAAGTGCTGTGGCAGTTCCCTCGCCCGCAGGGCGAGGGCGTCCCTTCATGCTTGTGAGGTTTTGGCAGACTTTGGTTTTGACCTGCCAGAGGTCCCAGGGCGATGCCTGCCTCCCCTGGAACGAGCTTCCACTCCAAAAAGTTGGAAGCACACTTCTGGTTCTCTTTTAACAGAAACATAAGGAGGGGGCGAGGGGTCCCTGCCCCTGGGCTGCCTGGCTGACCGTCTGCGCGAGGGCGCCTTACCCTTTTTGCCAAAAAGGTCCAACCTGGCCCCGAATAAGCGACGTCCTCGAAAGGGAATAGCAGTAAGAACCTTTTTAGTGTCATTGTCAGCCCCCCACTGTCGCAGCCAAAGCAGGCGACGAATGGCCACCACAAGGGCCGAGGTTCTAGCACACATTTTAATGGTGTCATCCATAGCTGAGAGGATAAATCTCACAAAAACGTCACAATCTGACAGTGCGTTGAAGACCTCACAAGGGAGATCCTCCGGCTGTTGGTCAATTATCTTCCTGAACAGCGTCCTGGCGGCCACCGAGGTAACAGCCGCAGCACAGACCGGGCGCAGAGCCGTCCCTACACTAGAGAAGGCATGGGAGGCCAATGTGTCCATGTGCCGGTCCTCGGCATCCCGAAGGGTGCGAGAAGGGGAGGCCGCCATGAAGGGGGGGTTAACAACCCCAATAATTGGAGCATCCACCTCTGGAGGAACTGACCATCGTTCAACCAAATCCTGGGGAAAGGGGTACTTCCAGTCCCAAACCCCCGGAACCCCTGTGAGTTTACAAGGGGATTCCCATTCCTTAGATATAAGATACTGGAAATGATCCTGATCCAAGAATTCCAGGCGCGGCGTCGCCGTGTGGAAACTCTCCCTCTTGGGCTTGGGAGACTCTCCCGGAGGAGAGATGGACAGCACTTCAAAAATCTTAATGAGTAACTCATCAGTTTCACACAGGCCCCAGGACTCCGGCCCAGAACCGTCGCGGTTCCAAGACAACTCATCTGAAGAACTGGACCCTGAGAACAGATCACCATCCTCGGACTGATCAAGATCCTGCATAGCGGCAGGTTCTTCGGTTTCAGTGGAAAACCGATAGCTAGGTTGCGTCAGGGATCGTTTCTTCCCAGCGCCCAAGCGCTCAGCCAAGCTTGACATAATATGCTCCACGGTGGGTAGCTTGTGCGGCACCACTTGCTGGTCATCCCCGCTCGAGTGCGACTCATCAGGAGTGAGATTCAAGTCCGGGGAGACAGGTGTATTGAAGCGAGGTGCAGCTCGAAACGCGTAGACGCGGGGTCGGCTCTTTACATGTGCGTTTTGTCTTACCTGCTGTGATGGCCTTTAACCACGTTGTACAATAAAGGAGGATGATTTTAACTTACCTAACCATGTGGCTGGCGTTCCTTATCTATGCAGCTACTGGTAAGCCTGATTGCAGGGCCAGCGCTTGTTCAGCACACGGTCCGCAGACCAGTGCTCTGTCAGCGTCACCGTGGGGTTGTCTACACATGGTACACAGCCGGTCTTGTCCCCGCGGGACCCCGGACACCAAATTCTGAGATGCCTCCATATGGTGATTAATCTAGGTAATATGCCGGTAGGGATTTATGCTGTAAGCAACCCTGGATGCCCCAATACCCGCTGGGAATGTGGGAGATTCTAATATAACCCCGTGAGATATATATATATATCAAGCCGGGAGAAGCCACTGGAAGCTTGGCGTCTGAAAGACATAAGGAGAAGAGAGGGTGTCAGAGCCATGCGCAGCACAAAAAGAAAATTCAACGAACGCCCGTGAGGGCACTTACAGCAACCAAGGGAGAAGGAGGATCATGACCACGCGCGCGCGGGAGACCGACAAAATGGCGCCAGCGAACCTTGAAGGGCGGGCCAGAGCTATAGGTGACGCGGAACGCGCCAAACCAGACCACACCCACCCCGGAGAGCGCGAAGCTCTAAGCGCGGAACAAGACAGGAAAAGAACAGAAATAAACGCCATGGCGTCGCGAAACAGAGCCGCCTTACGCGCCAGTCACTATTTTTAAAGGCGCTGCGACCAACATAAAAATAAAGTTTAAAGCGCGGCTCTGACCCCCAGAAACCGATAGGGCTAAGGCAAAGCGTGTGATATGGCAAAATTAGGCCAACGTACACTACCCCCCCCCCTCTTTTTTCCCCCCACTAACAGGGGGGAACTAAGGAAGAAGGTGACCCAGCGCTCTGGGTTCACCGCTACATGGGGCGTGGGGCAAGGTGCGGGAGGGGCATCCACTGTGAGGCTCACCATTAGCCTAAACCGCCTACCCCATGGATGGGGATTGCGGTGGAGCATGGCTCCGTAAGCACACTAGGTGCTGCCTACCTTCACCCGACCAACGCAGCCCAGGCTGGGAGGCATGTTACTCACAAAGAGGACGGGTGGAAATAGTCCCGCAGGGCCTCGGGCTGTAAAGCCCCGCTCGCGAGAGCGTGATACTTCATGTCTTCGCAGTTCCAGCACTGCAGAGGAATCTGGGGATTTGTGGGAGGTCCCTCGGTATATGTAGGGCCGGGAGGAGCTTGTTTTCTTCATGATCTGCAGTGCACGGCGCTGAAGGCGGAGGATTACCCACATGTAATGATTATGTCTGGAGCAGGACGTGCTGTCTGCTTAGAATAAATATGAAAGAGCAAGCAGCGCGGTTCTGACACCCAGTTGCCAGTCAAGGACAAAACAACGTGTACTACATTACACTGAGACCGCCACACACATACCCCCCCCCCCTTTCTTTTCCCCCGGGCTACAGGGGGAAACGAGGGAGGAAGGCGACCCTTCATACCGGGTCCACCGTTATACGGGGCATGGGGCAATAATGCGGGAGGGGCATCTACTAGAGGCTCACCATCAGCCTAAACCACCTACCCTATGGTGGGGGACTGCGGTGGAGCATGGCTCCGTGAGCACACAAGGTGCTGCCTACCTTCACCCGACAAGCGCAGCCCAGACTGGGAGGCACATCATTGAAGAGGACAGGTGGGAATAGTCCTGCAGGGCCGCAGGCTGTAATAGCCCCGCTCACCTGCGAGAGAGTGATACTTCATGTCTTCGCAGTTCAGCACTGCAGAGAAATCTGGGGATTTGTGGGAGGTCCCTGGGTATATGAAGGGCCGGGAGGAGCCTGTTTTTGCATGTCTGCAGTGCACAGCGCCATCTGGCGGAGGATTACCCACGTGTAATTATTATATATGGAGCAGGACGTACTGTATGCTTAGAATAACTCTAAGATGATTAACCTTGTAACGTATTGTCTGGACCTGCCTTCCTCTAAGAGATGTTCCAGTTGTTTTCATGTGTCCTTGCTAAAGCTAGTCCACCCTAGCTTGCTCCAGTCTACCACACAACCAGTCTGGGTGGATGACCAAAAGGAGTTTGAGGCAGAATCTGTTGTGGACTCTCCAAGAGTTTTGCTGGGTGGTCATGCACAGACTCTCTGCAAAAAGTCCCCCCAGCAACATCTAGACAACCCAAGCCTGAGGGCCCAAAGAACCCTCTTCCGGAGGTACTGTCACAGTGAGAAACTTTCCAGAGAGCCGCTCCCACGACAATCCCTGAATCTGGCGGTCCTAGGCAACACCAGCAATTACCCCAGTCAGTGCAACAGATGATTGGAGGGTGGGTGATTTCAAACCCCCCTGGAGGAAGCAGCATGCCGCTGACTGTATTGTTCAGCTTGTGTGCTGTTCCAGCACCCTCTGTAAAAGTTAGGTTTGGATCTTTCTGCCAAGCCCCGTTTCAGACACTGCTTTGTCTATTGCCAAGCCATGTTGTCGACTCTGTCATGTCTTCTGCTATGCTGTTGCTAAGCTCGCCACCCTTGACCTCACCAGCTTTCGCATTTGGATCACTTGCAGTCAGCCCTTTCCACCATCCCAGATTGATCCTTTCGACATTCCGTTGACGCCACTTGCTGGTTTCAGACAGCAACCATCATGCGGCCCAACTCGAGAGTCTCCGCTGCCAGCTCCAGGTTCTGACTACTGCCTATGCCATGTCTCAACCATCACACATAATAGCACGAACGTATGGCCTAGATACACAACATACATATATGATAGCATGGTGGCCTAGGTGCATATTATAAATACATAATAGTTTTGAGGACTGACCTAGATTGACTGTATTGATACCATTTAGCATAGATTAATAGTACAGAAACACACTGTATAAACATTTTCTAGATTAGCTTAGACAATAGGAACACACAGACGGATCATGTGCAACCTATTTTTTCATCTCAAATGTAGTTTATTTAGCACATAAATACAAATTCCCTGTGCATTTCCTTAAAGCAGAACAAACCCACCAGCCGCTGGCCTTCCCCATGGGCATCCAGAATTGGCAGCAGTTCATATTATTGTCGGGGGGGGGGGTTGCAGCAGCACACGTTCCCCTTTATATGTATGAGAGCCACCGCATGCACCGTTAAGGAAGAGGTGAGTGAACAGCAGCATTCTTGGGGGTTTCACACAGCGGAGCATCTTAATTCAGGATGCCCCGGGGGACTGGAACAAACCCCGGGAAAGTCAAATTCCCCGGGGGACTGGAACAAACCCCGGGAAAGTCAAATTCCTGTGGTTTGTTCCACTTCAAATAACATAAAATTATATATATATTTAAAATGTATTTCCTAGATGTATATCAACAGAGCAGCCCCCGTGCTTGGTAAATCGTAATTTCCAAGCAAAAAACACTAAGAAAAAGAATATGACTTCTTGCCAATGTGAACTTTGTGATGTTTGTTAAGAGTTGACTTAAAAGAAAAACATTTCCCACATTTAGTACAAATGAATGGTCTCTCTCCGGTATGAATTCTTTTATGTTTGGTAAAGTTTGATTTATCTGAAAAGCATTTGCCACATTCGGAACAAGAAAATGGCTTCTCCCCTGTGTGAACTCTCAAATGATTAACAAGTTCTGAACTGTGGAAAAAACTTTTGCCGCATTCAGAACAAGAATATGGCTTTCCTCCAGCATGAATTATTTTATGTCTCATCATTTCTGAGCGCCAGGAAAAATATTTCCCACATTCGGAACAAGAATATGGCTTCTCCCCTGTATGAATTCTTTTATGAATGATGACGTCTGATTTCCTAGCAAAACCTTTCCCGCATTCGGAACAAGAATATGGCATCTGCCCTGTATGACATATTTGGTGATTAATCAGGGCGTCTTTCCTAGAAAAACATTTCCCACATTCGGAACAAGAATAAGGTTTCTCTCCTGTATGAACCCTTACATGCTTAATAAGGTTTGCATTAGAAGAGAAACATTTTCCGCATTCCGAACAAGGATAAGGCCTGCCCCTAGTATGCACTCTTTTATGACTAATAAATTTTGACCTGAAGGTAAATGTTTTGTTACATTCAGTACACGAAAATAGCCTATCCCCCGTATGAACCGTTTCATGACTGATAAGTTCTTTTTTCTGAGAAAAAGTTTCCCCACATTCAGAACAAGAATATGACTTGCACCTTGTGTGAACCTTGTCATGACTGATAAGGTCCGATTTGCGAGAAAAAGATTTCCCACATTCAGAACACAAATATGGCTTCTCTCCTGTATGAACTCTTTCGTGAATGACGAGGTCCGTTTTCCGACAAAAAGATTTTACACATTCAGAACAGGAATACGGCCTTTCTCCCGTGTGAACTCTTTCATGCTGGGTAAGGTTTGATTTCTCAGAAAAACATCTTCCACACTGGGAACAGGAATATGGCTTCTCGCCTGTATGAATTCTTTTATGCCTGATAAATTCGGATTCCCGAAGAAAATCTTTTCCACATTCTAAACAGGAGTATGAATTCTTAGATGTAACAGGTGGGTGATGGGTATGGAAAACGGTAAGAAATGCTGGATGCGTAGGAAGATTAGACAGCAGATGTACAGGGTGTAGTGCTGGATGGGAGGTTGGTGTGGACAGGAGTCCTGTGGAAGCTGACGTGATGTAATCTCTTTCACCGTCTGAATAAATAGCGCATCTCTTATTATACCAACTAGATCTTCCATCTGGAGAAAATAAATGAAGAAGAGAAAAAGTTAAAGATAAACTCTGCTCTATTTTACAAGCTTCAAAATCAACAAGAACTAGCGATATGACTAAACCATCACCAATCATCACTTCGATGATCATCACTTCGTCGAATATAGGCCCTGTATACATAGTAAATGGTTCTTACAGTACTCCAAAAGTGTATTTCCAATCAAACTCTATTAAATCCATCACAGTTTTATCAAAGCAAAGCAGTCCATTACATCCAACGTTTCGGGGTATCACCGCCAGCCCCCCTTCTTCAGGGACTCTTTTGGAACTGTCATTCCAAGGAAATTGGAAGTAAAGCAAGGAAGGTGTTCAGACCGTCTTTACTCTGTGTCCTACCTCACAGAGACAATATACAAGTAGTATGGAGAAAGAGAGGCGAACTACCAAGATCTGGATGCAAAAAACATCAACATTTAATGGGTAGTAAGTGCACAGCCTGTCAGCGGACAGGTGAGTTTAACTTTTTTTTTTTTATATATACATGGCGCCTGCCTATACTAATGGGGGGAGCGGGGTGGGAATGGGGGGAGAGGGGCCACACAGCCTATTCTAATGGGGGGAGAGGGGCCACACAGCCTATTCTAAAGGGGGGAGGGGGATGCCACACAGCCTATGGGAATGGGGGGAGGGGGATGCCACACAGCCTATGGCAATGGGGAGAGGGGGATGCCACACAGCCTATGGCAATGGGGGGAGGGTGATGCCACACAGCCTATGGGAATGGGGAGAGGGGGATGCCACACAGCCTATGGGAATGGGGGGAGGGGGATGCCACACGGCCTATGGGAATGGGGAGAGGGGGATGCCACACAGCCTATGGGAATGGGGGCAGGGGGATTCCACACAGCCTATGGGAATGGGGGGAGGGGGATGCCACACAGCCTATGGGAATGGGGGGAGGGGGATGCCACACAGCCTATGGGAATGGGGAGAGGGGGATGCCACACAGCCTATGGGAATGGGGGGAGGGGGATGCCACACAGCCTATGGGAATGGGGGAGGGGGATGCCACACAGCCTATGGGAATGGGGGGAGGGGGATGCCACACAGCCTATGGGAATGGGGAGAGAGGGATGCCACACAGCCTATACTAATGGGGGGAGGGGGATGCCACACAGCCTATACTAATGGGGGGAGGGGGATGCCACACTGCCTATGGGAATGGGGAGAGAGGGATGTCACACAGCCTATACTAATGGGGGGAGGGGGGATGCCACACAGCCAATGGGAATGGGGGGAGAGGTGGATGCCACACAGCCTATGGGTATATGGGGAATGGGAGGGGGGGATGCCACACAGCCAATGGGTATATGGGGAATGGGAGGGGGGGATGCCACACTGGGTATACGGGGAATGGGATGGGGGCATGCTACACTGTCTATGGAATGGGGGCATCCCACGCGGCCTATGGGAATGGGATAGGGGAATGCCACACTGTCTGTAATGGTGCGTTTTTGGTTTAAAATATTTTTTTTCTTATTTTCTTCCCCCAAATCCTAGGTGCGTCCTATGGGCGAAAAATACTGTATATACAATATAAGAACACAGTATATCTTACAACCCCTGTGCAAGGAGGAGACCACATCTTCTGACTTGCTCGCCGTCTGCAGAGATGGAAAACTGGGTAATGAGTGGGAGGTCCCAGGTATTTATGGACCGGGAGGGGCTTCTTTTTTCCTATCATCTCTGCAGTTTGCCCTCTACAGATCATATTACCCACAGGTTATGAATATCTTGAAGCGGGGTGTGTGACATACTTAGAATATATGGGTAACAGACCCAGAGTGACCGCTAGGGGGCGCCAGAGATCAGCAAGTAGTGTAGTAACACACACTTACAATGAACAGCTATTGATACAGAAAATCATTCAACATCATACAGATAAAGCAGACTGAAGTGCAACATTGTTGAGAGTGTGTGGACACCCCATAATCACAATGTTAATAATGCAGGCAATACAAATCAAAGTGAAATAAATCAACCAAAAGATAAAGAGGACAAAAGCGATCTTACAGGCAGCACCAAGGTGGAAGAACCCCTCGACGTTTCGGTTGCAATAACCTTCCTCAGGAGGGAGCTCCTTTCACTTTGATTTGTATTACCTTGCATTATTAACATTGTGATTATGGGGTGTCCACACACTCTCAATGATGTTGCACTTCGGTCTGCTTTATCCGTATGATGTTGAATGATTTTCTGTAAGTGTGTGTTACTACACTACTTGCTGATCTCTGGCGCCACATAGCGGTCACTCTGGGTCTGTTACCCATTTTTGTAAGATATATTGTGTTCTTATATTGTATATATCAGCATCCATGTGCACTTACTCCCCATTAAATTTTGATGTTTTTTGCATACAAATCTTAGTAGTTCACCTTTCTTTCTCCCTACTACTCCTTGTAAACTGTCATTCCGTAAACAGGAGGTAAACAGGTTCAAAGAAGAATCGCTGTGCAGGAAAGGCTGATAGTCCACTGGGAAGACTTGCCTGCATTGGTTGCCTTGTTGATCCAACATTGCACATGTAAGCATAGATAATAGGCAAAGGGAGGGATGAGAATCGATCTTTCATCTAGTGGCTCAAGGGAGAAAGTAGGGGGATTGAAAAAATCTATTGAGATTTGATTGGATCAGGTCATTCTACAGAGATTGTTCATAGATGTTTAAAGGGATCACGGGTAACCAGGATGGACAAGCCACTACCATTCTATTATTTGCATACAACACTATGAGTTACTCGCCTGCACCAATCAATGGAAAGCCTTCCTCCTCCTTAAACTGCTCACCACTCTTTACATCCATCTTTTTCGATGCCGCTTTATCATTTTTCATCAGAGCGGTCTCTGGTGTCTCTTGGTCTGTATGATCGGATTCCTCCATAACAAGCTCCACCTCCCCAATCGCTGTCTGATTAAATACATCAGGGTAAGTGTAGGTCCAATTCTCACACAAAACTTGTTGCAATGGCATGTGTAAATATAAACTGAAAATTGGTTTCATGTGAATAAATCTGGTGGGGAGATCTCTGGTGTGACTTCCTGTGTGGAATCCTGGAAATAAAGAGGGCGGGGAGATCTCTAGTGTATATACCTGATAATACAATTCTGTGATTTGGTATTATACATATACAGCACGTCCTGTTCCAGAATATTCCTTACTCATGGGTTTTACATCCACAAGATGGCACTGGACTGCAGAAAGCAGCTTGTGGCTCCTCCCGGCCCTATACAAGCCAGGGACCTCCCACAAAATCCCCAGTATTTACAAGCAGTTAACAAGAAGCCGGGAGAACAATAACGTCAAAAATGAACATATGAACAATCACCATACAGAGGAGAATAATGATAACAAGGGTGGGTTAAACAGGATGTGCTGTATACGTATAATACCAATTCTACATGTGAGTAATCACAGAATTGTATTATTCTAAGTATACAGCACGTCCTGTTCCTATTCCTTACTCATGGGACATCCAATAGCAGTGTCCGTAAGGTAGGGTGGGATCCCCAAAAGTAACAGCAGGCAGTTTAAACCACTGCCGCCTGCAGAACTTTGCGACCAAAGGCAGCATCAGCTGAGGCCTTAACATCAACCTTGTAAAACTTAGAAAAAGTATGAACAGAAGACCAAGTGGCGACCTTGCAAACTTGTTCAACAGAAGCTTGGTGCTGAAAAGCCCAAGAGGCACCAATAGCACGAGTAGAATGAGCAGCAGCCTGACGGATCCACTTGCTGATAGTGGACTTAGCTGGAGCCAGACCTTTCTTAGGTCCAGACGGGAGCACAAAGAGAGCATCAGTCTTCCTGAAGGATTCAGTAGCCACCAAATAGAACTTCAGAGTTCTGACCACATCCAGAGAATGTCAAACCCGCTCCTTAGTGTTATTAGGATCAGGGCATAGAGAAGGCAAAACAATGTCCTGATTGAGATAAAAGGCAGACACAACCTTAGGCAGAAAATCTGGCTTAAAACGAAACACCACCTTGTCCTGGTGTCTATCAAAGTAAGGGGGTTTGATGGAAAGCGCCGCCAACTTAGAAACACGCCTAACAGAAGTGATAGCCACCAAAAAGGCTACCTTAAGAGTCAAAATGGACAAAGGGGCCTCACGCAAAGGCTCAAAGGGAGGCCATTGTAATGCAGATAAGACCAAGTTCAGATCCCAGACTGGTAACATAGGTTTACGTGGCGGACGCACATGAGTAACCCCCTGGAAGAAGGTCTTGACCAGACGATGATGAGCAGAGGATCTTTGGAAGAATATGGCCAAAGCAGAAACATGACCTTTGAGGGTACTAAGCTGAAGACCCAAATCCAAAGCATGTTGCAAATATTCCAAAATCCTGGTGATAGAAAACACCCGACATGGAAGAGACTTAGATTCAGTCAATGTAACCATGCCATACCCTATAGTAGATGGATGACGAGGACTGCTTCCTAGCCCGAATCATTTAACTACAGAGGCAGGCAGCCCCTTTTTCATCAAGATGGAGGTTTCAGTAGCCAGGCCGTCAAAGCCAGCGTTTGTAAATTGGGATGGCGTAGCTGCCCTTGAGTGAGCAGGTCTGGATCCTTGGGCAGGGCATACTGATCTATTGCCAACTGCACGACAGCTGCGAACCACGCTCTTCTTGGCCAACAGAGGGCCACCAGAATGGCTGCTACCCCCTCCTGAGCAATCTTGCGCAACACCCTGCCCAGCAGAGGGAAAGGAGGAAACACATAGAGAAGCTGAAAGCTCTTCCAAGACATTGATAGAGCAAGGCCAGAGGGTCCTGTGACAGAGAGACAAAGACTGGAAGCTTGTGATTGTGACGGGATCCAAACAGATCCACATCTGGCTGACCCCAAAGGCGGGATAGGGAGTGAAACACCCTGCTGCTGAGGGATTCTGCCTTCAGATTCTCCACCCCCGGGATTTACACGGCTGAGATGCAGGGAACATTCTCCTCCGCCCAAGACAGAATCAGGGACACTTTCTTGATGGCCCTCTTGCTCCGGGTCCCTCCCTGATGACTGATGTAGGTGTGGAGTCAATTGGGCGAGAACCAACATTATCGCCCTCAATTCCAGAATGTTGATAGGGGTGTAGTTCTCCTGAGGGCCCCACTGACCCTGGAATTTCAGGGATTTCCAGAAGCCCCCCCAACTGGTCAGGCTGGCATCTGTGGTGACTGTCTCCCAGCACGGGGCCAGAAAGGATCTGCCCACCAACAGGTTTCTTGAGTCCAGCCACCAAGAGAGAGACCGTCTGGCCAGGGGGGACAGAACCAGTACCTGATCCAGGGACCGAAGGTCCCGATCCCAAACTGACAAGAGGTGAATTTGAAGGGGTCTCATGTTAAACTGAGCGTATTGAACCACCTTGAAGCAGGACACCATCCAGCCCACCAACTGCATCCCCTGCCGGATGGAGGGATGAGGGGAAGACAGAAGATGCCTGGCTAGGGCCTGAAGATTCTTCACCTTCTGCTGAGGGAGAAGGATCTTGACCTGATATTTTTCCAGAGTCACGCCCAGAAAGGACCTCAACATTGACGGTGACAGGAAAGACTTGGGATGGTTGTTGATCACCCAACCAAAAGCCTCCAGTGTGGACACCACCAGCTGGATATCCAGCTCGGCCTGCTGGAAGGACTGAGAAGTGATGAGAATGTCGTTTAAGTAAGGAAGGATGCGTATGCCCTGAGATCTCAGCAGAGCCAGTACGCCCGCCAGCAACTTGGTGAATACCCTGGGAGCCGAGGTGAGACCGAAATGTAAGGCCACAAATTGATAGTGCCTATCCTCCAGAGCGAACCTGAGGAATCTCTGATAACCTGGAAAGATTGATACATGAAGGTAAGCATCTTTGATGTCTACAGAGGTCATGAAGTCGCCCGGGCGTAGGGAATTGACAGCTGAGCGCAGAGTCTCCATGCGAAAGCATCTGGATCTGACAAATTTGTTGAGACACATTAAGTCCAGGATAGGTCTGATGGACCCGTCATTTTTGGGAACAATGAAAAGATTGGAATAGTATTCTTTGGCCCTTTACCTCAAGGGCACCTGGCAAATGACCCCCGACTGCAGAAGGTTTTGGACAACAAGGCACAGACCCTGAGCTGACAGGGGGCTTTGAGCCATCCGGGATTTGATGAATCTTGGGGGTGGCCAGGCTGCAAACTCTATCTTGTAACCAGAGGACACTACCTCCTGAATCCACCGGTCTGAGACGTGAAGCCTCCAGACGTGAGCAAAGAGCTGGAGCCGTCCCCCCACCCGTATAGGTGAGGGCGCCCCTTCATGCCTGAGGGGGCTTGAGTGAGGATTTTGGCTTGGGACCCCAGGAGAGGCCAGGACGGGAAACCAGTGAGGGCTTTCTTAGCAGCATTATCAGCTACCCATTGACATAGCCAGACAGAGTGGCGTATAGCCACCAACAAAGCAGAAGTTCTACCACACATTCTAATGGCAACGTCCATAGCAGACAGAATATATGCAATAAATTCCTCACAAAGCAGTAGAGATCTATACTCTTCTCTACCCGCATCCACAGATGCCCCGTCCAAGAGACACTTAAGCACCCCTTTAATGGCAATAGCCGTAATAGCAGAGGCACAAATCGGGCGCAGAGGCGTGACAGGCCAGTTGGTCCAAGCGCCGGTCCTCCCCATCCCGCAGGGTAGTAGTATCCGGAGAATGCATGACAGATGTATTGGACAACCCGAGAACGGGCGCATCCATCTCGGGAGGACATGACCAACAACATCAGCGGGAAAGGGATACATCTTGTCCCGACTCTTAGGCACCCCTGACAGCTTGCTAGGCCGTTCCCATTGCTTGAGCACTGGATTATTAAAGTGAGACTGCTCAGGGAACTCCCAGTGTGGTTTAACCGTATGAAAAAGCTCACCCTGCTGCTGCTGGGCCACTGCCGGGGGAGAAATACAAAGCACTTTAAAAATATGACTCAGCAATCTGTCAGTGTCATCAGGGGACCACGGGTCGAGTAAGGGCCCTCGTCCTCTACAGGGAAGAGGGAAACCGCGGGTGATAAATGCAGCTTCTTAGCAGAAGTCTTATGCAGGGCAGACCCAGCAAGATGTTTTTCAATGCTGGCCCCCCGTGCAGCTAAATCAGGTTGAGACTCCCCGCTAATATGCCCCTCAAAGGGGGTCAGATGTAAGCGTGGGGGGTAGGCGAAGCCCGAGGAGGCGCCGTGCCAGTAACAAGCAGCCCAGGCTGACATCATCACTTAGGGGATACTTCACACACAACACATAGCCGGGCTTCTCTCGAAGGAACCCCAAGCACATTATCCCCAGAAGCCTCCATATGGTGATTACAGTGGCACAATAGGCCAATATAGGGTTAACGCTAATGATAGCAACCTGGGATGCCCAATAGCCCGCTAGGGATGTGGGATATATAATAGTAATAGCCCAAAACTAAAAGGGGAAGGGCCAGGAGAAACCACAGTAAGGTCTACCCGCCTGAAAGACATAAGAAGACATCCCCGTAAGAATACAGAATATATAAATAAAAACACATAACAATCCACCCCGCGGGGCATTCATGGACCGCGGTAGGTAACAGCAGACACGCAGCACGAGGGAGGTAAAATGGCGTCCGCATATACCTTGAGGGGCGGGCCGCTAGAGAAGTGATGCGGAAAACATCATCCGCAGAGCCCACCTCCCCCCAAAGAGCACGAATCTCGCCCACATGATCCCGCCGTCCAATGACGGCACGGCAGAGCCTGAGGTAATGTCACCGCCGTCCGCGGAGCGAAGTACAAACGCGCAGCGGCGGCTGCCAGTAAAAAAAAAACACATTAAGCAAGACATGCAGGATACAATATCAATTCTGCCACAAGCAAATGAACATTCAGGGACTGGTAGGCCTGGCTCGCCTGCGTATATAGAGAGCCATCTTCTATCTTCGCAGTCCAGACTGCAGATTAAAACTGGGGATTTTGTGCCAGGCAGAGCCACAAGCTGCTTTCTGCAGTCCAGCTCCATCTTGTGGATGTATAACCCATGAATAAGGAATATTCTGGAACAGGACGTGCTGTATACTTAGAATAATGGTTCGGTGTGACTTCCTGTGTGGAATCCTGGGAATAAAGAGGGCGGGGAAATCTGTGGTGTATATACCTGATAATGGTGCGGTGTGACTCCCTGTGTGGAATCCTGGTAATAAAGAGGGCGGGGAGATCTCTGGTGTATATACCTGATAATGGTGCGGTGTGACTTCCTGTGTGGAATCCTGGGAATAAAGAGGGCGGAGGGATCTCTTTGGGAAGTTCCTGGTGCTGGATTCATCTGCAGACAACACACGCACTGGGTGAATACATTGTCTCTCTTGTGTCATTATCAGATAACTGGGTATCTAGGAAGAGCTGCTTACCTGGCGATAGTGGGAGGGTCTGATCCACCATGGAATCTTCTATGCAGTAAACCTCTGCCTCCGCATCCTCGCCCTCCTCCTCTATCTCCTCTTTAATAATATGACATTCCACTGGGGTTATGTCCTAAAGAAAAAAATACAATTCTGTGAAACTCACCTGTAGAATTGTTTTTGAGTATATCCAGTCCAGGTCGTCCCAGTGATGACATGTGGGTATTCTGCCCCCCCGGGGCAGAATACCCACATGTCATCACTGGGACGACCTGGACTGGATATAGGGAAAAGTCATAATCATTTTCTAGGTGATTGGTGCTCATGCCCACATCTGTAGTCAGCAGGTAAGGTGGTGTCTATAACCGATAATGGTGTGGTGTGACTTCCTGTGTGGAATCCTGGGAATAAAGAGGGCGGGGAGATCTCTGGTGTATATACCTGATAAGGATGCGGTGTGACTTCCTGTGTGGAATCCTGGGAATAAAGAGGGTGAGGAGATCCCTGTGGAGTATTTTGGCAGTTTGGTGCTTCCATTTTAATATTCTCATAGTGGTCCCAAAATGCTTTAGTAGATTTCAACTTATCCACAACACGGAGATGCCCAGGCTCTTCTCCAACTGAATGATGAGGGTTAGTCATGTTTCCATCCTAAGTACAACATGATAACAGCATAATTATTACGTTAGCTCAGACACCTAGATAAATTATCTATGACCGGTAATAAAGAGTTGGCATAATAACAATTTGAGCACAGTGTGCAATGTGGGTGAGAGAAAGGGCCTACAAATCTTGTTTGGACTTGGTATTATGGATACATTCCATGCTGGGAAGGAAAGACAATTGGGAATAAATACCTACAACTCAAATAAAGGATGATATAAAAAGAAAACCTACCAATGACTGTGGTAATATATTTGTGATGGATGAAGTCATAAATGATAATTTAAACATACGATGGTGAACATTCCTCCCCTCCATTTGTTCCATTCTATCTTATCTTTCTCTCTGCATTGTACGCTTAGTGGCTAATAAAGGTAAGGTAAACCCTCAGGCAGCCACTTCACTCTGCGCTATTTCTCTTTTGCTTGACGATAATGCTTAGGATTATGAAGATAATAGAATATGCTGCTACTAATGTATTACTGTGATAAAGAAGGCGTCGGGAAGCCGGACAACACCTTTGAGTGTCCTGCCTTCAGGCGTAGTTAGAATTTCAAAGAGTATGCTCGCTAGGTAGAACAGACAAATTACTGAGCTAGATATTCAGTTTTTTCTAATATGATAGGCCCCTGTAGATGACGTGTAAGTTTTCTATTTTACTATAAATAAAAAAGTCAAAAGGAAGGAGCACCAGAAGCATCTCCGTGAGATAGTCAAACGCATTCCAATGATCTCCTAGGCTGATTTGAAAGACTGAAAGACACCCAGGACCCCCGTTAAACGGGCACAAAGGAGGGGGTCCCCTGACGGATAGCCGTCCTTTCCAATGTTCAGCTGGCAACAATGAATGTTCGCCATTACCTAAATGATCACCCGAGGAGGTGGTATTCAAAACAGCAGCATCGATACCAGAGAAAGCTTATTGTGCAATAGAATACGCAGACTCGTCATCGATAACTGTTGCACCCAGGCATTTCTGGCCAAATCTGATTTTTAAAACAGCCCCTTACCGAAGTGACTTTGCAAATTAGGTGTAACAGTTTGAGGAGACAGATTTCCTTTTACAAAGGTTTTATTAAGGTTTTCAAGTACAAAAGACAGCATATCAAAAATCACATGCTATGACATTGTCTAACAGATGTGTCTTAAACTGTTGTCAACTGAAATAAAGCTTATGGTCTCTCTGCTGACTATTATGGATCTCGTTGTCTGATTTCGTGCGCTAGTGTCCTGGATTTGACGGATGAAAGGATATAAAAGAATATTTAACTGAAATTTAGTTGAACTGGTTGCTGATTAAACCTTCTAAGGTTAACCTTGATCTTAATCTTTGCTTTGGTCCAAAGTGCTGTCTTTGCTGATATCAAACATTATAGACATAGATTTTAAGAATAACACAAACAAATTAGAGTTGGAAGAAATAGGTTTGGAGAGAGTGGGGGGGGGGGGGGAGGCGGGGAAGTGGCTTGAATAAGATTACCAGGGATGGTGTATTGGTGTTCTTCAGGATAGTCCAGAGGGGGGGAATTAATTACACCGGGAAGACCGGGTCAACCCAGGAGTTCTGCAGGCCTATATATTCCACCCATGGGTCCCACACTTTCCTGAACTTATCATAAGAATCATTTACTATTGCCGTTATTTTTTCCTTGCAAAGGGTGTCAGATATTCTATTTTGTATCTCTGACCAAGGGATGGAGGGCGTTTTCCAACACCTGGCTATCGTGGCTTTCACTGCTGCGAAAATATGGAGGGCTAAATGCCATCCTGCTTTGGAGAATGTGCCAATTTTCAGAGACAGAAGGGCTTCCCAGGGGTCTTTGTTCAATGGTGTTTGGAGGACTTCTGATATAACTTTATAGGCCCTATCCCATATGTCTCTAGTTACCAGACAGTCCCACCAGACATGCATCATGGAGGAGACAGATTTCCATAGCGCTCAAGTCGACCAACGTGGTTGACTGAATTGGTCCATGCTGATGCGGATACGGCAAGCACTAGAGCAGGGCTACTCAACTACTTTCAGTGGAGGTCCACTTACCAGGGTCTGCCGTGGGATGAAGGTCCGGGGGGGGGGGGGGGTGTAAGTAAGAGTGCCAGCCCGGACAGGACGAGCATCAAGCGCTGGAAGCGGCGGCTATATAGAACAAACCATGGCGGCGCACGCTTTTCATACACATATTGGCGGGGAATTACCTCAGGCTCGACCCAGGAGCTCCGGAACATGGCTCACACCAGGGCGCAAACCGAAACAGCCACCGAACGGCGCGCTCTCACCGTGCGCAATATCCAGCCACCCCGACTATTGAATCCAGGGCAGCCGCGGGAGGAGGAGACAGCGCGTCATCAAGCGGCGCCCGAACAGGGGACCACAGGCGGGGGCCATCGCCACACTCCGGCTTAGTGGAGGTGAACGCTGCCTGTCGCTGCCTGTTTGGTGGGATGTGACGGTAGCGGGCGTGCTCGCTCACTGTTTGCCTGAATGTGCCCGCCCCCAGCTCTGACAGCCCCGGCCGGCAATTGTCACCGGCACCGCCGGATCCCGGGCTGATGTGGCCATGACACTACATCAGCCCTGGGCAGCGGTCCGGACAAATGGCGTCTGCGGTCCGGATTCGGACCGCGGTCCGCCATTTGAGTACCCCTGCACTAGAGTATTGTGTAGATGTCTGCCGTGTCACAAAGGGTGCCCACATCCTACACCGGCTGTAATGGGGCTGCACACTGCCTGTAATGAGGGGTGCCACACTGCCTGTAATGGGGGATGTTGCACACTGGCTGCAATGTGGGGATACCGCACACTGCCTGCAATGAGGGGTGCCACACTGCCTGTAAAGGGGGATGTTTCACACTGGCTGTAATGTGGGGATACCGCACACTACCAGTAATGAGAGGTGCCACACTGCCTGTAATAAGGAGATATTGCACACTGTCTGTAATGTGGGGATACCGCACACTGCCTGTAATAGTTTTTATAGCACACCATTTGGTTCAAAATATATATTTTTCTTATTTCCCTCCTCTAAATTCTGGGTGCATAAACATAACTTCGACCGAAAGGCTGTCAGAAGCAGATTTGGTTAAAGGAGCACTAGTGCGAGAAAACGGTCGAGTTATAAAAATCCATATAAATATGCTGGATGGCGGGAGGAGGAGTCACTTATACACTCAGCATCAAGAAATATCCAGCCAGGCTTGTTTCCATCTTTCATTGGAAGGAAAAGAACATCTGGGGTGACAGGTTCTGCCCCCGCCCCCGATATACTCAAACCTCACACCCCTGGGTTTTATTCCTACTAGAATAAACCACAAGTTTGGCGGGAGTTTTACTCAGTTGGGGTGTATAAGTGACCCTTCTTCTCATTAGGAGTTTATATGGATTTTGATTACACCTCCTATTACAGCACCTTGGATGATTTTGACTAAGGACATAGAAGCTTAAACCGGACCAACAGCCATTTTTCTTTAACGGGTGTTGGTTCCTCAGACAGGGAATAAGAACAAGCTTGGGGGGGCATACAGAATGCTGGAACCCCCGAACATAGCCCCCCCAGAACCCCCGATATCCTTACCTTCACCTTGAGCTACCTTCGGGAAGGGAGTCCTGCAATTGGCCGCTGGGTGGTCTCGTGGACCATGGTCACGGCATCGGCGCTGGCCACTGGAACACCCCGCCCACATGTGCGCCAACGGCCAATCGCGGGACTCCTTTCCTGAAGTTGAGGTAAGACGTTCGGGGGGCTCCAGCATTCTGGATGCCCCCCCCCCAAGGTCACTCTTATTCGCTGACTGCGGGACCAACAGCTGTTAAAGAAAAAACAGGTGTTGGTCCGGTTTAAAAAGGATCGGACTTAAAACATGGGGCGGTCCCCCCCATCCTCTGACCCCCCCCCCCCCCCCCCCCCGCTGGCTTAGCCATCGCTACTTGGCGCTGCTCTGCGAAGTCTCATGGCTTTTTGGGCAGCCCACATTGTATCTCATTCACGGGCGCGAGAAGGGGGGCCGCACGCAGTGCATGACGGGATGCAGGATGGAGCTGTCTGTCGGGAGGTCGCCTGCAATCCGAAGTGCCCAGAAGATGGATGTGCCAGCATTGTGAGTACAACCTGCCCAAAGCTGAAACCGGAGGGGTTTGAGGGAGGTCCCCCTCTCCCAATGTTCCTCTTTAAAGTGGACCAAAACCCAGGATTTTGACTATCCTGGGTTTTGGTCCTTGCCCCCTGAGGTACTCCGATTGGGGATGCCCCTTTGTGTGCAACCCCCCTGGTCGCCCGAACAAACTAACCTCTCCCGGGTCCTACGGTGCATGCGTGACCTCTCGCCTTAGTCTCATACCTGTCCCTTCATCTAAGGTGAGCGCATCCTAGCGCACTGGCGGCGCATCCCCCACTTCCCTCTAACAGGGAGTGTGCCCACATCAGCCATCCACAAATGTCTGTCACAGGTACGCTCCCTGCTAATAGGATAGTGGGGATGCGGCGAGTTTCTGGGGGACCTGAGGGGGGGTTTCACACAGCCAACATCGGGATGCCCTGAGGGGAGGGAATCAAGCGGCCCTGGAATCTTATACATTCCGATCTCCGTGGGGTTTAGTCCACTTTAAAGCCTCTGAAAGAGAAAGTGTTAGAACCAAAGAATGGCCCGATTTTAGGCCTAACTGTAGAAAGATTTATATGTTAACTGCCTTGGTATATGGTTCACGTAAGCCTGATTCTTCTTGAACTGTATTCTTTTTTGTCTGTCTAGTTATTGAAACCACACCTATATCCCTGTGACCATGCTCTCTTTTATGATTGTATCATCAATGTGTTTTTTTTACCCAATTTATTTATTTATTTGATGAGCGTGGGGCATTTGGTATTACTGTGGACTTTGGGCAACCCTGCAGAAATATAATGGTTGCCCCCTTCTCTAGACACTTTAACGTGGGCAAGAATACTTTGGATCTGTTTTGATGTTGTGTGCTCCGAATACCTTACTGTGTAGAACGGGCACTTTATTATTTTATTTTAATTCATAATATATGACCCACATTAATATTACTGTTGGTATCATAGGGCCGTGATATTACTGTGATTGCAGGCCACACACTTCCCCCATGGAGACCGATTTGTTTCCATCTGACTTCAGCTTTTCTGAGGGTGGAGCGGCTTCCCCGCCTCTGTTGCAGGGGGACCCCGGTTGGCTTTTATGGGGAGGTTTTTCTTTCCTCCCCATCGGGCGGCCGGGTATGCCTGACGCCGACGGGGGCGCCGCTGTTTGTTATCAGCGGAGGCGCCGTACTGTCATGGGCGGAGGCGCTGCGCCCGCTGGTGTTTACATCCGCGGTGTGGCGTCTCGGCGGTTGCCGTGGCGACGCCGCGGCCTGGCCTCCAGCCGGCCAATGGGGGACGGCTTCCTCCCTCTCCTGGTCGGTCCTGGCTCTTGGCTTGCCATTAGCCGGGGCGCCGCCGCGGCCAGCGCTGACATCTCCCCGCTCTCCACCCGGAAGCTGTTTGCGATGCGGTCTCCGTGAGGTAAGTGTTGTTAGATGCTATGTATATAAATGTCCATATTCTTTTATTAATTTATCTATGATTAAGGACCACGCGCTGTCCGAAACGCGTTAGACACTGCTGTTGGGATTTGATTTTATCAATTTGATCGCTGTTTTTGTATTAGTATTTTTTATGAAGAAGCCATTAAAGGTTATATTTTAGGAGTGCTGACCACCTAGCCCTTTTTTCTCACGTTCATGGGGCGTGAGATGCCCCGGTCTTTGCACCGAACTTTTCTTTTTTTCCTAACTGTAGAAAGGCCAGAAGCCTACCTACATGCAACGCCTGGCGCGACCCTGCTAATCAAACTCATAATGCCGGCAATATTGTATTGTATTGTAAGTATAAACTATGTGGAACATGTGACTTTCCTGTGTGGGGGTGGAGCTATGAATACCTGATACTGAAGTGAAGCCATATGCTCCTCCCATGAGGAATTCTTGGAGTGAATAAGTGAGTGTGATGGTTCTGCTGTGGTGCTGGTTCCGGATCCATCTGCAGGAAAACCAACAGCGTCTGAATACATAGTCTCGGGGTTATTATCTGCCCATGAGGGGTCTGAAGGGTCACCTTACCTGGGGATAAGAGGATGGGCTCATCACTGTGACCTTCCAGACACTCCCACGTCTCCATAGCGATATCCTACGAGACACAAGATGACATGGTCACACTTTGCCCCCGCCCCTCCCTACACAATAGTCAGCGGTACTCACCTCTCCCGCCAGCAGCTCGGTGATCTTGTTGGCCACGTCTAGAATCTTCAGCATGGTGCGTCTCTTGGGAGTCAGGGAGGGAGGCGGAGACACTGTGATGGTCACATGATCGCTGAGTTTCACGGCGGGAAAAGTCTGGATCGAAGGCAAAGAGTTTGGGGTCACATGACACTCGGAGAATCACTCGCCACCGTTCCAGGCAGAGGTTTGTTTTATTAGAGTGATATTTCAGACGAATTACAGCATCGAGTCGGGCTATGTTTGGCGCTGTCCTAAAGTGTTTTCCATTTTTAAAGCGGACCAAAACTCACATCCCAAGATTTACAGTTTCACTTCTGAAGCAAGTGGGTGTGGCCCTTGGAGCTGTGATGCTGCATAGTAATTAGCATAATGGGTGGGGCAGCGTTGGGAGTGAGAGCTCTTGCTAGGAGGAGGCTGGGTAGGGAGGGAGGGGTTAGCTGGGCTTGAATGGCAGCTCTGAGAGTGCAATACAGAAAGGGGGCGTGGTTTGGACTAACTCCTCCAGCTAGTATTGGTGGCCCACATCGGCAGGGTGGCGCTGGAGGGGCAGATGAGGTATGTTTGTATGTATATGAGTATATTCCCTCTCCTCCAGCTAATATTAGCGGCGCACATCAGCAGGGTGGCGCTGGAGGGGCAGATGAGGGAGTATCTTTCCTTATTTGGGGCGGAGAGCTGAGAGGACGCACAGCGCTGGAGGAACGCTTGGTAAGGGAAGATGCTGATTATTTTATTTATTTTTTAACCTTTTGTTTGAAAAATGCCTTTAACATAAGAATAATGTCATGTGACCCTCCCAGAAACCTCCTCACCTCTCCGGTCAGCAGGAAGATAATCTCAAGCGTCAGACTCCAGATCTTCTCAGTCATGTGACGCACGTCAACCTCCATGTCTGATAGGAGAGTCCTAGGAGCGTACAGCACTTCCTGTCAACAGAGACGTGCAACGGGGTGTTAGGGAAAGATGGCGGGAGGGTAAAATCGTTTGTGTGGTAGAGGGGGAGGGGCTAGCACAGTGCAAGGGCGGGGCAGCATTTTATATCTCTTATGAATGGTCATGTCTGCATATTTCCCAGGTGTCCCTGATTTGGAGGGACTGTCCCTCTTTGGAGTCCATGTCCCGCTGTCCCTCGTTGTTCTCATGTGTCCCTCCAATTTGAGGTGTAACATGCCGATCTGCATCTATAAATGATTCATTTGCATATGCAAATTGTTTATATTGTTGTATCTGTTACATCCTATCCATTCCTCAATGAGGGGGCGTGGCTTCATTCATCCCTCAATGAAGGGGCGCGGCTTCATCCATCCCTCAATGAAGGGGCGTGGATTCGTTTAACAGAAGTCCTGCTTTGTCACCCTGAAGAGTTGGAAAGATTGGGATAGGTCCCCCTCCACATGTCTCCATGTCTGGAGGTCAATGAAAGGTCAGGAGGTCAGTAGCCCCTCCTCCCAGCCTATCACAGGTGACGGGGGCAGGACTTTGGATTAAGCATAGAGGTTGTGGGCAGACAATGCTTTAGCTTAGACAGGAAGACGTTAACAGAGTGTTTAAAGTGGACCAAAACTCACAGAGATCGGCCCAGGAATCTATAAGATGATTGATTCCCTCCCCCCGGGGGCATCCAAAATCCCCGCTGTGTGAATCCCCCCAGGTTGCCCATAAACTCACCATCTTTCCTGGTCCAACAGCCGCATCCCCGCTATCCCTCTAGTAAGGCGTGTGCATGCCAGGCAATTGTGAATGGCCAGGTGCGCTACCTGTTAGAGGGAAGCGGGGGATGAGTCCGCCAGTGTGCTTGGAATCGCTTGCGTTAGACGAGCTCCAGGACGAAGGGGCGGTTCCGAGCGTGCTGATTGGACAAGCTGCCACACAAGGTGCGTCGTAGAACAGGAAAGAGGTGAGTTTGTTCGGGCGACCTGGAGGGTTTCACACAGAGGGGCTCGGGGTGTCCCGGGGGCAAGGACCAAAACCAATAGTCAAAATCCTGGGTTTAGGTCCGCTCAGCACTCAGAGCCGCTGACATCATGCCATCTAAGATGGCGTCTAAGGCCAGTGGCTCAGAATGCGCTGACAGCCACATCCCATGATTCCCTCTAACAGGGAGCGTGCCCGCGCCGGACATTCACAAACGCCTGGCACGTGCCCTGCTAGAGGGATAGCGGAGATGCAGCTTGCGCATGTGCCGTTGGACCGGAAAACAAGGTAAGTGAATGGGGCAACCTGGGGGTTTTCACACAGCGGGGCATCCCGATTTTGGATGCCCCGGGAGGAGGTAATCGATCGGCCCGGGAATTTTACAGATTACGTGGGTTTTGGTCCACTTAAGATATTCACTATGCCAGGTTTGGTCCTTATCCCTGGGGCATCGCAATTCGGGATGCCCTGTTGTAAAAAAAAAAAAACCCTGGATCACCCCTTAAAATGTACCTCCCTGACGTCCCTACTGTTCATGCCTGCAGTCGAGTGAGGAAGAAGTGAATTAATAGCTAAATTCTGGGGGGATTCAAATCGGGATGTCCCGGGACAGGTAACAAAACCCGGGATAGTCATAATTCCGGGTGCTAAAGTGGTACGAAACCCAGGATTTTGACGTTCCCGGGTCTTGTGCCGTACCCCCAGGGCGCCCCGATTTAAACCCCCTCCCAGAATGCTGCCATTCGCACACTTCTTCCTCGTTCCCATGCGCAAGCTCTCGTCCAATGAGAGTCGCCCGCTGTTACTACGTAATTCGGCTCATTGAAACAAATGGAGGCCTATCTGAATGGCTGGGGCGGCCCATCCAAAACAATGAGAGCCGGCTGCCGAATGACATAGGGACGGCTGGTGCTTCTCATTGGCTGAGACCTTGCGCATGTGCCATTGGACCGGAGAAAGGTTTTTTTCGAGGGGCTCTGGGGGGTTTCACACATCGGGACATTCAGTTCGAGATGCCCTGGGGGAGTCAGATTTTATGAGCGGCTTGCACTTGCATTGTAAACGAGGAAAAGGTGAGTTTATGGGTGTACACACAGCGGGGCATCACTAATCAGGATACACAGCCAGAGCGGAAACCCCATAAAAGTCACATTCTTTGGTCATTTTCCCTCTTTAAAGTGGACCAACACCCAGGATTTTGACTATCCTGGGTGTTGGTCCACTTAGGTGGGGCACCCCGATCGGGGGTGCCCCGCTGTGTGAAACCCCCCCGATCGCCGCAAAAACTCACCTCTCCCCGCTCCCACGTGACCTCGTCCGGCCAATGACAGCACTCAGAGCAGCTCTGGTATGCGCGTCCAAAGCCGCTTGGACGCGCATACCAGAGCGCTGTCATTGGCTGCGTCTCTCGCTTCCCTCTAACAGGGAGCGCTCCTGCGCCGGCCATTCACAAAACGGCCGGCGCGGGAGCGCGCCCTGCTAGAGGGAAGCGAGAGACGCGGCCGCGTCTCGCGCATGCGCCGCTGGATCGCCGGTAAGGTGAGGATTGTGGGCCTCCTGGGGGGTTCCTCCCCGCGGGACATCCCGATTTCGGATGCCCCGCGGGGAGGGATCTGATCGGTCCGGGAATCTTATAGATTTCCGGGCCGATCCCCCCCTGGGTGTTGGTCCACTTTAATGCGCTTCCCAATGTATTCTGACTGGAGGAGAGTCGCACATGCGCCCTAGGACCAAAGTAAGATAGGCCAACCACACCTCCCAAAGTGGGATGCCCCTGTTAAAGGGGACCAAAACCCGGGATAAATGAAAATCCTAGGTTAAAGTCCACATTAAAGTGGTCCAAAACCCAGGATTTTGACTTTCCTGGGTCTTGGTCCAAGTCCCCGTGGGCACCCCGATCGGAGATGCCCGGCTGTGTGAAACCCCCCAGATCACAGAGTGCAACTCACCTCTGCCCGGTCCTACGGCGCATGTGCGGACGCTCATCCAATCAGTGCGCTGAGAGCCGCTAATATCACGTTGTCTAAGGCCAGCGGCTCCGAGCGCGCTGGCAGCTGCATCCCTCTAACATGGAGTGTGCCCGCACTGACCACTCACTAATGCATGGCGCGGGCACATGCCCTGCTAGAGGGATAGTGGGGATGCGGCTCGCACATGTGCCGTTGAACCACAAAGCAAGGTAAGTGTATGGAGCGACCTGGGGGGTTTCACACAGCGGGGGAACCTGATTTTGGATGCCTGGGGGGGGGGGGGGGGGGGGGGGAGATCAATCAGCCAGGGAATCTAATAGATTCACAGGCCGATCGCGCTGAGTTTTTGTCCGCTTGAAAGCGACGCAAAAACCCTCTTGCACCGGCCCTGGAGTCTATAAATAATTCCTGAGCCAAGCCACACGCTTAGGCCCCGCCCCCCAGGGCATCCAAAATCAGGTTACGTCTGGTATTGCCCTGTAAAACCTTTTTCTGGGGCTCAGCAACATCTCCCCAGATACTTGGGACGGGGGGAAGGGAAGGGAAATGGAGTAGATGGGAAAAGGATTTTGGTCCACTTTAAAAAAAAAAAAAACCTGGGCTGATAGATTTCCTCCCCCCGAGGAATCCAAAATCGTGATGCCCCGCTGTGTGAAACCCCCCAGGTCGTCCCATACATTTACCTTGCTTCCCCGTTCCAATGGCGCATGCGCGAGCAGCGACCGTGTCCCCACTATCCCTCTAACAGGGCGCCTGCCCGTGTCAGGCATTTGTGAATGGGCGGACACGCTCCCTGTTAGAGGGAAACGGAGGATGCGACCAGCAGCGCGATCTGAGCCGCTGGCCTTAGAAGATGTGACGGCAGCGATCTGGGTGGTTTCACACACAGGGGTATCCACGATCAGGGGTGTCCCGGGGGAAAGGACCAAAACCCAGTATAGTCGAAATCCTGGGTTTTGGTCCACTTTAAGATGCTTGCCAATCTATTCTGACTGAAAGAGAGCCCGCACATGCACCACGAGACCTGACTTGAAGGCAGAGCAAAAACCCTGGAGTCTAAAAATAAGTCCTGGGCCAAGACACTTGCTCCCCCCCCCCCCAGGGCATCCAAAATCAGCCCTGTAAAACTCACCATTTGCAGGGCTCAGCAGCATCTCCTCAGATACCTGGGACGGGGGAAAGGAAAGGATTTTGGTCCACTTTAAAGTCGACCAAAACCCACGCTGAGTCCCGGGCTGATCGATTCCCTCCCATCCAGAATCGGGATGCCCTGCTGTATGATAACCCCCAGGACGCCCCATACACTTACCTTGTTTCCCGGTCCAATGGCGCAAGCTGCGGCTGTATCCCCGCTATCCCTCTAGCAGGGCGCGTGCCCGCTCCGGGTATTTGTGAATGGCCGGCACGGGAGGGAAGCGGGGGATGCGGCTGTCAGCGCGCTTGGAGCCACTGGCCTTAGACAACGTGGCGTTAGTGACTCGGGGGGTTTCACACACAGGGGTATCCCCGATGGGGTGTCCCGGGGGAAAGGACCAAAACCCAGGATAGTCAAAATCCTGAGTTTTTGGTCCACTTTAAGATGCTTGCCAATCTATTCTGACTGAAAGAGAGCCCTGGGACAAAGGTACGATAGGCCGAGAAAACAGGGGTGTCACAACCACACTTTCCAAAGTGAGATGCCCCTGTAAAGCAGACCAAAATTGGGGTAAATGAAAATCCCGGGTTTTGGTTCACTTTAAACCTTGCACTGGCCCTAAAGCTCAAAAATAACTCCTGGGCCAATCCACTCACTTACCCCACCTGGGGCATCCAAAATCAGGTAACCAATGGGCTTGCCCTGTAAAACTAACCTTTTCCGGGGCTCAGCGGCATACTTGGGACGGGGGGGGGGGGGTAAATAGGGGAAAGGATTTTGGTCCACTTTAAAGTCGACCAAAACCCACAATGATCTCCTGGGCCAATCGATTCCCTCCCCCTGGGCATCCAAAATCGGGATGCCCCGCTGTGTGAAATCCCCCGGGTCGACCCGTACACTTACCTTGCTTCCCGGTCCAACAGCACATGTGTGAGCCGCAGCCGCATCCCCGCTATCCCTCTAGCAGGGCGCGTACCCACACCAGGCATTTGTGAATGGCCAGCGTGGCCACGCCCCCTGTTAGAGGGAAGCGGGGGATGCGGGCGCCAGTACGCTAGGAGCCGCTGGCCTTAGACGACGCGACCTCAGCGGATCCGAACATGCTGATTGGACCACAATCGGGGTGCCCCAGGGGAAAGGACCCAAACCCAGGATAGTCAAAATCCTGGGTTATGGTCAACTTTAAAGTGGACCAACACCCTCCTTGATCGGCCCGGGAATCTGTAAGAAACCGCTGTGTGACACCCCCCAGGACACCCGCTAACCTTACCTTAAACCAGACCTTCACCATGATTTAATGAAACGCCCCAAAGCCTTAAAAATCGATTCCCCAGCAAATTAATATATTTTAAATTTTTAGTCGGTTACTTATTCTTTCCCCCACTGGGCTGCAACTCTGTTCAGGACTTTAGGATACGGGCACCTTGCCTCAGAAGCATCATACTGAGGAGAGCGGGATAAAGTACAGGGGGCGGGGTTATAGCTGTGCTTTGCTCAGACAGAGCAGAGCTGGGATCAGGGAAAGGTCAGCAATCCCAGAATGAGGAGCCGCACAGTCAGAAGACACTTCCTGTTTGCAGGATGCCTGATGTTCCATGAGCCGCCATCTTGGATGTTTAAAGGCTTATAATGTCCAATAGATGCAGGTAGGATGATTTTTAATGTGAGCAATCTGTATGTACAGGGTGTGGGAAACATATAAGATAGACTCTTATTCAGGGTGAAGGTCCGGATTAATGTGGACAATCTGTATGTACAGGGGGTGGGAAACATATAAGATAGGCTCTTATTCAGGGTGAAGGTCCGGATTAATGTGGGCAATCTGTATGTACAGGGTGTGGGAAACATATAAGATAGGCTCTTATTCAGGGTGAAGGTCCGGATTAATGTGGGCAATCTGTATGTACAGTGTGTGGGAAACATATAAGATAGGCTCTTATTCAGGGTGAAGGACTGCTTTAATCCCGGTCCGATGGCGCATGCGCACGCTGCATCTCGCGCTTCTCTCTAGCATTCGTGAATGGCCGGTGCAGGCGCGCTCTCTGTTAGAGGGAAGCGCAAGACGCGGCCGCCAGCGCGCTCGGAGCTGCTAAGGTTAGACGCCGCTTTGACGCACATACCACAGCGGCACTAATTGGACGAGCGGCAGCACATGCGCCGTAGGAGCGGGGTGAGGCGAGTTTTATCGGGCGATCTGGGGGGTTTCACCCACGATCGGGGTGCCCAGCGGAAGTGGACCAAAACCCAGGATAGTCAAAATACCGGGTTTTGGTCCATTTTACAAAGGGATAATACCCCTAAAATTCATTTTCTAGGGTGAATCCCTCGGGGGCGGGAAAACTCACCTCTTCCAGGTTCCCACGTGGGCCTGCTCGGCCAATCAGCAGCGCTCCTTCCTTTGAGCACAATCCCCGGGGGCATGCAATGTGGGATACCCCATAAAGCGGGAGCCCATCACCAGGGGGCGGTTACTCCTCTTCAAAGACAAGTTTAGGGCAGGGCAAGGAAAGGGTTACAGGCCACACCCCTTTCTGGGCACCGCACGGCTGGTAGAGAAGGGGTTAACGCGCCGCCACCAGCTTACCCGCCTCTCCAGGTGCCTCGCAGGCGAACTACGGCCGTGGCTCCGCCCACTTCCGCTCTGAGCTCCTCCCTTACTTTAATGCGGCGCGGCAGGCCCTTCGGTTGCTATGGGGACACCGCATAGCAACGAAGAGGGGGGGGGGGCGGGAATAGGACGGCTTCGCCAAACTCGCCTTTTTTTAATGTTATGAATGACGGCGTGTCTCCAATACAAGTGCGTCTGGCGGCCATTTTCTTGTAGCTCAGGCTTTTTAGTGGTACACATGGATTTAAACCAAGCAAAGGTGAGAATGTCTTTATAAATGAGCTCGGCATATGCCGCTATAGTGAATAATAAATATTGTATATATCACCCGGGCTTCAATGTGTGTGAGGAGAGCCACGGCTACGACAAGATGGCCGCGGCTCCCTGACAGTGGGGACGTAGTTGGGACTAGTGTTTATCCATACCGCCCAACTTTTCTGGGTTGGAAAGAGGGACATTTGTTAAATTAGCCCACTCCCCCTCGTTGATTGATAATTAGGAACTAGGTTTTAACGGTTAAAACAATATAAGCTCTTTAAATAGGCAAATTAATAATTGATGCATGTTACACCTCAAACAGGGGCAAAGTGGAACAAGGGACATGGATTCAAAAGAGGGACAGTCCCTCTAAATCAGAGACACTTGGGCAGTATGTATACCCATACCTCCCAACTTTTCAGAATGGGAAATTGGGACAATATGTAAATTAGGCCACGCCCCATTTGATGACTAGGAGATAGGATGTAACAGTTACAATAGAAACACTTTGAATAGGCAAATGAATCATTTATTTCTGCAGATCTGCATGTTACACCTCAAAGAGGGACACATGAGAACAACGAGGGACAGGGGGACATAGACTCCAAAGAGGGACAGTCCCTCCAAATCAGGGACACTTGGGAGGTATGTGTATACCCTCCAAATTTTCAGGGTGGGAAAGAGGGACAGTTGTTACATTAGGCCACGTCCCCTTATTGATTGATGGATAGGAGATGGGGGTGTAACAGTTACAGTATAGGCAAATGAATCATTTTTTGCTGCAGATCTGCATGTTATGCCTCAAAGAGGGACAGAGGAGAACGAGGGACATGGACTCAGAAGAGGGACAGTCTCTCCCTATCAGGGACACTTGGGAGATATGCGAGTGTAAGGTAGCAGCTGGCAAGATTGGCTGATTGATATGTGTAAATGAAGCATGCTGCCATTGGGAGCATTAAAGCAGACCAAAACCAGCCTTGAAATCTAACAGGCTCCAGGGCTAGACATAGTCCGCTTGTTGTAAATGAAGAGGAAGCTACTGGATGCCTCAGGTGGAGTTGAGATGCGGCCTTAGCATGTGCTGTGGGGTCTATACCAGGCTATCCCAGTGGTTTCAAAGAGTGGGGCATCCCAAATTGCGATGTCCCACAATGAAGGAAACCACTGGCCCTTGGGGCTTATGGGCTCTAGGCAGATAGTTGCTTTCTTTTCACACTCCCAAGTATCCCACAATTCAGCATCGGTCTCCACTCACAAGGGAATGGTCGCATCCTCCAAGATGGAGATCTAACTCTCCAACTGCCTACTCCATTCACTATAATGGAGGGGAGACATGGCGGCGTCCATCAAGACTGTTTTACACCCACACTAGTAACATAGTAACATGTAAGGCTGAATAAAGACTTTATTACCAGCTATGGCTACTAGACCACTGGAAGGAGATCTATAGTGGCCTGGATGCCCTCCTTGCATGTAATAACATTACCAGCTATGGCTACTAGACCACTGGAAGGAGATCTATAGTGGCCGGGATGCCCTCCTGGCATGTAATAACATTACCAGCTATGGCTATTAGACCACTGGAAGGAGATCTATAGTGGCTGGGATGCCCTCCTTGCATGTAATAACATTACCAGCTATGGCTACTAGACCACTGGAAGGAGATCTATAGTGGCCGGGATGCTCTCCTGGCATGTAATAACATTACCAGCTATGGCTACTAGACCACTGGAAGGAGATCTATAGTGGCCGGGATGTCCTCCTGGCATGTAATAACATTACCAGCTATGGCTACTAGACCACTGGAAGGAGATCTATAGTGGCCGGGATGTCCTCCTGACATGTAATAACATTACCAGCTATGGCTACTAGACCACTGGAAGGAGATCTATAGTGGCCGGGATGTCCTCCTGGCATGTAATAACATTACCAGCTATGGCTACTAGACCACTGGAAGGAGATCTATAGTGGCCGGGATGCCTTCCTTGCATGAAATAACATTACCAGCTATGGCTACTAGATCACTGGAAGGAGATCTATAGTGGCCGGGATGCCCTCCTTGCATGTAATAACATTACCAGCTATGGCTACTAGACCACTGGAAGGAGATCTATAGTGGCCGGGATGCCCTCCTTGCATGTAATAACATTACCAGCTATGGCTACTAGACCACTGGAAGGAGATCTATAGTGGCCGGGATGCCTTCCTTGCATGAAATAACATTACCAGCTATGGCTACTAGACCACTGGAAGGAGATCTATAGTGGCCGGGATGCCCTCCTTGCATGTAATAACATTACCAGCTATGGCTACTAGACCACTAGAAGGAGATCTATAGTGGCCGGGATGCCCTCCTGGCATGTAATAACATTACCAGCTATGGCTACTAGACCACTGGAAGGAGATCTATAGTGGCCAGGATGTCCTCCTTGCATGTAATAACATTACCAGCTATGGCTACTAGACCACTGGAAGGAGATCTATAGTGGCCGGGATGCCCTCCTTGCATGTAATAACATTACCAGCTATGGCTACTAGACCACTGGAAGGAGATCTATAGTGGCCGGGATGCTTTCCTTGCATGTAATAACATTACCAGCTATGGCTACTAGACCACTGGAAGGAGATCTATAGTGGCCGGGATGCTCTCCTGGCATGTAATAACATTACCAGCTATGGCTACTAGACCACTGGAAGGAGATCTATAGTGGCCGGGATGCTCTCCTTGCATGTAATAACATTACCAGCTATGGCTACTAGACCACTGGAGGGAGATCTATAGTGGCCGGGATGCCCTCCTGGCATGTAATAACATTACCAGCTATGGCTACTAGACCACTGGAAGGAGTTCTATAGTGGCCGGGATGCTCTCCTTGCATGTAATAACATTACCAGCTATGGCTACTAGACCACTGGAAGGAGATCTATAGTGGCCGGGATGCCCTCCTGGCATGTAATAACATTACCAGCTATGGCTACTAGACCACTGGAAGGAGATCTATAGTGGCTGGGATGCCCTCCTTGCATGTAATATCATTACCAGCTATGGCTACTAGACCATTGGAAGGAGATCTATAGTGGCCGGGATGCCACAACAGGACACAATGAACACAAGGGCAGGGTGGGACAACCTGGACTGGATGTATCCAAAAACAATTCTACAGGTGAGTTTCAAAGAATTGTATTTTTCCCTACATCCAGTCCAGGTCCTCCCAATATCCTTACGACTGGGACATCCAAAAGCAGTGTCCATATGAGCGGAATCCTCAGTGTGGAGCAGCATGTCATTTACTTCACTACTGCCTGAAGCACCTTTCGGCCAAAAACAGCATCAGCTGAGGCCCTGACATCCACCTTGTAAAACTTTGTAAAAGTATGAACTGAAGACCAAGTGGCAGCCTTACAAACTTGTTCCACCGATGCCTGGTGCTGAAAGGCCCAAGAGGTTCCAATAGCTCTGATAGAATGAGCTGTGATCCGAAAAGGGGGTTCCTTCCCCCTGGCAGAATATACTTGCACCACCGCCTGTCTAATCCACTTACTGAGAGTGGACTTGGCTGGTGGCAAACCTTTTGCTAGAGCCCTCTGTTAGGACAAAGAGAAAATCCGATTTCCTAAAGGATTCAGTCGCAGCCAGGTAATACTTTATGGCTCTGACCACATCCAAGGCATGGAGGGTCCGTTCTTTGGAATTAGCCGGTGCTGGAAGGTAAGACAACTTCCTCATTAAGGTGAAAAGAAGAAAAGACCTTAGGCAAAAAATCAGGTTTAAAGCGAAAAACCACCTTATCTCTATGCAGCTCAAAGTAGGGTGGTTTCATACAAGTGCGACCAGCTATGATACACGACGCACCAAGGTGATCGCTACCAGAAAGACCACCTTGAGGGGCAGTATAGACAATGCCACATCGCACAATGGCTCGAAGGGACCCTGAAGAGCAGATAGATCTAAATTCAAGTCCCACACCGGTAATACTGACTTACGCGGTGGCCTGACATGGGTAACTCCCTGGAAAAGAGTCTTGATCAACCTTTGGTTGGCAATGGATCTCTAGAAAAAGATGGCTAAGGCCGAGACCTGGCCCTTGAGGGTGCTCAGCTGAAGACCCAAGTCTAAGCCGTGATGTAAAAACTCCAGAATCCTAGAATTAGAAAATATGCAGCGAGGAAGACTCTTGGTCTCGCACCACGCGATATAGGCGCGGCAAACTCTGTAGTATATCATGGAAGAAGATTTCTGCTGTGCCTGCATCATTGTCTGCACAACCGTGGCCGATAACCCCTTCTCCATCAGGATTGAGGTTTCAATAGCCAGGCCGTCAAAGCCAGCGTCCGTAAATTGGGGTGCCGCAGCGACCCCTGTGTGAGAAGCCCTGGGGCGTCGGGCATGATGTAGTGATCTAGTGACATCTGGACTATGTCTGCAAACCAACTCCTTCTTGGCCAGCGAGGAGCCATCAGGATGACTGGTACTCCTTCCTGGGCTATCTTGCGCAGCACTCTGCCCAGGAGCAGAAACGGAGGGAATGCATACAGAAATTTTAACTCCGTCCATGGAATCGCCAGAGCATCTGTTGCAATGGCCAGAGGATCTCTTGAGAGGGAGACGAACCTTGGAAACTTGTGATTGTGTCTGGACGCAAACAGATCCACGTCCGGCTGACCCCAGCAGAGACACAGAGCGTGAAAAGTTTCGCTGCTGAGAGACCATTCCCCCAGGCGCGAAGTACTCCTGCTCAGGGAGTCTGCCTCCTGGTTTTCCACCCCGGGGATGTAGACTGCCGAGATGCAGGGAACATTCTCCTCTGCCCAAGTCAGAATCTGGGTTACCTCCTTGATCTCTTGCTCCGAGTCCCACCCTGAGTCAAGTGTAGAAGCACCAACCGGATCGCTCTCAGCTCCAAGAGATTTATGGGTAAGCGATTCTCCTGCGGACCCCACTGACCCTGGATCTTCTGGGTCTGCCAAATGCCTCCCTAGCCTGTCAGACTGGCATCCGTGGTAACTATCTCCCAATGGGGAGTCAAAAAGGACTTGCCCACCAGCAGGTTCCGGGAGGCCAACCACAACAAGAGGGACTGCCTGGCCAGGGGGGACAGCGAAAAGCCGTGTTCCAAGGACTCCTGAGTCCGATTCCAGCCGGTCAGCAAGTTCAACTAAAGAGGTCTCATGTGAAATTGGGCGAAGGGCACTGCCTCAAAGCAGGACACAATTAGGGTCACCAATCTCATCCCCAGCCGTACTGACGGCTGCTGACAAGACAGCTAGGCCTGCACTTGCGTCTGGAGACCCAAAACCTTCTTCTGTGGCAGGAAAAACCTTGACCTGAGCGGTGTATATCATCATTCCCAGGAAGGATCTCACTGTTGCAGGAGTGACAAAGGACTTGGGGTAATTGATTACCCAGCTGAAGGCCTCCAGGGTTGACAACACCGTCCAAGTATCGCTCTCGGCCTGCTGAAGGGACTGGGCCGCAATCAGCAAGTCGTCCAGATAGGGTAACACATGAATGCCCTGGCTTCTCAGGATAGCCATGATGCCCACCAGCACCTTGGTGAACACACGGAGGGCTGAGGATATCCCGAATAGAAGTGCTACAAACTGGTAATGCTGATCCTCCAGATCAAACCTCAGGAACTTCTGATGTCCCTGGAAAATCGGGATGTGCAGATAAGCATCCCTGATGTCCACCGTGGTCATAAAGTCGCCAGGCCAAAGAGATCTCACCGCCGACCGTAATGTTTCCATGCGGAAATGTCTGACTCTTACAAACCTGTTGAGACCCTTCAGGTCCAGGATTGGCCTCAACGTTCCGTCCTTCTTGGGAACCGTGAACAGGTTGGAGTAAAATCCCTGACCCTGTTCCTGCCAAGGTACAGGGCAAATCACCAAGGTACAGGGCAAATCACACCTATCCGCAGGAGGTGCCGTACGGCCATTCTCAGGCACTGTGCCAAGACAGGATTCTGGGACATGTAACCGGAGGACACCACCTAAATGGCAAACGCTATGTGTGGAGGAAAGCTAACATTGCACATATCCCTGAGGGCACAATCTCCAACATGGAGGTGGTGGCTGCATACTGTGGGGAGGGTTTTTTTTTTTTAGTACGGAGTGGGAAGCTGGTCCGATGTTGATGGGGAGTTGGATGGAGCTAAATACAGGGCAATCCTGTAGAGATTTGGGTGTAGGTTCCCCACCCAAGAGGACAACCCTAACATATAACCAAAGCTACAATGATATGGTTTAAATAAAAAAATACCATTTTGTGAATACTCACCTGTAAAATGGGTATTATAAGTATGTCACACACCCCGCTTCAAGACGTTCATTACATGTGGGTATACTGACCTGTAGATGGCGATCTTGCAGAGATGTAAAAAAATAAAAAAATAAAAAAAAAAAGGACCATAAATATCTGGGACTTCCCACTCATTCCCCAGTATAAAGATCAAGGGACCAGGAAAGCCAATTAAAACTAACAAAGGTTCACCATATAAAGGATCCAGAATACAAAAGGGCGGGTGAAGCGGGGTGTGTGACATACTTTTAATACCCATTTTACAGGTGAGTATTCACAAAATGGTATTATTCTAAGTATGTCACACACCCCACTTCAAGACATTCATTACATGTGGGACATCCAATAGCAGTGTCCATAAAGGGCGGGGATCCAAAAACAAGGCCCAACCTAAAACCTTGCAGCTTGCAAAAACAGCATCCGCTGAAGCCCGCACATCAACCTTGTAAAACTTGGAAAAAGTGTGAACCGAAGACCAAGTAGCAGCCTTACAAACCTGCTCAACAGAAGCCTGATGCTGGAAGGCCCAGGATGCCCCAACAGCACAAGTAGAATGAGCAGTAACACGAAAAGGGAGAACATTCCCCTTAGCAGAATAGGCCCCAACAATGGCTTGGCGAATCCATTTACCAATGGAAGACTTGGCGGGAGCCAAACCTTTCCTATGCCCCGAGGGCACCACAAAAAGAGAGTCAGTCCTTCGAAAAGGGGAAGTAGTCCCCAAATAGTACTTCACACAGCGAACCACATCCAAAGAATGCAAAACCCTCTCCTTGTCATTGCTAGGCTTAGGACACAAGGAGGGTAGAACAATATCCTGATTAAGATGAAAAGCAGAGACCATCTTAGGAAGGAAATCTGGCTTGAAGCGGAAAACAACCTTGTCCTGATGCCTCTCAAAGTAAGGGGCAGAAAGCGCAATATCCTGCAAAGGTTCAAAAGGAGGACCCTGCAAGGCAGAAAGAATCAAGTTCAAATTCCCCCTGGAAAAAAGTCTTAACCAGAGGATGAAGTGCAAAAGACCTTTGAAAGAAAACCGCCAGGGCAGAAACTTGCCCTTTCTGCGTACTAAGCCGCAAACCTAGGTCCAGACCATGTTGCAGAAATTCCAAGACCCTAGGGATAGAAAACGCCCTGCAAGGCAAGGCCCTAACCTCACACCAATCAATTTAAAACCTCCAAATCCTATAGTAGATGGCAGAGGAAGACTTCTTTCTAGCCCTAACCAGAGTTTGAATGACAGCATCAGAAAGACCTTCCTCCTTCAAGATGGAGGTTTCAGCAGCCACGCCGTCAAAGCCAGCGTTGATAAATTGGGGTAGAGCAGTGGACCCTGAGTGAGTAGATCCGACAGAAGGGGCAGAACTAGCTGATCCTCTGCCAACCTTGCCACGTCTGCGAACCAAACCTGTCTTGGCCACCTTGGAGCCACCAGGATTGCTGACGTGCCCTCTAGGGCCAGCTTGCACACCACTCTGCCCACCATGGGAAACGGAGGGAACAGGTATAGAAACCCCAGATCCCTCCAGTTCAGAGACATGGCATCCGCCGCCAAAGCCAGCGGATCCCGCGAGAGAGACTCAAATGCCGTAAGCTTGTGATTGTGAGGAGAGGCAAAGAGGTCCGCCTCCGGAGTCCCCCACCGGAGGCAAAGCGACGAAACACCTTGGGGCAGAGTGGCCATTCCCCCCGGCGAGATGACCCCCTGCTCAGGGAGTCCGCCTCCGTGTTCTCCACTCCCGGAATGTACACTGCCAAGATGCATGGGACACTGCCCTCTGCCCAATCCAGAATCAAAGACACTTCCCTGAGGGCACGCCTGCTGCGAGTCCCTCCCTGGTGATTGATGTAGGCGACCGCCATCCGATTTTCCGACCGAACTTGAACCGGTAGTCCCCGTAACTGATGAGTCAAGTGAGCCAGAACCAACCTGATGGCTCTCAGCTCCAGAACATTAATGGGATCGTGAGCCTCCTGAGGCCCCCACAGTCCCTGAAACTGAAGATCCTTCCAAAATCCCCCCCAACCTGACAGGCTGGCATCCGTGGTGACCGTCTCCCAACGAGGGGTCAGAAAAGACCTGCCCCTCATCAGATTGCTTGGGGCAGGTCTTTTCTGACCCCTCGTTGGGAGACGAGGGGATTCTTCTCTGTAAGAGCAGTGAGACTATGGAACTCGCTGCCAGAGGAGGTAGTAATGAGGGATACATTAAAAATGTTCAAAAGTGGCCTTGATGCCTTCCTGGCATGTAATAACATTTCCGGCTATGGCTACTAGACCACTGGAAGGAGTTAAACAGGCTGAACTGGATGGACTAAAGTCTTTATTCAGCCTTACATACTATGTTACTATGGTTTCAGCCACCACCGAAGGGAATGCCGCACCCGGGGAGACATCAGAAAGGACTGATCCAATGACAGTTGGGACCCGTCCCAGGCCGCCAAGAGATGGAGCTGGAGCGTCCTTGTGAGAAACTGGGCAAAGGGAACCGCCTCGAACGACGCCACCATCAATTCCACGAGTCGCACCCGAGAACTGAAGAATCTGAGAGGGGGCCGGAACTCGAACTCCAGCTTGTAACCGGAAGACACCACCTCCTGAATCCACCTGTCCGAGACCTGTTGGACCCAGACCTGGGAGAAGAGTAGCAGCTGTCCCCCCACCCGCAAGGGTGAGGGCGCTTTCCTCATTGCTGAGCCGGCTTGGCAGTGACCCTAGGCTTGGAGCCCCAACTGTGTCCTGGATGGGCCCGACCCCTGCCCCTGGTCCAGGAATTACTTCTGGACGAAGGGAAAGCCGAACCCCTACCGACTCTAGCCCCGCGAAAGGACTGAGAGAAGGAAGCCGCCCCCCGAAAGGGGCAATGCTGCATCTTACGCTGAGGTAACTTACCTCAGTTTGCCACCGAATCCAATCTTTCTCCAAACAGCCGCAACCCCACAAAGGGAAGGGCCGTGAGCGACTTATTAGACACATAATCAGCCGCCCGCTGGCGCAACCAAACCGACCGGCGGATAGCCACAAGCAAAGCCGTAGCTCTGCTACACATCACCAAAGTGGTGTCCAGGGCGGACAGTACAAAGGACACAAATAACTCACAGCGCTTAAGGTAGGCAAACTCCTCACTAGCCGGGTCGAGCCCGGACGAGGTCAACAATCCTCTAACAACCAACCTGGCAGCAACCAGTAAAAGCGCAGAAGCACAAACCCGCCGCCAAGCCGATCCAACACTGGCAAAACCATGACAAGCCATCTGGTCAATGCGTTTATCCTCACCATCCTTGAGAGTAGTGCACTCCGGAGAATGGAGGACTGAGAAGCTGGATAACCCCAAAAAGGAGCATCCACCTCGGGGGGAGACGACCAGTACTTCACTGCGTCCGCTGCAAAGGGATATTTCTCGTCCCAACCTGGTGGGACACCCGGAAGCCGTGTCGGTCTCTCCCATTCCATGCGAATGAAACCATCAAAATGCTCTTCGTCTCTTCAAAGAACTCCCCCTTCAGCGGAGGAGCCGCCTCGGGGGGAGAAAAAGCCAGGACCTCAAACACATGAGCCAGGACCCCGGAAGCATCCGAGGAATCCCCCTGGCCCTGCTCAGCATCAGCGCCCAAAAACTGCTGATCGTCGGAGTCCTCAGACCCCTCATACATCTCTTCCTCAAGCGGGGAGCAATCATACCAATCCAGGGAGTCAAGGCCCACCCTATCAAAGGCCTGTGCAGCCGAATACAAAAAGTTTTCCCTTTGCTGTGGCCCTTTTTGGCGACGGCACTGGAAAACAAATCTTCAAGAAT